>CM076580.1:1679515960-1680146989 GCA_034641835.2 Pinus albicaulis
CATTACTCTGACGAATGAGCCTCGGATTGAGTCACTCTTTGTAATGACAAAACGCTCTCGGGTTGACATATTAATGAGGTGACTAGAGGAGTGAAGAGACCCTTTATAGCTCTACATCGTGGTGGACAAACCAACTATTGGAATCACGATGTCGGTTACACATGTTGGTCGCCTCCGTTCTCTACTTTTCAATGGATCGTTTTTAGATTATGTTGAAGATCTATAGAACAACACTTTTCTCTCGGCAAACTAGCACTTGGGCCACTGTCTTGTAGGTTTGCTTGCATTTTTCCAAAGAGAGCTGAGCTCACGAAGTGAGAACTAGAAAAATGCGAGTTGGAAAAAAAGGTAGGTTTGTCCTGTTTTTTGGCTATGAACTAGGGCTTGATGATTTTGATGCAATTTTTCTTTCTTTGAGCTGAAAAACATGTTGGGTTTCTGCACGTATGTCAGAGCTAAAGATAAACTGGAGAGAGAGGGATTTGGATGCACTTTGTTCCAATATCCGGGGGGATCGGGTAGTCGGAGATGCACTTGTGAGGTACGGGGTTCTCATGTTAGCTGAGAACCCATTGATGAGGGAAGGGGAGCCCTTGCTCTCCAGGATAGTCAACTACTAGGATCCAAACCAGGAGGAATTTGGAGTGCAGGGGCACTAGATCAAGTTGACCATACAGAACATTTATTTCTTGACCGGAATGTCGCCACTGGGGGGTGGAGGGAGATATACATCTGGTGTTATCGTGAGGGCGGAACATATCAGAGTTCATGGAATTCCACTCCATACCAGATTTTCGTGCTAAGGGCATGACCATACTGATCAGTGATTTAGTGATACTAGAGACATGGGTTGTCGCCACAATAGTATTGCGGATACTAGGCAACCAAGCATTCCACCACATCACTGGAGGGCTGATGATGTCAGTTGGGAGTGTACTGAGTGGGACCTACTATACGTGGGCCCAGATGATGATTTCATTAGTGAAATGACAGTTGTCTCTATGCAAGCGACAGGTGAACCATGACTGTGCTTTTGGTACAGTGTTGTGCTCATTCTTCTTCGAGAATATCCCCACACTTTAGCCTCATGTACAGATCCAAGATGGGGGCCCATGAGAGCCCAGGATGCGCCGCTAGGGGAAGCTACTATAGAGGGGAGGAGGCGGGGGATTTATACGAGTGTTTCGACCTTATTTCTTTGCACATTGGGACTAGATGTTGTTGTATATAGATGACTATCCATACAGTGGTATGAACATTTAACATGACCCTGACTTGCCACTACTTCCGGGTCAAGCATGGGGACCAGATGGTAAGTGAAATTTGTAATTTGTTATGGTGCATTTAGATCTTTTAGAGTATGTATGTGGTACTAATTTGTTACTTTTGGTATGCATATATAGCACTGGTGAAGTCGGTAGGGTATATGGGATGACCATAGTGCCAGGGGCTACAGAGTCTATTAGAGCGAGAGGGGATCAAGGACCTGACTATTAGGCCCTGCTGGAGGATGTCCATCACAGATGTGAGTTGATGTTGACTGGCATATCTGAGCATAGATGGCACGATATTCAGGACCAGTAAATCGAGGGATGTATAGGGCTACCCTATAAGTAGCGAGGGCTCATGTGGCGCATGGCAATGGTTGGACAGGCTATGTAGGATCTAGGGGCTACAGAAGCTGAGCCATTGGCTCGGGACCATCCAGATAATGATTAGATATAGGGGCATGCGGTGCCCCCAGTTTTCATTTCTATAACATTCTATGAGCATGTCGGATGTATTATATTAGAGGACTCCAAAACATTTATGATTTTTTTGACACATATTATGGATATGCATCTCTTATATATGATGAGTATATGGCTCACCATTTGGTTTATGATTATTGTCTTGTGTTAAATGCATGTGATAAAATCCAATCTAGAATATTGTTTGCTATTCTATTTACATAGTGATTTTGGGCTCTAGGTACGTGACTGAATGTAATTGTTTCAAATTCACGCACTAAGAACTTTACTCATAAATATATTCTAAAAAGGAAATGGTTATTCACACGATACACACCATTCAATTGCATGACAAGAAATAAGGAATCTAAACAAAAATGAAGATGAAGGATACAATGACCAAGGGCAACGGCTAACAAGCCTATCAATGCATCATATTTGGCCTTATTATTTGTGGTAGATCCAATACAAACACCATTGGAGAGAACTAACGAATGCTGGGCGTAAAAATGGCCCAGGCTGCCGAGGCTAGATTCTGAGAGAAGCAACTTGCAACATTGGCATAGCTGATATACGGTGTAGATGATGGATCCATTTGAAAGGTGCCACAAGAAAATAAATGAGATGATGAACAATGCAAGATAACTAAATGCATGACAAAAATAAAACACGTATCTCAATGGGAGATGTTATGGGTAAAATCTCTTAAGGTAGAGTACATTATGAGGGTTAGGACGGAATTGGCCTTCAAAATCCTCTAGAAGGTATGCCCTCTTTCCCAAGTACTTACTAATGATGTATGTTCCTATCCATAAAGATTCGAACTTCCCATGACCAAATACATCATGAGCATGGTCATACACTAGAACAATATTTCCTTTGTGAAAGGTACAAGGGTGGAATTTTCAATAATATTGAGCTTTAGTGTGCTTCTTGTCCACTTCGATGGTTTACAGCACAACACGACGGTCTTCAGAAGCAAGGTCAAGCATGATAAGTATTTGTTCTAAAGTTTTGGTGTGAAGTGTTATTCATCCATAAATTTCACTATCTGAATATGACTAAGTATCGGTTCTAGATTTCTAGAAACAAAGTTCATGAACATTGTGAGTTCTAGAAATCTCACAGCCTTCATTATCCTTAGGATAAATTTTGACTATTTCATCATTCCGTCATGTCAAGATCATATCACCCATCCCAGAAGACCCATCATAGGCTCATTCCACTCATTATCACTATGTTTCGCCACCTTTGGTCTCAAGCCCTCTATTTTTTTTTTGCCTAAACTCCTCCATTGTCTAACTAGGGTTTTTGAGGGAAAATTTTCTTGGTTTCACAACCTCCATGATTAAATCATCAACAAGGTTTGTATATTGATGCTCTTACACCTCCTCCTATCCTTAATATACCTTCACAAACACTCCACATCACTCCTATCCCTCAAAATCATCATTTTTTTTACAAAACCCAGTCTATTGCCACAATTTGACACTTTCTGAGACTAGGCCTATGTTTTGACCTTTTGGACCCCTTCCCCTCACTAAATGCTTGAAATTACACTTTCCCCTACTCCCTAACATCTATCCCTATCCCCAAAAATTTCCCCAAGAATTCAGACAACCCTTAACCCCTTCATTCCCCTCCCTCTGCAAAGCGGTCCTAAATCCCCTACGTCAAACCCTAATTTCCTCTTCCAAATAAGCTAGGGTTTGGTATGAAAATGAGGCACAAGAGCAAAGGATTAATTTTATATATCATTTCAGCAAGAATAATTCTATAACAGCTCATAAACATCATGCCTCCATCATTTTCCAAGAATTCATTCCAAGGGCCAAGTCATTTGCCACACCTAGGGCCAGTTTTTCTTAAAAATATGTTTCTGACCAAACCGAGATGAATTTGGAAAACCTGAGAGAGGTTTTTGTCCATAATAGGGCCAAGAAGAAAAAACTCCTTCATTTTTTACACAGGTATCATGGTGTGGAATAAATTTCAAAAACACAGGTGTCCTAGGAGAATTTCTGCACTGCTGGCGTGACCTTAGGAAAATGAGGTTTTCTCACAGCTAGAGTGTCCAAATGACTTTCTTGATGAGTCAAAAGATAACTATACTTGAATATATTTCCAATGAGCTATCATGATCTCAATTTGGAATTGAGGAAGGCATCCAAAAGCAGTATGCACCAGAACTCTTCATTTATGCACCATCATTCAGGACTTTTTGACCAGTCTTGGGAAAATAAACTTTTGACTGGGAAAAATCAACTCCAAATAGGAAAAAAAAATTATATTCAACAATATTTCCAATGATCTATCACAGAGCTCATTCTAACACTAGGAAGGCCTCCAAATTCCTTCTGCAAAAGGTGTTACGCACCTATGTTACGCTCCTGCCTGTTACGCTCCTACCTATTACGCTCCTGTCTGTCACGCTCCTGCATGTTACACACCTACATGTTACACTCCTATTGGTTACGCTCCTGCCTGTTATGCTCCTGTCTGTTACGCTCCTGCCTGCTACGCTCCTGTGTTACGCACAGGCAGAATGCTAAAGGGAGTCAAAATTTCAGTTTTTCTTCACCCTCAAGGCCTCTGCAAAGGTCGAGAAAAAGAGAATGCTCCTACTCATCAGGATAATGGCCTCACTTGTCAAGAAGAAAAAATATTACCACCAAATTCCGAGCCTTTTCGCCACTCCTTAATAAAAATTATTGCTCTATATAAGCTAGAGCAGCAAGGAATATCTTGGGAAACCTTCATCTCACATGATGTGTTTACAGACCCCTGGGCCTTCATCCAGAAGAACTTTCCTTCCACTTCACAACCATCTACCTCCACTCATCCATCATCTCCTCATGTGCCTTCTCCACAAATAATTTCACCTCTTGTTTCTTCTCCTAATCTACCAAGTGAAGAGGCTGACAATAGCCCTAGTGAAGAACAAATAGATGGCAGTAGTCAGGAGGAAACTGAAACAGATAATGATGGCCATGAAGAAAGAAATGGTGGCCCTAAATAAAGTAGCCATGGTCATGAAGAAAGCAGTGATGATCATGAGGAAAACATTAAGGGAGAGGATGATAAAGATGAAGAAGAAAATGAAGAAGAGGGAGATGGCCAAGAAGAAAGCAGCAATGGCCAAGAGCAACATAGTCAAAGCAGTGAGCATGATGAAGAGGAAAACAGAGATGAGATGATGAGGAAATAGAAGATCAAGAACAGATAGATGATGAGGCTGAAACTGATTTTGAAGATGCAGGTAAAGACAAAGAAGAGAGTGTTTTTCATGCTGAGCAAGAGGATAGTGAAGAAAGTGCAGCAAGTAACTCAAAAAGAGGAACAAAGTGACAATGAAAAATCAGTGGGGAGGCATTGAATTTTTAGCACTCAAAAAAGATAAATACCAAGAACAACTCAAATACATGGCTCAAGATTTTTCATAGGCTTCTAAAAACCCTTGAAGACTCTCTCCACCAAATTTGAGGCAAATCAGACAACTTTTTGTTTTTTCCAAATTTTGACCCTTAGGAGCACATCACCCTAGGTGTTACACAAAAAATTGGTGCATCCTCAGCTACTGAAGTTTAAATTTTTGTATTTTTCACATCACCAATATTCTACCCACAAACTTTCAGGTCAATTGGAGCATTTTTTCCCCCTCAAAAGGTCAAAAAATACCTCAAATTTGACCTTTCTGCCTCTTTTTCAGAGCAGGTGTTACGCACAGAGCAGTGTTAGGAGATTTAATTTTTGAGCAGGTAAATGGCATACATTCAGCACAAATCAAGTATTTTTTGAAATTATACTCATCAATATTTCTAATGAGCTATCACGAGGCCAAATCTGATTCCAAGAAGGGGTCCAAAACTCAGCTACAACAGACCCTATTTTTTGCTAAAAAGGTGTTACGCACATGAGCAGCCTTTTGCCAAAAAGTCAACAAAACACACGGATTGATGGAAAAGGAGTTTTTTAATATTGTCTTGGACAAATCACTCCTGATTTGATTGGGGAGTTATGTTTTGGTGTTTTTTATGTATTTTCTTATCAACTATGTGTCTTGGGCCTTGCATGGTCATTAAGCACATTTATGGCATTTATGATTAGATTAGGGTTTCTGGAAGCCTCTTAGGGCTTCCCACCTACTCATCTGCTCCATAAATAGAGCCTGGGGCTCTCATGTATGTGTGGGGATTTTGATAGCTTATGCTAAAGCAATACATAGTCTCTTGGAGCCTTTGATGAGAATTTGATGTCTTGGAGCTCATGCATGCCTTGATTTATTTACTGATGGTGGAGGACTGTTTGCAAGATCCATAGGCCTGGTTGATGGTGAAGTTTTCTCTTGTTTATGTTTTCTAGTTTTCCATTATGTTTTCCATCTTGATCTGTTGCAACAGGACAAAGAATTTAGATTAAGAAATGTTTTCTAATGGCACCTTAAGTCTGTTTGTCCTTCACTGCCTCAATGTTTTATTTTGCTGAGATATGTTAGGGAATCCATTTCTTTCTCTCTAAGAAGTTCTTAGCTTGTTAATTTATTGAATTGTTTAGATCATTTAGTGCCAAGTATGATTTATGGCTAGCCCTACATATTTTGGCCACTTAAATACTATGTCCTTGGAATCACCTCTTTAAAGCAGCTTTGCCTAGGTTTGTCAAAGAATTATGTTGAATCATGCTCTTTGCCTTTACTTAGCTAAAATTGTTTCAAGGAAACTTCATAGCTGTAACTTTAGATGTTAGGATTTTCTCTCCTTCTATGGTTATAGCTACTTGTGCATCTTAAATTTTTTTCTGCTCTTGATGATGAAATCTATCAAAGTTAAATAAGTTTCTTGCCTTTATATGTTTCATCTAAATGTTTGTCTTGGTTGATTATCTGCTTTCAGTCTGAAATCAAATGGATTAGGTTTTTCTTATGCCTTTGATTCTCTTGCTATGCTCATAAATCTTCTAACTCTCTCAGTTTACAAGTACATAAAGGATTCAGTTTTTTCCCTTTATTAGCATATTTTTCTCAAGCTTAATGTTCACCTCATGATCCTTCACAACCTTAAAAGATCCACCAACCAAGTTAAAATTTCCCGGAAAATGCACTTGAAACCATTGATGAACTTATCATGACCTTGTTAGACTCCATTTCCCAATGAATTAACAATGTTCCTTGTTTTCTATCTAAATATATCTGAGCATCATACCCAACCAAAAACAATCAAAATACCCTGCACTTAACATATAGCCTAAAATCAACCGAAATCAGCAAACAAGTTTACATCTTTGCACCTACTAGAGAGATCCCTCTTTGAATCCAGGAAGGCTAGGTCCTTGGATTCCAAAGCTTGGTTTGATGTTACCCCTGTCCATTTGTATCTCACTCAATCTATCAAATTAAGGGGAGCTAACATAATGCCGATCACGGTGGGGCCTTCTGAGTTAGTGACAAACTAAGTATTCCTTAGATCTCAGAAAACTCACAAACATCCTTAGATTGGTATTCAGTTGTTGATGGTGGACAACAAGAACATCCTTAAAACAGTTAACATCATCCACCTAGCCACTCCACTGGTCTTCAGTAGCCCTGTTGATCCCACTATTTCTCATAAACTCCCCTGGGAATGCATTAAGCAATCCAAATCATGCTGATGGTGGACAGAAAGGTTGAAACCTTCCACCTAGTGACTCCACAAATCTCAATAGACCTAAATACTCCACTGGTAGAGAACTCTAAGACTGTTGAAAAGATTCAGTGACCCCTTTCTGATTTACAAACATCGATCCAAGGATAAAAAGGAGATATGCCCCAATGAATAGAGATCACATCCCTGGATTCCCACACAAATTTCCTCAGATAGATTGGGACAAAAACCTCCCTAGGTTTCAAGATGAAAATTCTAATGACCCTTTGTTACACCTCATCAAGTTTCATATCCATGTATGGGGATTAAAAGATGAATGGCATGAGGACTGCCTTATGAAGATTTTCATGCTAACATTAGAAGGGAAGGCAAGGGAATGATATGAGAGTATAAGACTCGGTAGCTTGTTTTCCTTAAAGGATATACACAAGGCATTTTATGAGAATTATAAACAAAATTCTCCATCTTTATCATTGGCTAAAAATTGTTGTGATCAATCTCAGGATATCATACAGTACCTTTTAGATAGTGATGAAGATTTGGAAAATTTGCATCCTAAAGACCTCTTAACATCCATTCATGAATTTCATTCTCAAGATAACTATCATGACAGCCTAGATGAGTTAGTTGAGGAAGAAATCAATCAAGGTATAGAAGAAAACCCAAAAAATCTCTCCAAAGGCACAAGTGATGATTCACCATCTCTTCTAGGTGAGGCTCAAGAAAACATTCAGCCTCAAAATGAGCTTTCACAAGAAAAAGAGAATTGTTGTACTTATATCCAAAGAAAGAGAAAAATGCCTCCTCTTTTGACTGAAAAGGAAATAAATCAGATATTAAACATACATCCACCCTCTAAACCTTCATGTAAACAAGACATTTCTGTTTATTTTCCTACTAATTCCATCCACCATAAATTTGAAAGTGAACTTGTAGATCAATTCAAAGAAGAACAAACTGATAATCCAATATGTTTGATTGGTGAGATTATTTATGTTGATGATTCTCCAATTTTTGATAAATTTGATGATGATGATGTTCTCCAAACATAAGCTAACCTTGCAGAGCCATCAGCAGTTGGTTTGTGGCAGGAAGATCTGCTTCATTAACTTGGAAACAATAGTCAGCCAATACATACCATCTATGACACTGATGAGGAAAGCCTTGAAAGTTCAGAAGTAAGTAAAGGATCTTTGACCCTTTGTTCCATTTCATATCAGTCCATCAACAATAACTTTCATGTGATTGGGAATCAGTAGTTTTTCAGTTTTTATGTTGAAATTGGAGAAGAAAAAGAACTTCTTGAGCAAGTTGTAATTGAAAAACATTTTCCTGAAATGGTTGATGAAATCATTTGGGACACGGAATCTTCTTCAGCTTCAGATTTGTAGCCACCAAGTCCCATTGAAATTCAAATTGTAGATGAAGGGTTGGAAATTTACAATCACATAAGAGTTTCTGCACCTCTTTCTCAAGAAGATTTATTACCTACGAGTGCTCCTGCTCATCAACATGATAGTCTTCACACAGAATTCAATCCACTAAATCAGAGCATACCAGGACTTCTTGAAGACAACATTGCAATCTATGATGAGTCTACCAGTTCAGATGATCATGAGGAAGAGGATGATTTTCTTTCCCAAAGGATTCCTAAGCTCAGCCAAGTGAAGGAAGAAGCAGTCCTAGATCAATCCTATCTCCAAAATCCTCTAAGCCAAGTATTGTTTCAAGATCCCTTTGCTGATTTGTTAGAGGCACTTGAAGAAGGAGTAAAACATGTCAAGATCAGTTTGATGCAGAATTTCAAGAACATTTTAGGAACTACTATTCAAACACAAGTGAGGTGGGAGTGGCCTTTTGATTTTTTCACCACACCCAAAGAGCTGAACAAAGATCCCTCATGGAATCCTCTGCTTGATTGGATGTATTGGAAAAGAGAGTTCACCAACTGAATGTATATCATGTATAGGTTAGATTAGGATAGATAGGCAAGAAAATAAGCTTGGCACTGTGAGCATCTTTCTACCTTTGATTTTATATTGTTTTGACCAAAAAGAGATCAAAAGTAAAAAACAAAGAAAAATGAAAAAGAGGGTAGATGAAAAGAAGAGGTACAACCCCATACCCAAAAAATAGTAATGCTGAAAGTGTGTGAGCCTAAATTCCTTTACTTGTTAAAAAGAAGATCTTGTTCAGTCATCTAGCCTAATCATGTCTGAACATGTTTTAAATTTATTGTTGATAAGTTAGTGAAAAAGATGCTTGTCAAATAATGTGAACTTGACTTGTCAAAAGAAATAGATTAGGAATGAAGAATGTTGGTTCCACATGCTCAAAATAGAACCAAAGAGGAATATGAGGACACATAACAAATGATAGATCACATCCCTTATCTTTCTATTTTTACTTTTATGCAAAATAATGTTTGTGTGCAGCTTGTTCTTATGCCACAACTCATGGTAAGTTAGATTACCTAATCTTGATTTACCATGCTTTCAATTTCATATTAGTAGGATAGAGAAAAAAGTTTTTCAAATAGCTTAATCTTGAAAAATGAGTAGATTAGTTAGAAAATAAAAAGAGTTCATTAGCCTAATCTGAACTCTTGGAAGAAATAAGGGTACAATTAGATAGTTTGATTTTTGTTTTTCAAAAAAAGAAATGTCAAGGGTTTGCTAGTTCAAGTGCACCCAAGGAGGAAAAAATGTTAGGCAAGTAGGTTGGGTAGGTAGATATGATGTTTATTTTAATCACTTTTTTTCATATTACTAAGATCACAACTTCAAGCAAGCATCAGCAACTGAAAGAGGTAAAAATCTACCCAATGGATGAGGCAATAGTCTTCATAAACCAAGAGATCTGAAATTTTTGGACACCTCCTGAAAAGGAGTTTCCCTCCCCAAGTGGAGCCACTGTTAGCCATCCATAAATTTCACTATTTGAAGATGACTAAGTATCGGTTCTAGATTTCTAGAAACAAAGTTCATGAACATTGTGAGTTCTATAAATCTCACAGCCTTCATTAACCTTAAGATAAATTTTCACTATTTCATCATTCTGTCATGTCAAGCTCAGCTCAACCATCCCAGAAGACCCATCATAGGCTCATGCCACTCATTATCCCTATGTTTCTCCACCTTTGGTCTCAAGCCCTCTATTTTTGTTTTGCCTAAACTCCTCCATTGTCTAACTAGGGTTTTTTAGGGAAACTTTTCTTGGTTTCACGACCTCCATTTATTAAATCATCAACAATTTTTATATCTTGATGCCCTTACACCTCCTCCTATCCTTAATATACCTTCACAAACACTCCTCATCACTCCTATCCCTCAAAATCATCATTTTTTTACAAAACCCATTCTATTGCCACAATTTGACACTTTTTGAGACTAGGCCTGTGTTTTAACCTTTTAGACCCCTTCCCCTCACTCAATTCTTGAAATTCCACTTTCCCCTACTCCCTAACATCTATCCCTATCCCCAAAAATCTCCCCAGGAATTTAGACAACCCTTAACCCTTTCATTCCCCTCCCTCTGCAAAGCGGTCCTAAATCCCCTACATCAAACCCTAATTTCCTCTTCCAACTAAGCTAGAGTTTGGTATGAAAAGGAGGCACAAGAGAAAAGGATTCATTTTATATATCATGTCAGCAATAATAATTCTATAACAGCTCATAAACATCATGCCTCCATCATTTTCCAAGAATTCATTCCAAGGGCCAAGTCATTTGCCACACCTAGGGCCAGTTTTGCTTAAAAATATGTTTCTGACCAAATCGAGATGAATTTGGAAAAAGTGAGAGAGGTTTTTGTCCATTATAGGGCCAAGAAGAAAAACCTCCTTCTTTATTTACATAGGTATCATGGTTTGGAAGAAATATCAAAAACACAGGTGTCCCAGGAGAATTTTTGCATTGCTGGCGTGACCTTGGGAAAATGAGGTTTTCTCACAGCTGGAGTGTCCAAATGACTTTCTTGATGAGTCAAAAGACAACTATACTTGAATATATTTCAAATGAGCTATCATGAGCTCAATTTTGAATTGTGGAAGGCATCCAAAAGAGGTATGCACCAGCACTTTGCATTTATGCATCATTATTCAGGACTCTTTGACCAGTCTTGGGATAATCAACTTTTTACTAGGAAAATCAACTCCAAATAGGAAAAAAATTGTATATTTGGAAATTAGATTCAAAAATATTTCCAACGAGCTATCACGGAGCTCATTCCAACACTGGGAAGGTCTCCAAATGCCTTTTTCAAAAGGTGTTACCCACGTATGTTACGCTCCTGCCTGTTACTCTCCTATCTGTCATGCTCCTGCCTGTTACGCGTCTGCCTGTTACGCTCCTGTTGGTTACGCTCTTGCCTGTTACACTCTTTTCTATTACACTCCTGCCTATTACACTCCTGTGTTACGCAAAAGCATAATTTCTCTAAAATTGCTAAAGGGAGTCAAAATTTCAGTTTTTCTTCACCCTCAAGGCCTCTGCAAAGGTCGAGAAAAAGAGAATGCTCCTAAAAATCAGGATAATGGCCTCACTTGTCAAGAATAAAAACTATTACCACCAAATTCTGAGCCTTTTTCACCACTCCTTAATCAAAATGATTGTTCTATATCAACTAGAGCAGCAAGGAATATCTTGGGAAACCTTCATCTCACATGGTGTGTTTACAGACCCCCGAGCCTTCATCTAGCAGAACTTGCCTTCCACTTCACAACCATCTACCTTCACTCATCCATCATCTCCCCATGTTCCTTCTCCACAAATAATTTCACCTCTTGTTTCTTCTCCTAATCTACCAAGTGAAGAGGTTGACAGTAACCCTACTGAAGAACAAAAAGATGGCAGCAGTCAAGAGGAAACTGAAACAGATAATGATGGCCACGAAGAAAGAAGTGGTGGCCCTAAAGAAAGTAGCCATGTTCATGAAGAAAGCAGTGATGGTCATGAGGAAAACATTAAGGGATAGGATGATGAAGATGAAGAAGAAAATGAAGAAGAGGGAGATGGCCAAGAAGAAAGTAGCAATGGCCAAGAGTAACATGTTGAGGCATAAAAGGTATCTTTTTAACACCTAATTATCCTACATTAATTATCAATCTGGGAACGAATTTTTATTTCAAGAGCGTACTCTGCTTGAGACTGAAATTTAGCTAAGAGTAATGCTATGAAGGATGTAGTATAGTATTCCAGATACAAGAGTAAACGGATGCTTGTAAAGAAATATAATTACAGTACCATGAATGGAAATACTCTGAAATCTTAACTACTCACTCTGCAAAGCATCAATCAAGGATACAGTAGCAATAACTCATTCCCTTAGAAATCAATGCAACTGAAATCACACTGAGACAAGGCAATCAATCTGGGAACTTGAAGGAATTAACCAATGTTCTTCTACAATTGACAATCCTACTCTTTAAGCAATCAAAGTGGAATCAAAATTGAACTACTTGCTGATGAAAGTAACTAAGAAGAACTTCTTCTAATAGCAAGAATTGCAAAGGAACATCAATTCGTAATTCCTATGTGTACACAGCAACTGTAGTCAATCTCTCTGCAAATCTGAACCTAAAGAATTAGAAAGGAATAGTAAACAATAATTGAACAGCAACAGCAATTGAACAACAAATTCGAACTTAACAAAATCAGAGAACAAGTCTTCCTAAACTCAAACCCTGTCGACAGCCAACACTATGAAATAATCAATCGAAATGAACCATAATCCAATGGAACAACAAACAGAGTTAAGTATAGAACATCAAAGCTTTATAAGAGATAGCAAGATGAATAAGACAGTAATCACGATCCATGCTAAAATAAAATAGCAATGCAATTCATTAGCACACACAGCAATCCAGTACTCAATTCAAAAGAAATCAAATAACTCTGTAATCATAATGAATCTAAATGTAATTATCACACGACAGTTTTCAAAGGATAGAAATACAAACAGCAAAGCAATTCCACCAGGGTAGGGCCCTTAGCACTAGTGAAACACTGCTGGGTTACTTCAGAGCTTGAAAGATTAAATGAAACGCGCCTTTGTATTAATCGAGCATAAAAGTATTACAGAGATCGCTCTCTAAAACTGAGAGTCAATAAAACGTAATATTACAAAAGGAATGTTTTGAATCAAATGATCTTCCCTCTACAATCACTAAAGGTGTTGCCTTATATAAAAAAACTCCGACAGACAAGACAAGGAAGGAGATGAGGTTTGAACAGCGATCCCTTAGGATCGAAGGATCCTGAGGGATTCATTTCCTTTATTTCTTTAGCTGTCACTTGATTTCCTTTTACCGAAGTCGAGATGTCCCCTGCCTTTTCTTAGCGATGCGTTCGGATTTCCTTGTCTTTGGCAGGATTTGGTCTAACGCTGGAGGAATAGCAGTTGTATTTACTTTAGCCTCACCTCTGATATAGCTGTTCACCTCACCTAATTCCTGTTTTTAGCAATAAAAGGCAATTCTTAGTCACATTTTACAATAAACATAAATCTTCACAATTCTACCACAATTCTTGTAATAAGTCATCTTTCTAAAGTAAAAAGAATTATGTTTAAAGTAAAAGAATGGGAAAACACATAGTGAATTCATACATTTTTCACTGCTCAACATACCCCCCTGCTTACCCTTTTTCATGTCCTCATGAAAACCATAGTTCACATGCAAAGCAGTTAAAGAATAAGCTGGAGAAGGTTTTTCATCAAAAGGCCTAAAACCATGCATTGTAGCTAATGCTTCGAAGACATGCCCTGTCTGTCCTTCGGGTATCTCATAAATGGCTTTGTAATCTGTAGCAGGATACCATGCAATGGGGCTTCGAAACCTACACCCTAGCCAGAATGTTCCTACCCTCAAAATGAGGTTGCTATAGGAAACCAAGCAGTCTGCAGCTAATCCAAAGTTTTTATAGTTAAATGGTTCTCTATTTTGAACATTCCGATTGGAAATTCCCCATCAGACCTTAGCTGCTATGTAAGCCTGATTTCTAATAGATAGGAAATAGTCTATCCCATTCAAGACAACTTCCTTATGGACAGGCCCCAATGCTTGGATAACACCTTCTTTTGTCATCAAATTCTTCTGCCTAGCCCATAATTGTAACGGGTGCTTAGGTTCACTCCTAACCCACAAATCTAATTCACTTTCCTGCCTTTAAAAAACATTATATGCTTTAAGCCATTTTAACTAATTAACAGCAAAGGAAATAAACGCTTGGTATTGGATGTCACCGACAAAAGGGCTAGGATTTGTCTCACTATCATTTTCCAATATGAGATTATGCAAATAAAACTCACACAGGAGACGTTGTACCTTTACCCCATAGAGTTTGCAGCACGTTACAAAATCATCTATAGTTTTTAACTCTATATATTTTCCTGCCCTAACTGCCTTAATCTTTAGCTGTAAATATCTTTCTAATAAAAATAAAGCATAATTCTTGGCAAGGCATCTACAAGCTAAAACGTCTGTGTATAATGAGCAGAGAGTGTCCATTCGATTCTGGGCTAATTTTAATTGATTCATTACCTTTTCAGCCTTCTCCTCTGCCTTTCGACACTTCTCATGGGCTTCAACCTCTTCTTCATGGATGATCTTCATCTGCTACTGCAATTCCTGATATTTCCTTCTAGGGACAGTGTCTTCTTCCAGTTTTTCCCTTTCCAGTCAAGTCTGTGCCAACTCCTCTTGGAGTTTGGCTAATGTAAGGTCACTAAAAGTGTTTTGACTAGTGGCTTGCAAATTTTCGCTTGAAGTTGCTCCATCTGGAACAGCTGCCTGTTGTTCCATATCTTCATGATTAGGCTCAGTCGTAGTTTCTGCAACTTGGGGTTTTATTTTAGTGGCCACTTTCCTCTTTTTCGAGGCTCGTTTGGTGACTCTGCTTCTTTTCTTTGGGGTTCGTTTGGGAATTTTTTTCATTCTAAGAATCCTAATGGTTTGCCTAAGATGTTCCACTAGTCTCTGAAGCTTCATTCGTTCCCTCCGAAGTTTTCCAAGCTCAGTTATTTTCTTCCTTTTTCTTGATGGAACGGTTGTTCCTTTTTCTAGACCTACTTACTCAACGGGGGTTTGGTCCTCATCAGCCATGCCTTCTGTTGGGCTTGCTTCTCTGTTTTATTCTTTGGGTTCTTCTTCAATGTTCATATGCCCTCGGCTGAATTCTACAGGGGTTATATCCTCAATTGACTCTGTAATCCCTTGAGAATTTTCAGCATGGGACACTACTTCAGTGTTCTCCTTTTCCTGTCCATACTTCTCAAGGGAAGCAACCCCAACTGAGTTTACCATTTCGTTATGGTTTTCCCCTTCTGTTTCATCTGACACTCCCTCAACCATTTCTTCATTGACAACATACTTCTCCTGCAATTGGTTGATATCAACATTAAGGTCCAGAGGGTTGTGAGGCTACACATATTCACTCATATTGGCCAAAATTTGGGCCAACTGGTCTTCTTGCAAAGGGCTTCATGGTGAACTTGCAGTAGTGTTTTCGGGAGGCTCTGTTCCTTCTCTTTCACTGCTATGATTATCTTCGTCCTCCTCACAGGTATGGTAACTACCTTCTTCCTCATTAGAGTAGCGAATTTCTCCCTCTACACTAGTATGAGGGCTTCCTTCCTCTTCTTCATTATTTCCTTCTTCTGCACTGGTCTGTTTCTCACCACCGGTGTGGTGACTCATTTCTTCTTCATCCTCATCAGTATAGGGACTCCCTCCTTCCAATTGTGGAGGCTATTCATCCTCTGATCTAGGCAATTCCAAGGGTTGGATACTGCTACCCGGAAGGCCTTCTATCATTCCCCTACTTCTTTTTGAACAGGAGGACTATCTACGATTTGATGGCTCGGCTGTCGAGCTAGTCATTCTCTTTCGTTTTGGGGTGGGTAAGGCTAATCCTCCATCAATCGAAAATATAAACTCTTCCCAACTGGTCTGCTATTGGGTGAGACTATGACTTACTATTAATCTGATTAGGCAATGGTGGCTTACCACCATGTCTGTGTGGCGAGATTTTCTTATACTATGGGAAATATCATGTAGTAAGGAATTTAAAAATGCAGGCAGATTTACAATACATTTTTGCTTTAATACTACCAATAACTTAAGGTGGCGAGTTCTTACCACGTCTTTCCTTCCATCGCATGTTATATAGGCCTGCACTATCTTTTCCAATTCCGTCCATGGTTCTCCCAATGATGTCGACTGAACTCCTTTGCCTTTCTATCCGTCATCCTGGAAAATGTTCATGGCTTCCTGAAGCCTGACCTTCTTCTGAGTCCATATGGTTCCTTGCACTGGTAGACCAGACACTTCTGCAATTATTTCATCTGTTACGGCTATCTGTCTTCCTCTAACCATGGAGTATCCTTCCTGCAAATTCTGTAAAAAATCGGTAGCCACTGTTTCATGGGATTGTTGCAGCCTTGTGAAGTATGTAATCCATCCCAATTTTTCCAGAATCTCTCGTGCAGCATCAGAAACAACTAGTACTTGCATCTTGCTACGAATTGGTTGACCTCCCATCTTCTTTGCACACTGTTACTTCTTTCCAATCACACAGTGATATAATGGAATAGCACAGCACGGTGAATTGGAATAATATCGTTAAGTTTTTGTTATTCCCTAGAATGTAGGGATTTGATCTATGTACAGGTAAAAAAATATAGGGATTTTATCTGCATGCAATGATTAAGAGGCATCCGCACCCCCCCTGGAGGATGATAGGTCATCCTCGACCGTCAAATAAGAGAGGAAAGTACTGCGCAGCAGTTGTACAACAAGAAAAATCATACATACTTACGATACAATCAATCAAATTATTGCATTTACTGAAATCGATGCGTGTGATTAAATCATAAATAGATATAGAAACATTTGTAATGATTAAAGATAAGGAAAAGGGATAGCTAAGTTGAACACAAGTACTAATGCACTTATTACCCACTCAAACTAATGTGATCGATTTATGATGATTTTCATGTATAATAGGTTCGAAATCAAGGGTTTAAGATTCATACTTTCATTTGATATTTAGATAGAGATATAGGAAAAAGGGTTTAACATTACTATTGATTTGTAGAAATGTGACTCCAATACCATCAGCAGAGCTCTGTTGCCCATAGGTGTCCATAACCTTAACAAAGTTGCTTTCTCACCATTGGAACCATTGCCCTTTATTTATGCCTAGGGAAGTGTTGTCTAATGTCATAACGGAGGCCATTGTGCTGGCTTGGGGACTAGATAAATCACAATGCCATTCACCGAGAAGAAGTGAAAAGTGGGCAGGTCGGCTCGTGATGAGACCTCCTGTTCCAAGGAATTCTTAGTTTTTTTTTCAATTGTCCATTGGACCATATCCCTGGTGTGGTGGCCATGATGGGAATGCCACTTCACTTGCTTCCTTATGATCATGGTAGGCTGGCTCTTGATGAGACCCCCTATCCTCCATAACCCCCTATCCTCCATCTTCCATATCATAAGATTGTTAGTGAAATATATAAATATTTTTTTCTTCTTTTTCATATAGCATTTTCCTACTTATATATAAAGGATGGCTCAATACTCCTTAAGATTAGGGATGGTGGAAGAAGTCTGAACATCTCAATAGAAAATAATATGCCCTTATTCCTACTCCATAGGTAAAAATCAAAGAAAGTTATAAATATTTGGGGAAGAACCAACATGATAAGGATAATCGATCATATTAATTCTAGTGATAGTAAGATATCAAAGTCATTTTATTGATTATGTCTTTTTTCCTTTTTCTTATCATCACCAAACAATTTCTTAAAAATATGATAATTTCTTTTGATTTGTTGATTCCAGTAAGCTTTAATTTGTGTGATTTTATATAAATCGTATGTGTGCCTTTAGAAGAGTCATCAGAAATCCTCAAAATGCTCGTCTAAAAAAAATATATATACACTCAAAAAGTGTTGTTCCTTTGGAAAGGAAAAGCAGAAACAATATGTGGAAATGTTGTTCCTTTGGAAAGGAACAACACGAAAACAATCTGCGAAAAGTGTTGTCCCTTTCGAAAGGAACAGCAAAAAGAATTTGCGAAACTGTTGTTCCTTTCGAAAGGAACAGCAAAAAAATCTGCAAAACAGCGAAGATAAACAACACAACTGTTGTTCCTTTCAAAAGGAACAGTGAAAACACTCTCAGCCAAGCTGTTGTTCCTTTGGAAAGGAACGACGAAAACTCAAGATAAGCGAAATAAACAGAGTTTAAAGAAACAGAATTCAAAAAAAAAAAAAAACAAAATAAATGAACGATCTTTATGTACAAATTTCAAAGGAAATAAATGATTTAATGAATGGGTGCCGAGGAGGAGTTATCCTCTTCAGCCAGAATTTGCATGGTAGAATCTTCCCGTAATTTTTGGTAGAAGGATTCTCGAGTGAGCGGTTTATGATACAATCGTACTCGATGACCGTTTACTTTGAAGGATTGTCCAGATCCATCAATGGTGGTTAATATAATGGTGCCATTATCATGCACTTTTTGTATCTCGTAAGGTCCAATCCATCGTGTCTAGAGTTTCCCTGGAAAATCCTGAAACCTGGAGTCATATAGGAGTGCCCAATCTCCTTCATGGAAGATATTTTATTTGATGAGGGCGTCGTGCCATTTTTCTCCCTGTTGTTGAATTAACGCGGTGTGCTGAAGAGCAGAGAGCCTAATTTCATCTAACTCATTAATTTATTGCAGTCTTTTGGCCTGGGCTTCATTTAAATCTAGACCCACCTTTTGGGTTGTTCTTAATGTCTGAATTTCAAACTCTATTGGAAAGATGGGCTCTTTTCCAAATACCAATTGATATGGTGAATATCCCGTAGTGGCTCTCCATGTTGTTCGATACGCCCACAAGGCTTTTGGCAATCTGTAAGCCCAGTCATGTCTGTGTGAGGCGACATTTTTTGTCAATATAGACTCGATCACTTTATTCATGCTCTCTACTTAGTCGTTTGCCTGTGGGTGGTACGAGGTTGTAATCTTGTGCTGAATGTGATAATTTTGTAATGTTTCAGCTAGTTTATTACCTACAAACTGCGGTCCTCCATCTGTGATTATGTCCCTTGGGAGGCCATATTGCACAAATATTTGGAAAAGAAATTGTATTACAGAGTCCTCTGTAGCTTTTGAAAGTGCCTCTACTTCAACCCATTTAGTGACATACTTGGTTGCAACTAGGATGTATGTTCTTTGGTTTGATGGGGGGCTAATGGGGCCAACAAAATCGAGCACCCAATGTTCAAATGGTTCAATTATTAGTTGTGGGTTCAAAGGAATTTTGTCGGACTGTCTAGGGCGACCTGCCCTTTGGCAGTAATCACAGGTCTGCACAAATTTTCTGGCATCTTTAAAAATGGTAGGCCAATAATAGTCTGTCCGTAAAACCTTATGGGCGGTTCTACAATCTAAAAAATTTCCACCACACAGCCCATCATGGCATGCTTTCAAAATATCAAATACCTCGTCCTCCCAGACGCATCTCCTAATTTTCATATCTGACCCTGTATGAAACAGGTAGCCCCCAATCCAAGAGAATCGGGTACTACGTTGTATTATCTGCGGTCGTTCATTAAGGGTTAGATGTTTAGGCAATTTACCTATTGCCAAATAATTTTCTATATCAGCATACCATGGGGTTTTAACAGTAACAACGAACAAATGTTCATCTGGGAAGTGGTCTTCGACTATTGCTGCATTTGTTGGCTTTGGCATTCTTGTCAGAAAATCAGTTACAGGGTTCTCTTTTCCAGGTCAATCTTTAATTGTAATGTCGAATTCCTGCAACAAAACTATAGGATACCCAGTTATATAATGTCTAAACTTATTTACAGCATGAACTACAGCTAAAAATTCCTTCTTAGTCACAGTATAATTTAGTTCAGCAGGAGATAGATTTTTGCTGATATAATAGATTGCATATGGTTTTTTATCGTCCTCCTTCCCAAGCACTGCTCCAATCGCTGTGTCTGAGGCATCAGATGAAATTTGGAAAGGAAAATTCCAATTTGGGCCCCTCAGCACTGGGGTTGTTGATACAAGCTTTCTCAGATCATTGAAGGCATTGTCACATTTATCTGTCCAAATAAAATCAACATTTCATGTTAGTGCATATAAAGGTGCAGCTATTCGAGAATAATGTTCTATAAATATCCTATAATAAACAGAAAATCCAAGAAATCTACATACCTCTGTTTGTGTGGTGGGTGTGGGTATTAACAAAATTATCTGAATTTTGGCTGGATCCACCTGAATTCCAGCTGCTGAAATATAGTTCCCTAAGATAACTCCTTCAGTCATCATCATATGACACTTTTCATGGCTTAAACAAAGCCTAGTGTCAATACATCTTTGCAACACCTTTTCTAAATTTTCTAATGCTGGCTCAAAATCATCTTCGTAAGGTGTGAATTCATCCATATATACTTCGAGCCCTTCATTTATTAAATCTGAAAAGATGTTGAGAATGGCCCTTTGAAATGTAGCAGGGGCATTGCATAGGCCAAAGGGTAAGACTCGGTAGGCAAATGTCCCCCAAGGACAGGTAAAAGTAGTTTTGTCTTGGTCTTCAGGGGCAATCTGGATTTGATTGTACCCACTGAAGCCATCGAGGAAAGAAAAGAATTTCTTTCCTGCCAACGTGTCTAATACCTGGTCAATGAAAGGAAGGGGAAAGTGGTCTTTCTGGGTTGCCTTGTTGAATTCTCGGTAATCTACAAATATTCTCCACTTCCCGTTCTTCTTTGGTACCACTACTAATGGAGAGACCCACTTGCTATCAGATATTGGGTAAATGAAATTGACATCCAATAGTTTTTGTAATTCAGCTTTCACAATATCTTTAAGGTGAGGGTTTAGTATTCTTTGGGGTTGGCGAATGGGTCTCACATCTTTTTCAGTATAAATGTGGTGTGTGCATAATTGGGGGTCAATTCCCTTCATGTCTGGATAATCCCATGCAAAGGCTGCTTTATATTTCTGTAGTAATTGGACCAACTTCTGTTCTTGTTCAACAGTCATATTTTTGTTAATGTTTAGAGTTTTTCCCGGCTCAATTTCTATAATCTTACTATTGTACACAGAGGTAGTGGGTATTACTTGATCAAGGATGTCTTTCATAGGATCTTCTTCTTCTTTATTATCAAATGCTGCCTTGATCATGTGACATTGTAGATGGGATCTGATTTGTGGTTTATTAATAAAACTATTAATGATATCATCCTCTGTTTGATCTTTTAAATCGAGGGCATCTTCTACAGTTAGAGGTGATCTCATATTTTCCATAAGATATGATACAGGTTGCTTTCTTTTTTTGATTATTGATAGGCTTGGTTGGGCTGGGGGTTATAAAGCTAAATTCTTGACATAGTTTCCCCTTGTTATTGTCATGTTTCCTTGTCGAAAGCCAATATAAGCATCGGCAGTTGCCAACCAAGGTCTACCTAGGATTAACAGGTGTCCATCTAGCCGGTTCTTTGGGTTGGTAACTAGGAAGTCAGCAGGGTATTCCCAGAAATCTACAGATACCATTACATCTTGTAGTGTACCTTCTGGTTTGACTACCGATCGGTCAGCCAATTATAATAAGGTTGTTGTTGGTTCTAATGATGTAATTCCAAGTTTTTGACAGGTGGTGGTTGTTAAGATATTGATTGCAGCTCCCAAAACAACTAAGGCATTTGGGAACAATTGCCCATTGATTTGCACCGTCACTATAGGATTTCCTAGGTCTTCATATTTTACAGGTGTTTCCATTCCTGATAATAAGTCAGATAGAGTACCGACTATTTGGACAGTTGGGTTGGTGGTTGTTCTCCTCTTTGGCTTCTTTATACACAATTCCTTAATGGTTTTTGCATAAATAGGGATGTCTTGGATAGCTTGGAGGAGAGGGATTTTTATACAATTTTTTTTTAATTCTCCCAGAAGATCAAAATCAAGATATTCTAATGGGCGAGGTATGATTAATCGTTCTGGGAATGGTGGAGAAGAGGTTGTTTCTTTTTGTGAGATTTGATGTTAGTTTTGTTGTTTAACCACCTTCTCTTTTTGAAATGTTTGTTCTACAGGTAACGGATCTTCAGTATGAACATTTTTGTCTCTCTCTGTTTCTACTATATGCCCAGACCTCAATTGAAGGTCATTACACTCCCTCAGTTCAGTTTCTAATTCTGGTGGTTCCATTATTTGGACAGACTAAACTGGCCTATTGTTTGGGTTTGGGTTGGGTTGGGATGGGAGTTGTGGTCTTAAATTGGTTTGGGGGTTTTGTGGTAATGTATAGGGAGTTGGCAGTGTAGGTTGAGAGAGAGGAATTGTTCCAGCTGGCTAATTTGTAGGTATTTTCTAGTTTGACTGCCAGGCCTGACTCTTCAAAGTAGAGGGGGACCATTGTGTTGGATAAGCATTGCTTTGCCAAAATGGTGGGCAGAAAGGAAAATTTGGCCAATTAGTTTGGTTTGTTTGATTTGGCCATGATGATGTAAGGAATGGTTGTTGTGACCAATTGAGGAAAGGTGGTTGATTTTGCCACATTCAATTATATTGTTGAGCATTATACTGAGGAGGCTGAAAATAAGAGAATGGATCAGTTGGCATACCTGATTGTCGTGGCTGCCATTGTCGGTGCTGATTAAGTAAGCATACCACTTTTGATTCTTCTTCTGCCTCTTTATAGACTGATTTTAGGCCCGGAAGCGAGGGACATCCTTCTGTGGGGTGGTATTTTGTGCAAATGGCACAAACTTTGATTATATCCAGCGGGAACTCTTTGTGGCTATGTTTCTTCTTGCATCTAGGACAGAATACTGCCAAATTCTGTTATGCTTCTGCTTTCTTTTGTTTGGCTTTCATAATGTCGAACTGCGTTGTTAGAGTCCCTAGAATATCTGTTTTAAAATCTTCCAACAGGTTGCCAATCTCTACACGAGTTACACCTTCATTGGAGGTCTTATTATCCCTTGTGATCATGTCACGTTCTGCTGATTTTAGCCTTGTGTTGCCCATCGAACTCCCGATACACAAATCAATGATGTTAGCATAGCTTTCCTGATATATATCACCTTTTCCCATAATATTCAATGTTTCAACCCATTGATCCTTCATCCCCCTAATTAATGTAGTTTTCAGTACATTATCAGGTAAGGGTAAAGATGCATAAGGGGATCTCTGCAGATTGTATTGAAACCGTTCCACATATTCTTCCAGGGTTTCATTCGGTTTTGCTATCATTTGAAATATTTCGTCCTTTAATTCCCGAGACCTGCAATAATCCTGCTATTTTTTTAAAAACACAGCTTTCATCTGATCCCAATCAGTTATGACACCCCCACCTAGCCCCATAAACCATCGTAAGGCTACTCCTTTTAATGTGGAAGGAAATAGTTTTAATTTTTGGGGATCGATGGTATAGTCATACTCCCTGCATAACACATCGAATTCGAATAGAAATGCATCTGGATCTTCCAATGTCAATCCATGAAATGTAGGAAAATGTTGAAGAGGAATGGCTTTCATAGGTGCATTAACTGCAGTATCCACTATAGGATATTACAGTGTGGAAGTTTGTTGGGGTGTTTGTTGGTTCTTGTTTTGGTTCTGGGCCATTTGATCAAATATGTTCCAATATACTTTTGGGATCTCAAAGGAATTCCTAGGCTGAATGGGAAGAGTAGGAATGGCTTTGATAGCACTTCCTTGATCTGGAATAATAAGTATTCCTTGCTAGCCTACTGTTTGAGGAGATTCAGGTCCTTTGTTTTGAATAAGTTTGACAGCACTTCCCTTATCTAGACTGCTTACTGTTTGGACTATTTCAAGAGGATATTTTGGTTCTTCTGCTTCTCCTGTTTCCCCTTCTCCTTCACGGAGATCACTAGAGTTCCCTTCCTGTGGAGAAATTAGGCAGGGATTCTCAATTTCTTGGGAATCTTTCTCAATTCCCACTTTTTGACTATGTATCTCAACAAAGGCTTAAGATGGTGACTCTGTGGCCTAAAGGGAACTAGTAGGTTGTCTAGAGATAACTTTCCTAGGTCCTACTGATGACCAAGATTCAGTCTTTTTAAGGATTTCGTCAATGAAAGTTGTTCGCCCAAGGGTCACCGGTCCCTTAGGTTTTTCGGGTTTAGGAGGAATTTTGTTTTGTTGAACTGGTTTATTCATTCAAGAAAACAAGCCTTCATTCCTACCTAAAGAAATAATTTTACCTAATTCTGCTATGAATCGGGCTTTGAGCAAGTATGTTTCTTTCCCGGTGTGCAGGTTCCTACCTTCTGTCTTTAATACCCAATTCTTCACAAGAAGAAGAAAATCAAATGTGCATCACTCCTTTGAAATGGCATACACCCTCCCCGGCAACAGCGCCAAAATTTTGAGGCATAAAAGGTATCTTTTTAACACCTAATTATCCTACATTAATTATCAATCCGGGAACGACTTTTTATTTCAAGAGTGTACTCTTTTTGAGACTACAATTTAGCTAAGAGTAATTCTATGAAGGATGTAGTATAGTATTCTAGATACAAGAGTAAACGGATGCTTGTAAATAAATCTAATTACAGTAACATGAATGGAAATACTCTGAAATCTTAACTACTCACTGTGCAAAGCATCAATTAGGGATACAGTAGCAATAACTCATTCCCTTAGAAATCGATGCAACTGAAATCACACTGAGACAAGGCAATCAATATAGGAACTTGAAGGAATTAATCAATGTTCTTCTACAGTTGACAGTCCTTCTCTTTAAGAAATCAAAGTGGAATCGAAATTGAGCTACTTGCTGATGAAAATAACTAAGAAGAACTTCTTCTAATAGCAATAATTGGAAAGGAACAACAATTTGTAATTCCTATGTGTACATAGCAACTGTAAACAATCTCTCTGCAAATATGAACCTAACGAATTAGAAAGGAACAACAAACAGTAATTGAACAACAACAGCAATTGAACAGCAAATGTGAACTTAAAAATATCAGAGAACAAGTCTTCCTAAACTCCAACCCTATCGACAGCCAACACTATGAAATAGTCAATCGAAATGAACCATAATCTAATGGAACAACAAACAGAGTTAAGTATAGAACAACAAAGCTTTATAAGAGATAGCAAGATGAATAAGACAGTAATCACGATCTCTGCTAAAATAAAATAGCAATGCAATTCATTAGCGCACACAGCAATCCAGTACTCAATTCAACAGCAATTAAATAACTTTGTAATCTTAATGAATCTAAATGTAATTATCACACGACAGTAATCAAAGGATAGAAATACAAACAGCAGATCAATTCCACCAGGGTCGGGCCCTTAGCACTAGTGAAACACTATTGGTTTACTTCAGAGCTTGAAAGATGAAATGAAACACGCATTTGTATTAATTGAGCATAAAAGTATTACATAGATCGCTCTCTAAACCCGAGAGTCAATAAAACATAATATTAAAAAAGGAATGTCTTGAATCAAATGATCTTCCCTCTACAATCACTAAAGGCGTTGCCTTATATAACAAACTCTGACGGACAAGACAAGGAAGGAGATGAGGTTTGAACAGCGATCCCTCAGGATGGAAGGATCCTGACGGATTCGCTTCCCTTCTTTCTTTAGCTGTCACTTGATTTCCTTTGACCGAAGCCGAGCTGTCCCTTGCCTTTTCTTAGCGATGCGTTCAGATTTCCTTGTCTTTGGTAGGATTTGGTCTAACGCTAGAGGAACAGCAGTTGTATTTTCTTTAGCCTCGCCTCTGATATAGCTGTTGACCTCGCCTAATTCCTGTTTTTAGAAATAAAAGGCAGTTCTTAGTCACATTTTACAATAAACATAAATCTTCACAATTCTACCACAATTCTTGTAATAAGCCATATTTCTAAAGTAAAAAGAATTATTTTTAAAGTAAAAGAATGGGAAAACACATAGTGAATTCATACCTTTTTCACTGCTCAACACAACACAGTCAAAGCAGTGAGCATGATGAAGAGGAAAAAAGAGATGAGATGATGAGGAAATAGAATATCAAGAATAGACAGATGATGAGGCTGAAACTAATTTTGAAGAGGCGGGTAAAGACAAAGAAGAGAGTGTTTTTCATGCTGAGCAAGAGGATAGTGAATAAAGTGCAGCAAGTAACTCAAAAAGAGGAACAAAGTGACAATGAAAAATCCGTGGGGAGGCATTGAATTTTTAGTACTCAAACAAGGTAAATACCAAGAAAAACTCAAATACATGGCTCAATATTTTTCATAGGCTTCTAAAAACCCTTGAAGACTCTCTCCACCAAATTTGAGGCAAATCAGACAACTTTTTGTTTTTTCCAAATTTTGACCCCTAGGAGCGCAGCACCCTAGGTGTTACGCAAAAAATTGGTGCATCCTCAGTTGATGAAGTTTACATTTTTGGATTTTTCACATCACCAATAGTCTACCCACAAAATTTCAGGTCAATTGGAGCATTTTTTCCCCCTCAAAAGGTCAAAAAACACCTCAAATTTGACCTTTCTGCCTCTTTTTCAGAGCAGGTGTTACGCACAGAGCAGTGTTGGGAGATTTAATTTTTGAGCAGGTAAATGGAATCCATTCAGAACAAATCAAGTATTTTTGGAAATTATACCCATAAATATTTCTAACAAGCCATCACGCAGCCAAATCCGATGCCGGGAAGGGGTCCAAAACTCAGCTACAACAGACCCTATTTTCTGCTGAAAAGGTGTTACTCACAGGAGTAGCCTTTTGCCAAAAAGTCAACAAAACACAAGGATTGATGGCAAAGGATTTTTTTAATATTTTCTTGGAAAAATCACTCCTGATTTGATTGGGGAGTTATGTTTTGGTGTTTTTTATTTATTTTCTTATCAACTATGTGTCTTGGGCCTTGCATGGTCATTAAGCACATTTATGGCATTTATGATTAGATTGGGGTTTCTGGAAGCCTCTTAGGGCTTCCCACCTCCTCAGTTGCTCCATAAATAGAGCCTGAGGCTCTCATGTATGTGTGGGGATTTTTATAGCTTATGTTGAAGCAATACATAGTCTCTCGGAGCCTTTGATGATAATTTGATGTCTTGGAGATCATGCATGCCTTGATTTGTTTACTGATGGTGGAGGACTGTTTGCAGGATCCATAGGCCTGGTTGATGGTGAAGTTTTCTCTTGTTATGTTTTCTAGTTTTCCATTATGTTTTCCATATTGATCTGTTGTAGTAGGACAAAGAATTTAGATTAAGAATTTTTTTCTAATGGCACCTTAAGTCTATTTGTCCTTCACTGCCTCAATGTTTTCTTCTACTGAGATATGTTAGGGAATCCATTTCTTGCTCTCTAAGAAGTTCTTAGCTTTTTCATTTCTTGAATTGTTTAGATCATTTAGTGTCAAGTATGATTTATGGCTAGCCCAGCATATTGTGGCCACTAAAATACTCTGTCCTTGGAATCACCTCTTTAAAGCAACTTTTCCTAGGTTTGTCAAAGAAGTCTATTTGAATCATGCTCTTTGCCTTTGCTTAGCTAAAATTGTTTCAAGGAAACTTCATAGCTGTAACTTAATATTTTAGGATTTTATCTCCTTCTATGGTTATAACTACTTGTGCATCTTAAATTTTTTTCTGCTCTTGATGATGAAATCTATCAAAGTTAAATAAGTTTCTTGCCTTTATATGTTTCATCTAAATGTTTGTCTTGGTTGATTATATGCTTTCAGTCTGAAATCAAATGGATTAGGTTTATGCCTTTAATTCTCTTGCTATGCTCATAAATCTCCTAACTCTCTTAGTTTACAAGTACATAAAGGATTCATTTTTTTCCCTTTATTAGCTTATTTTTCTCAAGCTTAATTTTCACCTCATGATCCTTCACAACCTTAAAAGATCCACCAACCAAGTTAAAATTTCCCTGAAAATGCTCTTGAAAGCATTAATGAACTTATCATGACCTTGTTAGACTCCATTTCCCAATGACCTAACAATCTTCCTTATTTTCTATCTAAATCTATCTGAGCATCATACCCAACCAAAAACAATCAAAATACCCTGCACTTAACATCTAGTCTAAAATCAACCCAAATCAGCAAACAAGTTCACATCTTTACACCTACTACAGAGATCCCTCTCTGAATCCAGGAAGGCTAGGTCCTTGGATTCCAAAGCTTGGTTTGATGTTACCCCTGTCCATTTGTATCTCAATCAATCTAGAAAATTACTGGGAGCTAACATGAGGGAGAAGTTCGATGGCTAGGTGAAGGGAGGGGATTTCACACTTGATCAGTAAGACTACCTCCTCACCAAAAACAAGGTGGAAAGGAGTAAACCATGTGGTGGTTTTGAAAAAATGTCTATAGGCCCACAAAGCAGGGAAGAGCATAAGGTGTTAGTAGGTTTTGTGCTTGTTCACTATTCATTGAAGCATAGTTTTAAGGATTTTATTGAATGCTTCAACTTGACCATTACCTTGGGGGTAATAGGAAGATGAATATTAGTGCTCAAAATCCCAACAGAGAGGATAGCACACGTCAAATCTCATATTTGAAATTTCGGCCATGGTCAAAGACCAATTGTTTTGGAACCCAGAATCGAGAGATAACATGGTTAAAGAAAAAGAGAGTTGTGGTAGTTTCCGTGTTATTGAACGCTGGCATGGCCTCAGCCCATTTGTTAAAATAGTCAACCGCCACAATGATATACTTATGGTTACCAGTAGATGGAGGTCACCACTCCATAAAGTCAATGGCTCACTATTAGAAGGGATCGGCTGATATGACAGGATGGAAGGGAGCAAGTGGAGCTCGCGCCTTATTGAGATTCAACAAGATGATGAGCCTAGTGAAAATTAAGCACCTTCACTAGGTGGGGCCCGCAGGTTATTTTTAGGTGTATGTATATTTTTAAAATGGTGAGAATATTCTAAAATTAGCAGGATGTTGATTCCAGATGGTTGAGAAAATTCTATCTTTGGATGAATTTCTATTTTTAGAAGATGGGCGAAGTCTATTTATAGATCGCTAATCTAAAAATAGAATGCATGTCGATCATTATTAACCCTTAATAATAATCAGACAATAAATAGTAACTTATTCTCTTGGAGCACTTTATTTTAGTGAACAGATGTGCCACATCAGTGGGCTGAAGGAATTACGCAATTCCTAGGGTTGTTGGTGACTCATGCATGGAGGACTTTGTTATAACTTATAGTGGCAAGTTGTAATAGAGTTGGAAGAGTAGTTATGTGAGTTGTTATTTAGTTTAACTCAGTTAAGTGAGTTAAACTCAGTTGTGATAGTTGTAACTAAAGATACACTAGCAAAAGATGAGTGAATTAATTATTTAATTAATTCACAAGTGGTGTCTTACTTGCAACTAAATAAATATTGCAGTTAACTACTTGCATCTCAGATCCAGTGGAGACCCAGTGGAGAGATAGGTGAAAGGGTGAGATGGACTATCAGTTGTGACTATAATGATGCATTCAATGCATCTACACAGACATTAGATATGCCAATGAGCATTTTGCAGTGCAAGCAAGGCAAGATCGAATTCATTCAGGGATCTTCTTCAGCAGGGATTGCGCAGTGGAGACAGGTTGTCAGGAGGCAAGAAATTGGTGCATAGATATGCAAATTTCTGCATGACAGTGTGTGACGATTGTATATTGTACTGAGAGCTCTATGAGCTGAGCTTTGTAAAAGATTGTTACATGTTCCATTGATATACATAATATATGATAGTAGGGTTTTTTAGCTTTAATTTTTCCCGATAAAACATCTTGTTATGTGCGATTGATTTTGCTTCATATGTGTTTTGCAATTGGCGATTTAATTTTCACAAAGAATTAAGTGGAAGGATTCTATATTTAACATAAGATTAATTTGTTAGATCAGGAGAATCCGGAAATACATTATTGTGTTTATAAATTTCTACATGGTATCAGAGCAGTGTTGATCATTGGATATTGCAATATTGAAGCGGTGTTGAGTTTTGTGCTGGTGGACAATTCGAATTTGCTACAAGAATTTCTTGGTGCAACAGTTGAGTAAACATTGAAATGGATTTCAATGGGTTGCAGTTGGAGTATGCACTTGATGGCAGCTCTAATTACATAGCCTGGAATGACAAGATGGAGGCGGTGCTTGAAGATAATGGTCTGAAGGATTTCATCGATAGCAATGTTCCTAAGCCCACTTCGACAGATGCTCCATTACTTGACCCCTGGAAAAAGAAAGTAGCGAATACAAGAATAATTATATTGGAAGGTGTGTGTTATCTCAAAATCAGACCCTGATAGGCTGCTGATCAAGAAGACCTTGAATAACTATTTCAAACCAGACTTTTAGTTGAGGCTTAGCCTCCTCAACCTGAGAGGGCTCTCTCAATAGGTTTATGATTTTCAAATAAGGATTAGATGGCTAACTCTATGATTAAAATGGAAAAAATGGATAATTGGTTGTACTAATAATCAACAAACATCTATTGGGCTTATGGAGTCAAGTGTATTTTCATAAATTATGAGTATCAGCTTCAATTGGAAGTCAGGGCATTTCAGGGTTTAGATGCATCAAAAGAACAATAGGACATAAAATAACACAGTTCATGAACATATGAAGGAAGTTAGAGCACCTTCAGTGAATTCTAAGTAACATACATTCATGCCACTGCAAGTAATTTAAAGAGGAAAAATATGACAATATCACACAATCATAACTCTTTCTGAATCCTGAGTGATGAAACCAATATCTCTATATTAACATAAAAACACAGTTCTCTGCTACAACAACAGTATGCTTGCTTATGAAAATTTCCAACCCTATGCAATTCGACTTCTTGTCTCTTATGGATTCATCATTACATTTCTTGGATTCTCTCCAAACACTTGAGAGAATTCGAATTTGCTAGCTTGATACCTATCAACTTCTAAAACAAACTTTAATTACATCTGACAGTTAAACTATCTGTTCTAGAGTCCTAACACAACTAAGATTAAAACTCTTTATTATAACTTAACAAACTTATCTAAGCATTAAATATTCTATCTGAAAACTGCTCCTCATAAACTTCGACCTTGGTGATATCCATCTCCTTGCTATTGAACTATAATGATTTGCTTTTTATCTGCCCTGAAAAATAGGAACATGCTCCCTGCAAAATAGGTGTACTTCTTCATTTATGTTTCTTCACAACATATGCTGACCAATTTGTGCTCAAAACATGTGGAAAAATCATATTAAACTCTTGTTACTTCGTCCTCCCAGCTGTGCCCAAAAAAAACTTTGAAGAAGTGCCAAAAACTATTAACATTGCTTCGCTACGAAACTGTCTGTTGTTTTCGTAGCGCAGAACTTCACCTCTGAAAACTTCATTTGAAACCTTCAATTTTCTATTTTTTGCCATTGGATATTCATTTGTGGTATTTATACATCCTCCAGCAGCATCAAATTTTAATAAACATGCCCTTTTACCCTTTGAAAGCTTTCAAAATCGATCAAACTATACTACAGCAGTTTCGTAGCACGCTACGAAACTGCTATGCATGACACCTACAGCAGTTTCGTAGCGCGCTACAAAACTGTTGTGTCTTTTCTTGTCACAGCTTGTTTCCAAAAATTTGAGTTTCCCACCTTTACTACCATCCTTGAAGTTATATATAAGCTCTCAATAATCAACTTTGAACTGTTTTAAAAAATGAAACCTTCCACAAAACTCCAAAAATGTGTTAGGAGATGTCACTTACTGTTTACACAGATTTTTGCTGTGGTTGATCTTCAGGATTTGCTAGCTGTATTTGAAGGTCTTCAACCTGCCTTTTAAGCCTTCTATTATTAGCCCTCAGTTTGGTTTTAACCATTATTATGAACTTTGCTTCCTTGATTGCAGGGACAGTCCATATGAAGAATTGATCTTGACTGTTGATTGACTCACTGTTTGAAACCTTTTCCAGCTCCCACAGACCTTTCAACCTCTCAAATTTTGACCTTTCCACAGCATGAATTCTCACTTTCTTCCTCAATTTATCAATCTCAATGTTTTCAAGTCTGAGTTTTTCTTTAACCTCCTCATAGCTACTCCTTTCTCTCTGAGTATTAAATACTCTGTTTCTGTCTTCTTCAAGTATTTTAGATGATGTATTAATGGGTTCTTAAAAAACACTTGCATCCTCACCTCCTATTTGGTCTATATCCATGTCTGTCTGCTGCATTTTCTTAGACTGCCTAGTCTGTGGTTTTCTAGGCTTAAAAACAAACTCTGATACCTCATCCTCAAAGTCTAATTTTTTGGATGTTTTCAATTTCTTTGATTTTCCACCTGTATCCAGCTTTATGAACTCTACTTGAACCAAGGGAGACTCCTCAATGTCAATAGCTTGTAATATATCATTCAAGTCACCTCTTAATTGCAAATTTTCATTTTTGACCACAACCTTACCCTTCTCCTTTGACCTTTGAGTCCTAGTCAACTTCTTCTGAGTTGTTTTACTAATTGACTGTTCCTGAATTGTCTTTTTGTCCTTAGTTCTCTTCTTCTGTGTAGATTGAGGAGTCCTTTGTATTTTTAGTGATTTCTTTATCATAGGTTCCTTAACCTGTTTCCTAGGATTAAGCTTGACAAACCTCCTTGATTTTGTTTCTGCAGGTTCAGTAGTCTTTGATGAAGATGTTTCTTTGACTTGAGGGCTAGCACCTGTTCCTTCAACCCCTATTCCACTCAAAAAGAGAAATGCAGACCATTCTCTTTTCACTTTCTGAAGCTCATGAAAAACTATTAACTTGACTAGAACATGATGAAATAAAGAGGTTTCACATGCCTGAGTTTTCATCTGAACTTTGTCTACCATCTTGGCCAGACTTCGAAATAGAAATAAAGGTAAGTCTAGAGAGATTATTCCTGTGAAATGCAATAATATTTTAAAGTGATAAGTGCACACCTTGTGATATCTCCCTTCGCAGGTGAAGTATCTTTGGATATTGTAGAGCAGGTTGGAAAATGCATCCTTGACATAACTTCTTGGCACAGCTTTATTCAAATCAGCATCCATAAACTCTGGTTTCAAAAAGATTTTGCAGGGTTACATTTCAAACCCAAAATTCTTAAACCATCTTTCCTCCCCTCTTGGGATTTCTGTGACTGCTAATATAACTTCAAGATAAATTGTTAAATTGAGAAAACCAACCTTTGTGTTTGACCCTGTGAAGTTGGTAGAAAATTCTTTGGTGACCTGATTATGCCCTCCTTGAATCTTTTCACACAACTTCCAGCACCCTACCTTCTTGAAGGCTTCTTCAATAGATTTATACCTGGTGAGATTTTCTAAACCTTCAGGTTCTATCCTCAGGCAGTGACACGACCGGTGATTTATTTTTTCTTTTGCCATCTTCTTCTTGGAAACCATGTGTCTTCAGTAAAACTGTAATAAACCTCCTTGTTGGATAAAATAGCTCATTTGAGAATTTGGTTCAGCCTTTCTTGATGGAAAAATCTGCCTCGCTTGATTTAAAACCTTGTTTCAGTCAACAACTATTTTCAAACTTACTGGATTTGCAATCGAAACTGCTGACATAATCACCAATTGAATTCTGCCTCGCTTGATAACTTAATGAGAGCTCTGGTATCTTATCATGAGCTTCCTCTTTCAGCAATAGATATGCATGCGGTGCATCCTTTGTATGAGATAAAACAATGATAACCAATTCCTTTTTCAAATTTTCAAAGGACCATTGACAAATGACCACTAATGAATCTAATAATGATTCCATAACTACTTTGGATGGTTTCATGCGTGAAGAAGGATTCGTGGACTGACACCATGATCGTGGATTGACACTATAATCATGAAAAATTAACCCCAAGTTGATGGATGTGACAGCTAAACTGAAAATTCCGAAACCCCGATTTCGTAGTGCTAGTAGTGTTATTTCAGGATTTTGCGCTATGAAAATACTAGCGTTTTCGTAGCGCAAAATCAATTTTTTACACTAAGCGTGCTACGAAAACGTGGTTTCATGGCTTATTCAATTTTTTTTTGAAAAGGACTTAAAATATGGGTTTCAAAACATGGCATGAGACTACTAAAGTGTAAAAAAAAAATTATGAACTTAGTTTGGTGATGAAATGAGACTCTAAAACTATGACTCAGACCCTATAAAACATAAAAATGACTCAAACCCTATCTAATACCATGACTTAAGAACAATTATGAACTGACTGAATTTAGAGAATTTTAATAGTGATAACAGTGTGAAAGACCATATTGTGTCAAGCCTTCATGGGAAATCCACTCCATTTTCAATGTGGAAGGCTTTGACAAATCTTTTACAAAGCAGTAGCGACCATAGGAAGTTGGCGTTGAAAGATAAACTCAGAAAAATCAAAATGGAGAAGGGCGACAGTAGTCCAAAGTATCTCACGAAGTTTTTCCAATGTAGGGATGAGCTGGGGAGTGTGGGAATTACAGTTGCGGATGATGACTTGGTGAGCTTGGCTCTCCTTGGGCTTCTGAAGAGTTGGCACAGTTATCAAGACTCTGTCAATGGGCAGGAGAAACTGTCGGATTGGGAGCGACTTTGGTCGGATCTAGTGTAGGAGGAGATAAGGCGGAGTACCAAAGATGGCTCTTTAGCAAAGCATGATGATGAAGAGGATTGTGCTTTGGTTGCCAAAGCGATGAAAGGGAAGGGGAAGAAATCCCATCCAAAATCTGAGGCTAAAGGAAAGAAGATGGATTTTTCCAAGGTGAAGTGTTTTCACTATCATGAACATGGGCATCTCGCCACTAAATTCCCACAGAAAAATAAGAACAAGAAAGCTATTGGAGCTGCAGTTGGTGAGGTGTAATATCCCAAATGGGAATGCAGCAATGCATAAGCACAATACTGGAATATTAGGGTGAAATTAAGTCATAAAATGTGTTGACAAACACATAGCCATCAATTGAATGAAACAGCAGCAAAAAGAAGCACTTCTACATCCACCCAAGTGGGGAAAATGCAACAATTTAACCCTGAAAACGTTATTTCTGGAGATTTACGTTTTAAATTAGAGAAATAACGCTTGTTTCCTTTAGCATATGTATTAAGGCCCTCATATACAAGAGAGGAATAGAAAAAAATCACTTATGATAAGTTAAACAGACCTCCCGACCTCAAATCAGCTTAAAAATGGCCAAACCCCATGACTTAAGCTATGCATAATTTCTAAAGCACAGAATAGCATTATTTTCTAAGGGTTTCTACAAAAATAGGATAGATAATCATGGATATGGAGTTTTATTGAACAATATGCTAAGAAAATAGAGATCTAGCCTCCTTAATACATTATAAAGAAAACCCAACAAGGGTTTCTTGAAAGCTTGATGTACAAAAGTGCATATCTAAATATTCATCTCTGAAAAATGTAGGATTACTGAAAAATTAAAAAAATATAGCTGAACAATACAAAAGAGGGATGAGAATCCCTTCCTCTAGCTTTCCGGGAGAAGGGTTGTCCCTTTTCCAAGGAAACTAGCTCAAAAACAAGGCTTAAACCTTGCTACAGCAACTCTATGCCAAATGACGCAGTTCCTGCAAGGGACTGCACTGTAGGATGTTGGAACACCTAATCCTACATGGGTAGGTGTGGAATGCGAAAAGTCACAATGGAGTCCAAGTGACCTTGGAATATGAAACCAAGAGTCACACCATTGTACTATAAATGTACATCTTTGTATAATGGAAAATAAGAAAGCCTCACGCTTATCCTTCATTGTGTTGAGTCTCGTGTGTGTGTTTTATTCTCCTCATACACCATGTGTGTGCTTCAACATGGTGTTTAACATGGTATCAAAGCGGGCGATTGCTGGCCCTGCTCCAAATTGAGTGAGCCATTTGTGTTTATGGCCTGCATATCTGCAAAAATTCTTGGCATTTTTGCAGCACTCAGAAATTGGGAGCAGCACTGCACATCTGAAGCACTCAGAGATTTCTTCAGCAGTATTTTTGCCGCCATTCAGAAGTGTTTTGAAGAAGGATCAACATTCAGAAATTGGCAGCATTCAGCATTGGTTTTGAAGAAGGCAGCACTGCCCATCTGAAGGTTTTCATTCTAATTTTTCTCTGCAATTTCTGCTCATTAAAATCTGCATCATTTTGAAAGAGCTGTTGAAAAGTGTTTAAATTGAGTTTCTGAAGAAGAAGAATTTTCTGGCTTTTATTGCAAAAGAAATCTGAGTTTTTTCCGCTGGAAAATTCTTCATCTCTGCATTTTCCTGTTGCTGGGCTACTGGAAAGATTTCTAGATTTGCACTGAAAGAAATCTGAGTTTTTCTGCTATCTACATTTTCTGCTGCTGAAATTAATTCTGCTCTATATTTGGAAGAAAAGAAAAGTCTGTTGTTGCCATCATTTTTGCAATATCTGCAAATTTTTTTACTCCTCTCTTTGCTGTTTTAATTTAAAAAATAAAAAATAAAAAATAAAAATAAAAAAACAAAAAAACAAAAAATCCCTGCAAGTCGACCCTAAAGCCTCTACCTCACGACCTCACTGCTCCTCACCTCTCAAACTACGCCCTACAGCGCTTCCCTCATCCCCGCAGCTCACACGCTCATAAATTTCAAAACGCCCTCCCTCAAGGTCTAACCCAATACGCCACTGCTCTGCGGCATACCCGACCCTCCTCCTACGGCATACCGCTCCACTACAATACGCCACTGCCCTGCGGCAACACCTGCACACAATCCTCAACGCACCTACCTCCTTATCACTCCACGCTCAACACTCGAACCCCATGCCATAACTATTGAACGCTTTCAACTCTGGCCTCGCGCGCCCTCCCACGATCCTTTGCCCTCGCGCCCTATGCAATTTCCCTTACAACGACTGCAATACGCAGCCTACAGCCGCTCTCCTTACCAACTACACCTTTGCAGAAATAATCTACCCCATCTGCAATTGAAACTCAAACTCCGCCCCTTCCTACCTGCTCTAAGCTCAACTCCCTACCTGCTCTAAACAGCGTGGACTCTGCCCCTTCCTACCTGCTCTAAACTCGACTCCCTACCTGCTCTAAACAGCGTGGACTCCGCCCCTCTGCAATATTCTTACCCTCTCATCCGCATTAGCACGACCTTTCGGCCCTACGCTCCCACAGCCGGCCTTTCAACTCCTCACGCGCCCCCTCTCCAGCCTTACGCCGTCCCTCCCAACCTAACTTTGGTTGGTTTCTACTGCCCCCCGTTTTGTAATACCACCCCACCATTCTTGCAATACCACCCTTCCCATTTAATTCAATATATAATTTTCCATATACTTCCCATTCCATTTTAATATTCCTCTTTTCAAAATTTTATATGTGTCCCTTCCCTTTTAAATCGATTTTATCCCATCTCATATTAATATTTCCCTTCCCCTCATTTAAAATCTCTTTTCCCATTATTAAATTCCCTCCCTTCTTTTTTTAATAGTTCCCTCCCTTTTTAAACTCCTCCATATAATATTCCCTCCCCTCCCATTTCAAATATTTCCCACTTTTTTAAAATCCCTTTTCATATAATAAATTCCCTCCATTTGTAATAATCCCCATTTTTAATTAATCTATTTTTTTTAATTAATTTTTAATTAAAAAAAAAAAAACAGCAGAGAGAGAGAGGAAGGAAAGAGCTATGAACAGCAGAATTGAAGAAATGACATGTGAAGAAATGAACAGCAGTGAATGACGAAATGATATAGAGAAAGTTGCAGATTTGCATTGTGATTCGTGGCATTGATCATAAGGGTGTTTTTCTGAATATTTTACATGAGAAGACAAGTTTGCCATCATTCAAAACAGCTATTTGGAGGAAAATTCAGCTGCCTTAAAGGCTTCTTTCATAGTGTTTTCAGCTTCACATATTTTTGCAGAGATTTTGTATTGAACTCACATTGTGAGTGAATTTGCCTCTTCATTCATAGTTGGAATCAGAAAATTTGAGTTGCTGGATTGTTGATTGCCCTCCATCATTTGAGGAGCACATTTTGTACTTTGAGAATTTCTTGAGTCATTTGTATTTGTTGTTGAATCACATTGTAAACGGGTGCATTTTCAGTTGAAGCCGACACCCTTTCATTTTTGAGCCTAAGTTGTTGAAAATGGCCAAAATCAACGAGGCATTAATGTTGTTGAATGACCTCATTCATTCAAATGTTGATGACATGATAAAAATGAGCAAGCATGCTCTTTGTAAAATTCACAATTGTTTACAAGATGCACAAGAAAAGATTGAGTTTTTGCAGTTGGAATCTCAGCTCCAACAAGACGAACTTCACCAAAAGAGTCACCATTCTGAACCTGTTTCTGTTCAGAACATTGTGAAAGACTCCCATCAGCAGCAAGTCAGCAAAGTTCTAGTTGATTCCCATTCAGTTCCTTGTACTAGAGCAGATGTACATGCAGATGCAGCAACTCAGCCTGCACTTCTCAAGCCCATCATCAGACCTTGGGAAGAGCTTTTCCACAACAAGCACAGAACCTGGTCTTGGATATGACAAGGATGTGTCCTTGCATATTCCCGGACACCGGCTTTATCGGAATTTGGTGTCGGTTCTGTTATGACGGTTCACTGCCGGTACATTCCGGATCTTTGTTCCACTTCACAACCAGTTGAGAAATGCCAACAAGTCGAGTTGGTCATATGAAAGATCATTGTTTTGATCTTCATCCATACGAAGCATATGGTCGGCACCCATTCTTGGAGACAAATGCTTAGGACACAAGCCTCCGCAAGAACCAAGATGGATCTTGGATGGATCGCTTCTTGTAGCGATGGGAATCGACGACGAGAAGATGTTTACGACACATGTTAGAACTTGTTCACGGATATTGAGTAAACTTGCAGTTGAGTTTTCGCCATCATCTCACCTTGTCCCCGACAGGGGGGAAAATTGTGGTCATGTACAAGCTTTTACGAAAGATCAAGCGAGCCTGAGCCACAATCTCTCATTCCATGTTCAAAGTTGCAGCCAGCAGTTCAAGCGAGCCTGAGCCACAATTCATCATTCCGGATTCAGAGATGTAGCCAAAGATACAGATGCCCATGAGAATGCCTTCGGTTGGTGGATAACCTGAAACCATCATCTTTGGTTGGTGGATAACCTAAAACCATCATTTTCGGTTGGTGGATAACCTAAAACCATCATCTTTGGTTGGTGGATAACCTAAAACCATCATTTTCGGTTGGTGGATAACCTAAAACCATCATCTTTGGTTGGTGGACAACCTAAAACCACCACAGGTCGTAGACCTCCCTTCTTTTAGGTTGAAGGTCTCCCTTTTTTATGAGGGACAATTCCTCTAGCAGAAGCTTTCAGCTTCTTGCCAGTTTTGGAAGAGTTCCGGGAACTGCAACAAGTATTGCATTCCAGTGTTTGTGGTCACCCTAAAACCACCTCTTTTTTCCAACATTTCAGAGAGTTGATTCAGCCCAAGTGCTGCCATGTATACTTTGCAGATTTGTATTACAACTCTTTTCTTGGACTCACACATACCCCTTCGGATTAAGGGGGAATGTTGGAACACCTAATCCTACATGGGTAGGTGTGGAATGCGAAAAGTCACAATGGAGTCCAAGTGACCTTGGAATATGAAACCAAGAGTCACACCATTGTACTATAAATGTACATCTTTGTATAATGGAAAATAAGAAAGCCTCACGCTTATCCTTCATTGTGTTGAGTCTCGTGTGTGTGTGTTATTCTCCTCATACACCATGCGTGTGCTTCAACATGGTGTTTAACATAGGATATGAGGAACAATTTGGCCAACTTCTAAGATGTGAAATATGCCTAGAAATCTTCCTAGCTAATCTCTCAAGAGAAGGAAGGCTCCCTCTATTGAGAAACAGATCTGAAAGTGGTATTATCAAACAAGTTGGAGGTAGATGGTAGATGGTTGCGTTGCAATGGTGGGAAAAGAAGAAGAAGTGGTGAGTTGGGATGAGGGAAAATTATGGCACAGGATATTGGGCCATCTTCACCATGGCGCCCTGAAGATTTTGCAGCAGATTTCTACTAGACTTCCCAAGGGTACACTTGCGCAGTTAGATCAGTGCAAGGGATGTACAATGGGTAAGTTCATGAAGACCACCTTTCATGAAAAGGAGAACCGTGCCTCAATGATCCTAGAGAGAATTCACATAGACGTGTGTGGACCATTCTCGATTGCTTCAACAACAAAACACAAGTATTATTTTATTTATGTTGATGATTATTCTTGTAGATGTTGGATCTTCTTCATTCATAAGAAGGATCAAACATTCTCAAAGTTCTTTGAGTTTAAAGCATTGGTGGAGAAGGGGTCGGGGAATCAAGTGAAGGATCTACGGAGCGATAATGGTGGTTAATATATCTCGAACGAATTCAAATACTTCTGTAGCAAAGAATTAATTCGAAGAGAACTCATAGCGCCTCATAACCCACAGTAGAATGGGGTCGTGGAGAGGAAGAAAAAAATGATCGTGGGTGTTTCACGAGCTATGCTACATGATCAGGGCCTACCAATGCACTTGTGGGTGGAAGCATGCAACACTACAGTTTATGTGCAAAACAGTTGTCCTCATAGAGTACTTGGCATGAGTACACTTGAAGAAGCTTTTACTGGTAAGAAGCTATATGTTTCTCATTAAAAATATTGTTGGCTCATATGTTTATGTTCATGTGACCAACAACGCCAGGAAGAAGCTGGAGCCAACTGCAGAAGTTGGGATATTTGTGGGGTACACAGAAACACCCCATAATTATCGAGTGTATTTTCCAAACAGTCGGATGGATGTGGTACGACGGGATATAAAATTCAATGAGGAGAAAGCCATGAAGTTTCCGCTTGAAAGGAAGCTACACTTGCATGCAGAGTAGGAATTGCTTGTTCCCAAAGATGATCCTCAGCATGTGGATCAGCCACAGAAGGAGGATCGTAGAGTGGAGGATCCCATTCATGCAGATACAAACATCATAACTGGAATAAGGTGTACCACAAAAACTGAGAGGTTGAAGCTTGATGTGGCAGAGAATGTAGGAGTCCCTACTTCACAATGCAGACAGATACAGTCACTTGACCAATATACTAGATACATGGCTCTCATGAGCAAGTGTATTGTGACAAAGCCATCTTCCTTTGAGGAAGCAATGCAGGAGCCCACATGGGTAGATGCCATGTTGGAGGAGTATGATTTCTTGGGAGATTGTTCCAAGGCCAGTTGGTAAATCAGTGGTAGGTTCAAGATGGATCTACAAGGTAAAGCAAGTTGTTGATGGGAGTTGTTGTAGCTCCTAGAGACGGCCTTGAGTTGTATAAATAATAGTGCCTAGGGCATCTTAAATGCAAGGAGCATATGACTCAACTGATTGCAGTTGACAATGTTAGCCTCTCATGCTATTATCACTCAGATGAATGGTTTTAATAAAGGTGGAACCAAGACCCCAAATTTAAACACAACAACTAGGAAAACTGCAGAAACTGAGTACAAACTACAATAAGTAAATGCATCAGACAACTTTAAAATAGAATGCTGTAAAAGGGGGTCGACTTCTAAAATGAACACACAGCTATCAAGTTATATGTGAGCGATGACTATGGCAGAAGATGGAGTAAGATATTAACTATAATCGGGATTATCCAAGGATAAGAATCCATATATACAGGGCTTATTCAAAGATAAGAATCCATATATCCGGGCTCGTTCAAAGATAAGAATCCATTGTAGTTAGTATCGGAAGAACAGCGGAAGAGATAGAAAATGAAACAAAGTATCCTGCCTGAGCCATATTTAAAGCGCTATAGAAGAGTAAATATGAGTATCTTCTATGATAAATTCACATTTAAACATGGGAGCACTCGCATTCTAGAGTATGTAGATACGAGAAGTATGGAGAAATACAAAATGAACACTTATATTAAATGACAAAGAGAGAGAGAGTTACAAACTGTGAATCATCCTGAGCGGAATCCCCAATTCCGGCAAAACATCTTATTACTGAGTCCCTACGAGATCTTCAAACATCAACTATCAAAGTTCATTCAAAAATACATACAGAACACTCGAGCTAGTGAGCCCTTTGGAAAATATGGAACCTTTTGTTAGTGTTTTCTTCCTGTTTTTATAACCTCTGATTCCCATGCGCGAGAAGATATTTTGGGAAATATCTTCCCCGCGTGCTTGTATGTTGTTTTAGGTCTAAATAAAAAACAAAAATGATGATGAGGGAGAACTGCCTCTCATCATCTTACAACGCAGGCCTAAAGCCATTTCTAACTTGAAATGTAAACAATTTACTAAACTGAAAGTGAAAACTGCAGGACTGAACTAAAGATTTCACCCTAAATGACCAAGTGAAAAGAACATAAGGTAAAAGGCCACGCGGGCCCAGTCATGAATTATCATTGATGTTTGATGAGGCGGAGCCACTGCTACTGCTGGCGAAGGCGATACCGTTAGTAGTAGAAGAGCTAGCCTTCTGTGTTGGAGGGTCCTATAGAATGGACAATGGTCATGATCCTTTGACTTGGACGTGAAACTGACCCTTATTATTGCTTTTCTTTGCTTTCTTGGGCATGGAGGATCGTCATCCTTGGCCTCAAGCCGCTGTGATTGGCTATGAGATAGCCTATGTACTTAAAATACCATGAAAACCTGTACATACAGCAAACTAGTCAAATAAATCCTGCGATGAGGGGTAGATTGCTTCAGAAGGCTCGGGTGAAGATAGAGGAGTAGTGAGGAGGAAGTGGATGTAGTGGAAGCATTTCCTTGGAAAAAATATGGTTTGAATCCAATCTGGTGCAAAACTGTGCAAAAGGTGGTTTTGCAGAAAACTGGAGGCGATTTTCGAACGGGGCCGGGGCAGTAAGTGGTTTTACACTGGGCGAACGCGATAGGGCTCAGGTGTTGACACCTGTCCCTCTAAAACCCCCCATTTCGTGTTGAATTTGGGCGTTAAATTATTTTGGTGGATTGGATGCGAAAACATTTCTAGACCGTCGGATCTAGGAGATCGAAGGCTGAGATCAAACGTGAAGGGCGAAAGGATGTGCGGGAGGAAGAAAGGTGGGACCCGGTGGATGATGTCATCAGTTTTTTCGGGTAGCGAAAAGCTATTGGGCAGAGTTGAAAAGAGGGGATCAATGGGAGCCGTTGGATTGTGAGGATCAACAGTCGGGATCTGGCGATGAAGGAGAATGGAAAGGGTAGGGTTGAAAATGTGGGATTTGTTAGCCACCTATGAAATTTTTGCCGAGCAAAGGCGGCTAAATTTTTTTTGAGCCTTCAAGGAATGCATCTCCTCCGAAAACACATCATCCTTGAAAGCCCCCATGTGTTCATTGTATTTAAAAGGTCCTCACTACTGTTCCCACTCGCTAAGCCTCACTACCTGGGGAAAATTGTGCTCAGAAAGTCCCCCATTTGCCCTCGTAACTCTGAAAATTTCCCCATTATTAACCTTTTTCCCACTCTTAAAATTTCCCCTTTTGATTCCCAAAATCCCTCCAAAATCCCCTAAAACCATCCATTTCCATCCTTGGAACCAAGTGAAAATCCTTCATTTGATTTTAAATCCCTCTTTTACCTCTACCGAAAGCCTCCTTTAGCTTTAAAACGTTGACCCTAAGGCTAAAAAACCCATTTTCCTCTATAAACAGGCTAGCCCCTTTGGCCCAGCCCCAAAAAACCACTTCCCCACATGACCCGAGTGCTAAAACCAAGCGCTATCCGTAAAGTGCTTATCGCAATCAGAGAGACGAACGGAAGCGCATTCCTGTGTAAAAGAAAGCAAAAAATCTGATGTGATGACCTTTTTTTTCTATGGGTCTCGGGAGTGATCTCCGCCATCGATTTCCCTTTTAAACTAATGGCCCTCGCTTCCCTGCTCCAATCGCAATCACAATTTTCAAATGGAGCCACCTTCCGTTCCTCCCGATCTGCGATCCTCCGACGTGATCTCCGCCATCGATCTCCCTTAAGATCCAATGGTCATAGGCCAATCGCTCCATCGCTCATTGGAGTTTGACCCTCCCATCACTCTCCCTCCAATTTGATCGTAACTGTCCATTCCATTCGATTTAATGGCCCATATCTAATCGCCCTCCGCCCGCGGCCGAGTCCCACCATATCAACCCACTTCATATGTTTTCATCGCATTTTCATCTGTTCCCTTTGTATTTCATTCAAAGGTCAAATTCTAATGTTTTCATTAAAGTTTCTTACATTCCGCCCGACTTCATTAACCATTCTGTCAGTTAAATATAACCATCGATCATTGCCACTCCACCTGATCGAACGGTCCACGGTCATCCCTACACCAAACCGCCACACTGCATGGATTTCTTAACTTATTTGTGTGTTTTGCAGGGTACAAACGGTGAACATCGCCATTGTCCACAAGTCACAGTTACAATGGCACAAAAAAAAAAAAAAACCATTTTTAGAGCCTCAAATTACAGAGAAGAGCTTGGGAGGGTGCTAAAGCATGATTTTAACTAAAAGTATAGAGTTTGAGTGAGAAAAACCTTTCCAGCGCCATCAAAGCTCGGATTTCACTGACAGAGATAGTCACGAAGTGGAAAAGAGTATCAGTACAGGGTCAAAGAGTTCTAACGCACATTATTGAATATTATGAGCCTTAATTCCATGTTCAAAGGGAAAAGGTACCAGATTGAAGACCTCGTGATTGACACAGGAGGCCTAAAGAGGTCTAACACACGAAAAACAATATCACCAAGGTTTCACTTCAGTAGAAGTTCCCTCCCAAGAAAGAACACGATACCCACAACGTGTTTATTCAATATCGTGCTCCTGAGTAGATTTCCACCCTGACAGAATAGTCCTAATGCTATCAGTGCATTTGTCACGCGATACGACAGACTCTGAAGTTTTTCATCCGCCTTTTTTTTATTCACCAGAGTACTATGAGTACTGCAGACAAAGTACATCAAGAACATACCTAGAGTAAACTGCAGCCTGTTGAAGACCACTCTTTCATCCCAAAGAGTATTGAAGATTAATGCTCAGATATTGAGACAGAATTGGTTTCAACCCACTTATTTTACTCTACTTTAATGTTCATTTAGTGTTTCATCTACCCCCTCTGCCTCTCTTTCAGCTATAAAACTCATGAAGAAACTCGTTGAAAAGGTTGTTGATTGGATATCTGTGAACTGTAAGCTTTTTCTCTTGAGATATAGTTCTCTGTGTAAATTTGTAAGATAGGCTGAGGAAGATATTTTTAGACTGAATACCAAGCTGTTGGAAATGTTGCACATGACTGGTGTTTCTCTTTAATATGACAAGCACATTTCTTTAGATCCTGATTTAAAGCAGTGGTGATGTTTTTCTTACTTGTCTCTGTTTCTCTTTGTAATTCATCACACTTCGTTTCTCAGGTATGCATCAGAAATCTGGTTTAGGATATACCCTTGCATGGTACCCTAAGCTTCTGCTCTCCCTACCTTCAATGTTTTCTTCTATATGGGTTATCTGAGCGCTGATTTAAGTTAATTTAACCAGTGTAGTGGCTATAATTTACTGCTAGCTAATGTATGAATTAACGAATCCGTCTTAGATGTTCTTGTTGGGTTTTAATTGAAAATTTGGGATACTGGGAGTTTAGAACATAATCTCTGTCTCGCTAGGATCCTTTTCCATTAATTAAACCTTTCTAAGTTCCCTTAAGCTGGATGCCGAAGCATTGAGAATTCAAAGTCTCTCTCTGATCTCAAATCTTCACCTTTGTGTTTGAATCTTTAATGTTCCCTTTGTATGAAGAGTCTAACTTTCAGGAGTTGGATCACAGGTGTCTAATGGCATGTCCTGTCCCTGGACCTGATTCCTAAGTGGTCATCTTGGAGGTTTCCTTTCCTTTCACTTTCTTTCTCACCATTTCATAACACACTATCATCTTTGAGATCCAATGCTTTAGTTGACTAGCCCAACTGAAAGCCTGCATATTGAATAGCAAGTAAACCCTTTCTTGACTCCATTGCCCAATGGTAATGAGTATTCCCTAAACTAATTCCTCCTTTGTCTAGAATCCTCTTTTTTCATCCTTGTCTCATAGTGAACCCTTCCTTCCTGATTCCCAACAACCAAACAAACAAATCAAACAAACAAACTCGTGCCTATAACTAGTCTAAAACCTAAAAACAGAGCTTCAAAGACATAAGCCTTTGCATATATAGAGAGATCCCTCCCTGGACCTAGGAGGGCTAGATCCTAAGGTCTAAAAGTGTTTTTGATTTTGTCTCATCTTTTGGTATTACCAGACTTGCCAAAACATGGGAACCCCAACATAATGGCGACTCCACTGGGGAAAAAACTTTGAGTGCCCTTAACTGCTATTCTTGGTCTTATGTCCCATTGTAGTCTCCAACATAATCGCGACTTCACTGGGGACAAATTGAGAGTCCATAACTACTAACGTTGGTCTGTGTCCCATTGTCGTCACCAACATAATGGCGACTCCGCTGGGGAGCAACTCAGACCAATGCCTTTAGATTGGTATCAATGCTGATGGTGGACAACAGCCTGTTTCAAACATCCAAATTCATCCACCTGGCGAATCCACACTCTAATCCCTAAAATACCAAATGACTCCACTGGTAAAAGACTCTGACCTCGTTGAGAAGATGCAGTGAACTTCTTTGCAGAGACGGATCCAGACATGGACGAAGACGCAAAGCTTGATGCTTTGGAAGATCAATTAAATGAAATGATAAACATGTTTGGTGAAGTGCTGGAAATGAATTTGGCTAATTTAAATGAAAATGCTTATTATTTAAAACAGCCCATGCATTTTCCAGAGCAAGGGAAAACTCCAGACCTAGAAGATGAGCAAGACATGTATGATGATCTTGGTATGGAATTTTCTCTTTCTCGGGAAAACGTTCAAAATGAGGCTCACGAAGATATCTAGCCTCAGAATCAGTTCATACAAGAAGCAGAGGACTTCTATTCTTCTGTCTGTGTTAAAAAATAAATTCTGTTGTTGATAGAAGAAGAGATGGACCGAATATTAAACATGATGTCCACCTCTGAAGCCTTCTACAAAACTGATGCAGATCCAGAAAACTCCTCGATGGATCAGAATGCAAAAATACCTGCTGAGAACCCGACAGGTTTGGCTGGTGACATTGCTTACGATTATGACTTTCCTAGTTATGATCTGTTTGATGATGATTTTTTACAGAGGGAAGCCGACTCACAGAACCATCATCAGCAGACCCATGGGAGGAAAACCAGGGCCTGCAACTCCGGAGAAGCAATGAACCAAGTCGACCTATCTATGACACTGATGAAGAAAGCTAGAAAGCTTTGTGATAGGTGAAGATTCATGGAATTTTCACTTTGTTACACCTCATATCATCAGTGATGATTTTCAAGATCAGCGGCCTTTCATATTTAAAGATGAGGAAGAAATCAAAGAAGAGATTATTGAGCTGGATGAAAGCGAGGGGCCTTCTCTTGAAAAAGAGGAAGCGATGGATAATACCCCTGTTAGCCATCAGTATTTTTTACATGTTAGTGATGACTATATCTACAGCTGAGTTTTCTAGAAACTGATTTCCTTATGTCAATATGTCATCTAGAAAACCCTCCTAAAAAAATTTTTGCTCTTCTACTTTTCAGTCCACCCCTGTCGAAATCAAAACCTCATTATCACTATCCTATCTAGATTCAGCCTTATTGGTCTGCCCACCAGCTTTAAAAGGCAAATCCACATCTGTTTCAAAAGTCTCCCCTATGTTAGGAAGTGGCGCTTTAAGACATTTTACCCTTGGCAATCATCAAAAAGCCAAAAAGCCTCCATCTGCAACAGACCTACCATGACTGACCTCTTACTTTGCAAATTAATTTGACAAGCAGCCCTAAGTCGCGCCACTCATATCCCCTAGATCTCAGCACTGCATAAACCCCAATCTCAAGCTGACTATTAGGTTTTTCACAGTGTTCTATGGTTTCTACAAAGGCAGGAAATATAATTTCATCTCATGGAGTAAATGCTTGAATTTACAGTTAGAGGAACAACTGCTTCTAAATGTAACTTGAGCCTGAGATATGTCTGCAAAGCAGAAAGCTACTCATCCAGACTTTACGGCTCTTTCCAGCATGAAAATCACAGAAAAACACCACTGTCACAGAAAAATGGCAAATTGTCATGGCCCAGAACCTCCTTTATTTACAAGCAGAGGGTTAGGGCACCTCCTTCATCCACAAGCAGAGGGCGCTGGCCAGTATTGACTTTGAAGATTGCAGAAGTCCAGGTTTTCTTTTTACTGAAAAGTGAAACAATATCCCCAGGTTTTATGAATGTGACTGATGATCATAACAGAAATGGAGTTTGAAATATGCTAGCTCAAAGGAAAAGGAGTCTGGTCTGATAAAGGAGGTCATCTGAAGCTTTCAAATCATGTGAAATGTTGAACTTTAGAAAAGCATGTCATCAATAAACATTTCAATATTCAGCAGCCTGCTTTCCACAAGATCAAATGGGATAGATGCAGACAAAAATGCCATTACACAGGCAGAAAGAAAGTTTTTGGTTTTTCAAAAAAGCACTGACCTTCATAGTCACAGAGATTACCCTTTCAAGTAATTTGTCATGAGATGACCGAAGCAAATGATGATATTTCAGTCACCCTTAAAGGCTGTGCAGGGAGACAGTGTTACTTTGGCTAGGGTTTTCTTTGCTGAAACACAGTGATGATTGCAAGAGGAGATGCTAGTATTGATGTTTTTTTTAAGTAGTTTGCTTACCATCACATCCAGAAAAAAGCTGTGTCAAACAGATTTGTCAAAAAACCTTCAGATACCTTACCTGATGAAGAGCCTCCTCCATGTATGAGCAGATGGTCAAAGCCAGTGTAGGTTGTTGGAAACTGATTGATCTAAAAATGCAGTGGAAGGATACAAAAATTGAATAGAAGTCATTGCACAGGTAAGTGATAGTGTTTATGATGCAAAGGTATTGGTTTCCCTATTCAAAAGAGCTGTCTGTCAGACTGTACCTGTAGTGGAAGGGAGAAAATATTGAATATATATATGCCATTGATACCAAAAAGGGACAGTTCCCTTAAAGGAAAAGATTAAACAACAATCCAATATCACATGCCAAAATTCCAAAGGAGCGCTTTCCAAGAAATGGTGTTCAAAGTTTTCAAATGTTTCTGCCGCATTCTGAATGGTTTTTCATTGTTAAAAATCACCAAGAGGGGAAAACAGTGAACATAGTCTAGTTATGAAATGGTTCTATCTATAAAAGGGTCAACACACTGGTCAAAGCAAAATGGTGACTGTGTACCAAAAAGCCCTGTTTTTCCTGTTTTACAATCTTATCTTTCAGATGGACAAGGCAGAGAATTGCAGTGAAAAATGCCTCTCTTTGAAGACCATAGCAGGCTATAAAAGATGCAGCAACTTGGCTTTTACAGTAGGAAAATGGTTGAGGGAACAATGCAAACACCAAGGCTGTCAAAATACATTGACAAGTGTTGTTGAAAACAGTGGCAGAAATAGCATAAAGATTATGGAGACAGGTTTCAGAGTTTAAAGGTTTGGTGTTGAAATGTCCCCCAAAGGACAAAGCTGGAGGTCCTCCTTCTAACACCTGTGCAAAAGTAAATCAAAGTTCTGGTTTTTTTTTTAAGCCATTGTTGTCGCTATAAAGAAGCAGGTCCATGATAGACACGTTCAAAGGTATGGCAAATCTCCAAAACAAATATGGAACACACCGAAGTTAAAAGAATCAAAGGGTTTTTCAAAACAAAGACGCCTTGCAAAGGCCAAACCAAAGTTCCGCTTCACATTTCAAAAGATGGTGACCGTTGAAAAGAGTTGAAATAACATAAGGTTGAAAGGTGCGAGCGAGAGTTTCATGTTCAAAATTTCAAACTAAGTTTCCCTGCCTCCATAGCATCAAACAAGGAATTTCTGGTCGAAACAGCACAGTTTGCACGTTTTTGCACTGCGCGACGCGCCTGCCTTTTCGCGCGACGCGCCTGGAGGAAGATTTACACGAGCCGCCTTTGTTAGCGCGACGCGCCTGTACAGTGGCGCGTGGCCTTTTGTACGAACTTACTTTGACCACCGACAGTGAGCCGTAGTGTTGTATGTGCGACGTCTTGGCTTCAAGGGTACGCGCAAGTTTTAGAAGGTTAGATGCTATAAAATACCAGTTTCGAAGATTCTTCATCCAATTTAAAGGTACTCTCACACATTTTACCCCTCGGTTTCAAGAAATTGCTTTGAAAATACCCTTGGATTGAAAGTTATGTGTATATGAGAAATACACTGTTAAGGGTGACTACCAAGAAACAAGGTATCAGATTTTTACAAACCTCCTCATTACATTACATACAAAACTCTAAAAAATGTCACTATACCAGAAAAATAATGCTATTTGTTGTATAGTTTTTGAGGTGTAAAGATGAAATAAAGGGCAGACTGTGTCATTCAAAAAACACCTACAGAGATACTCGGTTTTGAGATTAAGGGCAGTTTGTTTGCAAAACAATCGAAAGGCAGAAATTTTCCTGTAAAGAATTGTGTTTTGATTAAAGGAGATTTTGTTGTAGAAAGACAGGGTTTGGGTCTGCAGAGAAACTGTCCTCACAGTCCTCCAGACATTGCCACATTATCAAAACAGTGAAGTACACTCAGTAAGAGGGGTTTTGACATTCTTTTTGCTTGAAAAGGAAAACTCGCACATTTTCTGCCTAAAAGCTTGTGGCCTTCTAAAAACTCTGTCATTTTCACTCCAATCCTGTGTATTGACAGTCTAAGCACATGTATGGTGGTTTGCTAGAGATGCAAATTGTTGAAAGGTGACACACTTATACAGGGCAAGGATTTTAATGATTGAAAGCCTCCTTGAGCAAGGAGTTTGGTGTATTGGTTGACATATAAGACTTCAAGAACAGAGTGATTATTAGCATTTTCTCATAGCACACTCTTTTAGCAGTAACCCTTCTTTCAACATGTTATTTCTATTTTGAAAAGTGTTGGTAAGATATTTTTAAAAGTGCGGGACCACTTTCTGAGGACAGGGTTGTTGATGATTGAATTTAACATTGAGACAGAGATACAAAGGTGGGAGTTGATTTCTTAACTTCACAAGTGAAAGGTGTTCTTCATAAAACCCTGTGCACTGATATTTCACCTAACCTAGGTCTGCCCTTCTTTTCACTACATTGTATCATTTTGAAGAGCTGTTGACTGTGTTATTTTTCAAGAGGAAGACCATTTCTGAAGAGCAGGGTTTTAATATTTGAAGATTGGTCTTAGAGACACAAATACAAGTGTTGGTTGGCCTCTAAAAAATTCACAAGAAGAGTGATTGTTCAAAACTATGCACAGGGAATCTACACAGCAGTTTGTCCCATTTTTATACATGGTACCCTATTAAAAAGTTTGCCTGGCTGAGGTGCATCCAGAGGTAAAGGGTTGGTTTTAAGGAGTGCAGAGGTGGTTTATTCAAAAAACATTGTTGCAATCTATCCTAACCACATTTTCTATCTGTCCAAACAGTATAGTGACCAGTTTCAATCCAGCAGAGCATTTTTATATACAGTGAAGGCAGTTTGCCTCTTCCAAAGCTTGTTCAAGTCAAAATGCCTCCAAAGCAAGATCACAGGAGCGGTCCACATAAGAGATATGAGCCTGTTTCCACGGAAGAAATCAATGCTCACCCATCTGTGCTTTTCAATTTCCATGAAGTAGGCTGTCTTGATTTCTGCCAGAGGATAGAAGAAGTCAAGAGTTTTTCGCCACTAACACATTTGTGCGCTTTGAGATTCAAGGAAAAACACTTCCAATTGGCGGGTCTTGATTTCAAAATTTCTCCAAGGTATGTGTCCAAGGCTACCAAGATCCCGTATCATGGTGAAAAGTGGTTTAAACAAGCTCATCTTGATTTAGAGGATTATAAACCTTTCATCAAGCCTGAACATAGGGAAACTATCACCGCTATTTTCCCTTTTTCCTATCTTCTTGACAGTTATGCTCCGCTTATGAAAGCCATAATGAAATATTTCACTTGTGAAGGGAGGTTTAATCGAATTTATGCCTACCATGTCCGTTTACTGATGCATTTTACCAGAAGCAGGCAACTAAACCTTCCTTACTTTTTGTCCAAGAGCATAGAGAAAATGGCATCTACTGTCCAAAAGAAGGCTCCACCTCAGCAAATCCCTTCTCTCTTTCATCATTCCTTGATCAAGATTATCTTCTTACACCAGCTAGAGAAGAAAGGGGTTTCATGGGATTCATTCATCAGCCATTCAGATTTTGCCACTATCCCTCCTGTTCATGTGTCTCCTACTCAGCCTGTCCATCGCCCAGTGCCTTTGTCTAGTAGGCCTACACCTAGAAAACTCAGAATGACTACTGGGCAGCCAAGTCAGCAGGGAGAAGGAGAAGGCAGTGAACAGCAGTAGCTAGATGTTGAGGGACAGCAGCAGTTGGATGTTGAGGGACGGCAGCAGTTGGATGTTGAGGGACAGCAGCATTTGGATATTGAGGGACAGCATCAGATACAGGAAGAGGAACAGCAGCAGGCAGCAGTTGAGGAGCAGCAAGTTGGGCAGGCAATTGAAGCACCTTTTGAGCCACAAACTGGACAAGATATTGAGGAAGAACAGCAAGCTAAAGCTGCCACCTTAACAGTAACCAAGACTGTTCCTAGCAAGAGGAAATTGCCCAAAAAGACACCTTCTAGCTTGCCAAGGAGGAAAAGCGCCAGATTGGCTTTCAAAGGCAAAAGCATAGTTGGAGAAAGTGCCAAGCATGGAGATGAATTAGCTGTCATCCCTATCCCAAGCGATGACAGTGACAATGAGGCCCGCCTCCTTGAAAACCTCCTCATTCACAAAGAGGGGAAAATTGAGGTGTTACAAGAAGACCTTCAAAGGGCGAGGAATTTCAACCACTTCTTAGAGGTTGAAAACAAACAAATGAAGTTTCATGCAGCTATTCATGAGGCAAGGGAAATCAAGTATAAGAAAGAGGCAGAAAAGGCACAAGCAAGAATTGAAGAACTCATTGGTGAGTTTGATGATGAGGAGGAGGAAGACCAACCTAGGCGGAAGAGGCCTAGGACCATCGGGCTTAGAAGAGCCTTGGAAAAGCAGAGAGCAGAAGAACAAGCTCATTTCGAAGCCTTTCCTCTCACTGCCCTCCTTGAGCAGGAAATTGAGGAAAACAAAGAAGCATGGCTTGAGAGAGCTAACCAGCATTTGGAAATGAATTTTGAGAGGGCAAACAGGGATCTTGAGCTGCAGAGGAAGAGGACACACCACTTCCAAAAGCTAAATCAGTTTGCCCGGCGCAAACTAAAGGCAACCCAAGAGAAGCTGAAGAAGGTGAAGGGGAAGCGCCTAGCACGGAAGGAAGGGAAAAGCATATCGGCCCTTGATATTTTAGCCTCAGTTTCGGAGCATGTTGCTATGGACCCTTGAGGGTCATGCATGCCAATTTTGGGCCTTTTTCGACAACTTTTTGTTTTTTGGCTTTTTTTGGGTTTTTGGCCAAAAACTCATAATTTCGTCATTTCAGTTTGATGAGTTGTCAAGGGAGGAGAATGATACCGATGGATGCCATAATTCCATGAGAAGGTCTCCAGCGATTTTCAGAGCATTTGAAGATCATTCGCCCCCTCAAATTGGCGAAAAACACCTTCTTTTTGCACATTCTGCCCGCCATATCAGCAGTCTGCTATTTTCTGGGTTTTTTCACACAGGTACAGTTTTGGATGACTTCTGGGCCTCAGATTGAGTTGGTTTTAGTTGCGCCGGGAAGTAGACACAGAGAGCTTTCCAACGAGCTATCATGAGCCGCTTTTCGACATCGGGAAGGCTGCCAATTGTATCCAGCAAGTCAGGGGACCTTTTTCAGGCATAAATATGAAGTATTTTTGTAATTTTTGAACCCCAAAAATCTGCTTTTCCCAAATGTGCGTTAAGCTATTTTTATCCTTGGGAAATGATGTAAAGTCAATATAATTTCCGTTTTTAGCCGTTTTTTAGATATTTTATGGGATATTTTGTGCCTTGGGCTTTGCAAAGCCTCAAGGACAAGTTTAGATATTTTGACTTGGCCAATGGGATAGCTAGTTGCTCCATGAGGTTTTCCTCCCCCAAGCCTATTTATTCCATGGGTCTCATTGTAAATCAGAGGCTGAACTTGAGAGAAGAATTAATACATTGGTCATATGAGCTTTGAAGAATACACTTGAGTTATGATTTTTGGACTGCCTCTTGGATGCTTTTGAGGAATGATGGAGGATTGTTGATGGATTCCTTGACATGGTAGAATGGTATAGTGTTTTTTGATATGTTTTTGTCTTCTAGTTTTCATTCATAATACATATTTCTTGCTGCTATAGATCAGTAGAGATTGATTTTGAGATATGCCCATGGAGGCACCTCAAAATCCCTGAATCTTCATAGCTTGATGTTTTCTTCTTCCTTAGTTATGCTAAAGAATTCTTAGCTTCTCTTTAGTAACTTAAGGTATTGTTGCTAAGTTTTATTCATAAGTTCTATGTATGTTGAGTAGGATGTATGGTTTGCCCTACCTACCTATTAGTTGCCCATAGTTCTGTCCATAAAACTTTCTCTTTGACTGATTTGTTGATCATCTTGTTGAACCAAGGAGGCCTAGTCCCGATCTAGCCCTTTGCCTAAAACTATGAAAACTTGTTTGTCAAAGTGCCCAATGACTTAGAGACTATGTTTAGGCGTTCCGGCATAGTTTATGAGTTGTTAGTTTGTCTTATGTGTTTTCCCCAAAGTCTGATAGCCATTTCCCGAAGTTAGAGGGTCTTATACCTCTATGTATGGTTGGAATGTTTGATTTCTATGTATTAATTGGCTCATAGTTATACTTAGCATGATTAATGGCTTTCTATTACATGTTTATGTCTGCTATTAACTAGTTACACTCGAAATCCCTTGTCTTTCACCAACTTGTTGTCCATTTAATCCATTTTGCCCAGAGATCCCTTCTACCGTGAATCAAATCGGCCCTACAGCAGCTTTACATCATCACTTCATAGCTTCCTTGACCTGTTTGACCCCATAGCCCAATTTATCTACATCTTGTTATCCAATTTATGTATTTGATCAGTTTCATCCCTCACAAACTTAAAAACTAAAAAACCAAAAACACACTTCATAACTAGCCTAATATCAGAACACCACAAGTAAACACACCGACATCCTTTACACCTATAGAGAGAGCCCTCTCTGAGTCCAGGAAGGCTAGGTCCTTGGGCTCCAAAGCTTGGTTTGATGTTACATCGTCATTTGGCTAGCCAATCGGCCAAATCACGGGACCCTAACATAATGGCGATCACGGTGGGACTTTGAGTTAGTGACAATCTAAGGACACCTTAGAACTCTATAAGTCCCTTATTTTCAAGAATACCCGCCTTTAGCCACCTCATCGCCACTCTAACATAATGGCGATCACGGTGGGACTTATTGAGTACATGATAGTCCAGCAAACTCTGATAGACTCTTTAGTCCTTCAACATTTAACTTAGACCATCAGCCTTTAGAATCATTCAGAGTAAACTCTCTGTTTCACCATCTTAGCAAAGTGATGAATCAGGTTCATAATACTCTTACATCCTAGGCTGCACATAAAACTTAGAAAAAACCACAAAAAACTCCCTTAGATTGGTTTTTGAAAGTATTGGTGGTGGACCATACACATATACCTCAAAACAACTAAAAATCCACCTGGCGACTCCACTAGCCTCCAGTAGGCCTTACTACCTTGCTAAAATTTAGAATTCTATCCGATTTAGCCACCTCATCGCCACACTAACATAATGGAGATCACAGTGGGACTTTGAGTCAAAACATCCTAGGTATCCCTTATGAAGTCTCAAAATCTCAGTCAAACTTTGAAGGGTAGAAAATAGCTCTTTCACCATCTTAGCAAAATGATGAGTCAGTTATAGAGAACTCTTCCAAACCTTGTAGGCACATAAAACTCAAAAAACCCCAAAAACACTCCCTTAGATTGGCTTTTGACAGTATTGGTGGTGGACCATACACATATACCTCAAAACAATAGACATTCCACCTGGCGACTCCACTAACTTCTAGTGAGCCTTACTATTTTTACCAAATTCTAGGCTACTATCCGATAGACCTATCCCATCACTCACTAACATAGCGGGAGATGGTAGGACATTGAGTACATAATAGTCCAGCAAACTCTTATAGACTCTTTGGTCCTTTAGGTACCATAAACAAGCAAGCAGTCCATAGACTCATTTTTTAGAGTAAACTCTTTTTGTTCTCATCACCCTAGCAAAGTGTTGAAACAATTCTAGGATAATTTAACAAACCATAGGCTGCACATAAAACTTAGAAAATCCAAAACATTCCTAGATTAGTTACTGGTGGTGGACCATAGCTATCTTCACAAAAACAACCCAGTTCCACCTGGCGACTCCACTAATCCATCCCTTTTATTTTTGACCATCCTTCACCTTAGAAAAGCTTTAAGAAAAACCACTCATCCAGAACATTCACCAATACCATTCTCTCTAACCTCTGGATCTAAAATCTGGCTTCACGAAGAATCAACACCAGATCCCATCCAGACCCAAATCCCCCTATCATAGTAGATGACACAGAGAAGATTCTGTGGCAAGCTTCCGAAACTGACCATCTAGCTACTGGTAGATCCATCCGTAGAACAAGATCTGTACCTAAACATCGCACTATCCTACTAGATTCACCTTTGGAACTAGAGTCATCACAAACTCTTCCCAGGAGCAAATCATATAGTAAGATAAACTTTGACGATCTTGAACCCCTATTCAAACCACCTCCGCTCATCCCACTAGTCCTCATCTTGTACATCATCCATTAGCTCCGGTCATGGCAGCCTGGTACGCACCTTTGGTGTTGCCACCGCCCTTGGCTCCTCTCCCAAATAAATATCAAGACAAAATCCCACACTTTACCGGAGAAGACACCACCACAGCTCAACAACATGTAAGTAGGATTAGTGATGCTTTTGAATACATGGAAGTACACGACGAAACCGTCAGAATGAGAATATTCGCTCAAAGCCTGGGTGGAGAACCCAAAACATGGTTTAAAAGCTTGCCTCCAAACAGTATCCACAACATCCTAGAACTCTGCCAAGTCTTCACGAACAAGTGGGAAGTCCGAAGGAACCCTATTCAAATCCTGTCAGAATATAACAACCTAAAACGGGAAAATGGGGAAAGTGTCCAGGCATACTGCACTAGGTTCAATAGTGTGTATAACGCCCTCCCGCCTCACTTTAAACCCCCACTTGGTTTAATCTTGGCAAAATTCCCCGAGGGTTTTGATCCAAACATGACATATCATCTGAGAGACAAGGATCCCCCTACCCTAGAGGAAATGCAACAAATAGCCATAAAAACAGAAGCCAACTTAGCAGAAAAAAGAGCCAGGACTAGATTAGAAGGAAAAGTCCCATATAGAGATAAGGTCTCCACTTCATCTCCTTCCCTAGATCCTAGAATAGATGGCCTGATCAAATCCATGACAAAGATGTGGGAAAAAATGAGTGAAAAAGCGCCTCCTAGGGACAACCAACCAAACCCTCAAAACCAGAAACAAGGCTTTAGAAAAGATCAGTCTCAAAATAAACCAAGAGGAAATGATCAGCAGATCAGACCATCCTTCAGTGAGAATTATGTTGATGAAGAGAATAAGGATACCGCACCCATTGATGAAAATAATTGGAAACTCATAGGTTTTGATAACGAGAGTAAGGTTTACCTCACAGCAGAAGAGCAAGAGTTGTGCTCCCCAAGTCAGGACGAAACCGACTATGAAGATCTCAAAGATCCTGCCATAGATTTCCAGAATGCCATTATAGAAGCTCATAGGCAGTATAACCTTAGAAGCAGAAAAAACCAAGACCACTCCAAGAAGGGTAGCCCTGACACTGCTAAAACCTCTGACACCATCCCTAAAAAAGCCATGGATAGCAACAAAATTGTGGCCAAGAAAATTGACCAAAACAAGGATAAAGCTATTCAAACAAGTCTTAGCTCAGATAATCTTAGCACCTCTACAAAAACCCCCGAAGTAACGGTGTCAAAAGAAGTCCCAAGCCAAAGTCAGCAAATTAAGAACATAGAAAAGGTTATGTCTGAGAAAGCTGAAACAAATCTGCCCAAGCCACCTACTCCTTTTAGCTTCGAAGGGGAAATTTCCAAAATAAAAATTACCATACCCCTTACAGAGCTAATAACTGTAGATAGGTATAGATCTCAAATTTTCAAAGTTTTTGACATAGGGAATGAGGCAGATACTTTAAATCTAACTGACGACAAACCCGAGCTCTTATTCGGCCCGAAAATAGAAGGTCAATACCAAGAAGGATCTGTTTCTCTTTTCTATGTAAGCCTGAACATACGGGACAAGATATTACATAATGCCATGTTAGATTCTGGTGCCTCCCATAACCTCATGCCTAAAGCAGTCATGGAAAACCTAAGACTAGAAGTAACTCAACCCTACAAAAACCTGTATTCCTTTGACTCAAGTCAGGTCAAATGTTTAGGCCTAATAAAGAACCTAGAGGAATGCTCTAAAGACACTATCAACCATTTTGAAATCACAGATTCTGAAATGGAAGAAGAATCAAAACCTTTAGGATCTATACCCTTATGCTTTAAATCATTCCAGACTTTGAAAGAAAATTTGCATCCTAAAGATCTCTCAGCAATTATTCAGGAAAACCCTGCTCAAGTTAACTCTCACCTAAATCAAGCAGAGCTGATTGAAGAGGAATTCAAATCTAAGATAGAAGATAAGGCAAAACCTGTAGGATCTCTACCTTTATGCTGGGAGTCATTTGAGTTCATAAAAGCAAATTGGCCCCCTGAACATCTATCAGAAAAAACTCATGAATTACATGATAACTATCCTCAACATCACAAAGAATTGGTTGAAGATGAAAACAAGCAAGAAATGAAAGAGAACCCACAGGATCTCTCTAAGGACATGAGTGATGATTCATCATCTCTCATAGGTGAAGCCCCAAAAGACATTCATCCTTTAAATCAGATTTCCCAAGAGAAAGAGGATTGTTGTGGAGAGAGGAAAATGCCTCCATTTTTAACTGAAGAGGAAATAGATCAACTTATAAACATACAGACAGCCTCTGAATCTTCACATAACCACAACTTTTCTAATCTTTCTCCTGTTTATCTTGCATATCATAAGTCAAAAAGTAGATTTGTAAATCAATTTGAAGAAAAGAAATCTGATAGTCCAATATGCATGGTTGATGAGTTTGAGGAAGATGATGAAATCCTCGAGCAGGTTGTAAATGAGAAGCCTTTTCCTGAAATATTTGAAGAAATCATTTTGGACATGGAATCTTCCTTAACTCCAGATTTGCAGCCACCAAGTTCCATTGAGTTACAAATTGCAGATGAAGAAGTAGAGGTTAATAAACACATGGGAGTTGTCACACTGTCCTTTCAAGATAATTTACTGTCAAAGTGTATCCTTGTTCATCAACCTGATGACCTTCACATAGTTTTCAGTCCACTTAATCAGAACACATCAGCTTGGAAAGAAAACTACACTGCAATACATGATGAGTCTGACAGTTCGAGTGATCATGAGGAAGAGTTGCTTTACCAAGGGGGTCCCAAATATAGCCAAGTGGAAGAAAGAGTAGTCCTGAATGAAGCCTATATCTCAAAACCTCTAGATCAGGTATTATTCCAAGATCCATTTGTTGTTTTTCTTGAGAAGTCTGAAAGAGTAGTCTTGAATAAATCCTATGTATCAAATCCTCTAGATCAGGTATTATTCCAAGATCTATTTGTTGTTTTCCTTGAGAAATCTGTAGGGGTAGTGGGTTCTATCATAAACAAGTTGCTACCAAGAATGAGAAAAAACTTAAGCTCTACTGTCCAGAAACAAACCAAATGGGAGTGGCCTTTTCATTATTTCTGCATCATGAAAGAACTAAACCAGAATCACCTATGTGAGCATCTACTTGACTGGTTGCATTGGAAAACAGAGTTCACCAAACAAATTTCTATTTTGTACAGATTAGATTAGGATAGAAAGACAACAATAGAAAATAAGCTTAGCTTGTGAGCACCTTTTCATTTGTAGTTTGTTTGAAGAAAAAGTGAAAAAGCAGAAAATACAAAAAACAGTGAAAAGTAGAAAAAGAGGGCAGTTTCTAAAAAGCAGTGGTAAGGCCCCATGTTCCAAAAAAAAATAGTCTTTCAGAAAGCGAGCAAGTCTAAATGCCGCTACTAGTGCTTTCAATGTCTTGTTCAGCTATCTAGCCTAATCATAGCTGAGCATGTTTAAATTATTTGCTGATAAGATTAGTGAGTGCAAAGATAGTCAACATTGTGTAAGATTGACTTATCACAGAGCTTAGATTAGGGAGAGATTCTGGTTCCACATGCCTAAAACAGAACCAAAGAGAGAAGCGAGGGATGAAAAATACATTGTACATCTTAACCCCGCTTGTCTAAGTTTCCTTTTATTGCAAAATAACATTTGTGTGCAGTTTGTCTTTTATGCCTCAAATGCATGACAAATCAGACTGCCTAATCCTGATTTGATCATTTTTGAATTTCATGTTTTAGATTAGAGAATAAAATCCTGTCAAACTACTTAATCTTGACAGTCGATCTAGTTTTAGGTAGAAAAATGAAGGAGTTCATCAATTTAATCTGAACTCCCGGCAGATATAAGAGTAGAAATAGATAGGTTCATTTTGCAAAAATAAAAAATATGCATTGTCAAAAGGCTGCTAGTTCAAATGCGCCAAAGAGAAGGAAAAAATGTTAGGAAAGATAGTGGGGTAGGTAGAAGTATCATTGATGATTAATCATGCTGTTATTTTTCAGAAATAACATCAAAAGAAGGGTAAATTTTGCGCGAATGGATAAGGCACTGGTCTTCATAAGCCAAAGATCTGAATTCTGGACACCTCCTGACGAGGAGCTGCCCTCCCCAAATGGAGCCACTGTTAGCCATCAGTATTTTTACATGTTAGTGATGACTATATCTACAGCTGAGTTTTCTAGAAACTGATTTCCTTATGTCAATATGTCATCTAGAAAACCCTCCTAAAACTTTTTTGGCCCTTCTACTTTTCAGTCCACCCCTGTCGAAATCAAAACCTCATTTTATCACTATCCTATCTAACTTCAGCCTTACTGGTCTGCCCATTAGCTTTAAAAGGAAAATCCACATCTGTTTCAAAAGTCTCCCCTATGTTAGGAAGTGGCGCTTTAAGACATTTCACCCTTGGCAATCATCAAAAAGCCAAAAAGCCTCCATTTGCAACAGACCTACCATGACTGACCTCTTACTTTGCAAATGAAATTGACAAACAGCCCTAAGTCGCGCCACTCACATCCCCTAGATCTCAGCACTGCATAAACCCCAATCTCAAGCTGACTATTAGGTTTTTCACAGTGTTCTATGGTTTCTACAAAGGCAGGAAATATAACTTCATCTCAGGAGGAAATGCTTGAATTTACAGTTAGAGGAACAGCTGCTTCTAAATGTAACTTGAGCCTGAGATATGTCTGCAAAACAGAAAGCTACTCATCCAGACTTTACAATTCTTTCCAGCATGAAAATCACAGAAATACATCACTGTCATAGCAAACTGGCAAATTGTCATGGCCCAGAACCTCCTTCATTTACAAGCAGAGGGTTAGGGCGCCTCCTTCATCCACAAGCAGAGGGCACTGGCCAATATTGACTTGGGAGATTGCAAAAGTCCAGGTTTGCCTTGAACTGAACAAATGGAATAGAGACTCCAGGTTTTATGAATGTGACTGATGATCATAACAGGAATAAAGTTGAAATATGCTAGCTCAAAGGAAAAAACAGTCTGGTCTGATAAAGGAGGTCATTTGAAACTTTCAAATCATGTGAATTTTTGAACTTTAGAAAAGCATGTCATCAGTAAACATTCCAATCTTCAGCAGCCTGTTTGTCCACAAGATCAAATGGAATAGATGTTGACAACAAAGGCCATTCCACAGGCAAAAAGAAAGTTTTTGGTTTTTCAAAAAAGCACTGACCTTCATAGTCACAGAGATTACCCTTTCAAGTAATTTGTCATGAGATGACCGAAGCAAATGATGATATTTCAGTCACCCTTAAAAGCTGTGCAGGGAGACAGTGTTACTTTGGCTAGGGTTTCTTTGCTGAAACACAGTGATGATTTCAAGAGGAGATGCTAGTATTGATGTTTTTTAAGTAGTTGGCTTACCATCACATCCAGAGAAAAGCTGTGTCAAACATATTTGTCAAAAAACCTTCAGATACCTTACCTGATGAAGAGCCTCCTCCATGTATGAGCAGATGGCCAAAGCCAGTGTAGGTTGTTGGAAACTGATTGATCTAAAAATGCAGTGGAAGGATACAAAAATTGAATAGAAGTCATTGCACATGTAAGTGATAGTGTTTATGATGCAAAGGTATTGGTTTCCCTATTCAAAAGAGCTGTCTGTCAGACTGTACCTGTAGTGGAAGGGAGAAAATATTGAATATATATATGCCATTGATACCAAAAAGGGACAGTTCCCTTAAAGGAAAAGATTAAACAACAATCCAATATCACATGCCAAAATTCCAAAGGAGCGCTTTCCAAGAAATGGTGTTCAAAGTTTTCAAATGTTTCTGCCGCATTCTGAATGGTTTTTCATTGTTAAAAATCACCAAGAGGGGAAAACAGTGAACATAGTCTAGTTATGAAATGGTTCTATCTACAAAAGGGTCAACACACTGGTCAAAGCAAAATGGTGACTGTGTACCAAAAAGCCCTGTTTTTCCTGTTTTACAATCTTATCTTTCAGATGGACAAGGCAGAGAATTGCAGTGAAAAATGCCTCTCTTTGAAGACCATAGCAGGCTATAAAAGATGCAGCAACTTGGCTTTTACAGTAGGAAAATGGTTGAGGGAACAATGCAAACACCAAGGCTGTCAAAATACATTGACAAGTGTTGTTGAAAACAGTGGCAGAAATAGCATAAAGATTATGGAGACAGGTTTCAGAGTTTAAAGGTTTGGTGTTGAAATGTCCCCCAAAGGACAAAGCTGGAGGTCCTCCTTCTAACACCTGTGCAAAAGTAAATCAAAGTTCTGGTTTTTTTTTTTAAGCCATTGTTGTCGCTATAAAGAAGCAGGTCCGTGATAGACACGTTCAAAGGTATGGCAAATCTCCAAAACAAATATGGAACACACCGAAGTTAAAAGAATCAAAGGGATTTTCAAAACAAAGACGCCTTGCAAAGGCCAAACCAAAGTTCCGCTTCACATTTCAAAAGATGGTGACCGTTGAAAAGAGTTGAAATAACATAAGGTTGAAAGGTGCAAGCGAGAGTTTCATGTTCAAAATTTCAAACTAAGTTTCCCTGCCTCCATAGCATCAAACAAGGCATTTCTGGTCGAAACAGCACAGTTTGCACGTTTTTGCACTGCGCGACGCGCCTGCCTTTTCGCGCGACGCGCCTGGAGGAAGATTTACACGGGCCGCCTTTGTTAGCGCGACGCGCCTGTACAGTGGCGCGACGCGCCTGTACAGGCCGCCCGACCACCCGACAGGTGTTGTATGTGCGACGTGCTGGCTTCAAAAGAGTGCCGCGCAAGTTTTAGAAGGTTCCGATGCTACTCCGGCCCTGCACGAGGATTGATCATCCAATTTAAAGGTATTCTCACACATTTTCCCCCTCAGCTTCAAGAAATTGCTTTGAAAGTACTCTTGGATTGAAAGCTACGTGTACATGAGAAATACACTGCTAAGATTGACTACCAAGAAACAGTGTATCAGACCTTTACAAACCTCCTCATTACGTAGCATACAGAACTCTAAAAAATGTCACTATACCAGGAAAAATAGTGCTATTTGCTGTATAGTTTTTGAGGTTTAAAGATGAAATAAAAGGCAGACTGTGTCATTCAAAAAACACCTAAAAAGATACTTGGTTTTGAGATTAAGAGCCAGTTTGTTTCATCTTCAAATCAATCGAAAGGCAGAGGTTTTCCTGTAAAGAGCTATGTTTTGATTAAAAGGAGATTTTGTTGTAGAAAGACAGGTTTAAGTCTGAAGAGGAACCTTTCACACTGTCATCCAAACATTTCCACATTATTAAAACAGTGAAGTACACTCAGTAAGAGGGGTTTTGACATTCTTTTTGTTTGAAAAGGAAAACTCACACATTTTCTGCCTAAAAGCTTGTGGTCTTCTAAAAACTCTGTCATTTTCGCTCCAATCCTGTGTATTGACAGTCTAAGCATATGTATGGTGGTTTGCTAGAGATGCAAATTGTTGAAAGGTGGCACACCTATACAGGGCAGAATTGTTAATGACTGAAAGCCTCCTTGAGCAAGGAGCTCGGTGTATTGGTTGGCATCTAAGACTTCAAAAAACAGAGTGATTTTAGCATTTTCTCACAACACACTCTTTTAGCAGACTGCCCTTCTTTCACTATATTATTTCCTACTGAAAAGTGTTGACTGAGATATTTTTTAAAAGGTGCAGGACCACTTTCTAAAGGAAATGTTGTTGATGATTGAATTTTAACATTGGAGACAGAGGTACAACGGTGGTGGTTGATTTCTTAACTTCACAAGTGAAAGGTGTTCTTCATAAAACACTATGCATTGATATTTCACCTAACCTAGGTCTGCCCTTCTTTTCACTACATTGTATCATTTTGAACAGCTGTTGACTGTGATATTTTTCAAGAGGAAGACCATTTCTGAAGAGCAGGGTTTTAATATTTGAAGATTGGTCTTAGAGACACAAATACAAGTGTTGGTTGGCCTCTAACAAATTCATAAGAGGAGTGATTGCTTAACACTGTATACAGGAAATTGACACAGCATGTTGTCTCATCTTTACTGATGGTGTCCTATTGAGGAATTTACCTGGCTGAGGTGCATCCAGAGGTGAAGGGCTGTTTTTAAGGAGTGCAGAGGTGGTTTATTCAAAAAACATTGTTGCAATCTATCCTAACCACATTGTCCATTCTGTCCAAGCAGTATAGTGACCAGTTTCAATCCAGCAGAGCATTTTTACATACAGTGAAGGCAGTTTGCCTCTTCCAAAGCTTGTTCAAGTCAGAATGCCTCCAAAGCAAGATCACAGGAGCGGTCCACATAAGAGATATGAACCTATCTCCACAGAAGAAATCAATGCTCACCCATCCGTGCTTTTCAATTTCCATGAAGTAGGTTGTCTTGATTTCTGCCAGAAGATAGAAGAAGTCAAGAGTTTTTCGCCACTAACACATTTGTGTGCTTTGAGATTCAAGGAAAAACACTTCCAATTGGCGGGTCTTGACTTCAAAATTTCTCCAAGGTATGTGTCCAAGGCTACCAAGATCCTGTATCATGGTGAAAAGTGGTTTAAACAAGCTCATCTTGATTTAGAGGATTATAAACCTTTCATCAAGCCCGAACATAGGGAAACTATCACTGCTATTTTCCCTTTTTCCTATCTTCTTGAAAGTTATGCTCCACTGATGAAAGCCATAATGAGATATTTCACTTGTGAAGGGAGGTTTAATCGAATTTATGCCTACCATGTCCGCTTGTTGATGCATTTTACCAGAAGCAGGCAACTAAACCTTCCTTACTTTTTGTCCAAGAGCATAGAGAAAATGGCATCTACTGTTCAAAAGAAGGCTCAACCTCAGCAAATCCCTTCTCTCTTTCATCATTCCTTGATCAAGATTATCTTCTTACACCAGCTAGAGAAGAAAGGGGTTTCATGGGATTTATTCATCAGCCATTCAGATTTTGCCACTGTCCCTCCTGTTCATGTGTCTCCTACTCAGCCTGTCCATCGCCCAGTGCCTTTGTCTAGTAGGCCTACACCTAAAAAACTCAAAATGACTACTGGGCAGCCAAGTCAACAGGGAGAAGGAGAGGGCAGTGAACCACAAGGAGAAGGAGAAGGCAGTGAACAGCAGCAGCTAGATGTTGATGAATAGCAGCAGCTAGAGGTTGAGGAACAGCAACAGCTAGATATTGAGGGACAGCAGCAGCTAGAGGTTGGGGAACATCAGCAGCTACAGGTAGAGGGACAGCATCAGACAGCAGTTGAGGAGCAGCAAGTTGGGCAGACAATTGAAGCACCTTTTGAGCCACAAACTGGACAGGATATTGAGGAAGGACAGCAAGCTGAAGCTGCCACCTTAACAGTGACCAAAACTGTTCCTAGCAAGAGGAAATTGCCCAAAAAGACACCTTCTAGCTTGCCAAGGAGGAAAAGCGCCAGATTGGCTTTCAAAGGCAAAAGCATAGTTGGAGAAAGGGCCAAGCATGGAGGTAAATTAGCTGTCATCCCTATCCCAAGCGATGACAGTGATAACGAGGCCCGCATCCTTGAAAACCTCCTCATTCACAAAGAGGGGAAAATTGAGGTGTTACAAGAAGATCTTCAAAGGGCGAGGAATTTCAACCACTTCTTGGAGGTTGAAAACAAACAAATGAAGTTTCATGCAGCTATTCATGAGGCAAGGGCAATTAAGTATAAGAAAGAGGCAGAAAGGGCGCAAGCAAGGATTGAAGAGCTCATTGATGAGTTTGATGATGAAGAGGAGGAAGACCAACCTAGGCGGAAGAATCCTAGGACCATCGAGCTTAGAAGAGCCTTGGAAAAGCAGAGAGCAGAAGAACAAGCCCATTTCCAAGCCTATCCTCTCACTGCCCTCCTTGAGCAGGAAATTGAGGAAAACAAAGAAGCATGGCTAGAGAGAGCTAACCAGCATTTGGAAATGAAGCTTGAGAGGGCAAATAGGGATCTTGAGCTGCAGAGGAAGAGGACACACCACTTCCAAAAGCTGAATCAGTTTTCCCGGCGCAAACTAAAGGCAGCACAAGAAAAGCTGAAGAAGGTAAAGGGGAAGCACCTAGCACGGAAGGAAGGGAAAAGCATATCATCCCTTGATATTTTGGCCTCAGCTTCGGAGCATGTTGCTATGGACCCTTGAGGGTCATACATGCCAATTTTGGGCCTATTTCGGCAACTTTTTGTTTTTTGGCATTTTTTGGGTTTTTGGCCGAAAACTCATAAATTCGCCATTTCAGTTTGATGAGTTGTCAAGGGAGGAGGATGATACCGATGGATGCCATAATTCCATGAGCAGGTCTCCAGCGATTTTCAGGGCATTTGAAGATCATTCGCCCCCTCAAATTGGCGAAAAATAGCCTCATTTTGCACATTATGCCCGCCATATCAGCAGTCTGCTATTTTCTGGGTTTTTGCACACAGGTACAGTTTTGAGGGACTTTCAGAGATCAGATTGAGGTGATTTCACTTGCGTCGGAAAGCAGACACAGAGATCTTTCCAACAAGCCATCATGAGCCTCATTTCAACATCGGGAAGGCTGCCATTTGCATCCAGCAAGTCAGGGGACCTTTTTCAGGCATAAATATGAAGTATTTTTGTAATTTTTGAACCCCAAAAATCTGCTTTTCCCAAATGTGCGTTAAGCTATTTTTATCCTTGGGAAATGATGTAAAGTCAATATAATTTCCGTTTTTAGCAGTTTTTTAGATATTTTATGGGATATTTTGTGCCTTGGGCTTTACAAAGCCTCAAGGACAAGTTTAGATATTTTGACTTGGCCAATGGGATAGCTAGTTGCTCCATGAGGTTTTCCTCCCTCAAGCCTATTTATTCCATGGGTTTCATTGTAAATCGGAGGCTGAACTTGAGAGAAGAATTAATACATTGGTCATATGAGCTTTGAAGAATACACTTGTGTTATGATTTTTGGACTGCCTCTTGGATGCTTTTGAGGAATGATGAAGGATTGTTGATGGATTCCATGACATGGTAGAATGGTATAGTGTTTCTTGATATGTTTTTGTCTTCTATTTTTCATTCATAATACATGTTTCTTGCTTCTATAGATCAGTAGAGATTGATTTTGAGATATGCCCATGGAGGCACCTCAAGATCCCTGAATCTTCATAGCTTGATGTTTTCTTCTTCCTTAGTTATGCTAAAGAATTCTTAGCTGCTCTTTAGTAACTTAAGGTATTGTTGCTAAGTTTTATTCATAAGTTCTATGTATGTTGATTAGGATGTATGGTTTTCCCTACCTACCTATTAGCTGCCCATAGTTCTGTCCATAAAACTTTCTCTTTGACTGATTTGTTGATCATCTTGTTGAACCAAGGAGGCCTAGTCCCGATCTAGCCCTTTGCCTAAAACTATGAAAACTTGTTTGTCCAAGTGCCCAATGACTTAGAGACTATGTTTAGGCGTTCCGGCGTAGTTTATGAGTTGTTAGTTTGTCTTATGTGTTTTCCCCAAAGTCTAATATCCATTTCCCGAAGTTAGAGGGTCTTATACCTCTATGTATGGCTGGAATGTTTTGATTTCTATGTATTAATTAGCTTATAGTTACACTTAGCATGATTAATGGCTTGCTATAACATGTTTATGTCTGCTATAAACTAGTTACACTTGAAATCCCTTGTCTTTCACCAACTTGTTGTCCATTTAATCCATTTTGCCCAAAGATCCCTTCTATCGTGAATCAAATCGGCCCTACAGCAGCTTTACATCATCACCTCATAACTTCCTTGACCTGTTTGACCCCATAGCCCAATTTATCTACATCTTGTTATCCAGTTTATGTATTTGATCAGTTTTATCCCTCACAAACTTAAAAACTAAAAAAACCAAAAACACACTTCATAACTAGCCTAATATCAGAACACCGCAAGTAAACACACCGACATCTTTTACATATATAGAGAGAGCCCTCTCTGAGTCCAGGAAGGCTAGGTCCTTGGGCTCCAAAGCTTGGTTTGATGTTACATCGTCATTTGGCTAGCCAATCGGCCAAATCACGGGACCTTAACAACCCCTGCTCAAGAATACATGAACCTTTTCATGCAGCTCAGCCCATTAAAGAAGAATATATTAGAGCTCCAAGAGGACTCGGCTGCAATAAATGATGAGTCCTCCAGTTTAGAAGATGAAGGAGACACTCTTTCTCAAGAGAGTCTTGTTCTTGATCCAGTGGAAGAAGGAGCGATCCTAGTTGAAGCCTGCCTGCCAAAGATTCATAACCAGGTATCATTTCATGATCCTTATGTTCATCTTCTGCAAACATTTGAAGAAGGATCGAAGGTTTTATTGAGCAGCATGTCGCAAACAACAAGAAAATTTTTGAAGCTGATGTTGTGAGACAAAAAGATTTGGAGCAGCCCTGCCTATCCAACATGCTCAAGCAATTGAGCAAGAAGGACCAGTCATGGGATCACTTGATGGACTAGTTGCATTGGAAGAAAATGTTTGTAAGCTAGACTTATAAATATTTCAAATAGAGTAGGGTAGGTAGGAAAAGCTAAATAAAGCTCAGTCTGTCAGCATCCGATCAGTTGTTATAAATTTCTAAAAAGTTTTCAGTCCATGAGCAGTTTTGTCTTTATGCCATGGTCCACGGCAAGTCAGACAGTCTAATCCTGGTTCGTCTATTTTTCAATTTCTGTCTTAGAATGCAGAGAAGAAATCTGCTAGACAGTCTAATCCTAGCAGAGGTAGTCTAGGTAGAGGAACTATGAGGCCAACAGTTTAAGCTGGCCTCGTGGAGTAATAAGGGTAGAAATAGAATAAGTTTCCTTTCTATTTAAAAAATTGATGATGTAAAGGGTCTGCAAATTCAAATGCACTTTGAAGAAAAAATGTTACGATTGTAGTTTGGGTAGGTAGATTGTTTGGGGAAAGTGTTCTGCTAATTAATATCCATCATATTTATAACAGCTGAAATCAAGGAAGAGAATATGGTTCAAGGATCAGGCATCTAGCCTACTCCAAAGATTTATTTTCTGAATTCTTGACTCCTTCAACAAGAAGCCATCCCCATGTGGAGCCACTGTTAGCCACCTATGAAATTTTTGCCGAGCAAACAGGCGACTAAATTATTTTTGAGCCTTCAAGGAATGCATCTCCTCCGAAAACACATCATCCTTGAAAGCCCCCGTGTGTTCATTGTCTTTAAAAGGTCCTCACTGCTGTTCCCACTCGCTAAGCCTCACTGCTTGGGGAAAAGCTCAGAAATTCCCCCATTTTCCCTCGTAACTCTGCAAATTTCCCCATTATTAACCTTGTTCCCACTCTTAAAATTTCCCCTTTTGATTCCCAAAATCCCTCCAAAATCCCCTAAAACCATCCATTTCCATCCTTAGAACCAAGTGAAAATCCTTCATTTGATTTTAAATCCCTCTTTTACCTCTACCGAAAGCCTCCTTTAGCCTTAAAACGCTGTCCCTAAGGCTAAAAAACCCATTTTCCTCTATAAACAAGCTAGCCCCTTTGGCCCAACCCCAAAAAACCACTTCCCCACATGACCAAGCGCTAGCCGTAAAGTGCTTATCGCAATCGAAGAGACGGACAGAAGCGCATTCTTGTGTTAAACAAAGCAAAAACTCCGATGCGATGACCTTTTTGTTCTATGGGTCTCGGGAGTGATCTCCACCGTCGATTTCCCTTTTAATCCGATGGCCCTCGCTTCCCCGCTCCAATTGCAATCGCAATTTTCAGATGGAGCCACCTTCCATTCCTCCCAATCTGTGATCCTCCGACGCGATCTCTGTCGTCGATCTCCCATAAGATCCAACGGTCATAGGCCAATCGCTCCATTGCTCATCAGAGTTTGACCCTCCCATCACTCTCCCTCTGATTTGATCGTAACCGTCCATTTCGTTCGATTTAATGGCCCATATCTAATCGCCCTCCGCCCGCGGCCAGGTCCCACCATATCAACCCACTTCATATGTTTTCATCGCATTTTCATCCGTTCCCTTTGTATTTCATTAAAAGGTCAAATTCTAATGTTTGAATTAATTTTTTTTACATTCCGCCCGACTTCATTAACCATTCCGTCAGTTAAATATAACCATTGATCATTGCCACTCCACCTGATCGAACGGTCCACGGTCATCCCTACACCAAACCACCACACTGCATGGATTTCTTAACTGATTTGTGTGTTTTGCACGGTACAGACGGTGAACGCCGCCATTTTCCACAATTCACTGTTACAGTGGCACAGAACAAAAGAAAGACCATTTTTAGAGCCTCAAATTACAGAGAAGAGCCTGGGAGGGTGCTAGAGCGTGATTTTCACTAAAAGTACAGAGTTTGACTGAGAAAAACCTTTCCAACACCATCAAAGCTCGGATTTCACTGACAGAGACAGTCACGAAACGGCAAAGAGTATCAGTACAGGGTTAAAGAGTTCTAATGCACATTATTGAAGATTATGAGCCTTAATTCCATGTTCAAAGGGAAAAGGTACCAGATTTAAGACCTCGTGATTGACACAGGAGGCCTGAAGAGGTCTAACACACGAAAAAAAATATCACCAAGGTTTCACTTCAGCAGAAGTTCCCTCCCAAGAAAGGACACGATACCCACAACGTCTTTATTCAATATCGTGCTCTTGATTAGATTTCCACCCTGACAGAACAATCCTAATGCTATCAGTGCATTTGTCACGCGATATGGCAGACTCTGAAGTTTTTCATCCGCCTTTTTTTTTATTCACCAGGGTACTATGAGTACTGCAGACAAAGTACATCAGGAACATAATTGGAGTAAACTGCAGCCTGTCGAAGACCACTCTTTCATCCCAAAGAGTACTGAAGATTAATGCTCAGATATTAAGACAGAATGGGTTTCGACCCACTTCTTTTACTTTGCTTTAATGTTCATTTAGTGTTTCATCTACCCCCTCTGCCTCTCTTTCAGCTATAAAATTCATGAAGAAACTCATTGAAAAGGTTGTTGATTGGATATCTGTGAACTGTAAGCTTTTCCTCTTGAGATATAGTTCTCTTTGTAAAGTTGTAAGATAGGCTGAGGAAGATGTTTTCAAACTGAATACCAAGCTGTTGGCAATGTTGTACATGACTGGTGTTGCTCTTTAATATGACAAGCACATTTCTTTGGATCCTGATTTAAAGCAGCGGTGATGTTTTTCTTACTTGTCTCTGTTTCTCTTACTTGTTTTCTGCTATATGTGTTATCTGAGCACTGATTTAAGTTAATTTAACCAGTGTGGTGGCTATAATTTACTGCTAGCTGATCTATGAATTAACGAATCCATCTTAGATTTTATTGTTGGGTTTTAATTGAAAAATTGGGATACTGGGAGTTTAGAACATAATCTCTGTCTCGCTAGGATCCTTTTCGATTAATTAAACCTTTCTAAGTTCCCTTAAGCTGGATTCCGAAGCATTGAGAGTTCAAAGACTCTCTCTGATCTCAGGTCATCACCTTTGTGTTTGAATCTTTAATGTTCCCTTTGTCTGAAGAGTCTAACTTTTAGGAGTTGGATCACAGGTGTCTAGTGGCATGTCCTGTCCCTGGACCTGATTCCTAAGTGGTCATCTTGGAGGTTTCCTTGCCTTTCACTTTCTTTCTCACCATTTCATAACACACTATCATCTTTGAGATCCAATGCTTTAGATGACTAGCCCAACTGAAAGTCTGCATATTGAATAGCAAGTAAACCCTTTCCTGACTCCATTGCCCAATGGTAATGAGTATTCCCTGAAATCATTCCTCCTTTGTCTAGAATCCTCTTTGCTCATCCTTGTCTCATATTGAACCCTTCCTTCCTGATTCCCAACAACCAAACAAACAAACCCGTTCCTATAACTAGTCTAAAACCTAAAAATAGAGCTTCAAATACATAAATCTTTGCATAAATAGAGAGATCCCTCTCTGGACCTAGGAGGGCTACATATTAAGGTCTAAAAGTGGTTTTGATGTTGTCTCATCTTTTGGTATTACCAGACTTGCCAAAACAGGGGAACCCCAACAGGATTTATATGGGCCGTTGGATCTGGAGAAATGAATGGCTGCGATTGAATCGGGGACTTCGCATATCAGAGAACCAGACAGACGGGAGGAGAAGACGCAGAGGGAGAAATTGCAATATGCCGATGGAGCGAGAGCCATTGGATCAGGGACGAGATCAATGGTGGAGATAAACTGTGGGGGCACTTGGGGGTACGTATAGGTTTGCGGGGCGGGTGCCTCCGCAGTGAATATTGACCGTTGGATGAATATCTTCCGCAGTCAGAGGAGTCAACTGCGGGGGCACTGGGGAGTACGGGCCACTTTGGTCAAGTGCCCCCGAAATGAACCTACGTCATAGATCTGGGTTGATCAAATGATGGAGATTCTATCGGCGAAGGATGGACATCGGCGAAGAAAAGGGTTTGGGAAGTGGAAATGGGAATCGTCGAAGTGCGATGCCGATGGGGAAGGCGAAGTGCGACGGAGCGGGGACCGTTGGATCTGGGAGAGATCAATGACTAGGATTCCATTGGCAGGGGATGATCATTGGTGGAGAAGGGAAGGTGGAAGGGAAAGGGCGAACCCCGATGCGATGTGCCGATGCGATGGAGCGATGAGATGGCCGTCAGATCTTGGGGAATGGACTGTCCAGATCTTATCGGAGGGTCAGCCATCAGCGAAACAGAAAACTTAGAAGCCGGAACTTGAAAAGAGCGACGTGTGATCGCCGATGGGCTTAGAGCTCAGTCACGGGGCCCAGTCTCATGGTTGAAAAGGGGCTTGGGCTTAAGCGAAAGGGGCTTAAGGCCTGATATTTAAAAATGAAGGAGTTGGACTAAAAATGAAGAATTTTGAAGTATTTTGAGGGTTTCAATAGGGGGGAAAAAGGGATTTAAACCTGAATAAAGGGATTTCATTAGGTTTAATGGAGATTTGATGGGGAATGAAGGGTAAATGAAGGTCATAGAGGGGAAAATGGGGGGGAAATGAAGGACACATTTTGAAATGGAGAAATGATGAGGATTATGAGTTTGAAGGAAGTTTTCTTACTGAAGTTATGTGCATTTTGATAATTCTTCCAGTGACCTGTGTTGTATTTGCTTTGCAGTATAAGACTCCTTATCTTTAGACATCCCAGCACGATGAGGTATTTCATAACAACATTGGCTCCACTTGGGGACGACTCGTTTGTCCTCGAACGCATCGAGAACTCCGCAGACCATTTGTTAACCTTCTTCTTGCTAACACAGTCTCCTTGATGCCTTCTCTTCTTCCTTCATGACAACTCAAAACAGCAATCATCATCATAATAAAAGTAACTAGATAATGTACAATATCATACAGTAGACCTTTTGGCCTAAATCAATACTGGAAAAAGGGTTTTAAGAATTTCCCATTCATAGGGGCTTCGAGTAGATCACCCTGCAAATTTTCCAATCTAAATGTGTTGTTTCCTCCCTCTTCAGCAATTTTGAAAGGTCTGAACCATAGAGGATCGACTTTTCCATGCTTTCCTTTCTCAGCCCTTCTTATATCCCATCTTAGCACTAAATCTCCGACCTGCATCTCTTTCTCTTTAGCATAATCCTGTTTCTCCAAGATGTTATAATTTAGCTCAGCGTCGCGGAGCACTTGGCTGAAAAAGGAAATGGGTTGTTCATGACCTTCCTCATTTCTGTAAGCCCTCAGTCATGGGTGCTTAGCTTGACATTGATTTCTTACTTGTCTCACCACCAGTTCTGAATCTCCCAAAACCTTCAAGCTCTAAATATTCATATTCTTTGCTGTTTGTAGACCTAGAAGCAAGGTTTTGTATTCGGCCACATCGTTCGTGGCTTCATATTCCAATTTGAAAGATAATGGGACCAGCTATCCAGTAGGGGAGATAAGGAGAATCCCAACTCCATTCCCTTCCTTTGAGTTGGCTCTGTCAAAGTGCAAGGTCCAAATCCCACCTTCCTCATTACTTGAAGACTGCTCGGTCTTTTCTTGACAGAAAGATGGCTCCTACAAGTAATATTGGTCTTCCTCAAGAATTAGACAAGAAAACTCACCCTCTTTATTGTACACCGGTGAATTTATTGAATTATCGGCTTTAGTGACCTTCTTCACAAACCTTGTTTCCTGGTATAATCTCCTTTCTTGGCCTCCAAACACAGGGATGGTCGCATAGGTTATGTCTAGCTTTATAAATCCTTTGATTTTTGTACCCCATGATCTTGATAACAGCATCCCAAACCGAGCTGGGATGTCAGCCACTACTATGTCCATTACCACACTCTTAGCTGGGATTTGGGCTAGATTTACCACCAAATCCTTGATCATCCCCAAACATTTGACTCTTTTAGAATCAAAGGAGTAGAGATCTTTATATGGGGGAGTGATCTGCAGCCCCAATTGCTCCATCACCAACAGAGGTAACAGGTTATGGGATGCCCTGGAATCCAGCATACAGTTGTGCAACAGCAAATCATGAATTACTAAAGAGACATAGAAAGGAGGAGTTGAAGCATCTAAATCCTCAACATGAAGACCGAACATTACCATAGGCCTTGCTTCCTAGAGATTTAAACTATCTGGGATTGGGGCTGCTCCTTGAGGAAGCATGAAAGAAGACACCTGAGACTGGTAGACTAGTTGTTTCAGGAGTTTAGTTAGGGGGACTGGGATTTTAACTTTTTCCAGTTATTTTTGGAGATTAAAAGTAGAGGGAGACTTCTCTATGGTATTTTCCTTTGGTTCATTTATCATGGTTGAAGGTTTTTCTTCCCTCGGAATAGGTTTAACATTTATATTTGGATTAGAGGCCCACTTAGAAGAGGAAGGAATGGAGTAATTAGAATGTAAAGGTTCAGTTATAGGTCTCTTACCTTTATCTCCGACTTTCTGAACAACTGTTTCCTTCTTAGGCATCTCTTCTTCTTGTTCTTATGTTCGGGTTCTCTTTCTAGAGGACCTGAGATCATATTTTCTATGAAATTGTGCTTGCATGAAATCTACAAATTGTTTATAGTAATCATCGATCTCTGGATCTTCAGCAGCACATATTTTTTCTTCTTCTTCTTGCAAGGAGAGCTCCACTCCTTCACCTTCTTGCAAATAAGACTCAACTTCATCATTTTCTGAGTAAGCAAGATATTGATCATCTTGCCCATCAGGAATGTCTTCGGTAGGGCCATCCATCTGCCTTTCCAGATACAGCGGGGGTTGTATGTGATCTTGCTGCTCCTTCCAATCTCTTTGTAATATTTTCAAAGGAGGCTTTCTGTATTGGGGGTTATAACCCCTGTTTAGAGCAGATTGAGGTGGCCTGGAGGAGGAATTCTTTGCTTCGAGCTCAAGCTTCACCAGCTTGCTTGAAAGGTTCTTGATCATTTTATTCATCTCCTCAATTTTGTAATCTGCTACCTCTCTATCTTGACTTGAGGTATATGCTTCTTCTTTCCCTCTACGTCTAGCATCATGGTCTGACATCCCTTTTGATTTACCTGTAGAAGCAAAGTTTCTTTCTACTTCCAATGCATTAGTCTGGGCTTCATCCAGAGTAGCAGACTTCCTTTCTCTTAAAGAGAATCTGAATTCTGACTCAAAGGCTGCTACATACACCACTTTAGCAGCGGTCTGGTGAGGCTTCATTTCAGCTGGGAGACTTGTATATAATTTATTAAATCTCTCGATGAATTCAGACACATCTTCATTATGTCTCTTTCTAAGTGTGTTGAATTCTGTAAGACAGTATCCATGGTCCTTCTTCTCTCCCCACTTCTTGGTGAAGGCATTTTCCATCTCCTCCCAATTATTAATGGAGCGGTCCCCCAAGGTCTTGAATCATTTTCTGGCCTCTCCATCTAGAGACTGGAAAAACAATCTCAACACCACATGCAGATGTTCAACATTGAAATTTTCTACGAAGGCGCAGAAAACTTCCAGGTGTTTTCGAGCTTCAGTATCATTTTCTCCATTGAAACGAGGTAGGATCTTTAAGTATTCCTGAGGCATGTCGTTCAGGATCTGAGGCAATACCAGGGGGGCATATTTGTTCAGTAGCAAGCCAGGAACAACCATTGGAGGTTATGGAGGTGGCAAGAGAGTCTAATGTGTAATAGGAGGTGGTGGAAGAGAAGTATGTATGACAATGGGGATATACTGAACAACAGCTTGAAGGGTTGATTGAACTGCTAGAATATGAGAAGTGGAAACCTTTGTGGCTTCTTTAACTTCTTCGGCTTTGGGAGTGGGATGCAGAAAGAAGCTCTTGGTATCTACAGATTCTGCCTCATCTTTTACTTCAATATTTTCAAGGGAGGAGCTACCTGAAGTATATTCAAGGGTTCTTGCAGTAGAATCAGGACTTTGATCTTGAGCTAATTGAGAGGAGGATGGAGATTCTTCCAGGGAGAATCTGGGAATATCTATATAAGCTGATTGTCTTTCTCTCCAATTTCTCTTGTGAAAAATCTTCTCTAGATCAGACACTGAAGGTGTTCTCAGCTGGGATGTATCCGACCTCAGGTGTAGCTTTCTGGAAAATAGGACTGCAAATATATTTATCCTTTGAATGACAGTGGATTCGCCAAGGTGAGGGATATACAACTCCCAACCCTTCTTGCTCACCTATTATGAAGGGTGGATAAATATTTTTCGAGGCCCAGGGATTTAGTTCTTTAAATTCTTTCCCCGGCAACGGCGCTAGAAAGATGTTGTAGCTCCTAGAGACAGCCTTGAGTTGTATAAAGACCAGTGCCTAGGACATGTTAAATGCAAGGAGCATATGACTCAACTGATTGTAGTTGAAAATTTTAGCCTCTCATGCTATTATCACTCAGATGAATGGTTTTAATAAAGTTGGAACCAAGACCCCAAAATTAAACACAACAACTAGGAAAACTGCAGAAAATGAGTACAAACTGCAATAAATAAATGCATCAGACAGCTTTAAAACAGAATGCTGTAAAAGGGGGCCGACTTCTAAAATGAACACACAGTTATCAAGTTATATGTGAGCAATGACTATGGCAGAAGATGGAGTAAGATATTAACTATAACCGAGCTTATCCAAGGATAAGAATCCATATATATTGGGCTTATTCAAAGATAAGAATCCATATATGTGGGCTCGTTCAAAGATAAGAATCCATTGTAGTTAGTATCAGAAGAACAGTGGAAGAGATAGAAAATGAAACAAAGTATCCTGCCTGAGCCATATTTAAAGCGTTATAGATGAGTAAATATGAGTATTTGCTATGATAAATTCACATTTAAACATGGGATCACTTGCATTCCAGAGCATGTAGATACGAGAAGTATGGAGAAATAAAAAATGAACACTTATATTAAATGACACAGAGAGAGAGAGTTACAAACTGTGAATCATCCTGAGCGGAATCCCCAATTCCGACAAAAATTCTTATTACTGAGTCCCTACGGGATCTTCAAACATCAACTATCAAATTTCATACAAAAATACATACAGAACACTCAAGCTAGTGAGTCCTTTGTAAAATCTGGAACCTTTTGTTAGTGTTTTCTTCCTGTTTTTATAACCTCTGATTCCCATGCGCGAGAAGATATTTTGGGAAAATATCTTCCCCGCGTGCTTGTATGTTATTTCAGGTCTAAATCAAAAATAGAAATGATGATGAGGGAGAAATTCCTCTCATCATCTTACAACGCAGGCCTAAATTCGTTTCTAACTGAAATGTAAACAATTTACTCAACTGAAAATGAAAACTGCAGGAGTGAACTAAAGATTTCACCCGAAATGACCAAGTGAAAAGAACATAAGGTAAAAGGCCACGCGGGCCCAGTCATGAATTATCATTGATTTTTGATGAGGCGGAGCCACTGTTGTTGCTGGCGAAGGCGATACCCTTAGTAGTGGAAGAGTTGGCCTTATGTGCTGGAGGGTCCTCTAGAATGGCCAATGGTCATGATCCATTGACTTGGACGTGAAACTGACCCTTATTATTGCTTTTCTTTTCTTTCTTGGGCATGGAGGATCGTCATCCTCGGCCTCAATCCGCTGTGATTGGCTATGAGATAGCCTGTGTACTTAAAATTCCATGAAAACGTACACAGACAGCAAACCAGTTAAATAAATCCTGCGATGAGGGGTATATTGCTTCAGAAGGCTCGGCTGAAGGCGAAGGAGCAGTGAGGAGGCGGTGGATGCAATGGAAGCATTTCCATGGTGAAAACATGGTTTGAATCCAATCTGGTGTGAAACTGTGCAAAAGGCGGTTTTGCAGAAAATCGGAGGCAGTTTTCGCACGGGGCTGGGGCGGTAAGTGGTTTTACCCCGGGCGAACGCGATAGGGCTTAGGTGTTGACACCTATCCCTCGAAAACCACCCATTTCACGTTGAATTTGAGCGTTAAATTATTTTTGTGGATTGGGCACGAAAACAGCTCTAGACCGTCAGATCTGGGAGATCGACGGCTGAGATCAAACGCGAAGGGTGAAAGGATGTGCGGGAGGAAGAAAGGTGGGACCCGGCGGATGACGTCATCAGTTTTGTCGGGTAAAAAAAAGCTATTGTGCGGAGTTGAAAAGGGGGGATCAATGGGAGCCATTTTATTGTGAGGATCAACGATCGATATCTGGGGATGAAGGAGAATGGAAAGGGCAGGGTTGAAAATGCGGGAGTAATATGGACCGTTGGATTTAGAGAAATGGATGGCTATGATTGAATCGGGGGCTTCGCATATCAGAGATCCAGACAAACGAGAGGAGTAAATTCAGAGGGAGTGATTGCGATATGCCAATGGAGCAAGAGTCGTTGGATCGGGGATGAGATCAACGGTGGAGATCAACTGTGGGGGCACTTGGGGGTACGGACGGGTTTGCGGGCCGGGTGCCTCCGCAGTGAATATGGACCGTTGGATGAAGATCTTTCGCAGTCAAAGTCAACTGCAGGGGCACTAGGGAGTACGGGCCACTTTGGTCGGGTGCCCCCATAGTGAACCTGCGCCAAAGATCCGGGTTGATCAGACGGTGGAGATTCTATTGGTGAAGGATGGAAATCGGCGGAGAAAAGGGTTTGGGACCGGGGACCGTTGGATCTGGGAGATATCAACGGCTAGGATTCCATCGGTGGGGGATGATCATAGGCAGAGAAGGGAAGGTAGAAGGGAAAGGGCGAACACTAATGCGATGGAGCGATGTGATGGCCTTCAGATCTTAGGGAATGGACGGTCCAGATCTTATCGGAGGATTGGCCATCATCGAAACAGAAAACTTGGAAGCGGGAACTTGGAAAGAGAAACGTGTGATCACCGATGGGCTTAGCGCTCATTCACGGGGCCTGGTCTCATGGCGAAAAAGGGGCTCGGGCTTAAGCGAAAGGGGCTTAAGGCCTGATATTTAAAAATGAATGATTTAGACTAAAAATGAAGAATTTTGAAGGATTTTGAGGGTTTCGATAGGGGGAAAAAAGGGATTTAAACCTGAATAAAGGGATTTCATTAGGTTTAAAGGGGATTTGATGGGGAATGAAGGGTAAATGAAGGTCATAAAGGGGAAAATGTGGGGGAAATGAAGGACACATTTTGAAATGGAGAAATGATGAGGATTATGAGTTTGAAGGCAGTTTTCTTGCTGAAGTTTTGTGCATTTTGATAATTCTTCCAATGACCTGTGTTGTATTTGCTTTGCAGTATAAGGCTCCTTATCTTTAGACATCCCAGCTTGGTGAGGGATTTCATAACAACAGGAGAATCGAGAAGTATAAGGAAAGATTTGTTGCTTGGGGCTTCTCACAGATCGAGGGGATTGATTATGAAAAAACCTTTCCACCTCTCACACGGTATTTTTCTATAAGGATCATCCTTGCTCTCTCAGCACATATGGGTTGGCACATGCATCAAATGGATGTGAAGATTGTGTTCCTTAATGGGATCATTTAGGAAGAAGTGAACATTGAGCAGCCTGAAGGATTTGATATATTTAGTAGCAATTCGCATGTGTGTAGACTCAAAAAAGCAATGTATGGGCTGAAGCAAGCACCCGTGCTAGGTTGTAATGTTCCCAAATCGGGACAGCTAGCAAGGCATGACTGGAAAATGAATTTTCTAGTAATGGATGCTACAGCATTTGAAACCAGGACCTAGATCCCGTAGAACTATGTTTCTAAGTGCTAGATCCAAGAGGATGCTCCAAATAAATCCTTCTAGAGTGGTTAAACAGATCTCCCACTACTAGATGTCCTCAAAAAGTGCCCGGTGAGGGACTGTAACAATTCTTGAGCAAGAAATGGAGAGACGTCGTTATTCTTATAGACGTAGATACATGAAGAGAGATATATCCAAAAAATATGTTATATAGCAGCAAATGTATACAATGTGTGGAGGAATCAATCACTCATGCTAGGCAATGGGAGCCTCAATAGAGCATATACAAGAAATTGCAATAACACTACTACATAGGAAAATCCCTGGCTAAAATAGCGTAGTTTATATGAGACACTACAACAAAATACATGATATAAAAATGATAGCTCAAATAAGTGAGGGGGAGCAGGCTCTCAACCCCTGAAAAAACTAATAAAGGAATAATACACAATCCTCGGGAGGATTGGCTACAATATACATCAAAATGGAAAATCTGCAGAAATGTCAGAGTTGTTGGGCAGAAGCTGAAACTCAATACTGGAAATACATGGAGATGGATGAATATGATGCTCAATATGAAACAAACCTCCTCCAATGGATCTCTCAATGCAAGGTTGATCCCGACACTGAAGATCTTTCCCTCCAAGAAGCTGGTGCAACCTCTCACTGCAAATGGATACTGAAATAATGCAGTCTTGAGGATGGACTGCGCTGTCTATGATAGGAGATGTTGGCCTTGATGCCAATATGTTAAAATCAGCTCTAAAATCCCTTTCAATAACCTCTCTAAGGAATAGGAACTCCCTCCTCTAAAATATGAGCCAAAGAGAAGTGTTGAGGAAACCTCCACTGCAACACCCAGCAACACTACGTTATAATTCAGCATAAATAACGTAGTGACTAAATAATGGCTTTGGCCTTGAGGAAATATGTGGAGAAGATGAAGTGAAATCCTTCAAGAAGCCTCTCAAGAAGGAGAGGATATCCTAAATAGGAATCCCTCATGCTAAGCAGCACTGCAACTCAGCTGAACAGCAGGAGTGTGCAATTTGTCTAAATAGACAAATGATAAAATGCTCAAAGATATCTCACTATGGCTGCCTCTTCCTCCTTTTATGCAAGTGAATGCCTCTTTGCCATGGACCCCACACATTAGGGTTTCTTCCACAAAGAATCTTTCTCCCTCCAAAACTGCGTTGTCTTCCTAAGCAAGCTACACCTCTTAGGCAGCATTGTTGACTTGGTCAAACTTGACCTTGTCCTCATGAAAATTTCCCCTTTTCACACTAGAAGGTGCAAAATAAGCTGCTCCAATGATCCTTTTCACATTATGAAGGATATTATTCCTACTCATGGGCCTTTTACCCATTTTATTCACCTCCTAAGTGAAATTAGCAAAAATTAATATTCCAATTTGCTGCATGCAAATTTTGGAAAATTACAGTCCTCCCCTCTCAAAGATTGCTTGTCCTCAATAAAGTGAAAGGATAGACTAAGTTCTCTTCTCCTCTCCCTGTAGCATCCTTGTATGATGATCTCCTCCAAGGAAAGTGATGCTATCTCATCAATCAAGTCTCCACATTTCTCCTCCTCAGCATGTAAGTCAGCTATCAAGCCACCATCATGTAAAGGTGAGATACTCAAGAGGATAGCAAAGTGATGTCTATAGGTCCCCTTGAAGAATGGGATATGAAATAAAATGGGAACTATCTTTCTCATATGGATCCTCCATCTCCAAGCTATGAGCCATGCAAAATGAGTCACCTTCCAACTAGGAAACTCCTAGAAACTGTACTCCACCTTTGGCTCCGGCAAAGTACGTGGGCTGAAATTCTGCACATGGTAGACTATGTAGCCTACCCCACGATGTCCATCTCTCCATTATGATAATTTTAGAATGCTGGCTGTCCATGGGCTGCAATAAGTTTTCCCTCAAGTGGAAAAATGATGACTAGACCTCCAAAGATCTCTCCCCCAACACTGCAAATCAAGCTGGCCCAAATATCCCCATATATGATGAGTTGGAAGTCATCAACATATGGAATCATCTCCATCATATGGCTCACCTCATTAAGTGACAAAGGTGCTGTGAAGGTAACCATATCATATCTCATGTTCCCCTTAGAACATGTAGTGCAAAAAGTGTGAGGAATTTCTCCCTCAAAGGACACATCAACACAATGTATCTCTCTCCCAAGCATGCTCCTCATGAAGATAGAAACAGTAGAGCCATAGGGAGCAAAAATGAGAATCATACTTGCTGCCATATGCAACAAAGGAGAAGGACAATGGTCCCTCAAGTGCAACCAGTGTAGCTTGACCCTTAACTCCAATAGAGACTGATAAAAAGTGTGGCTTCTCAACCACTTGCCTGCTGCTCCAATCTCCTCATAAGTATAGAGGAAGTGAATAATGTAAGGTGTACAAAGAGTATGTCCTCCATAATATATCCCTTCCCCAAGTCCTCCTAGGGAAGGCCCATCAATCATGCTTATGGCCTCAACTAGACCATGAAGCTCTAAAGAAAGAATGCTCCTCCTTGGAGCAACATCCTGCACATGTATGGTTAAGGGACATACATAATATAAATAATCATGAAAATAATCATTACCCTAACCATATGTTCTGCTCATACAAATGGAGCGGCTCATAAGTGAGTCTCCTCTCATCTTCAAAGAGAAAAGAGGTGGATGTGCTAACTCCCTCAAAGAGTCATGTCTCTCCTCCATCTCCATCTGGTTCATGCATCTACTCATATGCTGATACATATCCTCCTCAAAGCCCATCCAAAAATACCCCTCCATAATGGTGTGGTATGCTCTCATAGAATAAGTGGGACTAAAAAGGAACTCCTCATGAGCTACATGTAGAAAATTTTCCTTGAGCTTGGAAGCTCTAGGAAAGAAGATCCTACCATGATAAAAGATGACCCCATCTCTGACTGAATATCCCTCCAAGTGCAACTGGTCATCCAAGATCATGCAAGTAAAAATATCCTTGGAATACTCCACCAATCGCTGGGAGCTCCAATATGGATCTAACCTCCATAGTGACAGTGCTGATGATCTCTCATGAAGAACATTTGTCATATGGTTTCCCTCTCCTTTGACATCTCCCATGTCAAAGATTCAATTTGGAAGGTTGTTGTCCTTCCCCTACTGCTTCTGCCACAGCACAAAATCTGAAATGGAAGTGGGTACTGATGATGTTGAGAAAATGCTCTCTCTCTCTCCTTGAGTCTACCCCAGACTCCCAGCATTGTATCAAGCTCTCTCTAGGTTTCCACCCCCCTGAAATCAACGATTGGTGCCCCAATATGTGAAGCATCCATCCTCCTCTGTTGATCCAGTGGTCTCCCCGAAAAAATGTCTCCATGAAATTGGACATCATCATCAAGAGATTACTGAATAGATGAATGGAGAAAGCTCTCCATGCTTCCACTGCGCAATCCAATAACCTTCTTAGGTGCATCAACCTCCATGAATGAATATGGATGTGTACTCCTCATCTCATGATGCTGGGTCTTCTCACTACTCCCTCCTTTTTTCTCCATGGTTTCACACCTCCTCAACATTGGCACAGGTAGAACATGAGTTGTGCCTTGATCTCCCCACATGAGATCCTGGGGACTTCCTTGCAAAGATGCAAGCATCCCTCTATTTGGAGCAAGAGCTCCTCCTCCCTCTACATGAGGTGCTGGATCAACTCCAGATATAACAACGTTGTTGCACTCAATATCTACAAAATGAGTGGACAACCTCCCAATGATTTGATCCCTCTTTGGAAAAGAGACCCCCATGCATTTTTGCTCAAAAGTGTGAGAAGAAAGTTTCTCCTCCAGCAAAGTATGGTGCAAGTTTTCAGCCTCCCTCATGGTTCTTTGAAATAGCATTGTGTTTTCATGCAAGGGTTTTGTTTGATTTTTGTCATTCAGCCCCTCCATGTGTGTCTCATGAATCCTTCTATCAAATCTTTTCACTAAGGCCTTAGTGAAATTTGCATAATATGTAAAGTTTACATTTCTTAAAGAAAAGGATTCAAAGATCCACCAGGCATAAGCCTTACCTCTCAAATGCAGCGCTGCAACTGTGATGGCTTCATCCTTCGGTATTTGGTGTTGTTACAAGAAGGTCTCTAACTCCTCCACCCAAGCTTTGGCTGAACATGTAGGTGAACCCTCAAAGGTAGATAGATGAAATCTATCCTGTTGCTTTCTTCCTTTCACCTTCATCTTGCAAAACTCTGAAAAACTGAGATGATCTCAAAATTTCTGAGTTTGAGACTCATACTCTTTCAAGAAATCACTAAGGGTTTCCCTCCTAGTAACCTCTTCTTTTCTTTCCATCTTTCGTCCGGCAATCCTGGGCATGTGACTGCGCTGAGTATTAGGATGTGTAGCTGCATGCTCACACTCCTCCAATCTAGAGCTTGTTTTTTAATAAAACCCTCTAGGAGATTCTCCATACTTCCTCCTGATCTCCTTGAACTCTCCATGGATCATATGTACATATTTAGGAATAAGCTTTGTAAGTTTATCCCCTTTTTCTTCTCCAAAAGATGGAGCCTTCTTCCTGCTTATTTCTTTTTCTCCTTGATGAGAATAGGAAGTGCAGGGTTATTCCTCTTCTTTCTGCTTATCCTCCTTGGGGAGGTTCTTCATGGATCTAAAATATGATGAGATAAATCCCATCCTCTTTAATCTTCTGATCTTCTTGGGCTTAGACTCACCAGCTGAGCCAAGAAAGCAGCTTTGATACCACTGTAATGTTCCCAAATCGGGACAGCTAGCAAGGCATGACTGGAAAACGCATTTTCCAGTAATGGCTGCTATAGGATTTGAAACCAGGACCTGGATCCCTTATAAAAATGTGTCTAAGTGCTATTTCCAAAAGGAGGCTCCAAATAAATCCTTCTAGAGTGGTTAAACAGATCTCCCACTACTAGATGTTCTAAAAAAGTGCCCGGTGAGGGACTGTAACAATTCTTGAGCAAGAAATGGAGAGACAGCATTATTCTTATAGCTGTAGATATATGAAGAGAGATATAGCCAAAAAATATTTTATATAGCCAAAAATTTATACAATGTGTGGAGGAATCAATCACTCCCGCTAGGCAATGGGAGCCTCAATAGAGCATATACAAGAAATTGCAATAACACTGCTACATAGGAAAAGCCCTGGCTAAAATAACGCATTTTATATGAGACACTGCAACAAAATACATGATATAAAAATGATAGCTCAAATAATTGAGGGGGAGAAAGCTCTCAATTCCTGAAAACACTAATACAGGAATAATACACAATCCTCGAGAGGATTGGCTACAATATACATCAAAATGGAAAATCTGGAGAAATGCTGGAGTTGCTGGGCAGCAGCTGCAACTCAATACTGTAAATACATGGAGATGGCTGAATATGATGCTCAATATGAAACAAACCTCCTCTAATGGATCTCTCAATGCAAGGCAGATCCTGGCACTGAAGATCTTGCCCTCCAAGAAGCTGGTGCAACCTCTCACTGCAAATGGATACTGAAATAACGTCGTCTTGAGGATGGACTGCGCTGTCTATGATAGGAGATATTGGCCTTGATTCCAAGATGTGAAAATCAGCTCTGAAATCCATTTCAATAACCTCCCGAAGGAATAGGAACTCCCTCCTCTGAAAGATGAGCCAAAGAGAAGTGTTGTGGAACCCTCCACTGCAACACCCAGCAACACTATGTTATACTTCAGCAGAAATAACGTAATGACTAAATAATGGCTTTGGCCTTGAGGCAAGATGTGGAGAAGATGAAGTTCAATCCTTCAAGAGGCCTCTCAAGAAGGAGAGGAAATCCTAAACAGGAATCCCTAGTGCTAAGCAGCACTGCAACTCAGCTGAACAGCCAGAGTGTGCAATTTGTCTGAATAGACAAATGATCAAGTGCTCAAAGATATCTCACTATGGCTGCCTCTTCCTCCTTTTATGCAAGTGAATGCCTCTTTTCCATGGACCCCACACATTATGATTTCTTCCACAAATAATATTTCTCCCTCCAAAACTGCATTGTCTTCCCAAGCAAGCTACACCTCTTAGGCAGCGTTGTTGACTTGGTCAAACTTGACCTTGTCCTCATGCAAATTTCCCCTTTTCACACTGGAAGGTGAAAAATAAGCTACTCCAATGATCCTTTTCACATTATGAAGGATCTTATTCCTATTCATGGGCCTTTTACCCATTTTATTCACTTCCTAAGCGAAATTAGAAAAAATTAATATTCCAATTTGATGCATGCAAATTTTGGAATATTACATAGGTACACTCGGATCGACAGCGATTTCACTGGACTTGGCTTCACCAAGAGTGAGGTGGATGCAAACCTATACCAAATTGTAGTGGAGGGTAAGCTTTTAAGCATTGTTCTTTATGTTTATGATTTAATACTAACTGGTGATGAGCAGTTGATACACTCATGCAAGGAGGACTTTGCAAAGGAGTTCGAGATGAAGGATATGGGTCTCCTTCATTATTTCCTTGGATTGGAAATATGGCAGCGAGAAGGTGAACTGTTTGTGTCTCAAGGAAATTATGCACGGGAGATACTCAATAAGTTTCACATGGAGGACTGCAAACCCATGCTTACTCCTCTTCCAGGAAACTAGAGAAAATAGTATGTTACATCAGTAGAGGTAGTGGATGATTTTTTCTATCGATATTTGGTGGGTTCGCTCATGTATTTAGTTAATACAAGACCGGACATATGCTATGTGGTGAACCATATTATCAAGCGATGGTTATGCCTACCAAGATCTTTTGAAAGGAGGGCAAGCATGTCCTGAGATATCTCAGGGGCACATCTGAGTATGGCTTATGGTACAGATAGAGAGATGAGGTGAAGTTGCATGGCTTCATGGATGCAGATTGGGAAGGCATCCCAACGGACAGAAAGAGCACATCAGGAGGGGTTTTCAATATCGGATCTACAGTTGTTTCTTGGTACAACAGGAAACAGAGATATGTGGCACTCAGATCAACGGAAGCGGAATACATGCCAACAAGTCAAGCTGCATGTGAGGCTATCTAGATGAGGAAGATCCTGGTCGGTTTGTTCGGTTCTCATTTAGATCCTACAGTGATTCATTTTGATAATCATAGTTACATTAAACTCTCTATTAATCCTATTTTTCATGATAGATATAAGCAAATAGATATTCGGTATCATCATATCAGAGATTGTGTGCAGTGGAAGATCATGTTGCTTCAGTACATTCCTACAAAAGATCAGGATGCAGATATTATGACGAAGGCACTCACCAAGAGAAAATTCAAATACCATAGAGATAGGATTGGGGTGAAGGATAATCCCTATCTTGTTTAGAGGGAGTGTTGAGATTCAACAAGATGATGAGCCTAGTGAAAATTAAGCACCTTCACTAGGTGGGGCCCGCAGACTATTTTTAGGTGTATGTCTATTTTTAGAATGGTGAGCATATTCTAAAATTAGCAGGATTTTGATTCTAGATGGTTGAAAAAATTCTGTATTTGGATGAATTTATATTTTTAGAATATGGGCGAAGTCTATTTATAGATCGCTAATCTAAAAATATAATGCATGTCGATTATTATTAGCCCTTAATAATAATCATACAATAAATAGTAACTTATTCTCTTGGAGAACTTTATTTCAGTGAACATATGTGGCACATCAGTGGGCTGAAGGAATTATGCAATTCCTAGGGTGGTTGGTGACTCATGCATGGAGGACTTCATTATAACTGATAGTGGCAAGTTGTAACAGAGTTGGAAGAGTAGTTATGTGAGTTGTTATTTAGTTTAACTCAGTTAAGTGAGTTAAAATCAATTGTACTAGTTGTAACTAAAGATACACTAGTGAAAAATGAGTGAGTTAATTATTTAATTAATTCACCAGTAGTGTCTTACTTGCAACTGAAAAAATACAGCAGTTAACTATTTGCATGTCAGATCTAGTGGAGACCCAGTGGAGAGATATGTGAAAGGGTGAGATGTACTATCGGTTGTGACTATAGTGATGCATTCAATGCATATACATGGACATTGGAGATGCCAATGAGGATTGTGCAGTGCAATTAAGGAAAGATCAAATTCATTTAGGGATCTTCTTCAGCAGGGATTGCGCAGTGGAGCAGGTTGTCAGGAGGCAAGAAATTGGTGCTAGATATGCAAATTTCTACACGACAATGTGTGACGATTGTATATTGTACTGAGAGCTTTATGAGCTGAGATTTGTATGATATTGTTAAATGTTCCATTGATATACATAATATATGATAGTTGGGTTTTTTAGCTTTAAGCTTTCTCGGTAAAACATCTTGTTATGTGCGATTGATTTTGCTTCATATGTGTTTTGCAATTGGCGATTTAATTTTTGCAAAGAATTAAGTGGAAGGATTTTGTATTTAACATAAGATTAATTTGTTAGATCAGGAGAATAGGGAAATACATTATTGTTTTTATAAATTTCTACACGCCTTTAGGGCGAAAAGTTTGCCATTGGAACATTGTTTGACTGCTTCAATGCGATCACCAAAGAGAGAAGGCCAAAACTACCCAGCGTGCATGAATTTTTGGGTAGTATCCAAACTAGAGAGGTGGCCACCACAAGCGCCACTATGGAAGTCATTAAGAAATTTCTCAGCTTCAACGTGCGTGAGACAATGACGGAGAATATAATCAACACTGCGACGATAGAGATCATCACCAATGAGAAGATAGCGGTGGGTTTGGTGTCATATACATCATCGAGCGTCACAGTCAAGAGGGGATGTGAAGTTCTGGATTCGCAAGTAGATAAGGATGTTTCCATACCAATGTTCATCTGAAGTAATGGCAAACAAGTTCTCATCAGGTAAATCATCATTAACCAGCGGATCTCGCGTACCAGAAGGAAAATCAAAAATGAGTTCAGCAAGGGCTAAAAATTTCTTACTCTTGAGTGTGACAAATTCAAGATTGAAATCCTAAAGGATAATGATCCAATGGGCATACTTCCCATTGATGATACGTCTTCTCAATAGGAAAGCAATAGGGTTGGAATTGGTCATGACCTTGGTGGAATGCATAAGGATATAATGAAATTATTTTAGACCGAGAACACAACGGCCAGTGCCAACTTCTCTTCATACGAGTAGGACACAAGGGGACCCACAAGGTTCTTACTGACATAATAGATAACATGTTCATTTTCAGTGTCATCTTCCTATATTAGGACCTCAATGACTGAATGGGTGGAAGCTAAGATGTACAAGATGAAATCCCTCTCAAAGTTAGGAGGACTTATCAAGGGAGCAGAAGTGAGAACATGTTTCAGGGCATAAAAATATTTTTTAGCATAGTCATCCCAAACAAATAAAATGTTAGATCGAAGGAGTCTTATAAACCCATGCGCAGTGGTGGCATAGTCAAGGATGAACCGACGAAAGAATTTAGATTTGTCTTGGAGGATTTGTAATTGGCGCAAGGTACAAGGGATAAGAAGCTCAAGGATGGCTTGAAATTTGAGGGGATCAAGAATTATACCATCTTTGGACACAATTAATCCCAAGATACAGTCGGAAGGAACACAAAAGGCGCACTTCAGCAAGTTGAGACTAATATTATACTTGCAACATCGGAGAAAGACGGTACGCAAATCATGAATTTGTTACGCCTAATGCCTAGAATGAGCAGTAAGGTCATCAAGGTAGGCAAGCATAATATGAGCCAAATCGTGGAAATATTATGACATGGCCCGCTAGAAGGTGGTTCTAGCATTCTTTAGGCTGAACAGCATGACACTATAAGAAAAAGTTCCCCACAGACTAATGAACGTAGTTTTTAGCTGATCAGCACATCAGATAACAATCTGGTTGTACCTGCAGAAACCATCCATAAAGTATAGAACCTCATGCCCCGCACACTCATCGATGATATATTCAATGAATGGTGTGGGGAATTTGTTTTTGGGATAAGATTTTTTCAGGTAGCTAAAGTCGATGCAGACATGGATGGTGCCTTGTTTCTTGAGAACGGGAACTGGGTTAAAACCCCAAGTGGTGTATTCAATGGGATAGATAAAAATAGCCTGCTTGAGCTTATCAATTTCGGCTTTGATAGCCTCCTGTCTGGAAGGATTAATGGGTCTCAACTTTTGACAGACAGGATTGGCATCGATCCATGTATCGATATGGTGTTCGATAATGGCGGGATCAAGTCTGGGAATCTCTAAATAGGACGAGTTGAAAACATCACGGAATTCCTTGAATAGTTTGGTGTAAGCCTCAATTTCTTATGGGGTGCAATGTGCCCCTAAGATAATGTTTTCTTCTACCCCTGGTTTATCGGAAATTTTAATTTTAATGGTAGGAGAGATATTGGCCATATTTCCTTCTTTGAAAGCATCAAGTGTAGGAATGGGATTTCTAAACCAATCAACCTCATCGAAGATGAAGTATTTAGACTCCACAGCATACAGTTCATGGAAATATTGCAGAAGGAAGTACGCACGGTGGTTCATATCATCCCATGGAAAGTTAGGGGTGGTCATTACTTCCATAATGTCTTCATTAGAATGGAATATGGGAGGACTGGTGGAAGAAATACCACATGATGCGGTGGGGCTACCTGATGCATCATCATGAGAGATATGGTTCACATACGCAACGCTATGGAGGGTAGACGAAGAGCTAGTAGATGAAACATCTACCGATGTTGAGCCCAAGGTGATCGTCGAAGGAGGTTCAGTCAAAATAGAAGGGGATGCCCTAGAGGGGGTCTTCCACCATGGATCTCATGGATGATGATAGATAGAGGATAGTGGCTGAAGGTTCTGTCATCTATACATCGGGGGGAGGCATCACAATGGGTCCAGAAATTTCCTCTGGTTCTGCTCAAGAAAAAATCACAAGTAGAGGAGTACCGGATCCACTATGAGAGGCCTCTATTTGGTAAAAATCCTCAAGTTTGTCGCAAAAATCATTGAGACGGGGACAAAGGTAAGAATAGTGGCCATAAATATCATAAAAATCCCAAGGGTGGCTCATGCGCAATGAATTGAGTTTCTTAGCTAAATCGGGTAAGGTAACATGGGCTTCAGGGATATCGGATTCAGGAAACGTCTCATTGACCACAAGTTTGAGACAAGGAAGCTCGGGAAAATTATGGATAGCAAGCCCAACAACATCACACAAAGCGCATGGAGGTGAATTCTTTCGAGGCTTAGGAGGAGCGGGAGTTGTTTGGGGGGCTTGTCCTTAGGTTCCTTCTTTTTTACTTTTCCCCCTCACCAGATGCTTTCACAACAGGAGTAGAGTCCTATTGAGGTGGTTGAGGCACTGAAGCAAAGGGAGGGGTCATTGCGACTGGTTTGACAAGGGTCAAAGAAGTATAAGGTTTGAGCTTACCAGGCGGAGTGTTGGCTGAGGGATCAATGTACCATACTAGGATCCCCAGGGTCAAATTTGGAAGGTTCAACGTATCCATAACAAGCACTGAAAAGACTCTAGAGGGGGGAGCTAGAAATGGTATCTGACCAGAAGGGTAATTATCTGTAGCAATGGCTCCCAAGGTTAAGGCTATTGGACAATTTTCCTGGTTGAAAAGGGGTGGAAAAGACACCAGTAGAGGGAGAATGTCCTTGAAGAGAAGGACATGAAGGCTTTGTCGACTGACCATCAGCAGGTTACGGAGGTGTAGGTTGTTGGCTAGTTGAACCGTACTGCTTATGGCTAGTCCAATACAGTTGCATCATGCAAACATTCGATGAGTTGGGGTCAGCGATAAGGGTGGGGGACCAGGGAATGCACCAAGTAAGGTGGAATCTTTATAGACTCCTAGTGAAACACTTGTGAGAGGTGTGACTTATTAATTATCGGCCACCGAGGATGTGATATACATGGGGGAAGTATGAGACTTCGATTCGTAATATGTCAACTGATCGATGGTGAAGATATTTCCATTATGATGAAAGAACATCTTACAGTGAGCAGCAGATGTGAGAGCAGACATTTCATAGGTATAGCTACGAATTAAGAGGATATTTTAATCCAAGGGGGCATCAATGACTTCAATGTCAACACAAACAGTCTTGCCTGCAAGAGTGACCGGACAATTGCAGTACATTCCAAGGGGCTGAGAAGGGTGACCATCCAAAGCACACAAAGTGATGGTCGATGGAGCTAATTCAAGTGATCCGACTTTATTCCAAATAGAGGTGGACATCATGCAGGTGGATGCCCCCTCGTTAATGATGCATCACGATACATTGGCATTACGAATCTTGACTGGTATTTGGAATGCAACAAATGAAGGTAAGGGGGGATTTTTTGACTTGTCAACATCAAATATGATCAAATGATCATCTGAAGGATACATAGCACCCAAAGTAGATAGTAAATATTTTCATTGTGAAAGGCATGATTGGAGGACTTAAAACATTGACATGGAAGCATAAGATTGTGCCAATTCATCTACTATGTTGTAGGTGTGGGCAGATTGGGTAGAAGTGGCATTTTGGCATAATGGCCCTTTGGGGATCTTAGGAATAACCTCTGCCCGAGGCTGAGGGATCTGTAAGGGAGAATTGGGTGTTGAAATGGACTCTATCGAAACTTTGGTTTGGGACTCGATTGCAGACGTAGCAGGTGGCTTGTCATATTGGCATGACCGGGTGTGAAGGTTGATATCAACGGTATTTACCTCTTCAAAATTCATCATGAGAATCTAGTACTCAGGGGTACCAAAATGTAAATTTTGAGGGGTGGCCTAACCTTGAGTGGGTTGGGCAGCCACATATCCTTGTTGAGGGAAAGGATTAGTGAACACAGTCGGTTGAGTTGGCGCAGTATTTTCAGGATCTTATGCAGTGGCTTGTTGTCCTCTAGATGTTGCTTGTGCTTCCCACAACTGGTGCATCTGGGGTAAGAGAGTACAATCATGAGTATAATGGCCATGGACACCACAACAAGAACAAGGCTTGTTTGTATGAAGAGGCATGTTCTGCTTGGGTTGATTTCCCTATTGTTGGTTGCTATTGTTGGTTGCTATTGTTAGGTCAGTTCCCTTGGGGTGTGTTCGGTTGATAACCTTGGTGCCCATGATTACCCTATGTTGTTTTATTTTGGTTGAATTTCCTCTTTTTCTTTGAATTAGGAGGATTATTCACACTCTGTTGCACATACACCTGGAAAAGGTTGAGAAGGCACGACAGGGTGGGGTGCTAATGCCGGAGGGGATGGAGCATCGGACTGTGGAAAAGGATAGAAAGGAGTTTGAGCAACATTGGGCTAAACAGATTGAGCAACAGATTTCCCTGACATCGGTTGATGCAAATGGGAAAATGCATAAGGTGTGCTTTATCCTGGATACATGCATCCAGGAGGGGGATAAGTGCTAGAGGAGTTGGTCCCTCCCTGAGGGGAACCATAACCCATGAAAGGATGAGGATACGGATGTGAAAGAGATCCAACGATACCACCGGCGGCGTGATATTCCCCCGGTGTGTTGGCACCACCAGGTCTAGGAAGATCTAGTAAAATGGTATAAACATAACTAGACTAGGCATAGATCAAGTCATATTTCAACATGACTTGGAGAGCTTCTTCCTCTGTCTGAGGAAAGTGATACGCGATATCTTTACGGATAGAAGGAAAAATAATTCTAAGAAACCAATCCATATAGACAGAATTGTCGAATGTAGGAGCTCAACACAAGATCCTCCTTTTACGCCATTCTTGGATATGGTCAGAAAGGCGAGTGGCAGAATTTTGACGGAAAGTGGTCAACAACTCGGTACCGGTATCATATTGGAGAGGTAGCTAGAAGTAGGACAGAAGCGCTTTAGAAAGAGTCGCAAAAGTGTAATGAGAGGTAGCGGCCTGGTCGACATATCACTTTGCAACTTCTCCAGTGATTGTATGTTGGTATAACTGAAGGCAGATGGAGTAATTAGTGATAGAATTGGATGAACACCACATGTGAAAGGAGAGGATGTGATTTGTAGGTTCCTCTCCAGTGTTTCCTTCAAACTTAGGGATGTCTAAAGGAAGCTTAGTTGGCATAGCAGACCAACCTGGATTGTGGAGTATAGGGTCATTAATTAACTGGGAAATTGGGGAGGCTTAAACCTGCTATAAAAGGTAGCAAAGGAGTAGTTGGAATGGTTTCAATAGTGGCTCCACTAGTAGAAGCTCCAGCACTAGGGTCAGGGCTGCCACCAGCTTGAGGACCAGCACCTGCATTGGCACCTGACATGGTGACAGAATGAGGTGGAGGGGAATCGGGCTCAAAATTAGAGGAAGGATCTGATGAACCAGAATCAGAGTCGGTATGGGGATTGTTGGGTGTGGACCCTGATTATCTTGTTTATTTTGTATCACAGCATTGGACCCTTGTACCTTAATGGGGCAGCAATGCCACTCGTAATTAAATGTTGCCTGGGGTTCCAGGGGGGGCAGTTGCGACTTTATGGAGCCCCCCCTTGGTGGGGGGTTTCGGGGGCAGTGCCTCCGAAGCTAAAAACATATGTAAATTTTCCTTGTAAAAGTATAGTAATTTCTAGTCAATCTGGGTCGTTCATTAGGCGGATGATCTGACGGTAGAAGTTATGTTTAGTTTAGGGTTTTTGCCCTAGAAGGAAACCCCTCACTTGTATGAGGGTATTTAATTGTGGCTGTGTATTGTATGTGTATTCTCATACCAAGAAACAAATAGGGAGACTATGAGAGAGAAAAGAGGATATTACATCATATCTGCTCTAGGTTGTGTCTCTTCATTTTGCTGGATAATAGAAAATAATGACTGGATGTTCAGGGTGGACGTAGCCCAAACTGGATGAACCACTTATATCTGTGCCTCTCTAGTTTTATGTGTTTTGTGTGCTTGTGTTTTCCACATATTTTATGTATTGCATTGCTCTGTAATTTATAATTTTCTAACAGGGACTCGACGGAGGACTAACTCGGATTCTACGTAGTGGAGTAAGTCTTCCTAACGGAAACTGAGAATGAAGGAATTGGAGTCTCTGAGATAAATTTCTTGGGGGCGCAATGATGGCAAGACACAGATGACACGAAAAGGAGTAAGAGCGATAAACAAAGGCTTAGTGAGGCAAATAAATTAATTACAATGTTTATGTCTTGGTTTGGCGGTGTAAACAAAGCACTTTTGGCTTTAGGTGTGCGTGTGAAAGTTGTGTGTTAATTTTAATTAATACCAAAAGGTTGCATCAAGAAAAAGAAACAATTCTAAATAACTATAAATAAAATTGAAACGACAGTGAAATAAGCAACTACAAATGCATAATTCAACCCAAAAGAAGGCTTCCCAAACAACTACTCTAAGAATCGGGGGAAACTGAATCAAAACACACAAAAAGGCCAAAAGATCTAAGGTCTAAGGGAGAGGGATCTAATGGCTCAAATGTGCTGGAAAAGGTGTAGAAAATAGAAAAAAACCAGAGGGAAAATTGCTGCAAAATGGGAGGCGAAAGGTTAAAACCCTAAGGGAAAGACAAAAAAAAAACTCAATAGGGTGTTTTGGGTGGAATAATAACCGATATTAAGGGACCTGAAAGAAGGATAGATCATACCCTAAACAATGGCTGAAAGTGCTGCAAAATCGCAGACTACCTACTCAGCTAAACCCCTCCTAGAAAGGTGGAAGTGTATTGAAACCCTAGGGGGCTTGGTCCTACTTCAAGGAGACAAACTGAGCATATCCAAGTGTAAGATGGGCTGAGACAGAGGTCAGAAATACCTGAATAGTGCTTTCCTCAGAAAAAGTTCCAACTCATGGGTACTAACCTGTAAACTGGGAAAAGCACAGTTTTTGGGCTGACAGTTACAAGTTCAGGAAGAAATCGTAGGTTTTGGGCCAAAAATTGCAAGTTCTAGATCTGAGATCCTCAGCCAGAAGGTTGCGGAAAAAAATTTCGTCTCTGCCGCGGTTGATACCTATTACCTGCGGAAAACACACGAAAGTTAGAATTTTTACTGTTTTAGGGAATAAAAAGTAAAAAACAACATCAAGAGACTAAAAATAGCTGAAGAAAAACCCTAGTTAGTGAAGTTGTTGGTCACGCAGGAATCTAAATTACAACAGTGGAGTCGCCATTTGTTAGCGTAAATTCTTAACACAAGTGTACGAAAATAGCTCACTTTAGTTGTGTGTGACAAACAACCCTAACAAAAAATATGGTTTCTTAACTTAGATCTGTAATATATAGTTGAAACAAATGCGGCAAAAACCCCTATCTATGTAGTAAAAGTAGTTAAACAGTAAAAATAAATCAGATTTGCTCCAAATATCCAATGGAAAAAATAAGATATATAAAGAATTTTATATGTATTAACACCTCGGAAGGGAATAAATAATGATGTTACCATTCCCCCTCAATGGGATGGGTTCTTGGCTATCCTCAACACTTCAGATCCAGAAGTTTATCTCTCTTAATGGTGTAGAAAACCCAAGATGTGTTGAACTCTATGGGATCTCAAGAAGCAATAAAATAGTAGCAGCAATGAAAATGATCAAAGTGCAACAATGAAAGTGATCAAAGTGAATAATGAATGGAAAACCCTCCTATTTATAACAAAATATTGAGTTATCCTTGATAATAGCGAATAATAAAATATTATTAACTAAGATCTAGATCTAACTGCTTGGAATATTTTATTATATTTTGTTGCAGAGAAAAGGAATATAAATTGGTTAAATACCTTTATTTAGAAATAAAAAACAAATAAATGATTTATTTATCATTTCAATAATGGGGTTATGAAATAATTTAACAAATAATGATTTGTTTAATAATGTATAGGTGATTTAGTCAAATTTAACAAGGAATAATAACTATATAATGATTTAATTAATTATTCCTAGAGAAAAATAATATAAATAATTATTTATCTAATTATTTCTCATAATTGGGTTAAATATGACCAAGAATATTATTTAAATAGTGGTTTAATTAATTATTCCTAGAGGAAAATCAAATAAATAATGAGTTATTTAACTATTCCTCATGGAGTTTCCTGTTTGAACCAGAAATAACTTAATAAATTATGGTTTATTAAATTATTTCTTATAGTGAAAGCAATTTTACTATGGTAAAATTGGTCTTACATAGTGTACTTCGATCCATCTGATTGTGAATGGTGAGATGACCAAAAATTGGTGTAATAAACTGAACAATAAATAATTAACTATTAGATCCTCTAACATTACTCTTACTCTTACTTACTAGTTGTTGCAACTCATAAATTAGATGAATGAAATAACAAGAGAAATACACCATACATTAGATTGTCCTTGAAACACAAAATCCTCTAGCATGAAGTGCTAAAAGGAGCTTTATTTATTATGAAAAGTATTCAGGTCGACCAAATCCAACCCTGAAATGGTATTTACAAATGATATTTATAGAGAGAGGCGCCAACTCCATCTCTCCTAAAAATAAGGATCCACTCTTTCTCTCATTACATAGGATTTATATCATATTAAAGACATATCCTATTGAAATATAAATAACAAGATAGATGTAGATAGGAAGAAAGAAGACAATTTGAACTATGTTGTTGAGTGTGTTGGCATCCTGCCTACTTTTCTTTTGATTTGTCTCTCCATGATATTGGTTCTTTAAAACCCATGTGTCTTCATTAAATGTGTCATTTAATAACCTCAAAACCACTTATCAACCATCACTTGACATGTCCATATCATTAGGAATTCTTATCATCCTTGGACTAGCTCGAAAATTCTGCTAATAGCTGTCAAAAATCATTTAAAACAGATGCTACCGGAACTTCTGGTAAAACATGTAACTGCGCAAAAATTGTAATGGTACAGGAATTTATGGTAATGCTCTGTTTCCTTTTCAAAATGCACAACAATATATTTGAAAAAATTTGTGCAGACTAAAATATTCTGAAAATTAAGTTATTCCAAAATATAACTAGTAGGCAAAAAGATATTTCATTGGGACATCCTTTTATCTCTCCTCCATATGAGATGCAACTTCTGTAAGCTTGTCTAAATATGTTTTTTTTTCAATTTTTGATTGTGACCTTGTAGTCCTGGTGGTTGTCTCTTTTGCAATGGCATTTTTCTCTTCTGAGCTCTTCTGGACTTTTCTTCTCTTAGAGTTTCCTGTTTGCTGGTATGGAGGGGCTTTACCCTTTTCTTTCTTCTTGAACCCACTAGATTCTACAATTGAAGGAGTTACATCTTGTAACCCTTCAGATTGCTTCTCCACATCTATGATGTCTATCATCAAGCTTGGGTTATGCAGGGATTCAAATTTCAGCATGGATTGGTTGTTGGCTCTTGTATGTCTTTTACTGCTTCCAACAACTTGTCGTGTTTGTCTTTTCTTACTACTAAGATCATATCCTGCATCCTTTAGAAGATCCTCATCAAATTGTTGGGTTGATAATCCTTCTGAACCTTTTGTTGAATGTTTGCTTCTGAAACTTCTGGCATCACCTGTTCTTTTCATTTTTCTGCAACTGCAGTCTTTCCTTTCTATGCTCTAGCATAAACCTTGGGAAAACGAGAAATAGGAGGCACGATCTTCATTGATTTGGGCTTGCTCATAGATGAGCATTATCATTTTTCCAACTTCTCTTCGACTTTGGTTAGGGGAGCCTTTTCCTTTTTGTCCTTAGCCTTCTTGTAAATATACAACTTCTTAGCTTTTCATTTAGTCCTTTTACCAACTGATGAAGTAGTTGGTTTCTGAATTTTTCCCTTCTACTTAGTAGGTTGAGAATGTTGCTGTGAAACTGGAGATTTTTCAGCAGGAACATTTTTTTTAGGTGCAGGTGGGTCTGCCCTGTAGAATAGGAAATTCTCCCAAGTTTGGTTTCTTCTTCTGAGTTCTTCAACAACCAACACCTTGATAAGAGCTTAATGGTAGATGTTATAATCTAAAGTTGTTGCATGGGTTTGTATTCTAGCTAACATCTTAGTCAATTTTTTCAACAGGAATAAAGGTAGGTTGACATTCTTCATACTTGCAATGTGAAACAAAAACCTCATATGATACAGAAATGTAATAGTATACCTCCTCTCACAATTAAGGTAGATCTTAATGAGCTTGATAGTTTCAACCCATTCATTCTTGAGATAACTTCTAGGAATCCCTTTAGCCCATTTAGGGTCTCTGTATTCATCCTTTATGAATTTTTTCAGGTCTCCTCTAGTAATAAATTGGTTTTTAAACCCTTTCTCTCCTTCTTGTGGGAGGTGGAAATCTTCAGCAATGGATTTTGTTGATACATGCAGTTTGAGGCCATAAAAATTTGGTTCTTGTCCATCGAATGAGAGAGAAAATTCCTTGGCTACTCCTAGATGAGAGCTTCCTAACCTTGATCAAAATGGATACCACCCAGCCTGTACAAAAAACCTCCTCACATTCGGATTTGCATCTATTAAATCAGCCCGTTGAGGTTCAATACGCTTAAGCTTTCCTCCTTTTTTAGTCATATGAGCAATAATGAAGGTTGTCTACTATAATCTGAAAGGTGTCAAGATTATTGAAACCTACTTTATAGGTGTTTCTGAATGTTCAATGCAAATTATCTAAAAAATTAGTATTCTCCTCCAGCGACTCACTGGAACTGCTCATTCACCAACAGTCAAATTTGAAAACTTATTGTTTTCCTTTTCTTTCGGTGAATTTAAGTGATATTTTGGTTCACTTTTCCATGCATAAGATATTTTCATAATGGGAAATATAAAAAAATGTATACCACACCTCGTCATATCTTTTAGTTGCCTGCTTTATTTTAGATTCTCCACAACAGGTGGTTGGAGCTGAACGGTGTTGGAGCTGGCAGTCACCTTCATTGTATTTTATGGTAGGCCTAAAATTCTGGCAGCACTCATGCATGATTAACCAAATGGTCACCACATTTAAATCGTATATCCATGATTAATCTTGACACTAAATACATACTTTTACATGTGGACATAACGACTTAGGCTAACAGATAGGACAAACAGCGGTTGGTTCTTCGTAACTGTAGATTAACACCTAACTCTTCCATGTATGACCATGACTTAACTCGACATCCCTCAAACATATAACCTTTCCTATCATGTGACGTGGCTCATGATTAAAATATTTAAAACTTAGTAGATGACGGGAACACGTGGCTAACTCAAAAGTGGATGCGCTTTTTTATTAAAAAAAAATTAGGGGAAGTTACCGGAACTTCCGGTAGCATCGGGTAAAGTAAAAATAGACATAAAACAAATTTATATCAGATTGTCCGACAGGGCTAAAAAATACGTTACCGGAAATTCCGGCAGCATACTAAAAAAAAATTAAAATTACAATTTTTTTTCTAAAAAATAAAAACACACTCATGGCTAAGCATAGAACTATGCTAGCACATTGTATCGATGTATCTTGGAACTTTGGCTTAATACTTGAAACTCATTGAGCGAGCACACTTTCATGCGTATGTCATAAATGTTGTAATATTATTCTTTGAATGTTTGCGATATATGTTGTTTTCATCTGTTCTAAAGAAATTAAATTATTCCCACGGATGTGATGCTTATCTTGTTAAAGGTGTGGTGCATGTATTTCAACGATCGTTTCTTCTATTTGAAATATTACGCTAGTTGATTAATGATTCATTCATGTGTGTGTGTGTGTGTGTGTGTACACACGAATATATATAAATACATACACACACACACACACACACACATATATATATATATTCGTGTGTATTTATCAGATTAGTACTATTACTCTTCTCTTAAAGGCTCACTTTTATTTCCCCTTGATGCAAGAGCATTAGCTCGAAAAAATACTTAGTATTTTTATTAAACCTAGGGGTCTCATGTTTGTGAGAAATATTAATTTTATGAGTGATTAAATTATATTTTTAATTAATTATTGTGAGGATTTGTAAATGTTTCCAAATAATTGGAAAACATGAGAGGAATTAGATTTTAAATATTTGAGAATTAATTATGAGCCTAAGTTAGATTTAGTTTCAAGATTTTAGGGATAAAATCTAGATTGTAGGGGTGTTGAGATATTTGAGGACTTTGTTGAGTGATTAAGGGGATTTGAACCTAAATTGGTTCAATTCAATTTGTATAAATTAATGAGCCTCAAAGGCCAAATAGATCAGGAAAATAGAGTTTTTTTAGAGGTGAGGTTTGGACAGAAAAGTTTGTAAGCCTACGAGCTTTTGTAAAAGGGCCATAGATTTGGAAATCTGGCCATGAACCAAGAAAGGTTTTTGTAATTGATTTTATTTGGTTATGATGAGGAATTTGATTTGAGAATTCTGTGTGAGATATATATATATATATATTCTTGGTCGAATTTCATAGAAAGATGTTTGAGTTCTTAATTCATTCATATGATAAACTTTGTGATAGACAAAGCTCTGTATATAAAGATCAAATCGATGTTGTTTAATGTTGACTTTGTGGTTTGAAGGTTTGCAGACGTTATGTTCGAAAAAGCGCACAATTTGAAATGAAATGCCATATAACGATTGCCGAGAATTTGATTGGCAATTCAAAAGCCATCGATCATGAATTTGAAGGTTTAACGTTTAATTGAAGAAAATCTACAAGAAATCATATTTTAAAGCGATCATAGCATCAAAAATGGAGTTACACGAACACCGGAATGAAGGACGCAGATAAAGCGAGTTGGATTGTTTTGATTGAATGCGTGTAGATCCGTGTGAAGGTTCAATAACAAATCGATATGTTTTAGCTTTTGACAAGAGTGTAAGCGGTGTCAACATATGAATAGTGTATATGGTTAATCTGGCATCGATTTGTTGTTAACTGAACTAATAACAGTGTTGCGTTGAGTTTTGCGGGAGTAAACACAAGAGATTCGAACCTGAGCCAATTATGGTGTGTGGTGAAGCGTATAACATTCAGAAAGTGCAGACCTACGTTGAAGCAGTGGAACGCTTTGCCTGAAGCTAAAGAGTGTGATGACAGTCATCGATTCCCAAGTTGTGTTGGTTCTGGAGTGTACGCAGGGGCAAATTCTGTGTCAAATCGATTCTTACAAGTGTTGTGTCTCATATGAAAGCCTGTAAGTGTAAAACTCAATTTACAGTTAGTATTGATCGCTGAATGGTGTGAGCATGTCCAGCAATTGTATACTCGATGTTTGGCAGCGTACCTGAAAGTAATACTTTGTTCAAAATCTGTGATCGATTTTTGTTTGTTTGTAAGCTGAATGAAATTGTGTTGGAGATCAATTGTTGTTTGTTTGTAAGTTGAATGAAATTTTGTTGGAGAGAAACTGTTTGTTAAAACGATGTTGGATGAATTAATACGATGAAGTGGCTCCAACTTAATGCAAATTGAGGTCGATTCAAGATGTGGAATCGAGCTAGAAAGAAGTGATAGAGTTCTGGTTTGAACAAAGTGAAATGTCGTTGAAAACCAGTGTTAGCGCAATCAGAAATAGAAGTCTTGAAGAAAGCGAGGAATAACAAAGGTAAAGTAATGAGTTTGGTTGAAGAATAGGAATGTCAAGGGTGAATCGTTTCCAATGGCGTTGGCGTGGAGGAAAGGTAAGTTAATGCGTGGGTCAATTGTTGTTGATATTTGATTTTTAATCAAAGCCTGAGTTTATGAAATTTTCATAGCTGAAAATAAATGGGTGAATGTGTTGGTTTTGCTAGCCAATATCAAACTTATAAGTTTTAAAGGGCACATGTATATTGGAGTTGGAAGATCAAAATTTAAACCAAATCAAAGGTTTTTTCCAAATGTTATATGAACATTTAAATTAAAGACCATACATTACTTGGATTGATATAATATGAATTTCCATATGGTAAAAAGAGAGTGGTCATCCTATTAAGTTGAAGAGAAACCTTTACATAAATGAATGTTAGTGAAGAGTCATATAGTTGAGAGTATGATTTGGTTTCTAGAGGCTATATGAAGTGGTTTTAACCATATATTTGAAGTTAAAAAGAGAATATCTTTCACATGAAAGGATTGAGTTTTGGGGTGTGTTGAAGTATGGTTTTCATAAACCATTAAAAGTTGTGAACAGATGTTACAAGCTTCCGCGAATGATAGTATGTGAAAATGCCCAGACTTGGAGTTTTTATTTGGGCAGTTATTGAGATGCATTTTTATATGCATATTATTGGGAGAGATTCTGGGTTTTGCAGGGTTTCCTGCATCAAGTGGTATCAGCGCGGGGAATAGCTCTGTGTGAAGATTCAAGTTTTGTTAATTAATTGCATGTGATGAATAAATATCATATTTTGAAACTGATGAAGATTGCAGCACAGAGATGCAGTGCAGGTGAAAGATAAGTCGAGATCAACAGGATCTTAGAGGTGAGTTGATGATCATTACTATTGAACTCTGGTTTGAAGGTTATGCTTGAAGAATTTGGTTTCCAGGCGTCTCAGAAGAAAGAAGTAGATCATAGCTGGAGAGCAGTGATGAAGGAGTCCAGTAAAGGATTCTAAAAGAGAGTGGCAGAACCTGAAGATTCAACAGAGGTTGAATAAAGTTGTAGATGAGTGAAGCCTGAAGGAGCAGTGGAGAAATTCTCAAAAGGTTCCAGCAGAGGACCGGTGATTACCAAAAGACCAGATCCGGAGGAAAGGATTGGTGAGGTAAGTGGCAGCAAGAGAGCTTGTCGTTGTAGAGGCTTGGTGCAACTCATTGGTGAGAAACTCATGGCGAAGAAGATGACTACTGAAAGTCATAAAGGAGAGAGCAGAGGTTCAAAGAGAGGCCATAGTAGAATGAGGGAGAAAGAAGATGCCAAGGAAAATGGCATAAGACAACAGTTAACTGATGCAAAATAAGGCAAAGAGTTAGCTGAGATCAGGAAATAGTTTGATAAACTGAAGATGAGGATAGAGGAAAGCCAGAGAGTGGGTTGGCTCATAAGGAAGAGAGTGAAGTGGCAGAGGCTACAACAGAAAAGAGATCAACAGATAAACATGCAGTTAACAGAAGAGATGAAGAAGCTCGAGCAGATGATGAACTATTGGGTAAATCCAGATCAGCTGGATAATGTAAAACCTTGTATTTTTATAGCTGACAATTGTGATGTGATTACAGGTTTGACTAAGGAGGATGCGCAATCTTGTGAAGCTGTCACAAGTATGGAAAATAATCTTTCAGGAGATAAATACTCTGAAGAAGAAAGCAGTGATGTGTGTGTACTTGAAGCTGTTACAGTACAAGAGGAAGTTCTTGTGAATGAAGAAGAGGATCAGCTTGAAGAGCTGGTATATAAACCAATAGTTGAGTCTATTGAACTTTGTGATTTTCAAACTGAAAGTTTGTGTGTGAATGCAGAGATGGTGCACGATGATGAAATGCTTCAGCAATTCTACAGAGAAATTGCATTGTTGGAATATTTGTTGGAGAGTTCAGAGTATGACAGAGAGATAGCAGAAGAAAGAGTTCAGTGCACTGAACAAGAGCAGAAAGATATCATGGAGACAGATGATGTGAAAGGAAGACTAGTTGATAGTCTTGGGAATTCTACAAAGAATTCTTTGACAAGTTCGGATCAGCATACCGATGTGCTGATAGTGGAGGAGAATTCAAGACAGCATACTGAGGTGTTGGCAGAGGAAAGTAAGGCACTAAGGCCTTATGATTTTTGTTTTAACAAGTGTTTTGTGAATGCAGGTATTGTTGCAGAGGCTGAATAACATTTAACTCAGTTGAGCAGTCAAATGAAAGAAGAAGAAAATTATGTGGAAATTTCAAATCCATGGGATGAGAACGTTATGTTGCTGGAAATGATGCTGAATATTCAAAATTCAGTGCGGGAAAAATCTCAATTTCAGAATTGGGAATTGCAGATGCAGAGTGATGAAGATAGAAGAAAAGAGTACACAAAGTACCAGTCCAATAAATTGCTGATAGGAGAAGGCAAAGAAGAAGTTTTCTATTATAGAAGACAAGAGGGTATGGATGATTGGGTGGCAGTAAGAACTGAGCAAGTAAGAACTGAGCGAGTAAGAAGAGAAGCAAGTATAGAAGTAAGAACTGAACAAGTAAGAGCTCAGCAGGCAGTAAGAAATCAGCAGTCTAGAGATTTATTGGATAGAGAAATTGAACTAATCAGAAGAATCATGATGGAAGTATCTCATAGAAAGACATCAGCAAGGAAGAGAAGCAGCAGCAGCAGCAAAATGAATACAGAGACAGACTGTAAAAGTGCAGCGAGTGGAGCATGGCAGCATAAGATATGGAGACCTGGAGAAAAGCAGCAAACATCAGCGGATGTTGATGATAACTTGCAGAAAAAAGTGTGGGATCCAGGCGGACAAAGATTTAAAACGTATGATCAGGAGATCATGATCATTTTCAACCTTGGGAGTCTTATGCAGGAGCATTAGCTCGGAAAAATACTTTGTATTTTTATTAAACCTAGGGGTCTCATGTTTGTGAGAAATATTAATTTTATGAGTGATTAAATTATATTTTTAATTAATTATTGTGAGGATTTGTAAATGTTTCCAAATAATTGGAAAACATGAGAGGAATTAGATTTTAAATATTTGAGAATTTATTATGAGCGTAAGTTAGATTTAGTTTCAAGATTTTAGGGATAAAATCTAGATTGTAGGGGTGTTGAGATATTTGAGGACTTTGTTGAGTGATTAAGGGGATTTGAACCTAAATTGGTTCAATTCAATTTGTATAAATTAATGAGCCTCAAAGGCCAAATAGATCAGGAAAATAGAGTGTTTTTAGAGGTGAGGTTTGGACAGAAAAGTTTGTAAGCCTACGAGCTTTTGTAAAAGGGCCATAGATTTGGAAATCTGGCCATGAACCAAGAAAGGTTTTTGTAATTGATTTTATTTGGTTATGATGATGAATTTGATTTGAGAATTATGTGTGAGATATATATATATATATATATATATATATATATATATATTCTTGGTCGAATTTGGTAGAAATATGTTTGAGTTCTTAATTCATTCATATGATAAAATTTTTGATAGACAAAGCTCTGTATATAAAGATCAAATCGATGTTGTTTAATGTCGACTTTGTGGTTTGAAGGTTTGCAGACGTTATGTTCGAGAAAGCGCACAATTTGAAATGAAATGCCATATAACGATTGCCGAGAATTTGATTGGCAATTCAAAAGCCATCGATCATGAATTTGAAGGCTTAACGTTTAATTGAAGAAAATCTACAAGAAATCATATTTTAAAGCGATCTTAGCATCGAAAATGGAGTTACAAGAACGCCGGAATGAAGGACGCAGATAAAGCGAGTTGGGTTGTTTTGATTGAATGCGTGTAGATCCGTGTGAAGGTTCAATAACAAATCGATGTGTTTTAGCTTTTGACAAGAGTGTAAGCGGTTTCAACATCTGAATAGTGTATATGGTTAATCTGGCATTGATTTGTTGTTAACTGAACTAATAACAGTGTTGCGTTGAGTTTTGCGGGATTAAACACAAGCGATTCGAACCTAAGCCAATTATGGTGTGTGGTGAAGCATATAACATTCAGAAAGTGCAGACCTGCGTTGAAGCAGTGGAACGCTTTTCCTGAAGCTGAAGAGTGTGATGACAGTCATCGATTCCGAAGTTGTGTTGGTTCTGGAGTGTACGCAGGGGAAAATTCTGTGTCAAATTGATTCTTACAAGTGTTGTGTCTTATATGAAAGCCTGTAAGTGTAAAACTCGATTTACAGTTAGTATTGATCGTTGAATGGTGTGAGCATGTCCAACAATTGTATACTCGACGTTTGGCAGCGTACCTGAAAGTAATACTTTGTTCAAAATATGTGATCAATTGTTGTTTGTTTGTAATATGAATGAAATTGCGTTGGAGATCGATTGTTGTTTGTTTATAAGCTGAATGAAATTGCGTTGGAGAGAAACTATTTGTTAAAACGATGTTGGATGAATTAATATGATGAAGTGGCTCCAACTTAATGCAAATTGAGGTCGATTCAAGCTGTGGAATCGAGCTAGAAAGAAGTGATAGAGTTTTGGTTTGAACAAAGTGAAATTCCGTTGAAAACCAGTGTTAACGCAATCAGAAATAGAAGTCTTGAAGAAAGCGAGGAATAAAAAAGGTAAAGTAATGAGTTCGGTTGGAGAATAGGAATGTCAAGGGTGAATCGTTTCCAATGGCGTTGGCATGGAGGAAAGGTAAGTTAATGTGTGGGTCAATTGTTGTTGATATTTGATTTTTAATCAAAGCCTGAGTTTATGAAATTTTCATAGCTAAAAATAAATGGGTGAATGCGTTGGTTTTGCTAGCCAATATCAAACTTAGAAGTTTTAAAGGGCGCATGTATATTGGAGTTGGAAGATCGAAATTTAAACCAAATCAAAGGTTTGTTCCAAATGTTCTATGAACATTTAAATTAAAGACCATACATTACTTGGATTGATAGAATATGAATTTCCATATGGTAAAAAGAGAGTGGTCATCCTATTAAGTTGAAGAGAAACCTTTACATAAATGAATGTTAGTGAAGAGTCATATAGTTGAGAGTATGATTTGGTTTCTAGAGGCTATATGAAGCGGTTTTAACCATAGATTTGAAGTTAAAAAGAGAAGAGCTTTCGCATGAAAGGATTGAGTTTTGGGGTGTGTTGAAGTATGGTTTTCATAAACCATAAAAATTTGTGAACAGATGTTACAAGCTTCTGTGAATGATAGTATGTGAAATTGCCTAGACTTGGAGTTTTTATTTGGGAAGTTATTGAGATGCATTTTTATATGCATAGTATTGGGAGAGATTATGGGTTTTGCAGGGTTTCTTGCATCACCCCTTCTGTGAAAGAACCTTTATAGATTTTGCAACTAAAAGTTCCACAAGGCATACTCACTTGTTCATCTGAAAGTACATGTACATTACTCTCTTGTGCTGACCATTGCAGCCAAGGAAAATATATAAGAAAAATGGCATTCGGACCTAATTTCCAAAAGGGATATTACACCAAATAATGCGAAGTCTAAATGTGATTTTTCATTAGGGAGATGCCCTTGCAATGTAAGCGAGATCCAGCACCATCAACATTCTGGCACTAGAATGAGGCTATCCAGTTTTTTATGGCTGAAAACTCACCACATACTAACAAGCAGACTTCTGCACAAGGTAGTAAAATTCACATTTCCACTCCAATTCATACTCCTAAAAAAGAAGAAATTTCTAACTCTAGTATGAGACAAGAATTTGAGGTTACTTACGATCAACTTCAAACTATCCAACCCATCACTCGTCATTTTGCAAGAGCTCTTGGTTTACTCCATGTTGTTTTTATTCTACCTTACAAGCATGTAAAGAAAGAAACAACTCCAAGAGTGGTATTGGTTTCTTCGATGGAATATTTGGTTATTGCAACCCTTAAGGAGTTGGTTGAACCTACATAAAATCAAGAGGAACTTCCACCCATTGAGAACACTGTTACCGCTCAAATAGGTAACCTGACCTCAAAACGGGAACTCTAGCCCAAAAAGACTCAAAAAAACATGAAAAAACACCCCAAAAACAAAAAAAGTGTATTCCAGAACGCACTTGGTTTTTTTTTAAGGTCAAATCTCAACATTTTATAAAATTATGCTAAAAACAAAATTGTTTCTTGAAAAAAGGATTGAAAAAACACCCTCAAAACAAAAGCAGTTGATGCTCGAATAACAAAAAAATAAAAAATTGTGTCATATTTTTGACATTTTTAAAAATAGAAATAACATTTTTTAATTTTTAAAATTCAAACATTAAAAAAAACTTAAAATTTAAGAAAAAAATAAATTTAAAAAATAAAAACATTTTAAAGCTTAAAATTTAAAAATATATAGGAATAAAAAAATAAAAATAAAAACAAAATAAAATTTTAATTCAAACATTAAAAAAAACCTAAAATTTAAGAAAAAATTTTAAAATTTAAAATTTTAAAAAAAAAAATTAAAGATTAAAATTTCAAAATATATAGAAATAAAAAAAATAAAAATAAAAATATTAAATTAAAAAAAAAAACAAGTTTAAAAAAAAAGAAATTATAAAAAATTAAATATAGAAATTAAATTTAAAAAAGAAAAAGAAAATGTTTATTAAATTATTAAAAATAATAATAATAATAATAATAATTTAAAATAAAAAAATAAATTTAAAGAAATATATTAAATTTTAATAAATTTAAAACTTTAAAATAAAAATTTAAAATATATATATATATATATATTATTTAAATTAAAAGTAAAAAAATTAAAAATAAATTAAAAATAAAAAATGAAAAATAAAATACAATAAAAATATTAAATTTATAAAAATATATATTAAAAAATTATTTTTGATAGTTCTCTAAAAAATTTAACTATGTTTGACCTATGGAAATCGCTTTTGTAAAATAGTTCTCTAAAAATTTTAATTGTGTTTGACATAAGCAAATCGCTTTTGTAAAGTCCTATGGAAATCGCTTTTGTAAAATAGTTCTCTAAAAAGTTTAATTGTGTTTCACTTAAGAAAATGGGGTTTGTAAAATTTTTAACAGCGTTTAACTGGCAAATCACCCCATGACCAGCAATTTCATCCCTGCTGCCCAGTGATGGATGGTTGATTATGAAATTGTGGAGGAAAACATGATGCCCAGTGATGGATGGCTGATTGTGAAAATGTGAAGGAAAACAAGATGCCAAAGAAAAGAAAATGCTTCCTTCGTTCAGACGCAAACTGGCAACATTGACATTTTTAATCATGTCTAAATCTTAAGAAACTCCTATTTTTAGAATGATGCTGTTGGGTAATATGTTGAAAAGGAATTCACTTTCTCAGATGTTTTTGCCTGCAGATTTCATCTTTCGTTTTTCTACTGGAAAGGAAAAAGCCAAAACCACAGACCATCATTAAAGATTAAAGCTTCATTCGCATGCAAGGCAGTAAATGTCGAATGATACAGAAAAGAGTGCAGTGTATTCATCTTTAAAGGATATCGTGCTTCCCACGGGAATTTCATCTTTCTCTTTTCTTCTAAAAGTGAAAGCCCAAGATAAACGCAAGGAATCAATATCAAACCTCAATTGACAGGCACAGCACAACCAGTACATGGATGAGAACATCATGTGGGACCTACAACAAAAGTAAATGATGCCATTCATCTTCAAGAATTCCATCCATGGCTTGTAACCGGTGAGAGTTTGTGTGTATATCAACATCCAAAGATAAAATAAGAATATGCAACAAGGAAATCCCTGCATCGATTAAAGCAAAAAAGAAAAGGATGTTGTCTACCGAGACGTTAAACTTTGCCCGGATAGTCGAATATCGCCGCAATCCGGCCATTCTTTTCTAAAAAACTGAAAGAAGATTATTAAGACGAGGAGGGCGAGGAAGATTAGCAGAGCGGGAAATCAAAGGAGGCGAAGGAGAACCATTAGAACGCTGCACTGAGCATGCTATCCTTATTCAATTGGAGCAAGTATGTCAAGGGACGACATGAAATTACTTTTAAATAATGTATTATTAGCGTGCCAACTGTGCCTGGGGTTGTGGCAATTCTGTAAGCTCACCCCGGTGGGAGCACTTATACAAGGGGTAATCGGGTGGCTGGTTCGACCGTTGGGACTGTCCCCGGTTTATTCTCGCTTGCAGCCTTGTGAGGGTAGAGTTTTCAAGAGAACGAATTTTTTTTTGCTCCAAGCAGATATTCCCTCTGATAGGACCGACAGCTGGAGACCTGAAGTGAATACAATGAATTTGCACTACTTGGGCAGATATTACCTCCTCGAGAGAAAGGGAGAGAACAGTAACATGTTGTTTATCGACCACAAAATGTGTTATTACATCACTCACAGAATTTGGGAGGAACTGCAGAACCTGGAACTGGTTCTCCGCTACGGCGTCGAGGGCACTCCCCTTGCTCGAGTCGTTCTCATCGACGCCCCCTCCCAGCCCATCGCTGTCTAAGCCCAGCGCTTCGAGGCCGAGGCACAGTGCCTCGAAGCCGAGGCCCGCACAGACCCGAGCTGGCCCTTGAACGACCCCCTTGCAGAAACCCACATCGTCGCCTACGCTGTCCGTGCCGCCGCCGGCAGATAAAGGAAGGAATCAATATCAAACCATTTCAGAGAATGTCTGTGATATTTGTTGAAAAACAGTTGGAGGCCGATTCCGGGAATCGGCCTCCCGCCCAGCGGCCAGCCTCTGCCGCCACCTGGGCGAGAGGCCGATTCCCGGAATCGGCCTCCAACTGTTCCTAAACAAATAATGGCGATCCACCCATCAAAAAATTATTCTTCTTCTTCATCTTCTTCTTCTTCTTCTTCTTTTTAAGTTTTATTTTTTATTTTTTATTTTTTATTTTTTCATTTTTAATATTTTTTAATTCGTAACATTTTTTTTAATTTTTAATATTTTTTAATTCGTAACATTTTTTTTTTCAATTTTTAATATTTTTTTTTAATTTGATTTTTTTGTTTTTTGTTTTTAATTTTTTAATATTTTTTTTTTTCAAAAAATTTAAAATTATTTTTTTTTACTTCAAAATTTTTTTTTTAATTTTTTTTTTTTTTTAGATTAATTATTTTTTAAAATTTAAAATTTATTTATTAAATTTATTAAATTTTAATTTATTTTTTTATTTTTTAATCTTTTAGTTTATTTAGCTTTTCATTTTTAAAATTTATAAATTGTTTCATTTTTAAAAAAAAAAGTAAATTTATGGATATATGTTTTTTAATTATTTGCACGTGGTTTTTTTCATTTTTTTTGTTTTTTAATAATAGTTTCTTTTATTTTAATTTTCTTTTTCAATTTTAAATTTTGTTTTTTTTTTTTTAATTTGTATTTTTTGTTAATTTTAAAATTTGTATTTTTTTTTCTTATTATTATTATTTTTTTAATTTAATTTTTTAAATTTAATTTTTTCTTTTTTGTTTTTTTTTTTTTATCTAAATTTTAATTATTTCTAAATTTATTTTTATTTTTTTTTTTTTAATTATATGGTTTTTTTTAATAACTTAGAAAAAAATGTTTTCGATGTTTTTTTTTAAAAAAAATTGGTTAATTTTTGTTTTTTTTCTTTAAATTATGTGTTTTTTTTTCAAATTTTGTCATTTCTTTTGATATAATTTTCGAATATTTTTATTTTATTTTTTTGTTTTTTTAATTTATTTTTGTTTAAATTTTTTATTTTTACTAGTTAATTTTGTTTTTTTTTTACATTTTTATTGTTTTTTTTATTGTTTTTATATATTTTTTTTATCTAAGTTTTGTGTTTTATTACCAACATGAAAATCACCACTCTAAAAAAAAAGGTTGATGTTGCATCAATACGTTTCAAAATTAGCATGAAAATCACCACTCTAAAAAAAAAAAGTTGATGCTGCATCAATACGTTTCAATATTAGCATGAAAATCACTAACATTTTAAAACAAATATTCATACTTCATAAATAAAAATATTCGAGTGTCAAAAATGTGCACAAAAAAAAAAGTGGTGATTCTGCATCACCACTTTTCAAAATCGGGTGCTTTTTATGCTACCAAAAAAAAGTAGGTAACAGTGCGGTTACCTATTTCATCGGTAACAGTGTTTGAGGAGAATCCAGACAATGAAGGGGAATATTTTCAATATTATGATGAGGAACATCCTAATTAAAATGCATATTTTAACAGTTAAGGAGAAGCTTCTTCAGATTCAGAAGAAGAGTAGGAAAGATACAAAGACATCACTGATGAAAATTTAGATTGGATGGCCCAACGGCCATTCATTATTTTGGATAATCTTAAAAAGATGCCAAAACATATGGAAAAGTTGCTATCAAAGTTTTATCTCAATAATAAGACCAAAGATGAAGACCATCTAGATGAATTCTACATGCATTTACGGATGCTTGAGGTATGCTTTGACGATGTTTCTTAAAGAATTTTTTCGTACACCTGAGGACGTAGAGTGTTTGTATCGTATCGTATTCTTCCGGCCAATTCAATCCATATATGTAGGGAGTTTAAGAAGTTATTTTTGGAGAAAATTGCTGACGACAAAACTCCTACCATGTTATTAAAAGAACTTGGGAACCTGAAAAATGGGGGACAAAGAAAGAGTTAAAGGTTTTAACCAGATATTTACTTGTTTGTTGAACATGTTCCCCACTAATGTAAAACCACACGATGACATCACTAAATATTGTTATACATCTGCCTTTCCAACTAGCATTTTTTTGTTCGTTAAAAGAGCTAAAAATAATACTTTGGCCTTAAACTTTCTAGAAGCTCTTGTTATCTAACAATATTTGCGTTCTATTGGAGTCATTGAAGACACCAATGATCCTAAACACTCCAAGGAAGCTGGTAAGAAAAACCAAGTCTCTTCCAGCAAATCTAAAGACAAAGACTCTTTCGGCATAGAAAGTTTGACCAAGTCTCTAAAGTTTCTTACGAACGAAGTATCAGAGTTAAAGAGAAGGTAAAGTGAGGCATACACCTCCAGCAACAAGTCTCTTAGGTCGCATTTATTTAAAAGGAAAAATAACTCTCTATCAGAAAAACCTTCTCAAAGTTATAATGCAATGTTCAATGTTGAAAGTTTGGGAATGGATAATATTTTCACTTTTCATCAAGATAAACGTTTAGAAAAGACATGTCCACAGTGGAACCACAATATGAATGTTGAAATTTAACAAGAAAATGCACCACATACTATTGTGGGATTCCAAGTGACACATGAGTGAGGAATTTGGTGACACATTAGTGCTAATGTGGGCGTCCAATTTTTAAATAAATTGGAAAATAAATTGTATTATTATCTCACAAAAACTTGTAATAGTTACTAATTTTTATAGACTTACTTAGCTCAATAATTTCGAGTTGAGGGTCAAAGGATAGTCATGTAGAGTGATTCTATTATTTACAGGGTCCAGTTGCAGTTGTAGCACTAGTGTCGTGTGAGTGCAATCAGTTAACTCAAATTAATTGAGTTAAAATCAATTTAACTAGTTCTAACTAATTGATGAGCTAGTGGAAGATCAAGTGAATTAAAATAGATTTAATTCACAAGTAGTGATCTACCAAGTAACTGATGATTCACTATTAATAGATGCACGCATGTCGATTCTGAGGACGACCCAGTTGAGACAAAGGTTAAAGGCAAGTAAAATATCAATTGTATTATTAGAGAATTTTCAAGCGTAATTATAAAGCCACAACATGCCCATGATGGATTGTGTAGTCAAGGAAGGTTGGAATTCATATTTAATAGGAATTATTTTTCCTAGGGATTGTGTGAGCAAGGCAGGCTGAAGGTGGGCAGGAAATTGGTTATGTATTGGTAAAAATTTTCCTATATCAATGTGACACAATTGGTAGAGTGTATGAGCTTTTGGTGAGTGTTATCACTCCACCAGTTTCCCAAGGCTGAGGAAGGAATACCAACAGAGGTAACCACAAACCAAGATTTTGACTTGGTATCTAGCCCTACCAAGTCGGAGAGGGATCTCTCCACAAAAATCACAGCCAAGAGGGCTAGATGAAAAAGGTTTTAGGCTAGCTAAGAAGTGCAAGGGTTTGTTTTGATTTGGAGTTGGGCTCACTAAATGAGGATTAGGTCAAGGGTACTAGATTAGGGCCAATGTGTAATATTACAAATCTGGAACTGCTAGCAAGGCATGACTGGAAAACACATTTTCCAATAATGCCTAATACAGGAATTGAAACCAGGACCTGGATCCCTTAGATCAATGCATCTAAGACCTGAATCCAAGAGGAGGCTCCAAAGAAATCCTTCTAAGTGGGTTAAACAGATCTCCCACACTTAGATATCCTCTAAGAGTGCCCGATGAAGGGACTGTAACATATGCATGAACATACAATAGATCAACAGCGTTATTTTATGAGCTGTGAGACAAGAAGATATATATAGCCAACAAATAATGTTATAGTAGTAAAGAAACTACAAGTTCTTGAGGAAACATCCACTCAAGAAAGGCAATGCAAGCCTCAACAAGACATGTACATGGAGATGAAGAAACACTGTTGCATATATTAAACCCTTGGCTATGACAACGCAATCTATTATGAATAACTACTGCAAAATGATATCAAAACATGAATATGAAAATATATGGCTCAAATACAATAGGGGAGCAAAGCTCTAACACTTGGAAACAATAATACATCAATCCTCCGAAGGATTGGATGAAATATACAAAATGGAAAAAATGTCGGAGTTGCTGGGTAGCAGTTGCAACTCAGAAACTAGAAATACATAGAGAAGGCTAAATATGATGAATGATCCGAAGTAAACCTCCTCCAATGGATTCTCCAAGTGAAGGTTGATCCTATCACTGGAAATCTCACCCTCCAATCAGCAACACAAAACCCCATAGCAAATGCACCATGAAAATAACGCAGTTACTGAAGAAAACTGCACTGGAGGGGAAAAGGAATGAGTTGGCCCAATGCCAAGATCTGCAATAAGCTCCAATGGCTTCCAATTTGATCCTCAAAAGGAAAGAAAGACTCTCCCTCTGAAAAACAAGAGATGGAAGAGGTGTTGTGACTCCTCATTGCAACACCCTGCAACACAGAATTATGCTACTGCAGCAATAATGTTGTCCTGGAGGAGGATGCTTGGCCTCAAGCCTAGATGTGAGGCAACTCTGTACAACTCCTTCAAGAGGCTTCTCAAGGGAGAATAAGGATTACTAAGCAGGATATCCTTATGCTAAGCAGCACAGTAACTCAGCTAAACAACACTGTCCCATAGATGCTTTCCACCTCATGCCTTTGCGATGTTTGACTTGGTCAAACTTGACCTAGCCTCTTTGAAAAATGTCCCCTTTCACACATGAGGGTGTGAAATCTAGTTCCAAGGCTGATCCCCTTTCATACTAGAGGGATTTTATCCATGTCTTTATTGTGAATGGGCATTCTCACCCAATTATTCAACTCATAAGTCAAAATAGACAAAATTAATATTCCAAATTATTGAAGGAAAAATTTGGAATATTACAATCCTCCCCTCCCAAATGTTGCTTGTCCCCAAGCAACTGCAAGGATAGAACTGGAAAGTCTCCACTCAAGGCATGGAGTCTGAAATATGATGAGGAACATCTTCCCCATGTGGATCCTCCATCCCCAAGAAATTATCCAAACAAAATGAGTCACCTCCCAACATCGCAACTCCTAAAAATCTCCTTCCACCTCAAGCTCTGGAAATGAAGGTGGGCTGAAAATTTGAACATGGCAAGCATCATAGCCTACCCCAAGTTGTCCTTCTATCCACTTATGATAAGTGTATATTATGTGTTGATCCTGGGCTGCAAAATTATTTCCCTCAAATGGCAAAGTGAAGAACAATCCTCCAAAGAGTTCTCCTCCAACATTGAAGAAAAAGTTGGCCCAAAATGTTTCATCCATGATGAATAGGACATGATCATCATAGAAAATCCTAATGAGAATTTTTCTGAAGGATTTACATGATGGTACATGATACAAACAATTTATCAAAAGGACACAGCGCAGTCTCATCCACTGCAATTTCAGAAAATAGTATGGCAAGTAACATATAAAATTCATCACATATACCAATGAAGAGTAAATGGCTAAATGTCTCAAAAATACATGATCAAATACTTGCCCATGGCTGTGAAATGGATGGCTATAAAATTCATGGCCCACCTCAAAAGAAAAAAAATAGGTGGATGTGGTGGTCATATCTCCTCCCATGCTCCCATTAGAACATGTAGTGCAGAAAATGTGGGAATTCTCTCCCCTCAAGGACACACCCAACTCATGTTTCTCTCTCATAATCATGTTTCTCATAAAAATCTGATCCATATCAGCAAAAAAATGAAGGAAATATTGATGGCTTCATCTGGTGCATGAAGATACCAATAGTCTCCTAGGTGTGTACAACGCAGTTTTACAAGTTGTTGCTTGAGAAAAGTACAAGGCAAAATGTTTCTTTTTACATGGTCAATCATGCATGTCTTCATATGGTGAATGTTTTGGTGCAACAACTGAACATACATGTGATAGTAAAACATTTTCCCAAGGCCACATAAAATATGGTTGCCTCCATCATATAGATTGGCCCAACAATGATCATGGAGCAATGTGACAAGCTTGCCCTCTTGTGGAGCAATGCACTGCAAAGTAATGGTAAGAGTATGGAAGTCAATACATGTAAAAACAAACTTATTACCATATGCCGGAAGTAAGATGGTACATGGATCCATGAGTGAGTTCTCCATAGTGTCTTGGCATGCTATGAAGAAGAAAGAACCATGTGCTACAAGAAGATAGTTCTTCTCATGCTTGGAAATCCAAGTCAAGAAGAATATGTCATAGTGATAGATGTCTCTATCCACCACTCTATCATCATCACCTCCTCCTTGTTCACCAAGTGCATCCAAAGTGAAGTGATCCTGGGGACACTCCCTCCATAAATCTCTGCTCCAAAGTGATAGCGTTGTGAGCTCATGCAAATAAGCTCTTGTCATTACCAAGCTTTGTTCGTTGACATGCTCCTTGTTAAAGATATCTCCCATAATGCTGCAACACATAAGAAGTTCCTCCCAAGGTGTAAGTAACTCTCTACCATCTAAATCCAAGGAGATAATTCCATCTCCTCCTCCTGCAACATCATGCCAAGTGTGAGAGAAAATCTACTCTTGCTCTCCCAAGAACAAGCAAAGCAACAAAAAATTTTGCTGCCTCCCCATACTTCCATCATACAACTCATGTGATGAAGACATAATGAATGATATGAGTATCACATCAACACCATGCATCCATACTCTATGCTGCCCAATGATGCAAGTATCCTGCCATCTCTCCTCCTTCCTCCTACTCTTAGGAAGAGTGTATGTTAAGTGATGGCCAAACTCTTTCAAGAGTAACCAGCGCAGCCAAGCCTCCTGCTGCCCGGTGTCATAGATCTGCAAGTAGCCCCCCAGATCCTTGCTTATCAACCACATCCACTCAATAACTTGTGGATGCTTTCTCCTTCTCTTCATCTTGGTACTCCTCCCATGAGGGCTACCATCCTCCCAAACCAAATCTTTGTCTTTGCACTTCATGGGATTTTGAAATGCAATCTTCTCAAGGATCAATGAGACCCTATAAGGACCCAAATAGGTGGTAGGAAAAAACCTCCCATCATGATGTGTATGTCTCAAGGTATTTCTAACACAAGCATGAGAGATGTTATCCATCTGAAGATGTCCTCCATCTTCTATCTGCTCCTGTGAGAAAGGAATAAAGTCATTGCACTCCATGGTTTGTTGAAGTGCACTTCTAATGAGATCTCTCCTTGAGACCTCCCTCTCAACAATTGTCTTCCAAAACCAATTAGGTCTTGGATCTGCTGAAAGTAGAAGTTCCTCTTTGAGCTAAGAGGGGCTCATTGAGAAAGTGTCATCTTGAAAGGAGAAAGGGTTTCTCACTCCAAGATGTCTACTATCTTCCTTCAAGTCTTCAAACCCCAACCTCAAGTGTGATGAACAATCAAACAATGGCTCATGAGAATGGTGGTTTGCTTCCTCCTTGAATGTTTCCATGTTTCACAGTGCAATGCAACCAAGCTGCTCTATAGTACCAATGGGATTAGACCCTTGGTCATGTAAAAGTAAATCTCCACAATCATCAAAATAATTTGATGCAACAATAGATTGTGGAAATCTTTTCATACCTTGATGATGTTTGGGAACTTCTTGTAGGGCTGCAAGATTTCCTTCCTCCAAAGTGTTGGTTTCCCTAAATGTTGATGCATGTGGCTGCTCCTCCATGAGTGTGACAACGTTAGGATAAATCTCCTCAAGTGGTGTGAGCTTTTCCTCCTTTGTTCTTCCTCCATCAAATGTTTGGATCAACCTTTGAGTGAACTCTGCAAAATTCTTCACCCTTGCATGGCTAAAGTGGCTGCACCACCAATCATAGGATTCACCCTCCAAGTGCATCGCTGATATTTCAAAAACTTCCTTCCCTACTACAGGATGTAGTAGGAAAAATGCCTCCAATTTTCTCACCCAAGTTCTTGTTGTAGATAACCCATCAAAGGTAGACAACAGAAACATATTGCCTTTGATTTCTCTTCTGTTGCAGGGTCTCTTCTCTTCCTTCAATTGGATGAAATGAGGGAAATCTAGAGTCTCCTTGAAGGCTCTAGGTTGAGATCTGTAGTCAACAAGATAATCACTTAGAATATGATAATCCAAGTGTCCTCCATGCTCAATGTCTTTCTCTTGATGAGAATAAGAAGTTCATGGTCCTTCCTCTTCTTCTTCTTCAATCTCCTTGACCTCCTTGGAGAGGTTCTCTATGGATCTAAATACTGATGAGAGTAATCTCATCTTCTTCATCATCCTGATCTTCTTGGGCTAAGACTCACAGGCCGAGCCAAGAAATTTTCTTTGATACCACTGTAATATTCCAAATTTGGAACAACTAGCAGGGCATGACTGGAAAATGCATTTTCCAGTAATGGCTGCTATAAGAATTGAAACCAGGACCTGGATCCATTATGTCAATGCATCTAAGACCTGAATAAAAGAGGAGGCTCCAAATAAATCCTTCTAAGTGGGTTAAACAGATCTCCCACACTTATATTTCCTCTAAAAGTGTTGGCGAGGAGACAGGTCTCGCGGACAAGACCCAGGTTCAGGAGTTGTGGCCAACAAAGGGGTCCAATGTAGTCTAGGATCACGCCGGCATTTTCACCCTACTCCGGAGAGTAGAGAGTCTCACCCGAGGCATGCCGCAACCACATGCAGAAGGGGATGAGATCAATGGCAAGGGACAAAGTCGCAACTCATGATGGACAATACATCGATCACATAGACAGAGTCATATACGCAAGAGCACTTACTAAGCATTCAGACATTAGCAAATAAAATTTTAAACCAGCATAAACACGTTACACGCATGTAAACCTCTCATTGAGACAGCAACTTTCCCTTGTATTAATCTCTTGGCCAAGCACATGATTACATAGCCTTTTCGGCAATAGCTTACAACTCTGGTACAGATTTCTTGCGGAACAGAAAGGTAAAATAGAGAAGATTAGGAACCATAGAAAGGTCATGCATGATTTCCCACAGTCGCTCTGTGCCTCTTCTCCTGTCACGAGCCTCGCAACCTCTGCAGCATACTCCTTCTTTCAGCCGGGTGACTGTTATTTATTCACCCGCTCTCGCGACTATCAGTTCCTCTGTTTCTTTTCTTCCGCGCCACCTTGATAGCTCCGCGACTCCTGGTAGTTTCGACGCGGTCGCGATTACCATGTGTCTTCATGCCGCAACTCAAAAAGTCAAAATTCAAACTGTTCCAACCAAGATTTCAAAAACAAGGGCCCCAACAGGCCCCGACCACAATTCCTTGACTCGTCCCCGAGTCAATCACAAATGACAGTCTCCACCTCCATTGCCCCGTTGGCTCCCGTGCCCTGTTCTGTTGTGCCTTCGTCTCGTGCCCCTTCCTGCTGTGCTCCTCCAATCGGCTGTTCAAACAAGGGCCCCAACTCGGGGACCCTGCGAAACGCTATATCTTTGAGCCCGGTGAAATCTGTCACAGCTTGCTGCCATTCCTGCATTAGCGAGTCGGCTTCTTCAGTGATCCTGGTGGCAGTGGCCTCCTCTATATTCGTCGGGATGGCCCCGAACATTGTGGTAAGCTGGGTCTCGGCCTTTGCATCCAACTGTTGTATTGATTTGGCACTGGCTTGAATGGGCGGACAGATTTCCCGAATGACCTACTTGGCCGCTGCTGATTTGGCCTTGGTCTGTTGCATTTGAACCTCAAGCTCGTCCGCCTCGGCATAGAATTGATCTAACTGCGCTGGGTATGCGGTCTCCTGAATTTCCCTGGAAATCTGTTGCAGCTGGGCAGAGATGGGATGTGTTTTGACAGTGAGGGCGAGTGAACACTCCTGCAGACTTCGCAGGAGGCTGTAAGCCTTGCACACTGTGGAGTGAAGGGTTGCCTGCATGCGAGCTGCCTGAGTCTGCTTGGTAGCCACCTATTCTGAGTAGACAATCTGTGGGTCAGGGAGTGCGGGCCGTGCGGCTAACACCGCTTGAAGTTCCTGATTCTCCCTGCATAGAACAGTGAAGGCAGACTGAATGTGGTAAGCCTAGACAACCACATTGCTCTCCGCGATATCATCAGGAATTTGGGCATGGTGAGCCCTTACAGCGGGCCATAGGTCTGAAAACGCCCGAGCAGCAACGGTGACCTGCTCCTGCAGGTAGGTCTTTTCCTGGGTCAGCTGATCGCGTTGTTCAGTAAGCGTTGTGATCTGATGGTGTTGTTCATCGCACCGCTGCTGCAGCTCCGAATGGAGCTGTTCGGCCTGCAGGGCCGCCCGCTGAATGAATAGGTACAACTGGGCTGTACCCCATGTTTCTACGTTGGCAGTGCCGGAAGCGCCCTGCTCCGGCATTTGCTCCTGCAAAGGTTGGCCACTGGCCACTGATCTGTTGGAATTCTCAGGAGGAGACACTGGTGTCTGTTGCTGCATTGAGGTGCCCATATCGGAATCTGGCCGTTCTTGCTGAGCAGTCTGTTCTGTGGGGGGAGGGTCAGCATGCTCAGGTGGAGCCTCGACCAAGTCAGCCCCAACATTGGCCAGCCGGGTAAATATAGTAGAGACAGGATCCTGGGGTGTGGCCACGGGGTCGACTGGTGGTACTACGGCCTCAGTACTGGAGGTGACTTCAACCCCGTGGTCTCCTCCAAAGAGTTCCCATATCAGAGGGTCTGATATAGTGGCAGATGAGTTTGATGGAACGGATGAAGTGGCAGGTGGACGGCCGGTGGAGGGAGCGGTGGACGGGGTGGAGGAGGTATGGGGGAGGCGAATATTGAGGAATTCTGATGGATCTATCAGGGGTTCCTCCGAAATCAATGTCCCTGTGAGTGGAGTGGATGGCGAATCATCATCAGTAAGTTCCACCACCGGATCAGGGATGGCGGTGCGGGCCCGCTTGGATGGAGGGGGGTCTGATTGATCAGGTCCCGGGCCCATTTCGCCCATCGGGGTGATGATGGGGCAGGTAGAAGTGAATAAGTTGGTGGGGATGGGAGAGATGAGAGGGCCAGTATGGGACGGAGCAAGAGAGCGACTAAGGTGGAATTCAGAAAATAAAGGGAACAAAGGGGCACCACTTGAAACAACTTGGGTCGCCACGTTGAGACTTCGTACCTGGGCATTGAAGTGTTGTACGACGGGGACCAGTGATTCGGGCAGGTCTTGTGAGGTCCTGGCTGCATCCTGAGAAGGCCCCTGCTGCAGCCTATGAGGACCCTGTTGTACCTGTCTCGGCAGGCCGCTGCATCGGCAGCATCCGCTCAAAGTTATATCTGGGGATCCCGTCGCAGATATGCTTTATGACCCCCGGCCACGCAGAGACCTCGCGGTGAAAGGTATCATCGTCCAGCTGGAATCTGAGCGGCGCCATGTGGAAGGTGGCTTCCGGCACGCAAGTGGGGCGGAGGTAAGTGTGCCTGTGGCTTACCCCGAACCATACCTGCTTACTATACTCGTCCAACAGGTGCCTGGGCACCCGTTGCTGGTTAGCCACCACATCCCTCATTAACCCGTACCAAGCCCGGAACGCTTCCGCGTTCACCTGTTTAGTGCTGGGGTCAGAGGACACCTGCCACGGGGTGAATTTCATCACGAGGGGCTGGCTCGCAGTGGTTTCTGCCGGCAGCCGGACAGGAGGAATGTGCCATTTCCACATGGTGAAAGCTACAATCAGGTACCCATAGATGAAGTTGGTGGTGTGCTTATAATTCTCTTCGCATGCCACGAACGGTTCTTTGAGCACGAAAGAACACCAATTCAGCTTGGTGGCTTGGACACAGTGCTCCGTAATGGAGATTGTATCCAAGGTGCACTCTCCTTTGGTATAATGTCGCATCGTCTTGCTAGCAATGAGATAGCAAGTGAACCGAATCTCCAGCTTGTTAATCAAATCAATTTTAGCGCCTTCCCCCCCCGACGAGTGCCATACTTGGTGTAGAGGTCGGTGTCACCCGAATTTCGGGCGCGCTTGGAAGATGTCTGACCGGCAGTGGAGACATCTGCGCCATTCTGAGACAGCCCTGTGAGTTGATGAATGTCTTCTGCGTGAATGGGGATTTCCTCGTTGAGCCACAAGGACCCATTCCGAATTCGGCTGAGGAGGAACCGGGTGCATTGCAGGGTCGGTCTTGTAGTCCCAAAAACTGGAAGAGTTCTTAAACTCATCAAGGACGATTGCTGGAGGCCCCTGTACTCCTGTCGCATTCAGCTGTTTGAGCTGCTGCCTGGTGTGTAGTGGTGCTCCATGTATGTCTACCAATGGAGGTGGGGGAATTCGGCTGGGTCAGACAGGTTGGCGTCTAGCAACACTGCACTGTCATATTTTCCAACCAGCGACTCCATTCTGTGGATTCGACTGTCCAGCACTGGTTCGGCAACGGATAAGAGAGCCTTTGGCATCTTGGCACGGCGCTGGTAAACCTGGAGAATTCTTCTGGAGCTTCTATCTTGGTGCGGTGCGCTTTGAGCCTTCAACCGCTCTAGAGTCGCTGCAATTGCCAAATTAAACTGGTCTGTCATTCTCGTGCTTTTGGTCTCCATGCAAGTTATGTCATCACCTGGCACGAGCGGAGTTGATGAGACCCCATAACGACAATTAATTCTTGCTGGCTTTCTTGCCTGCGATAATCGTGCGGTCGATCGCATGCCTGTGTGTAATCTGACAGTTGTTGACGGCGTCATGGGGAAATGGGCGAACGCGACGGCTGAGGGAACTGCGGATGATGGAAAATGATTATGGTACGATTACTGTCTACTTATGGTAATTTATGATGCAAATCTGAGCGATCTTACGGACTGACAAAAAGGACTGACGGAAATGACCTGGACTGATACTGGCACGTGGATGGATCCTACAAGGAAGACACGTTGGACTGGCGCCTTGACATGCTGGACTAGTGCTACCTCGACCCCATTCGGTTGCGGTGTTCCCCCCGCAACAGACTGGTTATTGACAGACTGCCTATGAACGGAAAAAGACTCCCTACTCTCATCCCGGTTGCGGGAGAGTTATTCGACTAAGCTACACTACGGGTGCTCTTGGGTGCGAGAGTTATTGATGAGGAGTGGAAGGTACCTACTCCTGGTAGGGTTTCAGGCATGCCCCATTCACCCACCTAGGTAGGACTGTACCATCCATCTATGCCAACCGAACAGCTCCTGAGTCGCGGATCTCGATGACAAAGTAGGGTCCCAACCAGTGCATCTGGAGCTTGCCTGGAAACTTCTGGAATCGGCTATCATATAAGAGAACTTTGCCGCCAACTTGGAAGGCTTTGGTCTTGAGGTGGCGGTTGTGCCACGATTTCTGCCTGGCCTTTTGAACCTTCTGGTGGAATTCCGCCAGGAATCAGGCCTCATCCATCTCCTGTAGCTCCTGGAGGCGTTCCCGAAGTGACTCCTCTTCTGAGAACTGAAGAGACGTAGCGATCAGAAGACTGGGTACAGTGAACTCGGCAGGAATCACAACTTCTCAGCCATACACCAACTGGAATGGCGTCTGATTGGTCAAGCGTTTCACCGTGGTCCGGTAGGCCCACAATGCCGTGGGGAGACGCTCATCCTAGTCGTCGCGCTGAGCATTGCAAATTTTAGTCAAGCCTTTTTCAAGAATATTGTTGAATGCTTCCACAGTACCATTGGCCTGCGGGTGGTATGGGCTGCTTTTATGATGCTGAATCATAAATGTGTCCAGTAGTGACTTGACCGTGGCATTAATGAAATGCAAACCCTGATCGTTGGTTAAGCTTCGTGGACAGCCAAACCGGCTGATGATGTGTTCGAAAATAAACCGGGCAGCTGTCTCCGCCGAGCAGTCGTGTACCACCGCTGCCTCAGCCAACCGGGTGAGGTAATCTGTGGCGGTAATGATGTACCGGGCCTTCGAGTGTCTGGCGACCAGGGCGATGGGACCTACAAAATCGACAACCCACTTTTCGAACGGCCGCAACACATGCACTGGGTGTAGCGGAAGCTCGTCCCGGTGCGAAGGCCTTCCCGTCCGCTGGAAAACATCGCAGCGCTTCACGTAGGCCTTACAGTCAGCATGTACTGTCGGCCACCACAGGCCAGCTTGTAGCACCTTCCTTGCGGTGGGTTTCGCACCCACATACCCTCCCGCAACACCGCTGTGACATTCCCACCTCACCGCCTCCCGTTCGTGGTCAAGGACACATCTGTGCAACACCTCATCGAGGCCCAGTTTGTATAGCTGCCCTGCGATCAATTGGTAGTCGGCCGCTCGGACAACCAGGTGGCATTTCTGGAGCGGGGTGTAATCCTGAGGACATTGTCCCATGGTTAGATAAGTGGCAATGTCAGCCAGGTAATCTGGTACTGCTTCGACTCGGAAGAGGTCAGCATCCGGCAGCTGATCGTCCAATGAGCCTTCATTCTCTCCCGTCTCCAACCTAGAAAAATGATCGGGACCAACATTCAATCTGTCGGGCTTGACAATCACCTCAAACGTGAATTCCTGGAAAATTAAAAGCCAGCGACAGATCCGTCCTTCCAACACAGGCTTATTCACCAGATACTTCAATGCAGAGTGGTCCGTAAAGAATGTGAATTTTCCGCCCAGAAGATAGTGGCGGAACTTCTGGAGGGAATACACCATCGCCAACGCCTCCCGCTCGGTCGTGGTGTAATTCTTCTCCGCGTTCGATAACCTGCGGCTGGCGAAGTAGACGGGGTGGTCAACTGTCGTCTCCCCGGGTTGCGCCAAGACAGCCCCAAGTGCAATACCGGACGCATCAATATGCACATGGAACTGCTTATGCCAGTCGGGATGAACAAGTATGGGTGTCGTCGCCAACTTCTCCTTCAAGGTGTCAAGGGCCTTCCTACACTCCTCCGTCCACTGGAATACTTCTGACTTCCACAACAGTTTCTCCAAAGGGGCCGTAATCTTTGCGTAGTTGCGGATAAACCACCTGTAATAACCTGTGTGCCCGAGCAGTGCCCGCAACTGCTTCACGGTCTCGGGGGCTTCCATGTGAATGATGACCACGACCTTGGCGGGATCGACACAGACCCCTTGCTTGCACACCATGTGGCCTAAGAGTGTGCCGAATGGAACTGCAAAAATACATTTCTTCAAGTTCAAGGAAATCTGCAGCTGACGACACCGGTCAAACATAATATGCAACAGGGAGGCGTGTTTCTTCAACAGGCTGTAGACGGTCCAGTCATCCATGTAGACCTCCAGGAACTTGTGAATGTACTCCTGGAAAGCAGCAATTACAATCCGGGAGAACACAGCTGGTGCGTTCTTCAGACCAAACGGCATAACGTGGTATGCGAATGATCCCCACTCAGTGGTGAATGTCGTCTTTGCTTTGTCCTCTTCAGCGATGTGCACCTGATGGTAACCCGAAAACCCATCAATGAAGGAATAGGCTTCGTTTCGCGCAACATGATCTAGAACTTCATCGCTGAAAGGAGTGGGAAACGGATCGTGGATGCAGGCATTGTTCAGACTCCGGTAGTCTACGTAGACACGTATCTCCGCTTTGTCCTTCTTGTTCTGGATGACAATGGGACTCACCCACTCTGCTTCTTCTCCTGGAAAGATAAGACCTGCAGCCAGCATCTTGTCAATCTCCATCTTGACCTTTTCTTTGATACGTGGGTTCAGCCGGTAGGGTCGGTGCTTCACCGGCCTGGCCCCCGGTTTCAGCATGATGCTCATTTCGCCTAGGTCCCCCTTGATCCCCTTCAGGTCCGCAATCGAGGATGGGAACAAATCTTCATATTCTCGGAGGAGGCTGAAAATTTATTTTGTCGTTTCCTCGTCCCAGTAATCTCCCACCGTTGCCAGCTTGGGTTTCTCGTCTATTCCAATGTTCAGCTTCTTCGTCTTTAGTGGCTGTAAATGGACTCCTTCAGTCGTTGGCTTTTCACTGATGTTCCACTCACCTTCCCTTTCGTCAAAATAGAGATGCCTGAGGTCCTCCAGACTATCATCATCCGGATCGCCGTCAATCCGGTGGCAAACCAACTCGCGCCTGACCTCAGGTCATGTCACAACTGGGCCCCCGTCGGGCTCGGGATGGCGGAAAAACAAGACCTCCTTGATTTTCTGTAGGGCCTGAGACTCCTGTGCCGTCTCCCCTTCGAACAAGAAGCACCGAACGAATTTTTCCGTAACTTCCTGCCAAGAGCGGGTTCCCCGTTTCCGCTCTTCCTCCAGGTACCAGGCCTGGGGAATTGTACCCAGGGAGTGGATAAACCTGTGGACCCATAGCTCTTCCGGGTACTTGGTGCTACGCCACTGCTCCTCGCAGGCCCGCAAGTGGTGTCGCGGGTCGGAAGTTCCATGATACTTAAGCATACTGCAAGGTCCTTCATCCTCTTTGAAGCGCGCCCGCAGAGCCTCCGCCACGCACTCCCACCGCAACAGAGTGGTGCGGTGATTTTTCCACCACCGGGCCGACGTGGATTGTAAGGCCACATCCAAAAGTGGCATCCGGCTTTCGTCTGGGACCATGTCTTCCACCTTGGTAATGAAAGTATTGACCGCTTGCATGTTCGACAAGGTGGGATATCCGCGGATCTCAGTGCCCACCCACCGGACTTGAGCAATGTTAGCACATCTCCGCGTGGTGGTCGCATACCCCCCTTGATGCCAGTCTTCCCACGCGAGTTAGGATCCGAGCTCCGAGCTCTGCACACTCTGCCAACTGACAAAGCCAGTCGCGGTCGGGTTAATATAATCATCCCGCTTTCCTGCGGTCATCTGATAAAGGTTGTCCATCATCTGAGCATCCTCCCGATTGTCCATAGTTTCCGTATATCGCAGGCCCTGATACGGGTCAAGGGGCTGGGTGACCCGTACCTCCCCATCCTCAAAGATCATCAACTCCTTTTTAAGGTCGATGATGGCGTAGTTCTCAAAAGCCCAATCAATACCGAGTAAGGCAGGGTAAGGATCCTTGAATAGGTTATTCCACTATTCTGTTAAACCATTGCACCTGTATGGACTCTCTTTTTAAAAGGATCCTTGTCACCCATGATATCAATAACCTCAAAATCGGTGTATGTCTTCACCCCCGCAATGTCGACCTCGACACCCTCGAGCCGGCTGATTGGCAGAATACAGTACTGGTTCGCCATCCTGAGTTGGATTGGTGAGTAGGCTAGCCATGTCCTTCCAAGAGCCTCCCATGTCTTCCGTGGCAGAATGTTGACGTCGGATCCCAAGTCCAGCATGGTGTCGCTGATCTGGAATCTCGCAACCTGCGTGTTAAGCCAGAATTCTTTGCTTGTTCGTTGCTTGTTCCGCTTCACGCGTTGGACATATTGAGGGCCAGCGTTCACCGGGTCTCTAAGTCCTGTGCGCCCCTGCAGTGCTCCTTCCAAAGCATGCTTCAACTGCTGCCGTAGCGCAGCATTGTCAACAATCCTGAGGAATATCCGGAGCCAATCCTCGACCACGGTACCTGTGACGTTCTACGCCCCAGATTCTGGCAGCATGGGATCCTCCAGACCTCCCACGTCCCGTAGCTGGGCGAACGCCTCAACTGCCTCCTGGAAATACTTCTTCTGGGCTTCGGGCCTGATTAACATCTTCGGGGATGTCGGCCGAACCACTCGTGTTGGCTCCTTCCCGTGGGCATCCTCTCCAGTTTTCTTTCCACCCCTCATCACGATCGCGACACTCTGCATGTCTGGGGTCGTGGTCCCTTGCGGCTCTGAGTTTATCAGGTTCGCTCCCCTCTACCTCGCCTGTTCTCCCCACTTCTTGATGAGCTCCGGACAGTCCTCTGTGGCGTGGGCGTTTACCCGGCACTGGGAACACCAGGGTCGTCGCGGAAGGGGAAATTCTCGAGCCACGTGACCCTCCTGGTCACAGTTGTAACATTTCACCGAACTGCGTCTGCCTGTGCGGCCTCCCCGCATGCCGCCACCTCTTCCCCTTGGGGCCTTGTTCACCCTGTAGGAGGGGCGATCCAATCGATCTGCAAGTGCGTCGAGCGCCCTGCACTGCTCAGTGTTGTGAGTCATGGAAACACAAAATTCGCAGTACACATTATTTGGGACCATGGAGTACTTCTGTAATATCGGGCACATCCGAAGAGGATGCCCCAGTGTCTGGAAAATCTCACAGTACTCTGTGGTGGAGGACCCTGGTTGAGGTGGGAACCCCACGTAAGGCTATTGCGGCTGGTAGATCCCCTGCAGATTCATCGCGCGCCACCACCAGGTGGTGGACCCCCCTGGATTGCCGCGACCGAGGGTCCTGCCCCTGCGCCGCGCAACCGGGGACACTCGGTTGCGACATGGCCCTCGACCAGACAATGAGTGCACCAAACATTCGGCCGCGCTGGTCTCACCGGCTGGAGCTCCTTGAGCTTCTCAGTCAAGCTGGCGATCTGGTGTTGCAACCCTATCAAAGAAGGGTCTTGCGGGCCCCCCCCCCCCCGATATTCCTGGGGGTAGCCCGCCATGGCTTCAATCTTCATGGCCTGCTCCAAAGCGTCCTGCAGATTATCGATCTTCTACTGAGTGAGAGGGGTTTGTGTCAAGGGAAGCAGAGCCTTGATGAACCAGTCCCTCTGGTGGTTTGGATCGATCGGGTAGCTGAGTTTCCCGATCGCGTCCTTGAATCGACGCATCAACTCCCACGCGGTCTCACCTTCATTCTGCTTAATTTCCCACAGCTCAGACAGGCCCTGCTGGTCTGTCTGGGGAAGCTTGAATTCGCGGACAAAATCCCGCTTCACGTCCGCAATTACGGGGTTAGGATGAGCCTCGCACCACTTGATAAACCATCGCAGCGCCCTTTCTCTGAGCGTGGTTTGGAATTCTATTAACTTCCATGCATCTGGCATCTGCCGAGCCCTCCAGATGGCTTCGCACAGATACCAGTGTTGCTCTACATCATCATTGCCCCAGCCAAAGAACTCTGGATACCGGGTTAAAGATCCAACCATGTGTACTTGCGGAGTATTGACCAGGATAAATCCTCTAGATCCTGGTTGCGCAACGGTCCCACTAGGGAATACAACACCACTAGTAACGCTGCTATTACCGGACGTTACTGACGCTGATGAACTATTGTACGACTGACTCAATGCTTGTAACTGAATGAAAATATTACTTAAAGGTTGATACAGTACCAGGGGAAGGTAGGGATCCTGGCCATGCATAATGTGGGAAGTAGGGCTGCCTGGAGGGGTGAGTGTCGTCTGCTCTTGAAACATCCGCTGCATCACGCCATGCCATTCGTCACCGGAACTCTCTTCGGGCTGCATCTTTTCCTCAGCTTCGCTGGTCACCATCTCTCTTCCTCGCGTCGCTGGGCTCCCATGCACCCATTTCACTTCCACCGCTGTCCCGTCTTCTTCCCGGGTATCCAAATCCATAATTCCTATCCTCTGAGGCGCCTCCTTCTGATTTTTCTACTCGATCTCCCTTCTCTTCAAATCTCGCATCACCCTTATTCGCCACCTATCGGCGATCTGTGCCCGCCGATGTGCACGTCGCTCCCTCAACTTGCATGCGGCCTCAACATCCATTCCCCGCTTCCCGCTTTCACATTCTACGTAGCATCGGTCCCCTCAACCCTTCCCCCAGCACGGGAGGTTTATGCTTCCATACTCGTTTTGTGGAATTCAATCAACCCTTCATCCACCATCAGAGCTTTAATCCACAGCGGAATCTCCTTAAGCAGCTTCCCTCTTAGCCCTGAGTGGAAGACAACCTCGAATTTTGAGAAGGAGTGATAGCACTCCGCAGAAAACTCCACAGTGTATCCTTCCAACGTGTTCCTTACCCAGAAATCCACTGCGCGGGTTAGTTCAGTGTTCACCCGATGCAGTGTCACCATATCTTCGTGCACCCACCTATGGTTTATCTTCTGCAAGCCCTCTTGAGGCACCGTCGCTCGTAATCTCCGTAACCAATTGTAGAGGTCGGTAGGGAACCTTCCCCAGAAGATTTTGTACGTATCACTGGCTGAGTCAGAGAACAGGACGAGTTCCTTGATCGCCGCCTCCTTCTTTTTGGTCAGCTCTGCTTGCTAAGCAATGAACTGGTTGAGATGATTATCCCACCATCGTCATATCTCTCCTTCAAAAATCCTCGATACCATGATCTAGTTTCCCTCAGAACATGCAGGTCCCGGCAACGGAACCATTTTTTGGCGAGGAGTCAGGTCTCGCGGACAAGACCCAGGTTCAGGAGTTGTGGCCAACAAAGGGGTCCGATGTAGTCTAGGATCACGCCGGCATTTTCACCCTACTCCTGAGAGAAGAGAGTCTCACCTGAGGCGTGCCGCAACCACATGCAAAAGGGGATGAGATCAATGGAAAGGGACAAAGTCGCAACTCATGATGGACAATACATCGATCACATAGACAGAGTCATATACGCAAGAGCACTTACTAAGCATTCAGACATTAGCAAATAAAATTTTAAACCAGCATAAACACGTTACACGCATGTAAACCTCTCATTGAGACAGCAAATTTCCCTTGTATTAATCTCTTGGCCAAACACATGATTACATAGCCTTTTCGGCGATAGCTTACAACTCTGGTACAGATGTCTTGCAGAACAGAAAGGTAAAATAGAGAATATTAGGAACCATAGAAAGGTCATGCATGATTTCCCACAGTCGCTTTGTGCCTCTTCTCCTGTCACGAGCCTCGCAACCTCTGCAGCATACTCCTTCTTTCAGCCGGGTGACTGTTATTTATTCACCCGCTCTCGCGACTATCAGTTCCTCTGTTTCTTTTCTTCAGCTTCTCCCAGCTTCTCTCCTGTTATCTGCGTATTCTGCTTTCTGTCTTCTGATGTGTGTTTTCTTCATCTGTACTTGTGCGTGTTCTATCTTCAGCTATCTCATGCTTCCGCACCACCTTGATAGCTCCACGACTCCTAGTAGTTGTGACGCGGTCGCGATTGCCATGTGTCTTCATGCCGCAACTCAAAAAGTCAAAATTCAAACTGTTCCAACCAAGATTTCAAAAACAATCAAAAACAAGGGCCCCAACAAAAAGTGCCCGATGAAGGGACTGTAACATATGCATGAACATACAATGGATCAACAGCATTATTTTATGAGCTGTGAGACAAGAAGATATATATAGCCAACAAATAATGTTATAGCAGTAAATAAAGTACAAGTTCCTGAGGAAACATCCACTCAAGAAAGGCAATGCAAGCCTCAACAAGACATGTACATGAAGATGAAGAAACATTGCTACATATATGAAACCCTTGGCTACTACAGCGCAGTCTATTATGGATAACTGCTAAAAAATGATGTCAATACATGAATATGACAATATATGGCTCAAATACAATAGGGGAGCAAAGATCTAACCCTTGGAAACAATAATGCATCAATCCTACGAAGGATTGGGTGAAATATACAAAATGGAAAAAATGTCGGAGTTGTTGGGTAGCAGCTACAACTCAAAAACTAGAAATACATAGAGAAGGTTGAATATGATGAATGATCTGAAGTAAACCTTCTCCAAGGGATTCTCCAAATGAAGGCTGATCCTATCACTGGAAATCTCACCCTCCAATCAGCAATACAAAACCCCACAGCAAATGCACCATGAAAATAACGCAGTTACTGAAGCAAACTACGTTGTAGGGGAAAAGGAATGAGTTGGACCAATGCAAAGATCTGAAATATGCTCCAATGGCTTCCAATCTAATCCTCCAAAGAAAAGAAAGACTCTCCCTCTGAAAAAAAAGAGATGGAAGAGGTGTTGTGACTCCTCACTGCAACACCCTGCAACACAGAATTATGTTGCTGCAGCAATAACGTTGTCCTAGAGGAGGATGCTTGGCCTCAAGCCTAGATGTGAGGCAAATATGTACAACTCCTTCAAGATTCTTCTCAAGGGAGGATAAGGAGATCCTTGTGCTAAGCAGCACAACAACTTAGCTAAACAGTCGGGATTGAAGAAATGTCTAAGCAGACATGAAATCAATAATCGTATACATGAATAACAATGGTTGCCTTGCCCTCCTTTTAAACACATGAGAGCTCCCTCTCCATGGGTCCCACTCTATTAGGGTTTCCTCCTTCAAGGAATTTTTCCTCCTCTATCTCTTTGTTGTCCCATATATGTTTTCCACCTCATGCCTCCGCGTTGTTTGACTTGGTCAAACATGACCTAGCCTCTTTGCAAAATGTCCCCTTTCACACATGAGGGTGTGAAATATAGTTCCAAGGCTGCTACCATTTCATACTAGAGGGATTTTATCCATGTCTTTATTGTGAATGGGTATTCTCACCCAATTATTCAACTCATAAGTGAAAATAGACAAAATTAATATTCCAATTTATTGAAGGAAAAATTTGGAATATTACAATCCTCCCCTCCCAAATGTTGCTTGTCCCCAAGCAACTGCAAGGATAGAACTGGAAAGTATCCACTCAAGGCATGGAATCTAAAATATGATGAGGAACATCTTCCCCATGTGGATCATCCATCCCCAAGTAATCATCCAAACAAAATGAGTCACCTCCCAACATGGCAACTCCTGAAAATCTCCTTCCACCTCAAGCTCCGAAAATGAAGGTGGGCTGAAAATATAAACATGGAAAGCATCATAGCCTACCCCAAGCTGTTATTCTCTCCACTTATGATAAGTGTAGATTATGTGCTGATCCTGGGCTGCAAAATTATTGCCCTCAAATGTCAAAGTGAAGAACAATCCTCCAAAGAGTTCTCCTCCAACATTGAAGAACAAGCTGGCCCAAAATGTTTCATCCATGATGAATAGGACATGATCAGCATATAAAATCCTAATGAGAAGTTTTCTGAAGGCTTTACATGAAGGTACATGATACAAACAATGTCTCAAAAGGACACAACACAGTCTCATCCACTGCAACTTTAGAAAATAGTATGGCAAGTAACATATAAAATTCATCACATATACCAATGAAGAGTAAATGGCTAAATTTCTCGACAATGCATGATCAAATACTTTCCCATGGCTGTGCAATGGATAGCTATCAAACTCATGGCCCACCTCAAAAGAAAAAAAATAGGTGGTTGTTGTGGCCATATCTCCTCCCATGCTCCCATTAGAACATGTAGTGCAGAAAATGTGGGAATTCTCTCCCCTCAAGGACACACCCAACTCATTTGTCTCTCTCATAATCATGCTTATCATACAAATCTGATCCATATCATCAAATGAAGTCATGATCAGCAACAGTCTCCTAGGTGTGTACAGCGCAGTTTTACAAGCTGCTGCTTGAGAAAAGTACAAGGAAAAATGTTTCTTTTTACATGGTTAATCATGCGTGTCTTCATATGGTGAATGTTTGGGTGCAACAACTAAACATACATGTGATAATAAAACATTTGCTCAAGGCCACATAAAATATGGTTGCCTCCATCATATAGATTGGCCCAACAATGATCATGGAGCAATGTTACATGCTTGCCCTCTTGTGGAGCAATGCACTGCAAAGTAATGGTAAGAGTATGGAAGTCAATACATGTAAAAACAAACTTCTTACCATATGTCGGAAGTAAGATGGTACATGGATCCATGAGTGAGTTCTCCATAGTGTCTTGGCATGCTATGAAGAAGAATGAACCATGTGCTGCAAGAAGATAGTTCTTCTCATGCTTGGAAATCCAAGTCAAGAAGAATATGTCATAGTGATAGATGTCTCTATCCACCACTCTATAATCATCACCTCATCCTTGTTCACCAATTGAATCCAAAGTGAAGTGATCCTGGGGACACTCCCTCCATAAATCTCTACTCCAAAGTGACAGTGTTGTGAGCTCATGAAAATAAGCTCCTGTCATTACCAAGCTTTGTTCTTTGACATGCTCCTTGTCAAAGATATCTCCCATAATGTTGCAATACATAATAAGTTCCTCCCAAGGTTGAAGTACCTCTCTACCATCTAAAGCCAAGGAGATAATTCCATCTCCTCCTCCTGCAATATCATGCCAAGTGTGAGAGAAAATCTACTCTTGCTCTCCCAAGAACAAGCAAAGAAACAAAACATTTTGCTACCTCCCCATACTTCCATCATACAACTCATGTGATGAAGACATAATGAATGATATGAGTATCACATCAACACCATGCATCCATACTCTATGCTACCCAATGATGCAAGTATCCTGCCATCTCTCCTCCTTCCTCCTACTCTTAGGAAGAGTGTATGCCAAGTGATGGAAAAACTATTTCAAGAGTAACCAGCGCAGCCAAGCCTCCTGCTGCCCGGTGTCATAGATCTACAAGTAGCCCCCCTACTCCTTTATCATCAACCACATACACTCAATAACTTTTGGATTCTTTCTCCTTCTCTTCATCTTGGTACTCCTCCCATGAGGGCTACCATCCTCCCAAACCAAATCTCTATCTTTGAACTTCATGGGATTTTGAAATGCAGTCTTCTCAAGGATCAATGAGACCCTATAAGGACCAAAATAGGTGGTAGGGAAAAACCTCCCATCATTATGTGTATGGATCAATGGATGTCTAACACAAGCATGAGAGATGTTGTCCATCGGAAGATGTCCTCCATCTTCTATCTGCTCCTGTGAGAAAGGAAGAAAGTCATTGCACTCCATGGTGTGTTGAAGTGCACTTCTAATGAGATCTCTCCTTGAGACCTCCCTCTCAACAATGGTCTTCCAAAACCAATGAGGTCTTGGATCTGTTGAAAGTATAAGTTACTCTTTGTGCTGAGAGGGGCTCATTGAGAAAGTGTCATCTTGAAAGGAGAAATGGTTTCTCACTCCAAGATGTCTACTATCTTCCTTCAAGTCTTCAAACCCCAACCTCAAGTGTGATGAACAATCCAACAATGGCTCATGAGAATGGTGGTTTTCTTCCTCCTTGAATGTTTCCATGTTTCACAGTGCAATGCAACCAAGCTGCTCTATAGTAGCAATGGGATTTGACCCTTGGTCATGTAAAAGGAAATCTCCATAATCATCAAAAGAATTTGTTGCAACAATAGATTGTGGAAATATTTTCATACCTTGATGATGTTTGGGAACTTCTTGTAGGGCTGCAAGATTTCCTTCCTCCAAAGTGTTGGTTGCCCCAACTGTTGATGCATGCGGCTGCTCCTCCATGAGTGTGACAGCGTTAGGATAATTCTCCTCAAGTGGTGTGAGCTTTTCCTCCTTTGTTCTTCCTCCATCAAATGTTTGGATCAACCTTTGAGTGAACTCTGCAAAATTCTTCACCCTTGCATGGCTCAAGTGGCTGCACCACCAATCATAGGATTCAACCTCCAAGTGCAGCGCTGAGATTTCAATAGCGTCCTTCCCTGCTACAGGATGTAGTAGGAAAAATGCCTCCAATTTTTTCACCCAAGTTCTTACTGTAGATAACCCATCAAAGGTAGACAACAGAAACATATTTCCTTTGTTTTCTCTTCTGCTGTAGGGTCTCTTCTCTTCCTTCAACTGGATGAAATGAGGGAAATCTAGAGTCTCCTTGAAGGCTCTAGTTTGAGATTTGTACTCAACAAGGTAATCACTTAGAATCTGATAATCCAAGTGTCCTCCATGCTCAATGTCTTTCTCTTGATGAGAATAGGAAGTGCATGGTCCTTCCTCTTCTTCTTCTTCAATCTCCTTGACCTACTTGGAGAGGTTATCTCTGGATCTAAATACTGATGAGAGTAATCTCATATTCTTCATCATCCTGATCTTCTCAGGCTAGACTCACAGGCTAAGCCAAGAAAGTTGCTTTGATACCACTGTAATATTCTAAATCTGGAACAGCTAGCAAGGCATGAATGGAAAATGCATTTTCCAGTAATGGCTGCTACAAGAATTGAAACCAGGACCTGGATCCCTTAAATCAATGCATCTAATACCTGAATCCAAGAGGAGGCTCCAAATAAATCCTTCTAAGTGGGTTAAACAGATCTCCCACACTTCGATGTCCTCTAAAAGTGCCCGATGAAGGGACTGTAACATATGCATGAACATACATTAGGTCAATAGCGTTATTTTATGAACTGTGAGACAAGAAGATATAGATATCCAACAAATAATTTTATAGCAGTAAATAAATTACAATTTCTCAAGGAAACATCCACTCAAGAAAGGCAATGCAAGCCTGAACAAGACATGTACATGGAGATGATGAAACATTGTTGCATATATGAAACCCTTGGCTATGACAAAGCAGTCTATTATGGATAACTGCTGAAAAATGATGTCAATACATGAATATGAAAATATATGGCTCAAATACAATAGGAGAACAAATCTCTAACCCTTGGAAACAATAATACATCAATCCTCCGAAGGATTGGCTGAAATATACAAAATGGCAAAAATGTCGGAGTTGTTGGGTAGCAGCTGCAACTCAGAAACTAGAAATACATAGAGAAGGTTGAATATGATGAATTATCTGAAGTAAACCTCCTCCAAGGGATTCTCCAAGTGAAGGCTGATCCTATCACTGGAAATCTCACCCTCCAATCAGCAATACAAAACCCCACAGCAAATGCACCATGAAAATAACGCAGTTATTGAAGAAAACTGCGTTGTAGGGGAAAAGGAATGAATTGGCCCAATGCCAAGTTCTGCAATAAGCTCCAATGGCTTCGAATCTGATCCTCCAAAGGAAAGAAAGACTCTCCCTCTGAAAAACAAGAGATTGAAGAGGTGTTGTGACTCCTCACTGCAACACCCTGCAACACAGAATTATGTTGCTGCAGCAATAACGCTGTCCTGAAGGAGGATGCTTCGCCTGAAGCCTAGATGTGAGGAAAATTTGCACAACTTCTGCAATAGGCTTCTCAAGGGAGCAGAAGGATTCCTAAGCAGGAGATCCTTGTGCTAAGTAGCACAGCAACTCAGCTAAAGAGTCGGGATTGCAGAAATTTCTAAGCAAACATGAAATCAATAATCATATGCATGAATAAAAATGGCAACCTTGCCCTCCTTTTAAACACATGAGAGCTCCCTCTCCATGGGTCCCACTCTATTAGGGTTTCCTCCTTCAAGGAATATTCCTTCCTCTATCTCTGCGATGTCCCATAGATGCTTTCCACCTGATGCCTCTGCGTTGTTTGACTTGGTCAAACTTGACCTAGCCTCTTTGCAAAATGTCCCCTTTCACAAATGAGGGTGTGAAATATAGTTCCAAGGCTGATCCCCTTTCATACTAGAGGGATTTTATCCATGTATTTAGTTTGAATTGGAATTCTCGCCCAATTATTCAACTCATAAGTGAAAATAGACAAAATTAATATTCCAATTTATTGAAGGAAAAATTTGGAATATTACAGTCCTCCCCTCCCAAATGTTGCTTGTCCCAAAGCAACTGCAAGGATAGAATTTGAAATTCTTCACTCAAGGCATGGAGTCTGAATTTTGATGAGGAAAATATTCCCCATGTGCATCCTCCATCCCCAAGAAATCATCCAAACAAATTGAGTCACCTCCCAACATGGCAACTCCTGAAAATCTCCTTCCACCTAAAGTTCTGAAAATGAAGGTGGGCTCAAAATATGAACATGGCAAGCATCACAACCTACCCCAAGCTTTCCTTCTCTCCACTTATGATAATTGTAGATTATGTGTTGATCCTGGGCTGCAAAAGTATTTCCCTCAAATGGAAAAGTGAAGAACAATCCTCCAAAGAGTTCTCCTCCAACATTGAAGAACAAGGTGGCCCAAAATGTTTCATCCATGATGAATAGGACATGATCATCATAGAACATCCTAATGAGAAGTTTTCTGAAGGTTTTACATGATGGTACATGATACAAACAATGTCTCAAAAGGACACAGCGCAGTTTCATCCACTACAGCTTCAGAAAATAGTCTGTCAAGTAACATATAAAATTCATCACATATACCAATCAAGAGTAAATGGCTTAATGTCTCAACAATACATGATCAAATACTTGCCCATGGCTATGCAATGGATGGCTATCAAACTCATGGCCCTCCTCAAAAGAAAAAAAATAGGTGGTTGTGGTGGCCATATCTCCTCCCATGCTCCCATTAGAACATGTAGTGCAAAAAATGTGGGAATTCTCTCCCCTCAAGGACACACCCAACTCATGTGTCTCTCTCATAATCATGCTTCTCATACAAATCTGATTCATATCAGAAAATGAAGTCATGATCAGCAAAAAAATGAAGGAAATACTTATGGCTTCATGTGGTGCTTGAAGATACCAACAGTCTCCTATGTGTGTATAGCGCAATTTTACAAGCTGTTGCTTGAGAAAAGTACAAAGCAAAATGTTTCTTTTTACATGGTCAATCATGCATGTCTTCATATGGTGAATGTTTGGGTGAAACAACTGAACATACATGTGATAATAAAACATTTTCCCAAGGCCACATAAAATATGGCTGCCTCCATCATATAGATTTGCCTAACAATGATCATGGAGCAATGTGACAAGCTTGCCCTCTTGTGGAGCAATGCACTGCAAAGTAATGGTAAGAGTATGGAACTCAATACATGTAAAAAAAAACTTCTTACCATATGCCAGAAGTAAGATGGTACATGGATCCATGAGTGAGTTCTCCATAGTGTCTTGGCATGCTATGAAGAAGAATGAACCATGTGCTGCAAGAAGATAGTTCTTCTCATGCTTGGAAATCCAAGTCAAGAAGAATATGTCATAGTGATAGATGTCTCTTTCCACCACTCTATCATCATCACCTCCTCCTTGTTCACCAATTGAATCCAAAGTGAAGTGATCCCGGGGACACTCCCTCCATAAATCCCTACTCCAAAGTGACAGCATTGTGAGCTCATGCAAATAAGCTTCTGTCATTACCAAGCTTTGTTCTTTGACATGCTCCTTGTCAAAGATATCTCCCATAATGCTGCAATACATCAGAAGTTCCTCCCAAGGTGTAATTACCTCTCTACCATCTAAATCCAAGGAGATAATGTCATCTCCTCCTCCTGCAACATCATGCCATGTGTGAGAGCAAATCTTCTCTTGCTCTCCCAAGAACAAGCAAAGCAACAAAAAATTTCGTTGCCTCCCCATACTTCCATCATACAACTCATGTGATGAAGACATAACATTAGGGGAATTTTGAGGTCTAAAATGGGCCTCCTAAGAAAAATGTACAAACAAAATAAACTTTATAAGAACCAATAGGATTCAATATGATGATGTCAACCATGGGGGATGATTCACCATTTTTTAAATAAAAGGGTAAAAATATTAAAAAATAATAAAATAATAAGACTAATTTTTCAACTCGTACTTTCAACTTATCTCCCAAAGTTTTTACTCAAATTTCGAGCGGGAGTACTTGTTGAATGCAAAATTTAATTCCTCATCCAAGGAGTACCCATGTTGCATACTTTAGATGGACCCTACTATGTGAAAAATGAGAAACAAATGAAAAACGTGATTGCAATCACATTTTTCATGTATTTCGCATTTTTCGTGTAACAGAGTCCATCGAAATTATGCAACATGGGTACTCCTTGGATAAGGAATTAAATTTTTCATCCAACGAGTACTCCCGCTGGAAATTTTAGTAAAAAATTTGGGAGATAAGTTAAAAATACGAGTTGAAAAAGTAGTTTTTCCTTTTTTCCCTCTAAAATTTGATGATGTCATCAAATCTTGTTTTATTATTTCCACTATTATTTTATAATTTCCTTAGGAGGCCCATTTTAGACCTCAAAATTCCCCTAATGTGAATGATATGAGTATCACATCAACACCATGCATCCATACACTATTCTTCCCAATGATGCAAGTATCCTGCCATCTCTCCTACTTCCTCCTACTCTTAGGAAGAGTGTATGCCAAGTGATGGCCAAACTCTTTCAAGAGTAACCAGCGCAGCCAAGCCTCCTGTTGCTCGGTGTCATAGATCTGCAAGTAGCCCCCAAGCTCCTTGCTCATAAACCACATCCACTCAATCAGTTGTGGATGCTTTCTCCTTCTCTTCATCTTGGTACTCCTCCCATGAGAGCTACCATCCTCCCAAACCAAATCTTTGTCTTTGCACTTCATGGGATTTTGAAATGCAATCTTCTCAAGGATCAATGAGACCCTATAAGGACCAAAATAGGTGGTAGCAAAAAAACCTCCTATCATGATGTGTATGGCTCAAGGGATGTCTAACACAATCATGAGAGATGTTATCCATCCGAAGATGTACTCCATCTGCTATATGCTCCTGTGAGAAAGGAAGAAAGTCATTTCACTCCATGGTGTGTTGAAGTGCACTTCTAATGAGATCTCTCCTTGAGACCTCCCTCTCAAAAATGGTCTTCCAAAACCAATGAGGTCTTGGATCTGCTGAAATTAGAAGTTCCTCTTTGAGCTGAGAGGGGCTCATTAGGAAAGTGTCATCTTGAAAGGAGAAAGAGTTTCTCACTCCAAGATGTCTACTATCTTCCTTCAAGTCTTCAAACCCCAACCTCAAGTGTGATGAAAAATCCAACAATGGCTCATTAGAATGGTGGTTTGCTTCCTCCTTTAATTTTTCCATGTTTCACAGCGCAGTGCAACCAAGCTGCTCTATAGTAGCAATGGGATTTGACCCTTGGTCATGTAAAATTAAATCTCCACAATTATCAAAATAATTTGTGGCAACAATAGATTATGGAAATATTTTCATACCTTGATGATGTTTGGGAAATTCTTGTAGGGCTGCAAGATTTCCTTCCTCCAAAGTGTTGGCAGCCCCAATTATTGATGCATGTGGCTGCTCCTCCATGAGTGTGACAGCGTTAGGATAAAGCTCCTCAAGTGGTGTGAGATTTTCCTCCTTTGTTCTTCCTCCGTCAAATGTTTGGATCAACCTTTGAGTGAACTCTGCAAAAGACTTCACCCTTGCATGGCTCAAGTGGTTGCACCACCAATCATAGGCTTCACCCTCCAAGTGTAGTGCTGATATTTAAACAACTTCCTTCCTTGCTACAGGATGTAGTAGGAAAAATTCCTTCAACTTTCTCACCCAAGTTCTTGTTGTAGATAACCCATCAAAGGTAGACAACATAAACATATTGCCTTTGATTTATCTTCTGCTGCAGGGTCACTTCTCTTCCTTCAACTGGATGAAATGACGGAAATCTAGAGTCTCCTTGAAGGCTCTAGATTGATATCTGTACTCAACAAGGTAATCACTTAGAATATGATAATCCAAGTGTCCTCCATGCTCAATGTCTTTCTCTTGATGAGAATAAGATGTGCATGGTCCTTCCTCTTCTTCTTCTTCAATCTCCTTGACCTCCTTGGAGAGGTTCTCTCTAGATCTAAATACTGATGAGAGTAATCTCATATTCTTCATCATCCTAATCTTCTTGGGCTAAAACTCACAGGCTAAGCCAAGAAAGTTGCTTTGATACCACTGTAATATTCCAAATCTAGAATAGCTAGCAAGGCATGACTGGAAAACGCATTTTCCAGAAATGGCTAATACAGGAATTGAAACTAGGAACTGGATCCCTCAAATCAATGCATCTAAGACCTGAATCCAATAGGAGGCTCCAAATAAATCCTTCTAAGTAGGTTAAACAGATCTCCCACACTTCGATTTCCTCTAAAAGTGCCCGATGAAGGGACTGTAACATATGCATGAACATAAAATAGATCAATAGCGTTATTTTATGAGTTGTGAGACAAGAAGATATAGATAGCCAAAAAATAATTTTATAGCAGTAAATAAACTACAAGTTCTTGAGGAAACATCCACTCAAGAAAGGCAACGCAAGCCTCAACAAGACATGTACATGGAGATGAAGAAACGTTGCTGCATATATGAAACCCTTTGTTATGACAGTGCAGTCTATTATCGATAACTGCTGAAAAATGATGTCAATACATGAATATGAAAATATATGGCTCAAATAAAATATGGGAGCAAATCTCTAACCCTTGGAAACAATAATACATCAATCCTCCGAAGGATTGGCTGAAATATACAAAATGGAAAAAATGTCGGAGTTGCTGGGTAGTAGATGCAACTCATAAACTAGAAATACATAGAGAAGGCTGAATATGATGAATGATCTGAGGTAAACCTCCTCCAAGGGATTCTCCAAGTGAAGGCTGATCCTATCACTAGAAATCTCACCCTCCAATCAGCAATGCAAAACCCCACAGCAAATGCACCATGAAAATAACGCAGTTACTGAAGCAAACTGCTCTGTAGGTGAAAAGGAATGAGTTGGCCCAATGCCAAGATATGAAATAAGCTCCAATGGCTTCCAATATAATCCTCCAAAGGAAATAAAGACTCTCCCTCTTAAAAACAAGAGATGGAAGAGGTGTTGTGGCTCCTCACTGCAACACCCTGCAACACAGAATTATGTTGCTGCAGCAATAACGTTGTCCCGGAGGAGGATAATTGGCCTCAAGCCTAGATGTGAGGAAAATATGTACAAATCCTTCAAGAGGCTTCTCAATGGAGGAGAAGGATTCCTAAGCAGGAGATCCTTGTGCTAAGCAGCACAGCAACTCAGCTAAACAATCGGGATTGCAGAAATGTCTAAGCAGACATGAAATCAATAATCATATGCATGAATCACAATGGCTTCCTTGCCCTCCTTTTAAACACATGAGATCTCCCTCTCCATGGGTCCCACTCTATTATGGTTTCCTTCTTCAATTAATATTCCCTCCTCTATCTCTGTGTTGTCCCATAGATGCTTTCCACCTGATGCCTCTGCACTGTTTGACTTGGTCAAACTTGACCTAGCTTCTTTGCAAAATGTCCCCTTTCACACATGAGGGTGTGAAATCTAGTTCCAAGGCTGATCCCCTTTCATATTAGAGGGATTTTATCCATGTCTTTATTGTGAATGGGAATTCTCACACAATTATTCAACTCATAAGTGATAATAGACAAAATTAATATTCCATTTTATTGAAGGAAAATTTTGGAATATTACAGTCCTCCCCTCCCAAATGTTGCTTGTCCCCAAGAAACTCCAAGGATAGAACTGGAAAGTCTCCACTCAAGGCATGGAGTCTGAAATATGATGAGGAACATCTTCCCCATGTGGATCCTCCATCCCCAAGTAATCATCCAAACAAAATGAGTCACCTCCCAACATGGCAACTCCTGAAAATCTCCTTCCACCTCAAGCTCCAGAAATGAAGGTGGGCTGAAAATATGAACATGGCAAGCATCATAGCCTACCCCAAGCTGTCCTTCTTTACACTTATGATAATTTTATAGTATGTGCTGATCCTGGGCTGCAAAATTATTGCCCTCAAATGGCAAAGTGAAGAACAATCCTCCAAAGAGTTCTCCTCCAACATTGAAGAACAAGCTGGCCCAAAATGTTTCATCCATGATGAATAGGACATGATAATCATAGAACATCCTAATGAGAAGTTTTCTTAAGGTTTTACATGATGTTACATGATACAAACAATGTCTCAAAAGGACACAGTGAAGTCTCATCCACTACAACTTCAGAAAATAGTATGGCAAGTAACATATAAAATTAGTCACATATACCAATGAAGAGTAAATGGTTGAATGTCTCAACAATACATGATCAAATACTTGCCCATGGTTGTGCAATGGATGGCTATAAAACTCATGGCCCACCTCAAAATAAAAAAAATAGGTGGTTTTGGTGGCCATATCTCCTCCCATGCTCCCATTAGAACATGTAGTGCAGAAAATGTGGGAATTCTCTCCCCTCAAGGACACACCCAACTCATGTGTCTCTCTCAAAATCATGCTTCTCATAAAAATCTGATCTATATCAGCAAATTAAGTCATGATCAGCAACAAAATTAAGGAAATATTGATGGCTTCATGTGGTGCTTGAAGATACCAACAGTCTCCTAGGTGTGTACAGCGCAGTTTTATAAGCTGCTGCTTGAGAAAAGTACAAGGAAAAATGTTTCTTTTTACATGGTCGATCATGCATGTCTTCATATGGTGATCGTTTGGATGCAACAAATGAACATACATGTGATAATAAAACATTTTCCCAAGTCCACATAAAATATGGCTGCTTCCATCATATATATTGGCCCAACAATGATCATGCAGCAATGTAAAAAGCTTGCCCTTTTGTGGAGAAATTCACTGCAAAGTAATGGTAAGAGTATGGAAGTCAATACATGTAAAAAAAAACTTCTTACCATATGCCAGAAGTAAGATGGTACATGGATCCATGAGTGAGTTCTCCATAGTGTCTTGGCATGCTATGAAAAAGAATGAACCATGTGTTGCAAGAAGATAGTTCTTCTCATGCTTGGAAATCCAAGTCAAGAAGAATATGTCATAGTGATAGATGTCTCTATCCACCACTCTATCATCATCACCTCCTCCTTGTTCACCAAGTGCATCCAAAGTGAAGTGATCCTGTGGACACTCCCTCCATAAATCTCTACTCCAAAGTGACAACGTTGTGAGCTCATGCCAATAAGCTCTTCTCATTACCAAGATTTGTTCTTTGACATGCTCCTTGTCAAATATATCTCCCATAATGCTGCAATACATAAGAAGTTCCTCCCAAGGTGGAAGTACCTCTCTACCATCTAAAGCCAAGGAGATAATGCCATCTCCTCCTCCTGCAAAATCATGCCAAGTGTGAGAGCAAATCTGCTCTTGCTCTCCCAAGAACAAGCAAAGCAACAAAAAATTTTGTTGCCTCCCCATACTTCCATCATACAAATCATGTGATGAAGAAATAATGAATGATATGAGTATCACATCAACACCATGCATCCATACTCTATGCTTCCCAATGATGCAAGTATCCTGCCATCTCTCCTCCTTCCTCCTACTCTTAGGAAGAGTGTATGCCAAGTGATGGCCAAACTCTTTCAAGAGTAACCAACACAGCCAAGCCTCCTGCTGCCCAGTGTCATAGATCTGCAAGTAGCCCCCTAGCTCCTTGCTCATAAACCACATCCACTCAATCACTTGTGGATGCTTTCTCCTTTTCTTCATCTTGATACTCCTCCCATTAGGGCTACCATCCTCCCAAACCAAATCTTTGTCTTTGCACTTCATGGGATTTTGAAATGCAATCTTCTCAAGGATCAATGAGACCCTATAAGGACCCAAATAGGTGGTAGGAAAAAATCTCCCATCATGATATGCATGGCTCAAGGGATGTCTAACACAAGCATGAGAGATTTTATCCATCCGAGGATGTCCTCCATCTTCTATCTGCTCCTGTGAAAAAGGAATAAAGTCATTGCACTCCATGGTGTGTTGAAGTGCACTTCTAATGAGATCTCTCCTTGAGACCTCCCTCTCAACAATGGTCTTCCAAAACCAATGAGGTCTTGGATCTGTTGAAAGTATAAGTTACTCTTTGAGCTGAGAGGGGCTCATTGAGAAAGTGTCATCTTGAAAGGAGAAAGGGTTTCTCACTCCAAGATGTCTACTATCTTCCTTCAAGTCTTCAAACCCCAACCTCAAGTGTGATGATCAATCCAACAATGGCTCACGATAATTTTGGTTTGCTTCCTCCTTGAATGTTTCCATGTTTCACAGCGCAATGCAACCAAGCTTCTCTATAGTAGCAATGGGATTTGACCCTTGGTCATGTAAAAGTAAATCTCCAAAATTATCAAAAGAATTTGCTGCAACAATAGATTGTGGAAATCTTTTCATACCTAGATGATGTTTGGGAACTTCTTGTAGGGCTACAATATTTCCTTCCTCCAAAGTGTTGGTTGCCCCAACTGTTGATGCATGTCTCTTCTCCTCCATGAGTGTGACAGCGTTAGGACAAAGCTCCTCAAGTGGTGTGAGCTTTTCCTCCTTTGTTCTTCCTCCATCAAATGTTTGGATCAACCTTTGAGTGAACTCTACAAAAGTCTTCACCCTTTCATGGCTCCAGTGGCTGCACCACCAATCATAGGCTTCACCCTCCAAGTGCAGCGCTAATATTTCAACAGCTTCCTTCCCTGCTATAGGATGTAGTAGGAAAAATGCCTCCAACTTCTCACCCAAGTTCTTACTGTAGATAACCCATCAAAGGTAGACAACAGAAACATATTGCCTTTTATTTCTCTTCTACTGCAGGGTCTCTTCTCTTCCTTCAACTGGATGAAATGAGGGTAATATAGAGTCTCCTTGAAGACTCTAGGTTGAGATTTTTACTCAACAAGGTAATCACTTAGAATCTGATAATCCAAGTGTCCTCCATGCTCAAATGTCTTTCTCTTGATGAGAATCGGAAGTGCATGGTCCTTCCTCTTCTTCTTCTTCTTCTTCAATCTCCTTGACCTCCTTGGAGAGGTTCTCTCTGGATCTAAATACCGATGAGAGTAATCTAATCTTCTTCACCATCCTGATCTTCTTGGGCTAAGACTCACAGGCTGAGCCAAGAAATTTTCTTTGATACCACTGTAATATTCCAAATCTGGAACAGCTAGCAAGGCATGACTGGAAAATGCATTTTCTAGTAATTCCTGATACAGGAACTGAAACCAGGACCTGTATCCCTTAGATCAATGCATCTAAGACCTGAATCCAAGTGGAGGCTCAAAATAAATCCTTCTAAGTGGGTTAAACAGATCTCCCACACTTCGATGTGCTCTAAAAATGCCCCATGAAGGGACTATAACATATGCATGAACATACAATATATCAACAGCATTATTTTATGAGCTGTGAGACAAGAATATATAGATAGCCAACAAATAATGTTATAGCAGTAAATAAAGTACAAGTTCTTGAGGAAACATCCACTCAAGAATGGAAATGCAAGCCTCAACAAGACATGTACATGGAGATGAGGAAACATTGTTGCATATATGAAACCCTTGGCTATGACAGCGCATTCTATTATGGATAACTACTGAAAAATTATGTCAATACATGAATATGAAAATATATGGTGCAAATACAATAGGGGAGCAAATCTCTAACCCTTGGAAACAATAATACATCAATCCTCCGAAGGATTTGCTAAAATATATAAAATGGAAAAAATGTCGGAGTTGCTGGGTAGCAGCTGCAACTCAGAAACTAGAAATACATAGAGAAGGCTGAATATGATGAATGATCTGAATTAAACCTCCTCCAAGGGATTCTCCAAGTGAAGGCTGATCCTATCTCTGGAAATCTCACCCTCCAATCAGCAATACAAAACCCCACAGCAAATGCACCATGAAAATAACGCAGTTACTGAAGCAAACTGCGCTATAGGGGTAAAGGAATGAGTTGGCCCAGTGCCAAGATCTGAAATAAGCTCCAATTTCTTCCAATCTGATCCTCCAAAGGAAATAAATACTCTCTCTCTGAAAAACAAGAGATGGAAGAGGTGTTGTGACTCCTCACTGCAACACCCTGCAACACAGAATTATGTTGTTGCAGAAATAACACTGTCCTGGAGGAGGATGCTTGGCCTCAAGCCTAGATGTGAGGAAAATATATACAAATCCTTCAAGAGGCTTCTCGAGGGAGGAGAAGGATTCCTAAGCAGGATATCCTTGTGCTAAGTAGCACAACAACTCAGCTAAACAACCGGGATTGCAGAAATTTCTAAGCAGACATGAAATCAATAATCATATGCATGAATAACATTGGCTGCCTTGTCGTCCTTTTAAACACATGAGAGCTCTCTCTCCATGGGTCCCACTCTATAAGGGTTTCCTCATTCAAGGAATATTCCCTCCTCTATCTCTACGTTGTCCCATAGATGCTTTCCACCTGATGCCTCTGCGCTGTTTGACTTGGTCAAACTTGACCTAGCCTCTTTGCAAAATGTCCCCTTTCACACATGAGGGTGTGAAATCTAGTTCCAAGGCTGATACCCTTTCATACTAGAGGGATTTTATCCATGTATTTATTTTGAATGGGCATTCTCACCCAATTATTCAAATCATAAGTGAAAATAGAAAAAATTAATATTCCAATTTATTGAAGGAAAATTTTGGAATATTACACAATGAGATGGAATTGTAGTCCATTCGATGGGGCAAGGTAGGTAGAAGGATCAAAAATTGAATTTTATTTTTTGAGATGGAATAAGACAAATGAGGAGCTAGGAAGATCATATGAGATGAATTCTCCCTAAACTAGAGAAATGGACAAACTATGCAAAATTTCCCAAAACAAAGCATGAAAAACATGAATTCTGCCTTTCAACTTGAAATTAAGCATATCATAGACATGAAAAGGTTTATGAGCTTAGAATACATTCATAAAAATTATCAAAAATAAAAATACTATGTCAAACATTCATAACACATGAATCCCAAAGAAATAGCTGCAATTTGTCATTAATACCCAGGCCAAAATGTTTCCTGATCAATACACAAAATTTCAAACTGATGCCAACCTCCAACCCACCTTTTAAAATGAGTCAAAATGTACAATATATAGGCCTCAAACACCCCTCCCAACCTTAGGGGTCGAATCCATGAGAGGAGGAGCTGATCCACTAAAATCTAAACTGAAACCTAGAGTGTAGGGTGGTCAAATTGACTCATCCCTAACTTTTGTGAACTGATTCATTAGACCTCATTTAGTTCATTTACCTAATGTATTTACTATAGGTAATAGTAAAAACTTGATAATTACATTTACATCATCAATTACATCAGGTAAAAACATGATTCCCCAAGGTAAAATTCAAATTTGTAGAAAAACTCAGAAAAAATCAGTCAATTGTTAAACATGCAGCGCCATCCTACCCCCAACTTGCAGGATGATTTTGACTACCTTCCTGGTGTCCAAATTGGCTCCAAGATATATTTTTGGAAATCCCTTCCAGTCTAGTTTCCAGAGCCGTATTCCGTTTTCAAAATGAAGGTCATTTTCCCTGTCAAAATTCATTTCTCCCAATACTAGTCAAAAGGTGCAGAATGAGGGTGTAGTAATGTAGAGTGTTGTTCCAGGAAACTTGTGGAGGCCTTCCTCAGCTCCAAATTGATCTCACGATAGCTCATTGGAAATATCTATCTGTATAGTTATCATTTTACTTATCAATCAAGTGATTTGGACACTCCAGCTAGGATAAAAATTGATTTTACCAAGGTTGCTCCAGAAGTGCATCAAACCTCTTGTAGCACCTGTATTTTTGAAATTTATCCCAAAAAATGATACCTGTGTAAAAACTGAAGGAGGTGTTTCTTTTTTAACCTATTATGGAAAAAAAAACCTCTCTCACTTTTTTCAAAATCATATTTTTTTGGTCAGAAACACAGTTTGAAGAAAAATCATCTCTACTTGCTTAATAATTTGGAATGGCTTAATACTTGCTGAAATGACCCCCCTTATACCTCCTCTGCTCAGATGTCTCTAATTCCATAGAAAATTCTAGCTGAGTGGGACAGGAAATTAGGGTTTGGTGTAGGAAAAACAGGGGATTTAGGACTACCTTGTAGAGGGAGGGGAATGAAGGGGTTAGGGGTTCTCTACATTCTTGGGGAAATTTTGGGTTATAGCGATAGATGTTAGAGAGTAGGGGAAAGTGGAATTTCAAGGATTGAGTGAGGGGAAGGGGTCCAAAAGCGAAAAACACAGGCCTAGTCTTGAAAAGTGTCGAATTGTAGCAATAGGCTATGGCTTGTGGAAAAATTATGATTTTGAGGGATATGAGTGATGGGAAGTGTTTAGGAAGGTATATTAAGGATAGGGGAAGGTGTAATAGCATCGGGATACAAGTCTTGTTGATGATTTAACCATGTAAGTCATGAAACAAAGAAAAATGCCCTCAAAACCCTAGGAGAGGGAAATGAGCTTTCCAAGCACAACTGAGAGACAAATATGGTAAACATAAAGCCACTTATTTGGAAACGATAGTCTTAGAACCTAAAATTTTTGAATGCCTTTGACTATGACTACTCCTTCAAAAGATTAATTTGATGATGAAATGACCAATTTTCATGATTTTGACCCTCTTACCTAATGATGGAACAACATGGAAGAATGAGTTGAATGACGACCATGATGACTATGGGACTCTTGGAAAAAATGTTTAAAAAATGAAGCAAGGTCAATGATAATGATAGAGGTGAGGTGAAAGAAGAGTAAAATAAGGTGGGATGGGATGCAAATACCAGTGCTAACATCGGCTCCAACTGGGGAAGATAGCTTCGAAGGAGGTGTCTAGAACTGCAGACCTCTAGGAACTCATTGATCAGTGCCTTCTTGTTTTTGGCATTGAGTCACAAGTACCTGCAAACTGAGCTTTATTTCCAAAACCAAACCACTTATACAGACTGAAAATGCACATACTACAAACTGTAAACTAGATGTTGAAGGAGATTCTTTTCCAGCAAGCTTATTGCACAATTTTCCTACACTAATCTACCGATAATTTTTTTGTTCTAAATGATAAAATAATTCCAGTGCAGTCAGTCAAGAAACTTCTTGTATACATTGATTTCTTTATTTTTTATTAAAAACATTAAAGATACAACTTGACCTTTTATCCAAAAAACCCAAGATGTGCAATTTAATTTCAACTCATCATACATTTTGACTTCATAGTAGAAACAAATTTGGAGAATCAAGCTGAAAAATCCTTCCATATACTCAGCTACAGAATCATAGAAAACAAATTTCGTTTGTTGATTATCAAACAATTTAATAATTTGATTGTCATGAGGAGGATGCTCATATGAGCTATTTAAATCAGACCTTGGTTGGAACTGTGTGATATCAATTTCATGTTCAAGAACATAGCATCCTTCAATATTATAAACTAAAGGCAGTTGGAAAAAGTCCTTAGAAAAATTACTTTGATCTTGAAAATTGTAAGATTGAATTTGAACATCTAACACCCGAATGTCTTTCTCAATTTTTCCAGCAAACTCCTCTAAAAAGTGAATTTTATCTCCATATCTATATGTGCATGACTTTAGATAAATAGACAAGAAATTTAAGAAAGCCTCATCAATTTGATCATCATCAAAATTATCCCATTATTCTTTAAAACCTGCAATCGAGATAGGTTCTACCACACACCCAATCATCTTGGATCAATTAGGCCACTGAATCTTCTATTAATCTCTGAGTTATTTTGATCGTTGGAGTCGCCATGAATGTCTTGATTCTAGATTCTTCTGCCAGCGAAGTCTTTGGATCAATCTAAACTGTGTGGAGTCACCAGGTGGATGATTTCAGCCTTCATATGCATTTGACTGTTGTCCACCATCAGCATTCAAATTTGAACTTTGATGATATTTCCCGGGGAACATCTGTCACCTTGCTCCCCGGCAATGGCACTAGTATGTTATCACTCTGCCATATTCCCAAGGCTAAGGAAGGAATCCCAACAGAGGTAACCACAAACCAAGCTTTTGACTTGGTATCTAGCCCTACCAAGTCAGAGAGGGCTCTCTCCACAAAAATCACAGCCAAGAGGGCTAGATGAAAAAGGTTTTAGGCTAGCTAAGAAGTGCAGGGGTTTGTTTTGATTTTGGGTTGGACTCACTGAATGAGGATTAGGTCAAGGGTACTAGATTAGGTCCAATGAGATGGAATTGTAGTCCATTCGATGGTGAAAGGTAGGTAGAAGGCTCAACACTTTAAGGTGATTTGGTGAGATGGAATAAGACATATGAGGAGCTAGGAATAGCATATGAGATGAATTCTCCCTAAACTGAAGAAATGGACAAATTATGCAAAATTTCCCAAAAGAGAGCATGAAAAACATGAATTTTGCCTTTCAACTTGAAATTAAGCATATCATAGACATGAAAAGGTTTATGAGCTTACAATACATTAATACAAATGATCACAGAGAAAAATACTATGTCAAACATTCATACCACATGAATTCCAAAGAAATAGTTGTAATTTGTCATTAATATACAGGCCAAAATGTTTCTTGATCAATACACAAACTTTCAAACTGCTGCCAACCTCCAACCCACCTCTGAAAATGAGTCAAAATGTACAATAAATAGGCCTAAAACAACCTCTCCCAACCTTAGGGGTCGAATCCATGAGAGGAGGAGCTGATCCACTAAAATCTAAACTGAAACCTAGAGTGTAGGATGGTCAAAGTGACTCATCCCTAACTTTTGTGAACTAATTCATTACACCTCATTTAGTTAATTTACCTAATGTATTTACTCTAGGTAATAGTAAAAACATGATAATTACATTTACATCATCAATTACATGAGGTAAAAACATGATTACCCAAGGTAAAATTCAAATTTGTAGAAAAACTCAGAAAAAATCAGTCAATTGTTAAACGCACAACACCATTTTACCCCCAACTTGTAGGTTGTGTTTGACTACCTTCATGGTGTCCAAATTAGCTCCAAGATATCTTGTTGGAAATCCCTTCAAGTCTAGTTTCTAGATTTTTCTTCTATTTTCAAAATTAAGGTCATTTTCCCTGTCAAAATTCATTTCTCCCAATACTAGTCAAAAAGTGCAGAATGAGGGTGAAAAAATGCAAAGTGTTGTTGCAGGCAACTTTTGGAGGCCTTCCTCAACTCCAAATTGAGCTCATGATATCTCATTGGAAATATATATCTGTATAGTTATCATTTTTCTTATCAAGAAAGTTATTTGGACACTCCAGCTAGGAGAAAACTTGATTTTACCAAGGTCTCTCCAGAAGTGCATCAAACCTCTTGTAGCACCTGTATTTTTGAAATTTATCCCAAACCATGATACATGTGTAAAAACTGAAGGAGGTTTTTATTTTTTAACATAATATGGAAAAAAACCTCTCTCACTTGTTTCAAATTCATCTTTTTTTGGTCAGAAACACAGTTTGAAGAAAAATCATCTCTATGTGTGGCAAATGATTTGTCCCTTGGAATGACTTCTTGGAAAATGATCGAGGAATGGTGTTTATGCGTTTGGAATGGTTTAATAATTGCTGAAATGACCTCCATTATACCTCCTCTTCTCAAATTTCTATGATTCCATAGCAAACGCTAGCTTAGTGGGAGAGGAAATTAGGGTTTGGTATAGGCAAAACAGGGGATTTAGGACTACCTTGTAGAGGGAGGGGAATAAAGGGGTTAGGGGCTATCTAAATTCTTGGGGAAATTTTTGGGGATAGGGATATATTTTAGAGAGTACGGTAAAGTGTAATTTCAAGGATTGAGTGAGGGGGGTCCAAAAGGGAAAAACATAGGCCTAGTCTCGAAAAGTGTCAAATTGTAGTAATAGGCTAGGGCTTGTGGAAAAATGATGATTTTTAGGGATAGGAGTGATGCGAAGTGTTTAGGAAGGTATATTAAGGATATGGGAACGTGTAAGAGCATCGAGATACAATTCTTGTTGATGATTTAACCATGTAAGTCATGAAACAAAGAAAAATGCCCTCAAAACCCTAGGAGAGGGAAATGAGCTTTCCAAGCACAAGTGAGAGACAAATATGGTAAACAAAAAGCCACTTATTTGGAAACGATAGTCTTAGAACCTGAAATTTTTTAATACCTTTGACTATGACTACTCCTTCAAAAGATGAATTTTATGATTAAATGACCAATTTTCATGATTTTGACCCAATGACCTAATGATGGCACAACATGGAAAATGAGCTAAATGATGACCATGATGACTATGGGACTCTTGGGAAAAAAATTTAAAAAATGAAGCGAGGTCAATGATAATGACGAAGATGAGGTGAAAATAGAGTAAATAAGGTGGGATGGGTGGGATGCAAATACCATTGCTAACAATGAGCACACATGCATTGTATTGTTTCATGATTCCTTGGTTGATTACATAATAAAGATGGAGAGGTTTTGAGCTGTTGATTTCCCCAGGAAAATCGTGTGTGATTGATTTACTTCTTTCTCTTACTTGCATGTGATTGAGCGATCGTGATTTATATTCCGCAAATATTGTAGAAGGATTCAGTATATTTTTTTAGTACATTGCATGATCGGATTGAATCCATTGGTGTAATTTCTACATGGTATCAGAGTGCCAAGAATCACAATAGTGGAGAAGAAATTGATTTTTGTGTTGAACAGTATTTAAATTCGTAGATACTTTATTTTGAGCTAGAAGTGGATCAAGATGTCTTTCAATGGCTTGAGACTCGAATATGCACTCAAGGGCAGTTCTAATTATATTTCATGCAAGGATGGGATGGAGGCAGCATTAGAGGACAATGGGTTGAAGGAATCCATAGATAATGATATTCCAAAGCCCGCAACAACAGATGCCCAACTTCTTGATGCATGGCAGAAGAAGGTAGCAAAGGTGAGGATGATCTTGTTAGAGGGAGTTCGAGATCATATTTTCTTGAGTCTCCATGGAAAGGAAACTCCATATGTTATGTGGAAGGCCTTTACAGATTTATTGCAAAGCAGCAGTGACCACAGAAAATTGGCACTCAAGGACAAGCTTAGGAAAATCAAAATGGAGAAGGGCGATACAATCGAGAAATACTTGACCAAGTTCACTCAATGTCGAGATGAGATTGGAAGTGTTAGGATTACTGTAGTTGATGATGACTTGGTGATCCTAGCACTTCTAGGCCTTCCCAAGAGCTGGCATAGTTACCACGACTCTGTGAATGGTAGGGAGAAGTTACCAGATTGGGAGAGAATATGGTCAAATTTGGTACAAAAAGAGTTTCAGCAGAATACCATGGATGGATCCTCATCCAAGACTGATGATGAGGAAAATTGTGCCTTGGCTGGTAAGGAAAAGAAGGGGAAGGGGAAGAAGTCCCATTCCAAATTTGAGACCGACAAAGAAGGCAATAAGTGTGACATGTCAAAGGTGAAATGTTTTAACTATCATGATCATGGACATTATGCCAAAAATTGTCCACAAAATAACAACAACAAGAAGGCTCCGCGAGCTGCAGTAGGTGAAGCTTTGGCCTCACAGTTTGAGTTGGACTTCTCTCTCATCGCATGCATGGCATAAATTGTGATGGGATCTACGTCGTACTTGGATAGTGGAGCATCTTTCTACATGACGAGAAACAAAGAACTCTTTAGTAGCTTGGAGGATAAGGATATTCATATGCACATTGATATGGGTGATGACAGGAGGTATAGTGCTACCGGGATTGGTACAACTACTTTCTAGAGACAGTTAGGTATGTTGGGAATTTGTAATCAGCAAGATTGGAAAAGTCCGATCACAGAAACAACATCGTTTCAACCAAATTTGGGATTCTAGGATCTAGCCCTCCTGAATCTGGAGAGGGATCTCTCCAATATGTACAAAGATGGATTTGTCTTTGAAATTTGGGGTAATAATATTAGGCTAGTTATGAAGGCCAAGGGTTCGTTTTGTTTTTGGATGGTTGAGCATGAATACTGTTTGAGGTGGAAAGTCCTAAGTGCAAAGAGTTTCAAAGGTGAGAAGTTGCAAGTGAATAGAACAGCTAGGCTAAAAAGATAGATATAATGCTGGTTTTTAGTCCATTGGGCTATGGCGTCATAACAGGGCTTTAATTGAACAACAACATCAAGAGTGATCCAAGGGGAAAGTCATCTATATCACAATATTATTGAGATTCAAATGATGGAATGGAAACGATAAAGTGTTGGAGGGGTGGAAACTGATAATAATTTCACAAGGGATTTATAGTCAATCCAAACAAGAAAAGCCTCTTAAGTAACTGTTTAAAACCAACCAAGTGCAGGGCTAACCATTGAATTCTTGGGCAAGTTTGTATTAAAGCAGCTTAATTGACAAACAATCCAGTAATCCACATAATTACCTTCAGAAAGTATGAAAACATATAAGAGAAGACAGAGTATAAACTTAAGATCAGATAAAGTACTTTTAAACCTAGTCTGCTTTCAGTTAACACCAAGGGAAATCTTCAGAATCTGCCTTTGGAGAATAGAAGCTAGAAATAGGGCAAACCATCACTTTCTAGTCTAACTTTAATAAGAAAATAAGGAAAATAACTTTCAAGAACAATGTTTAAAGCAAACAATAGGACGAGGGAACTCCAGCATTTCTATCTGCTTAAACTGTATTGAATCATTCTGAAATAAACAATTTGGAGGAAAACATTGAGATAAAGCTTTTCAGTCAGAGAAAGTTACTGATGTACAGTAGGTCCTAACTCTATAAATGCTATTCTTTATCAGAGAATAGTGAACAATATGACACACATAAAGGAAAACAATAAAAAATAAGGGGCACTTCACCAGTGATATAGACCAGGATCCCAAGAAACAACTTGTTTATTGATGTCAAACCAGTTACAGCACTCAGATCCAATGTTTCAGTTCAGCAATCATCTTCACTAACCAGCCTAACAAAACTAACACAAACAGAGCTCCAAGGGCCAATGAACACTATTTACAATCAGAAGTTTAAGCTCAAATGTATTTCAAAGTTCTGCAACAAACAGTTTCTCATCTTCTACAGAGGTAGCTATAGAAGGATGAGGAGGTGAGATCTGATAAAAGATCTTAAGGACAGTTAATACAGATTCAAGACTTCTCGGCCTTTGAGGGGCTCGATGGAGAAGTTAACAAACATTCTGTCTGCATTAACTGTTTTATATTTATGAATTAAGCTCGGTGGGAGCTTTTATTGACTTTGAGGCTCTACGTAATGTTTGGAGTAACTCTGCAGATATTTTTGCATTTATTTCCTTGCAGAAGTAACTCTCTGGCTGCGCTGGAGGCGAATATCTGATTTTCTTCAATAAGTTCAGCCTCTGTTTGAATGCTTTGAGGCAACAGGTGGCTCTGTGGTAGCTGGGAGGAATCAATTCGCCTCAAATGTGGCGGTTGAGGCCTTTCTTTCTGTTTAAACACTTATGATTTCTTTTAATTGTGTCCTAACTCTGGGAATTAGGCTTTTGATAAGCATCCTTAGCCGTAATTTCCAAAATCTATCTTCAATATTCATTCTGCGATGCTATGTCTTCAAAACTGATACTCTTTAACTGTGCTTTGAATAAAACAGTGTCTTGTCGATGTGCAGGCCGCGCAGGTCCCTTTACGGCATCAATGCTGATGGAGCATCGATGAAACAATGGAATAAAGCCCGGCGGATGGTTCCCTTTGATAGATCAAAAGCACAAGAAACGTCTTTCCCGGCCCTCGGCATTCTTATGGAAAAAACCATTTAAACCTGCAAAATAAACAAAACGTTATGAAACCCCGCGCTTTTAGGTTAAACTGCGTTGGAGGCGTCGAGGAGAAGCATGGCCGTTGGATGAAAGCATCCAACGGTGGAGATCTACGCAGAAAGGCAAAAAAGGAGAGCGGCAGAAGAATAAAGGAGAGTGATTTTGGACCGTCCGATCCTGACACGTGCACGGTCTGGATTCAATCGGTAGATCGCAATCGGGGGTGGGGAGCGAATGGAGCGATTGAATCATGTGATGCAATGAAGCGTAGGCCGTCGATCTACAGATTAGATCGACGGTGGAGAATAAATCGGGGGATGGCCAATCGGTGGAACAAACGAACACATGTGATGGAGATTTGCGATGCAAGTTAGCGTGGACCGTTGATCTGAGAATCAGATCAACGGCGAAAAGTGAATCGGGGAATGGCTGATCGGTGGGAGTAACAAATGGATGCGATGCAAAAGTTGCGATGCGATGGAAAGCTCCGATGTGATGGAGCGCTGGCTGCTTGATCGGCTTTCAATCAACGGCGGGGATTTTTTTTGGAATGAGCTAGCGGAAAAACCCTTATAATTTATGAAAACTCAAACTTTGGAATAAAACAAAGGTTTTTATGGATCGGGGGCGGAAAATATATATAAGGTGGATAGGCGCCCGACTACGGGGCCTTCGGTCTTTATGGAATGCAATATGCCCGAGGCGTATTAAAACAAAGGCCAATCGCAATCAGGCCATCAGGCGTGGTCTTTTCAATCAACCCATTTGAAACAGTGCGATGCGATTGGCGCCCGGGATCTTTAACACTTGGTCTCGGGTGAAAGTCATATGAAACGAAAAGGCAGGCAGAGTTTATACATATAAGTCCTGATCGCATCGGAAAGTTTCGATGCGGCCTTTTCAATCAACCCATTGTGTTTTCTCCGATTGTGATTGCGCGGTCAGTCTTTTTATCTACCCATTTAAATATTTCAACACGTGACTTGGGTTTTTAAGTTAAAACTTTGGAAAAGTGGGTTTTTAAGACTTTACAAAGAAAAAGAACGATCGGGAATGAATTTATACAGGGTTTTAAGCGCCGGATGTGGGCTTATGTTTTATATGAAAAATAATATAATCGGGGGTCTTATAACACAAAAAAGACTAATCGCAATCGAAACTTTCGGTCTATGGCAAAAGACTTGCGCACTTTGAAATTATGCGATGCGATAAGCGCCGTGAGGGGCTTAGCACCAGGTTTCAGGGTGTAGGCATGTGGGGGAAGTGGTTAGGACTTAGCCCAAGGGGCTTAAGTCCATAGTAATAAAACTTTGTTTTTATGAAATTTTCAAAGTTTTCAATGGATTTTGGAGGTTTCGGTAAGGTTAAAGAGTGAGTCTTTAACTTTAAAAAAATGATTTTCATGAGGGGAAGAAGAGGAATCATGAAAAATAGAGGAATTTTTATGGAGAAAAGGGGAGAAAATGAAGGTCAATTTTGGAAGAGGGGGAGGGGGAAAATGATGGTTTTTCAGCAGTCTTTTCTCATGAAATTGGCAGAATTTTAGAGTATAAAATGGGAACAGAAATGAAGATTTTGGACAGAGGCATGAGGCCTTACAGAGTCTTCAAGAGCCAACAATTTTTAGTAATGAAATTTTTCCTTGAAGGCTTAAAATGTCTTAGCCACCTTTTTCCATAACAAATATCATAGGTGGCTAACAATGGCTCCACTTGGGGATGATGCCTTCTTGAAGGCATCAAGAACTTCAGACTTGCGTTCTCTGGGAGGCTGACCTGTGCCACATCCATTATTTTCTCTGGGAGGCTGACCTGTGCCTTATCCATTGGGCTGCCCTTCCTTTGCTAGGGTGATCTTCTCTAAAAACATATTAGCAGCTATGAAAACAATGGACCTTCACCAATACAAACTTTCTACCTACCCAATCCTACTGATCTAACATTTTTTCTTCCTTAGAGTGCACTTGGATTGGCAAACTCCCTTACAAAATTTTATTCTTTTGAAAGCAAAAAATCTAATCTATTTCTACTCCTTATTTCCCCATGGACTCAGATTAAACAGTTGAGCCCATATGATTCTCTACGTATTCTATCAATCTGTTAGGATTAATCAGTCTAACAGATTTTTTATTCTCTAAATTCTACAACAGAAAATTAAAAAGCATTCAAGTCAGGATTAAACAGTCTAACTTGATGCTGATCTATGGCATAAAAACAAGCTGCACATAGATTATTATTTGTAGAAAATTAAAACAAAATGATGAAGGCTTAAGATCTGAAAGTTTTTCATCATGGCCTTCTCTTTTTACAGCTCTGTTTTGACTCTTGTTTGAGTTGTTTCTTCCTTTTTCTCTGGTTCATATTTTGAGCTGATTAGAACTAGATTTTTACATCTCTTGACTCAGAATTTGAAACATATTTGAGTCATTCTCTTTTTGAAATGTTAGGTTCATATTTTGATCTTGTTTGAACCTTTAATTTCTATCCTAAACTATCTACTGATAAGCCAAGATTAAACAGTTTGGAAAATCGAATTCACTATCCTATCAGCAGAAAATTTAAAGCTAATTAGTCAAGGTTAGACTGTTTGACTAACTAGAAGTGTGTTTTTCAGGAGTGGCATTTGAGCTTGCACACTTTCAGATTTGTTTCTCTTTTTTTGTATGGGGTTGTACCTTTCTTGTTTTGTCAATCTTCCCTCTTTTCTTTTTTTTCTTTGTTTTTGTATTTTTGAATTTTTTATTTTTCTTCAAAGTAGAAAAAAACAACTAACTACATGCTCAGAACTAAGCTTTATTGACATTCCTATCTAACCTATTCTAAACATGGAGTATTTAAATTTATCATATGATACAAAAATGCCAATGCATCCAGCTGAGTAATGTCAAGAAGAAGTAGAAACTTTGGTTGCTTGTCAGAGGTATCCATATAACATATTGAAGATTAACCTTCAATATCAAGGCTATCACAGAAGGTGACAGCTTTTCATGTCTCTGGCTCGTGCAAAGGATCGATGCTTGATAATTTGAACCAGTTGGGATTTCCACACATTCTTCCATAGGATCAACAAAGAAAAGATGAAGATTCTCTTCTTTTTGGTCCTCTATGTCTAGTAGATTGTCTGCTTCCAAGACTTCAGCTTTGAGGAGCATATCTTCAGAAAGTTGTTTGGAAGCATCATCATCTGAACTGGAGGACTCATCATATTTGGCAATGTTGTCCTCTTGTAGCCCTAGTATGCTCTGGTTTAGTGGACTATACTCTATGAGGAGGTTATTATATTCTTTAGCAAGGGTATGTTTAATTGCTTCCTCTTTTTCAAGAGAAAGCCCCTTGATTTCCACCTGCCCAAAAATTTCTTCGTTTCTTTCCTCCTCATCCTTTGAGCTAAAATTATGTTGATTCCTAATCACATGGAAACTATTACTGATGATCTGAAATGAATCAGAGCAAAGATCCAATGAATCTTCACTCACTTCTAGGCTTTTAAAACTTTCATCATCAGTATCATAAATAGTCTGCACTGGCTCATTACTTCTTTGAAGGAACTGATCTTCCTCCCATAAATCTGCTAATGATGATCCTGCAAAATTAACTTCTGTTTGGGAAGCATCATCACTATATAGATCAAATTTAGGAGAATCACGAATATAAGTAATATTACCAATCAAACATACTGGGTTATCAGCAAGTCCTTCTTCATTCGGATCTACAAAAGAACTTTCTAAATTTGTACAACAAAGTTCTCTATGTGAATGGGCAAGCGTGTTTGTTTTGCAAAAAGTTTCAGAGACTGGTTGTTTATTAATAGTCTGATCTATCTCTTTTTCTTTCAAAGGGGAAGATGTTTCTATTTTCCTTTGAACAAGAGTACAACAGTTCTTTGTCTCTTGCGAAGACTGATTTTGAGGCTGGATGTCTTCTTGAGCCTCGGCTATAAGGGATGATGAATCAATATTTGAGTTTTCAGGGATATCTTGAGGAACGTCCATTATTTCTTGGATCATCTCTTCCTCAATTGATTCATCTATATTCTTAAAAATTTTCAATAGGAGATTAAACTCATGAATGGTTGTTAAAAGATCTTCAGGATGCATCTCTTCCAAAGCTTCCTCATTATCTATAATGTGTTGGGTGATGTTTTGTGATGGATCATAATATATTGCACCTAATGATAATGATGTAGTGTTTTATTTATAGTTCTCATAGAACACATATTCAAGGTCTCTTAAAGAAAACAAACTACTAGATCTTAAGCATTCGTACCAATCCCTAGCTTTTCCTTCTAATGTTAACATGAACATTTTCATTAGGCAGTCTTCATGCCATTCAACTTTCAACCTCCATACATGTATGTGAAATTTGATAAGATGTAATAAAGGGTCATCAAACTTTTCACCTTGAAAAATAGGCAGGTTGTCATCCCAATTTACCTGGGGCATCTTATGTGGAAACCCAGGGATATGATCTCTACTTATTGGGGCATATCTTCGTTGTATTCTTGGAATCATGTTTGTAAATCAAGAAAGAGGTCACTGTGTCTGGTCAATCAATTCAGGGTCTTCTGCCAGTGGAGTCATTTGGTCTTCTGGGAGTTTCAGAGTGTGGAGTTGCCAGGTGGAAGATTTTTAGCTCCTAGGGAGGTAAAATGTTTTAATGGTTCCACCACCATGTGTTTCTTGTAGAGCTGCAAGGTTTTTAGGGAATGAATTAGCTCTCAAGGGTGATCTGAAAATAGTTGATAATTTTATCTTAGGAGACTTCCTAAGAATACCTTCTGGGTTATCAACTACTTCAAGTGGAACAGGGTCAAGATAGGCTCTAGTGTGAATATTTCTGGGAGCCACTATGCTGTGTTTTTTAGACCCAACTAAACAAGAAAAGTTCAACCAGATATGACAATATTTGAGAGGTTAACTAGTCTGTTTACAAAAATTTTAATCCTACAATCCTCTAACTGAGTTTGAATGATATTACAATGATAAGGGTTCTTCCCAGTGGAGTCTTAAGGTCTGCTCAGGATTGTGGAGTGTGGAGTCACCAGGTGGAAGATGTTTTAACTCCTAAGGAGGTAAAAGGTTTAATGGTCCACCACCATGTTTATTGGATACAAATCTAACCAGAGATATTGGGTCTTTTGAGTGCCTAAGGGTGTGTAAGATAAAATTCACTTAGATCCCCAGTGGAGTCGCCAAAAATGTTGGGAATATGTAATCAGGAAGATTGGCAAAGTCCGATCATAGAAACAACATCGTTTCAACCAACTTTAGGATTCTAGGATCTAGCCCTCCTGAATCTGGAGAGGGATCTCTCCAACATGTACAAAGATGGATTTGTCTTTGAAATTTGGGGTAATAATATTAGGCTAGTTATGAAGGCCAAGGGTTTGTTTTGTTTTTGGATGGTTGAGCATGAATACTGTTTGAGGTGAAAAGTCCTAAGTGCAAAGAGTTTCAAAGGTGAGAAGTTGCAAGTGAATAGAACAACTAGGTTAAAAATATAGATATAAAGTTGGGTTTTAGTCCATTGGGCTATGGGGTCATAACAGGACTTTAATTGAACAACAACATCAAGAGTGATCCAAGGGGAAAGTCATCTATATCACAAGATTATTGAGATTCAAATGATGGAATGGAAACAATAAAGTGTTGGAGGGGTGGAAACTGATAGTAATTTCACAAGGGATTTATAGTCAGTCCAAACAAGAAAAGCCTCTTAAGTAACTATTTAAAACCAACCAAGTGCAGGGCTAACCATTGACTTCTTGGGCAAGTTTGTATTAAAGCAGCTTAATTGACAAACAATATAGTAATCCACATAATTACCTTCAGAAAGTATGAAAACATATAAGAGAAGACAGAGTATAAACTTAAGATCAAATAAAGTACTTTTAAACCTAGTCTGCTTTCAGTTAACACCAAGGGAAATTTTCAGAATCTGCCTTTGGGGAATAGAAGCTAGAAACAGGGCAAACCATCACTTTCTAGTCTAACTTTAATAAGAAAATAAGGAAAATAACTTTCAAGAACAATGTTTAAAGCAAACAGTAGGACGAGGGAAATCCAACATTCCTAACTGCTTAAACTGTATTGAATCATTCTGAAATAAACAATTTGGAGGAAACATTGAGATAAAGCTTTTTAGTCAGAGAAGGTTATTGATGTACAGCAGGTCCTACCAAGCTCTTTTGGAAGACGGGGAAGCATGTTTTGAGATATCTCAGGGGCACTACAGAGTATGTATTATGGTACAGACGGACAGAGGAGTGAAGCTTCAAGGCTTCACTGATGTAGATTGGGTAGGCATTCCATCAGACAGGAAGAGCACATCAAGGGTCATCTTCAGCATAGGATCAGCAGCAGTTTCTTGGTACAGCAGCAAGTAGAGATCAGTTGCACTTAGTTCAACCGAGGCAGAGTACATGGCATCTAGTTAGGTTGCATGCGAGGCCATCAGGATGAGGAAGATACTTTTTGGTTTGTTTGGTCATCAGATGGATCTGATGATGATACATTGTGATAACCAAAGTTGCATAAAAGTATCGTTTAATCCAATATTCCATGATAGTTCCAAGCATATTGACATACAATACCACCATCTTAGAGATTTCAGAGGCACATTATGTTGTTCCAATACATTCCCATGGAGGATCAGGATGCATATATCTTGACGAAGACGCTTGCGAAGAGAAAATTTGAATACCACAGAGGCAGGATCGGGGTAGTAGATAATCCCTTTCTTGTTGAGACAGAGTCTTGAAATTCAACAAGAAAATGCACCACATACTAGTGCGGGATTCCAGGTCACACATGAGTGAGGAATTCAATGACACATTAGTGCTAATGTGGGCATCCAATTTTTAAATAAATTGTAAAATAAATTTTAATCTTATCTCATAACAACTTATAATAGTTAACTAAGTGTGATGGACTTAGTTAGCTCAAGAATTTGGAGTTGAGGGTGAAAGGATAGGCATGTAGAGTGATTCTATTATTTACAAGGTCCAGTTGCAGTTGTAGCACTAGTGTGATGTGAGTGCAATCAGTTAACTCAAATTAATTGAGTTAAAATCAGTTGAACTAGTTCTATTTGATTGATGAGCTAGTGGAAGATGAAGTGAACTAAAATAGTTTTAATTCACAAGTAGTGATCTACCAAGTAACTGATGATTCACTATTAATAGCTACATGCATGTAAATTCTAATGACGACCCAATTGAGACAAAGGTTAAGGGCAAGTAAACTATCAGTTGTAATATTAGCGAATTTCCCGAGCGAAATTATAAAGCCACAGGATTCCCATGATGGATTGTGCAGTGAAGGAAGGTTGGAATTCCTATTTAATAGGAATTATTTTTCCTACGAATTGCTTGAGCAAGGCAGGTTGAAGGTGGGCAGGAAATTTCCTATGTATTGGTCCAATTTTTTCTAGATCAGTGTGAGACAACTGGTAGAGTGTATGAGGTTGTGGTGAGCACACATGCATTGTATTGTTTCATGATTCCTTATTTGATTATACAATAAATGTGGAGGGGTTTTGAGCAATTTATTTCCCTAGGAAAATATTGTTTTGTGCGACCAATTTACTTCTTTCTCTTACTTGTATGTGATTGAGCGATCGTGATTTATATTCCACAAATATTGTAGAAGGATTCAGTATCTTTTTTTAGTACACTGCATGATCATATTGAATCCATTCGTATAATTTATACAACACTATGATGGCTAATCTGGTTGATATTTTTTTAGTGGAAGAAAAACCTGAGCAGAGTGAAGAAATAAGTGAACACATCGAGACCGAAGAAGGTTCGGATGTTGGACACTCAGTGAACATGTTTAGCGTCAGGTACAATGTTGATAAACTGAGTGTTGATTAACCTTCAGCAAGTGAAGCTCCTCCCAAGTAGTAAAATGGTCGTTATAATTTAAGGAGAAAGGGACTTGTTTGTGAGTAGGAACTTAAGAAGAAATTGTTGCACATAATTCTACCATCTTCCAATACAGCTCAGAATTCATAGAAAAAATCTAGAATTTCTCCTACTACCAAGAACACTTCTGCCAACAACAAAAAAAATTCCACCACTCCTAAAGTAGCAGATGAAGCTACACCACTTGATCCTTTAGCACATATTGTTAAGACAAAAAGTATCAATTACAACAATTTTGAAGATATGAAAAGAGCTTGGGCCAACATTTCAATATTTGAGCTCACAAATATAACAGATCAGCTAGAATTGATTAGCAAGGAACTCTCATCGCACTCTTTGGAAGGTAAAGAGGTTTCTGCTTCTCAGGTAATGTTCGATAACTCTAGCGATATTGAGAATATATAGTTAATGTTGTAAATTTTAGTTCTAATTATCTCTACCGCCCATTCCTTTGAACTCTGAAAATTTTTAATTATAATGTCCATAACTATTTTGTTTATTCTGGTGCATCCGTGAATGTTATGCCATTGTTTGAAGCACGGATCATACCATTGGACAGATCATTTGTCTAGGTCATTGGTGAAATTAGTAATGTTATCATTCATCTGCGATCTGACCACAAGTTCACAAGTGCAATAACATTGTAATTGTGGGCATTCCTAAAGCCTACGATTTACTCCTTAGCATAGGTTAGTCTACCAAATTGCAAGGACACTTTTCAACTGACTGGACACATTTATGGCTTCCATACAAGGGTAGAAATAACCATATTTAAATTGAAAGAAAGCCTCACACGAAGCATATTGTGACACAACTAGAGGTTAAAAATTAACGAATGGGATTTGCATATATTATTTTTGAAAATTGTTTTCTAGAATTAGACCATGTATGGTATCTAACACAACCTTCACCCGTCCCACCAAATACACAGTTGGAACTCCTTCCTCGATATCCAACTAGTGAAAATGACTTATGTATAGTAGATGTAAATAGTAGTAATATAGGACATATCCCTAGTTTTTTCTAATATTTTTATTTTGTACTTGTTACTAGGATTAATCCCTCTTGCAGACAAGAGTGATCTCCCTAGTACTCCAATGAGCAACTAGAAAAAAAGATCCATTGAATATCTCTTTCTCTAGATTGTTTGTACTTTAGATTATTACAACCATGAAACAAGGAGGAAATGCTCCTACCTTTCAACTGAGACGTTCGATGTAGCCTTTTGCCTTTCGCTCCAAAGCAGTTCCTCAATGTTGAGAAGAACCTGCAGTCACAAACAATACAAAAGATCAAAGCACCGGTAGAATATAATAATCATAAATACTAATCCAACTTATCGATCAAGGAATCTAAGTATTTACATCATTTCCGTTCATTCAGAAACAAGACAATGAGAAAAAGAGATCCATATGTATTATCATAAACTAGAAAGAGAAATCTTACAACCAGATGCCTTGATCTTGTACAGATTTCTCCCGTGTGTCTGAGCAATCGTTTTCCTTCAATTTGATAAGCCTTCCTCTCTAGAATGACCAACATGAAGTCATGCACACAAAGGTGTAATCTTCAATGTGCCGACAACTACTTACTAGCTCAGAAACTATGAACTATATGAACTCTCTCCAGCTTAGAATCTATAAAAATCAGTATCTTCCCTTCAACCTGAAACTCCAGTTCAATTTATAGAGAGATTGAAGTAGTTTCAAATCCATTAAGAGAGGGATGGGTTCCTCCCATTAAGGGATTTTGGTTCCTTTGACCAAGAGATAAGCTCCATGAGTAGAGGGGTAAAGCTCGAACTGGCGTGACTCTAGAGACTTCCAGTTGGGAGAATATTTAACCAACTAGGCTTCTAGAAGTTACTTTTAATTTTTAATTGCTTTTCACGGGGGTGTGTAGGTTTTAGTGGTGAACAGAGCGGAGATCGTCACGGCTAATGGAAGAAGCATCAGTGCATGTGCAGGAAAAGGCCATAAAAATTGCGCAAACAATATTTTAAGGGTTTTACAGAGCTTTTCTCCAATTTGCAAGACTTGATTCAGGAACATGAGTGTTTTTTGACTTCTAAGGTAACATGATATGGATGTTGATAGACCCATATGACAGTCAAATGTCATGGTGAAAAAATGACATGTAAAATATTGCCCACTAAAGTGCGAAGTCTGAGAAATTTTTTCTAAAGAGTGAAGTTATTTATCATTCCAAGGATTGGATTGGAGACACTGGTCAAAAACCTGTAAAAAAATTCAATGCAAATATATATCATCATTGAGGTAGGCATTCACATACTCATAGAAAAACTAACTAAGTGTTCTGGTACAAATATGATTTTAGCATTACATCAAAAAGTAGACACAGTATGGGTGCAGCCATCTGTCATAAGAATTCTATTGTATCATGAATACATAACTCATCGCGGCCTGGATGGTGGAAACTAGATCCAGGGTATTGATTTCCGCTTCTAGAATTAGTATGAATATATCCATGCAATTGATTATGTCGAAGTCGAACATGGTAGAAACCACTTGATTATCGGTCAATGATGAGAACCGTTAACAAGCGTGAGAGAAACCAAATATAATGACAATTGCTCTCAAAGTATTTTAGCACAATCTATGAAGTGTGAATGAATTATTTGCAGTCGAAAACTCATAGAATCATTCGATTGACGGCCAATGATGAGAACCTGTCGTCGAAGGTGAGAAACCTGCCATTAGGGCATGAATATTCCAAGGTACTGATAGGATTCTAAATCAACTTTCTATATAGTGATATGATGTCGATAGAAAGTGATCCATCGTGGGAAAGCCTACGACATGAAACCATTAGATCAAGTTTTGAAAAAATGCTTTGCAAGGACTCATTCAGGGATGGTCAACGCAAATGGAGACAAATGTTTGCAAGGAATGGTAAATTGAACTTTCTCTTAAACACATAACGACACTGTAAATGTCTTGGCAACATTTGACTTAAAGATAATACCCAGAAAATGGATGAAGACTTTCAAAGTGGCTTGATTAACTATAAGACAAAGGATTTCCCAACCCATGTACAAGTGTGACAAAGAGTCGTGTTCAAGAGTGACATGCTAATTTCTAAAAAAAGGCCAGTGAATGCATTCTTTTTCTCACTTTTCCCCGACCATTACCGGCAAGTACCTATTTATTTTTGTCAATATAGAGGAGGATAACATTTGGTTGTCGTGTAAGCTCATCCTTCGGATGAGTCCATCTTAGTATTTTAAAATTGAACCTTAAGAAGGATTGGTTCGGTCCTGTTGTGATCAACAGGTCCTGTACTGTTTAATTTTAATGAGTCCAGCATAGGATTAACTCGATGTTTTTAGTTTTAGAGAATCAAAAGAAAAACATAAGTAAACCCCAAAGTGTTATTTTCGTAAATTTAGTCCCTCAAGCCCGAAAAAGGATAAAATAATGTAGGAGAGAACTCTATTAACTATGCTTAGTCATTGTATACATTTTTCGTAAATAGACAAATTCAGTCTAGAAAAGGGGTAAACTTATACTGCATAGACGACTGTTCATTTACTTTAACGAGTTCGAATAGTCAAGTACTCGGCGATATTTTTATGTTTAGAGAGTTTTAAAATGGATTAAAAGAGGACTCCAGGGTTTCACTTTTTTGTATTTTTATAGAGCCTAAAAAAGTGATCAAAGTCTACTCAATGTCAAAATGATTCTTTCGGAAAAATAACTTGTTCCCTGCACAAAAACTCAAAAAATTACAAATATGTGCTCTCAAAATGGGAAAAACATTTTGATTTTGACTTCTAAAGTAAAAATAAATAAAATAATATTATTTTATTCATTTAAAACTACAAAAAGAAGTTTAAACAAGTCATTTTCACCTTTTAGTTTTCAGAGCAGAGTAGAAAGAGTTTTTTCCCTAAATCTTATAGAGTTGATATCAGGAGAACCGACCAACCATTTTGGGAACCACCTGTGCCATGTAATCCACATCATAATTATCTTTGTTTTCATCTATTTAGTTTTTTATTTTAAGTTTTCAAGGAATTTTTTAGGGGGAAACAAGGTTTTAAAATCTGCCCTCGGGGGTGCGTAGTTTTTCATGGCGAAAATCGCGCACCCAGATGATTTTTTAATAGAAAAATCATCGGGCCGTCGTGGTTTTTATGTGTATCTCGTGCAAAAAAATGCACTGTCTACACACAAGACCTGCGCAAGCGTCGTGGGGTTTTGAAAAAAAAAAATTTATTTCCAAAAAAAATGGCTCAATATTCTCCCAGCTGATTTCTAATGATTAAATTGATGGTTTGTAGGTTATCAATCATGTTGGAATGGAAAGAAAGAGGGCATGAAATTGTAAAAAATTTAGCAATGGATGATTCGGCAAAAATTCGCACATTGAAAAATTGTGGCTTGTATAATTTCTAGGCGATTCAAGGTATGAAAGCACAGGTTGAGCTGATGACCCACCTAGTGAATGCTTGGGATGTTCGATATCAATGTTTCATCATTGGAGACCATAGGCTTGTGATCAAGATGGATGATATCTATTTCCTCACTGGATTACCCCGCAGAGGGAGGGACATTTCCTTGTTTGGGACAAGACCAGGTGGTCTTCCCACTGCATCTTACATGGATCAATATTGTAGTCAAGATTCAGAATTGAAGGATGGCCACATTTACATCAAAATTGTTGTGCAAATAGACCTAAATATCATTTCATTCACCATTACCAGGTTCTGTGGGAGTGCAACTCTGCATGTGGCTACCAAAGCACAAATGCAGACTGCAGTTGAATGTTCTTGGGGAACAGTTTTCAACTAGAGTGAAGGAGTGTTGGCTAACATGAAGTGCCAACTTACAAGAGCTAAGAATGGGAAGTTGAAAAACTTCACCTATGGAGCCATTCTTTTGTCTTTCGCTTTGGAGAGGATCCCACTCCTTACACCTCATCAGTCTCCGGTGGATCTCACAGGACCTAGGGAAACATGTATGTTTCGATGGGTAGCATTGATGGCTCGCCATGGTGGCGATGGTGGTGCAGTGTTTCGCTTTACTCCTCAGTTCTTTATATGGCTTAGGACCCAGATCATCATGATCTAATATTTTCCTTATGCAGGGATGGATTTTAGAGGTGACCTAGACACATCACTTCCACCAGGGGCATAGTGGGATGCATCAGGTAAAGAAAATAATTTTGTAGTTTTTTATGTTATCTAATTTTTATTTTATTTTCTATCATCCAATACTGATAAAAATTTTGAATGCAGATCTCGGTCCATCATGACCATCAGCGCTTCATTGCTTTGATAGGCGAGAAGCGCAATCTATAGCAGGTCCACCACAGAAAAATGTGGCAAAGATCCTTGCAGAGCTGGAGCACAACCTAGAGAGGCTGAATATTGATGTTCTAGAGACAGGGACAGATGATATACCTCTCAGGCTTCAAAGACATGTGACTGGTGTTCTAGGCCCATTTAGGAGATATCTGCGCAGGGTGGTGTTGGGGTTCCTATGTTTTGGCAGATTTGGCAATACCAAAATATAAGACAACATCAAACCACTTTGGGGCCCTAGGATCTACCCCTCCTGGACCCGGAGAGGGATCTCTCCAATAAAACAAAGAATGATATATATTTTAAAGTTCAAATGATATGTTAGGCTAGTTATGAAGCACAAAGGGGGTTTAGAATGATTTGGTTGGTTGGTTGTTGGGTTGGTCATGAGATCATAGACTGAGAAAGTAATGGAAGAAAAGGAACAAAGCAGCAGGATGTTTCAGCAAAGGGGATAGGTCAATAAAGTGCCATACATTGGGCTATGGAGTCATGAAAGGAGAATTACTTGCAACAACTGGCCAAGGCTTTCAGAGGGAAATTCATCTACACTAAAGGATCTTTTAAGATATATGCTGGGATGGAACATTAAGGATTGAAAGTGAAAGAAGGAAAGACACCCGATTTCTATCTATAGATCAAGTCAGAGGTCATTTAACTCCAGACCTGCTTGGACATACTCAAAGGTGGATCTCAAAGGAGGGACAAAGGGGTAGCTTATAGATCGAGCCAAAGGTCATTTAACTCCAGGTCAGCTTTAGCATGCTCCAAGGGAAAACAGAGATAACTTTAACAGAGCCAGGGTCTATAGATCAGAGAAGGACTTTGAACCTTCAATGCTTTGACACCAGCAAGAATATCCAAGCAACAAACCCCGAATTCATACATCAGCTAGCAGCATATGGAACCACTACACTGGTTAAATTAGCTGAATTTACTCTTAGATAACACATACAGCAGAAAAACATTGAAGGCAAGGAGAGCAGAGACATAGGGTACCTAACAAGGGTAAATCCTATGCCATATTTCTGATGCGAGCCAGCAGACAAATGAACAGCATGAAAGTGTAATAAAACAATAAGACAAGAGAAACATCACCCGTAGTAATAGACCAGGATCCAAAGAAATGTGCTTGATTAATTGATGCAAAACCATTCACATACACTGAGCTCAAGGGTTGCATACAATCCAAACTTCTCCTCCCAGCCTACTATATAACAAATACTCTGCTAATCCCTCCCAAGACTAATCTAACAATCCAAATGAATCCCTCTGACAGCAATCGGAAACAACCGAACAACAACCTTTACAATATGTTCCTGGGAATTCTTATAGGGGAAAAGAATAACAGGAGTCGAAACTATTCATTAAATGGATCTCATTAAGACAGAGTGGAGAAAGAGTCCATGCCCACTCTGCTTAATGGCCATCTGCATCGTTGTAAGTACTTTGGGTATGGTCTAGGAGATTCTGTCAGGTCGGCTTTGACCTCTGATGTTTCGTGAAGTCCTTCTGGTGTTTGGTATTCTGCACTGCCTTCTAGAATTGGTGAAATGGGTGGAAAATCTGCAAGGTCTCCACTCTTCATAACTGTTGTCTAACAGTCGTAGAAGCTTCTGTCAGTGAAATACATTTAAGAGCTTGAGAAGACATGGAGACTTCTGCAAGAAGGTGTCCTTTTGGGAAACGGTGCTCTGTCGATGTATACATAGATATGTCTTGTTTCGTGTACACTTGGTCTTCAAACTGCGCTTTCTTCCTTTGAGCATGGGATTAGGCGCTAAATATTCAAATAACAGGCCTACATCCCTTGAACCTATTTCTGTTGTTACTCTTGCTTCCGTTGTAATGACCTCTCTGTGCTTAGAATCGCAGTAACTGTGATTATGATAATCAGAGCGAAATATCACTCTGGTGAGAACTCTGCACCATGAAACAAATCAATTATAAAGTCCAGGGAAAGGGCGGAAGAATTGTTGCGGAGGCCCGTGAAGCGATGGCGGAGCAGCGAAGAACTGTGGAAACAATGAAAGAGCGACGAGAGAATGCTTTTTAGCGCTAAACACTAAGGTTTAGCCTTTGGCCAAAATATAAAGGGAAAAGGCCAAAACATATGAAATGGATTCGAAATGGTGGGACCCGGCGATGCGGAGGGAGATTAAACCTAGACCGTTGGATCTCAGGAGGAGATCAACGGACGGCGGAGATCAAATGATGAACTATTTGGGAAGGTCTGATGGAAGAAACACGGAGGAAGATGCGATGCAATATCGGCCGTCAATCTTGTTTGAACGGACAGTCACGATTGAATCGGGGGATTGCAATCGGAAGGGGAGAAGGGTTGGCATCGTTTAAACTTTGTGATTGCGATTGGTGCGATTAGCGCTGGACCGTCGAATCTAAGTGATAGATCAACGACGGAGATTAAATCAGCGGATCTCAATCGCAAAGGGCAGAGGGTGGCGCGTTTTAAACTTGCAATTGCGATTGGGGCAATTGAGCGCTGGCCGTTGGATCCAACAGTGAATCGAGGGTGGAGACGAGCATCGGAGGTTTCACAATCGAGGAGCACGGAGGAGGGAACGCAATGTGATGGTGCAGTGCAATCAGCGCCAAGCCGTCGGATCTGTATGGATCGACGGTGGAGATCGCGGCGCGGGGCTTTCAGACCAAACTTCAATCGCATCGGGAAAATTGGTTTAACAAAGAAACGCGCTCGCCCGAAACTTTGCGATTGCGATTAGCGCCCGGAGCTTAAGCGCTTGGTCCTGGGCGCGGGCATATGGGGAAGTGGTTTGTGGGGCTGGTGGAAAAGAGGCTAAGCCCTAATATAAAGTGAAAAGTGGTTTTTTTGCCCATTTTAATGCAATTTTGAGGTTAGGAAGGGGAACGATAGAGGGAAAAAAGGAGGCCTTTTGGACATTTCTTCACAATCAGAGAGGCTTTATAACTGTAAATAGCAGTGGGGATTTTATCAATGGACAAGGGCATAAGGAGGCTTCAAGGATGATGTGTTTTCAAAGGGAAATGCATTCCTTGAAGGCTCAGAAACATTTTAGCCCCCTGTTTGCTTGTTAAAAAATTTATAGGGGGCTAATAGGTGGCATGTGTCATAGTTTGCTATCATGATCATCATCATGGATAGCTGATGATCGATCTATATTGTCATTTTTTTTTTTGTATCAGTATATTTATGATCATAAGGTGTTTTAAACCTATGATCACAGACGATGTAATATTTTTTGACACGCAACTATTTTAACCTAATGATATTACTACTTCTGATATATGAGTATATTGTTCAATATGGATTAAATATTGTTTTGTTTTACTTTTAATGTTGCAAATGTCTATTTAAAACTCGATTAGCTAATGCATTAGACAATGTGTTTAAATTTCTTGAAATGTGTTGATATTCAATGTAATCAAATTGTCTTTCCAAGAGACGAACCCTCAAAAACATTATTAACAAAGTTGGATTTTTGATAGCGTAAACACCATTTAAATGTAATACAATGAGTTACGAATCTAACCTAACAATAAAAAGTCGAATACCAAATGTAATGGCATCAGATAATAGCTCAATGACTGCGTTATATTCTGCAATATTGTTCGTTGTTTGACCAAGTCATATCCCATGAATAGAGACTAACTCATCAGTGGGTGAACAGATAACCCATGTTTCGGAGTAGATGTTATGTTTACTATGACAGGCATCGTCAGCAAAACCAATGTAATTTTGAAGGAATGTCAACATCTGCAATATCAAGAGTAATCAAGATAAGCAATGAAAGTAGCAAAAATGTTCAAGCAAAAATAACTAATCATAAGGCACACTTTCTAATCTAAGGCACATTGTTCTAAATTTGTAACTAATGTACAAAGAGGATCTTCACATGAAGAATCATGCATAATATCTCTTGAGATAAATACCATTTATGGGTTTATCTAAAGAGACGTCTTCATAATCAATTAATTCATAGGCTCCTTTTGCAAGCACGCGCTTAACAATATAGGGACCATGCCACATTGGTTCGAATTTACCAACGCCTATTTTTTCGTGAGCTTGATTGTATACTAGAAATAGGTCACCTTCTGAATATATGTGAGGTTTGATACCTTGATCATACTGAGCTTTAACATGTTTTTTATGCGCCTCGGAATCTAATGCATTGGTGCGATTAGTTTCATCTAATAGTGTTAGGTATAGGAATCGTTTCTCCTCTTCAGAGGTAGTTGGTAATAATTCAATGGCTAATTTGAGTGACAATATTTCACATTAAATGGGTAACACAGCTTCTAAACCATAAACAAGCTGAAAAGGAGTGAACCTTGTATTCATTTATGCAGAGGTACGAAATTCCCATAATGTCAAAAAAAGAATGGTATGCCAATTGGTTTTATGAGTTCCAACAATCCATTTAATCATGTTGGTTAAAACCTTGTTGACGGCCTCAACTTGACCATTAGCTTGTGGGTAATATGGTGTATAATTATCATGGTGTAGGCCAAGTTGATCAGAAATTTCACTCATCATAATGCTTCTAAAATGGCTCTGATGGTCCATAACGATAGCTTGAGGGACACCGAACCGAGCAATCATATGATTGAATATGAAAAGTGTTGTATTTTTTCCATCATCCACGAATGTAGGCATTGCCTCACCCAATTTAGTAAAGTAATCTACGGTGAGAATAATATACCCATGCCCCCCAGCCGAGTGAGGGTTACATGCGATGAAATCAATGCCCCATTTGGTGAAAGGACCGATAGCAATGATTGGGTGAAGAGGAGCTGGAGGTGCACACATCTTTCGATCAAAAATCTAGAAATTGTGGCATTTTCTAATCGTGAAAATACATTCTTTGAATAAAGACGGCCAGAAATAGCCAGTGCGCAATATCTTTTGGGTTGTGGCAAACCAAGACATATGAACACCACACGCTCCAGAATGGAAATCATTAAAAACCCTTTCGTCTTCTTCATGAGTTATACAACATCGAAAAACAGAATCAGCACCATGACGATAAAGAGTGTTTCCAACAATATTGTATTGTTGAGATTGGTATCGAATTCTCCGTCGATATAATCGTGAAATATCTGGTCGAAAGGTATGGGTCTGGAGATATATAATGATATCCAAAAACCAAGGATCTAATGTACTAATTAGAAATAGAGATTCATGAGCAAGATGATTTTATGCCACCATTTCAGATTCTGTATTGGGAAAATCACACATAAGTTCAGAAAATACTAGTGATTTCTTAGACTTGGATTTCTCGAACTCCAAATCAAAATCTTGCAGGATAATGATCCATTTAGAGTATTTTCCCCCGACCAATTGTTTCTTAAAAATATACATCATCAGGTTGAAATTAGATATCACTGTGGTTTTTCTAAACAATATGTAATGGCGGAAACGTTATACAACTTGAATAGCTACCAAGGCCAATTTCTCCACATGTGAATAATTGATTTCCGTCGGGCTGAGATTCCAACTTAGGTAATAAATCACCTGTTCATTGTTAGAATCATCCTCTTGGACTAGAACCATTCCAATCATGGAGTCGGACGTAGCCAAATACAAAAATTAATCCCAGTGGTAATGGGTCGGATGCAATAACAGTGCATGGGTCAACACGTGTTTAAGTGCATAAAAATATTTATCAGAAATCTCGTCCCAAATGAATGGTATATCCTGTTTCAACAACCACTTTCGTTAACTCTGCATAGTTTAGGATAAAACGACGTAGAAATTTTGTTTTCCCTTGCAAACTTTAGAGTTAGCGAAGAGTGAAAGGAGCAGGTAGATTAACAATAGCCTCAACCTTCAATGGATTGACACAAATTCCTTCTTTTGAAACAATGAACCCAAGTAAACATCCTGATTGTACACAAAATACACATTTGTTTGGATTTAAATGAATTTTGTAATGCCTACATCTCATAAAGATAGCACGTAAGTGTGTGGGATGATATTTTCTGCGTAATGAATGAGTAGGTAAGTCATCCAGGTAGGGTTGTACAATATGTTTGATATCGTGAAATGCATAATACATAGCTATTTGAAAAGTTGTGCCATTATTTTTTAGTCCAAAAGGTAATTTATAGTATGAAAATGTGCCCCAAGGACATATAAATGTTGTTTTAGGCTGATCAGCAGGGAGTATGTTGATTTGATTGTAACCAGAAAGACCATCCATAAAAGAGAATATTTTGTTTCCGGCACAATCATCAATAATTTGGTCGATATAAGGGGTAGGATAATTGTCTTTAGGAAAAGCTTTGTTAATATCCCAATAATCAACACATACTCTAATAGTCCCTTGTTTCTTTGTTACGGGAACTATATTAGATACCCAATCCGTCAAAGGAATAGGATAAATAAATCCTGCACATAGTAATTTTTCAACTTCAGCTTTTATTGCAGTAGCTTTCCGTGGATGTATCGAACGTAATCTATGTATAATAGGCTTAGCATCTAGGTATGTCTTAATTTCATGAATAAAAATCTTAGGATCAATATCTGGAATTTCTTCATAAGACCAGGAAAAAATTTCTCGAAATTCTTGAAATAGGGCTTTGTAGATTTTGATCTCTTCAATTGAGCAAGAAGCACTATCTGAATGTTCTCAATTATTCCGGGTTTAATTGATATGTCAATAGGAATTGTGGTAGAAATACTTCCCAATTTTTTCTCAGAATACGAATGAACAATGGATGTAGGATTTTGAGGTTCCTTAACATAATCAATTGTAAATATGGATGAAAAATCATTCTCAAGTTTATCAAGGTCAGGTAAAAAACAAGATCAATGATAGAGATCGTCCCATGGAAATTCGTCTGATGACAAGATTTCTCGGATATTTTCATCAGTTGCAAATACTTGTTGAAAAGGATCTGGAAATGATATCAAAGTTGAGCTTGATAAAGAAGATGACTCTTCACTAACCACATTCAGTTGGTCAATATAAGTTGATGGAGCGTCAGAACATGATTGTAATGTTACATATTCCCATTCAAAAGGACTAAAGGCATCTCGCCACCATAGGAGTCCAATTCTGATTCTAAAGTCACATTCCATGTGTCATCAAATGGCATTGTGCTTGATGTAATCATATTGATATTAGCAATAGTTCGTGGTGCGTTGGGGGAAGGAATAGCGAAATTTCCCATGAGAGCGGAATCCTTAACTAGTCCTACCCCAACATCATCGTAACGGATAACTATTTTTCTGACATGCTTGATACTATCTGTAGAAGTAGGGTCTGAAGCGAAGTAAGAAAACTGATTGATTTTAAAAATATTTCCTTTATGAGGAAACATTATCATCCAAAAGACTGATGAAACAAAAGTAGCCATAGCATAAGACCAACTTCGACCTAGAAGAAGGTTGTAATAAAGAGGGGCATCAACAACCTCCACCTCAAGTGTTATGGTTTTTCCTTCTACTTCTATAGGCGGATCCTGGAGTATTCTGAATGGGCAAAAACCTCTTCCATCAAAGGATTTAAGGATGGTCGGTTACTGGTTGATTGTCGGAGAACCAATATTTTTCCAACAAGCTAAGGACATAATGCACGTAGATTCTCCCTGATCAATTACCATGCGAAAAACTTGCCTTGATTTGACTAATACTAGAATTTGAAAATCCATTTGATGTGGGAGTCTAGGTACAAAATTTTCGAGATCAAAGACAATTAGATTCGAGTCTTGAGGATCAATCGCTCCTATATCTGATAATAGTAATTTCCTCTGAGCTGGAAAATATTACAGCACCTCGAGGGCTGACATTGTTGAAGGGGATATGGGAAAATCTTCAACAATATTGTAATTCTGAGCAGCTCTCGCATGTGGATTGAAATCCGATTTTCGAAGTACACCTTTGGCTAGCAGTTTAATCACTAAATTAGGGTTAGGTTTTTCAATTTCCAATGGTTCAGAAACCGAAGGAGTTGATGTTGGTGGTTGAATAAATGATTTGGTTTCTTTACCAGTTACAAGACTCTTAAATCCATAGTCTTGAATTCGTATCACAACCATGACCTAGGACATCATGAGGATATCTGTTGATGAATTGGAAGAATATCCGATCATTTTGCTATCTTGAGATGGAAAAGTATATTTTAAGATAGCAGGTGTGGATGAACCTTTAACAAATTTGGATACCTCGGCCCGATGTGGACACTCTTTGGTGTATTGATCCTCATCATAGATGAGACAAGGATAACGAGGTTTATGTTTTTCGTCTAACGATTCGGTTTCTTCAACTCTCTCTTTGGGAGAAGTGTTTTGTTTATTATTACCCTTCCCTTTCCTCTTATTTCTAGATTTAGCTTTGGTTGTAGTTGAGTCTACGACATGAATTTCAGTATAATTTTCTAGGGAAGGGTCTCCTTTAGGTGAATCTGGTAAAGTTATGATTGGAGAAGTAGATTTAGATGATTTCTTCTCACTCTTTGTAGTATTAACTGTACCAATTATACCATCTGCAGAATGAGAACCAGAAGGAGTTGCAGTAAGCTGACCTGGGTGTGGTAAATCAGGAATTTTTTTATACAGAGTACCCGACTATGTGTAAACGAGGTCCAGGTACTAAGCTTGAGCTATGACCTGTTTTTCTGTTACAACGCCTCCTTTAGCTACATCTTTAGTAATCTTTGGAAGTAATGATTTAATGAACCATTCTGCCGGGATTTGATATGGAATGAAAATTTTCACTAAACGTCGTCTATGTCGCCATTCATGTATGTGATCCGAAATGTATGTAGACATGCTCTCTTTTAATGAAGTTAAAATTTATGTTCCATTGTCATAACAAATTGGCAACTGAAAATGACTTAGGAAGGTTGTTGTTAAAGTGTTGAAATTATTGAAAGAGCCACGTGGTAACTCAATGTACCACTTTGCAGCTAAGCCAATCAATGTTCTCTGAAAAATTCTCAAACAGATGGAATCATCAATTAAGGAGTTGGATGCGCACCACAAATGATAAGTCATCACATGATTTGAGGGGTCTTCTCCTAATTTTCCTTCAAAATTTGGAATGTCACTAGGAAACTTAGTTGGCATTGCCGAAAAAAATGGAAGATAATAAATAGGATCATTTTTCATCCAAGACAAGTCTGGTAAGTCTAAAGTTTCAATGAATGGTAACCGACGATTAGGGTCTTGCTGTGAAAATTGATAACCTTGAGGAACAATACCAGTACTGTAGGAGGATATCCAGGATAACCCAGGATAGCTTAGAAGATGGGATTGGAATACCTTCAGCGTATCCAGGGTTAGCCATATCGAACTGAGGTTGAGCTAGTATTTGACATGTATAACCAAGGTATGGTTGACTTTCGTAAACTGGATTTATTCCCATTTGTCCATATTGAAATTTCCCTTGAAATGGTTGACTCTGAACAAAATGTCCTTGAAAGGTTTGACCTGTAAAATTTAGACTTGTTTGAACCGTAGTTGCACCAGGTTGTCCTATAGAATTTTGAGGGGTAGACTGAACTGTAAGTCCAGTTTGATGAGTAGTAATCTAAGGGATTTCCTGTGTAACAGTTGGTGTTTTCGTTTGAAGGGTTGTAACAACAAGGGTTTGAGAAAATCCAGGGATAGGTGTACTTAGTTTTTGAAAGGAAATTTGCGCAGTAGATTGGATAGGAGTACTTGGAGTACTCGAACCAGCGTCCTGACTACTAGGCACAGATACTTGAGGGGTAATTCGAAGTGCACTTTGAACAGGCTATATGACTTGGGTAAAACCAAATTGTCTAGCTGGCTGAGCAGTTTGATTATAAGGTACTTGTATAGTAGGTTTCAAAGATTTTTTATCCAAAAACGGATTCCACACAGTATTAAGCACTGGGTAAGGAGCTCCCATCAAAGGTTGCGATGCATAAGGTTTACCATAACTAGTTTGAGGAAGTGGAACGTAAGTTTGATAATTATCGAGAAAATTTGATCCTACAACCGAAAGATAATTTCCAAAAAAAGGTTGTCCTCCTTTAAAGATAGTTGCTCTTGATAAAACTGCTACCCTTGAAAAGGTAACTTCCCTTGAAGAGGCTTCTTCCCTTGAAGAGGTTGATGCCCCCCAGGTGCTATATAGCCACCTTGAGAGCTAGCTTGGGGAATATTTCCGGAAAACATATAGACATGTTTCTTTATCAAATATTCAGTGGTAGATTCATAGAGACCAGTTGAATGTGTAAAATTTTCAGAAGATGGAGATGCTCCTGAGAAAGTGCGAGAGAGCAGCTGGTATCCAACAAGAACCGATGGACCACCATACAAAAATTTTCTAGTGATCAAGAAAACATATATGACTCAATAGACATGCTTGATGAAGCCATGTAACTACCTCTGGGTATAGAGTAAAAAGGTATGCGGCATGGTCAATAATTGTAACCAGATTTATGCAGAAAGTCGGTAATTTGATGATACCAAGGATCCGGTCTAAAACGAACATAAGGGTAAATATGTTCACTAAACCTTACATCTAAAGGTTATTGACATGAAGGAATTGTGATCTCTTCTTCTGTGTCAAAAATATCTTCAATACTAATTAGGTCGAGAGGAATATTCTTAATAATAAGAAGTTTCACTCGAGGTGAACGACGATGACTAGGAGTCCAGGCTATGAAATCCGAAGGTGACTCAAATGAAGTAGATTCAAATTTAGGTTCAGATATTTCAGGTTCAGTGAATTGAGTATCTGACAATTCGTCAGTAACAGATTCAACTGTAATTACTTCGGAAATATCTGGTTGTTCTTGATCTTTTTCAATTATCTAAGGTTGATTAACTTCAAAATCGGGATGTCTTACAATGGATGTTTCTCCTTGTTCAGTAGACCTGGTTCCTGATTGTTAAACTCTTTCAGTTTTAATTTCCTCCAATTGACTGGGCGTATATTCAAGGGATTTCCCCTACATTATACATTAATGTCTCAATCATTCAGCCACAATTAATCTTTTAACACACGAAATAAAAAAATTTCAAAAAAATACACCTAAGGTCGCTAAGAAAAATCAAGAAAATGAACACATGCCTACAAAATCTAATAGAAAAACCACACACAAATAGTATTTTTCCACAATAAAATCACTAGTTGGTAAGGAAATCCAACATCGCGGAAATTAATGTGGAAAACTGGCGGTTGGAAAAGTTACCCTAACAACCTGCTTAATGAAACAGTTTGGTGCAAGTAGCTCCACTATGCCATCTCGAAGTGAAGAGTACCCTCGGTAAAGTCCAAGTGAGTCTAGTCAACGTCTACTCCAGGTATAGTGGGACCTTCCCTCCACCTTCAGCTTGGGAAAAATCCTAAAGATATGGCCACTAAGGTCACCAACTGAGAGAGTTGTACCAGGGGGAACAATCTATGATCTGATATACACGCAAGGGAAGAGTATCAAGCTCAATACCATTGAAAGATCCTCGACATGGTAAATCTGAGGTTTTCTAACAAGTGACCCTAGGCTCCTGGACAATGGTTAATCTGAGGTTTACCATTTGTATTACGTGCACGTCTTCTATCTTCACCAATGAAGTACGTACGATTACCTCATTGGGTCTGACATGACCTCGTGCTTGACCCTTTTAATAATATCTTCCCAGAGTAAAAATGAAATAATTTGATTTCCCTACCACAACATGCTAATTTATTGTTTTAACTACTTTGGAATGTTTATAACAACCTATTCCAAAACACTATCCTAAGCTAAATTGGTGGAATGAGGCCTAGAAAATGTAAAAATTGTCTAGATTGATTTTATTAAGTGTTGTATTGATTTGGCTATTATTTAACACAAAGGGGGGTGGAGATGAAACTTGATGATCTTGTGACCTTACTCAAAAATACTCTAAATGCATCAATATGAATAATGCAACTCTTTTATTTCGATGAAATCTATTTAAGAGAAACTTGAAAGATTTTTTAACTCAAAAGCACAAGCTTCTTCAAAATTCAAATAAAATTCCTTTTCAAAAATAGAGCAATTTCATTAAGAACACAATTTCCAAACATGATCAACTTCTCTTTTGCGAATAAAATGCCATTTATTACGAAGTTAAAAACTACAATTTTGATAAACAAACAAATCTCAAAAGAAGTCAATTTCTAAAAAGCCCTAAAAGTATAAAACCTTCAAAGCAAATCAAAGTTCTAATTATCAATCCTAACTAGGATACCTATGAATGTCTTTCTAAATTATTTCCCTTAGTTGTAATAAGACTAAGAATGTTTCCACTTATCCCAGCAAAAATGAAATCATGAAAGAATAGTTTGTGATAAATCAGGCTTCAGCGATCTAGAAGCTTTTCCGTTTTGCAATCGAATAAGAAAAAAATATTAAAAAAAGGTAAGGTTGGAAATAATCCATGTGGCGCAAGGAGACAATAGCATAAAACTAGTGATCTTAAGCAAATGAATATATCTTCCAAAAGGATAAATAGCAAACCAGGTAAAACCCTAACTATATAATGCAAAAAGGATGATTAATCAAACAAGACTCTAATGTATTAAAGAGGAGTTCATACACATGTTCTAAAAACTGGAGTAAATCGAGTTAAACCTTAATAATTTGATTATCTGACTCTAGAAGAGAGAATTTCACTTTTTTCAAATTTTCCCAAGGGGTGCGCCACTTCTCAGTTAACACCAATGTGCATGCACACTGAACTAAACTGACAAGTCACACAGGATGTCGTTCGGTTTTCCATAGAAAACCGCAAAGGCAGAGAAAAAGTTGGAAAACATAATTTTTAGGTTTTCTTTCTCATACATTATAAAAGGTCATGTACCCAACCACACACATAGAAGTCAAAATAAGAAATCTAGAATGTCATACTGAACATAACCAAAGAAAATTAAACTTGTCTTCCCCAGTATGGTCGCCAATTTATTACCAGGATTAATCCCTCTTGCAGACAAGAGCGATCTCTCTAGTACTCCAACGAGTAACTAGAAACAAAGATCCATTTAATACCTCTTTCTCTAGATTATTTGTAATTTAGATTATTAAAACCATGAAACAAGGAGGACATGCTCCTACCTTTCAACCGAGACGTTCGATGTTGCCTTTTTCCTTTCACTCCAAATCAATTCCTCAATGCTGAGAATAACCTGAAATCGTAAACAATACAAAAGATCAAAGCACCTGCAGAATATAATAATCATAAATACTAATCCAACTTAGTGATCAAGGAATCTAAGTATTGACATCATTTCCATGCACTCAGAAAAATACAATGATAAAAAGAGATCCATATGCATTATCATAAATTATAAAGAGCAATCTTACAACCAGATGCCTTGATGTTGTACAGATTTATCCCGTGTGTCAGAGCAATCGTTTTCCTTTAGTCTGATAAGCCTTCCTCTCTAGATAACCAGCATGAACTCATGTGCACAAAGGTGTAATCTTCAATGTGCCAAAAACAATTTACTAGCTCATAAACTATCAACTCTATGAACTCTATCCAGCTTAGAATCTATACAAATTAGTATCTACCCTTGAACCTGAAACTTTAGTTCAATTTATAGAGATATTGAAGTAGTTTTAGATCCATTAAGAGAGGGATGGGTTCCTCCCATGAAGGTATTTGAGTTCCTTTGAACAAGGGATAAGATCCATGAGTAGAGGGATAGAGCTCAAACTGGCGTGACTCTAGAGGCTCACAATTGGGAGAATATTCGACCAACTAGGCTTCTAAAAGTTATTTTTTATTTTTACTTGATTTTCATGGGAGTGCACAGGTTTTAGTGGCTAATAGAATGGTGATCTCTATGGCTAATGGAAGAAGCATTAGCGCATGCACAGGAAAAGGCTATAAAAAGCACGCAGGCAATGTTTTAAGGGTTTTACAAATATTTTCTCCAATTTCCAAGACTTGGTTCAGGAACATGAGTGTTTTTTGACTTGTAAGGGAACATGATATGGATGGTGATAGACCCATATGACATTCAAATTTCATGGTGAAAAAATGACATGTAACATTAATTTGATGGTTCGAAAATGCAGAAGGGCTCTGGAGTCAGTTTCATTTGAATAGACCCGTAACAAATAAAACATGTAATCCCTTTCCGCTTGGAATTTGAATGCACCAACAATGTTACCAAATACGAAGCACTCATTTTGGGTTTGCATAAAGCCATCAACCTCAAAGTTAAAGTGATAAAACTAATAGGTTACTTTGAAATTGTTGAACGATGGGTACATAATACGATACATTGTGTGTCACCTAATCTTAGAAGTTATCGACAGGAGTTATGCCAGTTGATTGCGCAATTCCAAAATTTTAATAGTATTTCTATTCCTAGAATCTGCAATGTTGTTGTTGATACGTTAGCAAATTTTTTTGCTAGGATTTCACCACTAAGGGGTGAATCTTTTGTTGAAATTATTTTAGGACATTTTTTTCCTGATAATATTATTAATTTTCGCATTTTCAATGATGACTATCATATACTGGACTTTATGGTGAACGCGGATGTATTCAAATATACATTTATTCACGAATACGAGCACGAGAAATATTTGCAGGACACAGCTCAAGCAAGAAAAGGAAACCCCATGCCCAAGGGTGTGTTTTCATTGGAAAAGTTGTATGACCTACAAAATCACTTTAAGGGACCAGTCAATGCAAAGACTCACAACTCTACTTTGTCACACGAACAAATTAACCTTGGTATAGAAGAATATCTAAAGTTTGTGAATCTAGGTATTTTTGTACACCGCAAGAGCAGCAAGCTTTCATTCGCCTCTTTAAGTAGTGTCGATATGTTTTTGCGTGGACATACGATGATCTCAAGACTTATGACATGCGAATAATCCAGCATGTGATTCCAATTAAGGAAGGGGCCAAGCCTTTTTCAACAAAAACTATGAAAATTTCATCCTACTCTTTAGCCCCTCATTAAGAAAGAGTTGAGAAAATTGCTAGATGCTCGGATCATATTTAGAGTTTGTCATTCAACATGGGTCTCTAATGTAGTTCTAGTAAGGAATAAGTCCGGGAAAATACACTTATGTGTTGATTTTTTCAACTTGATTCGCACCTCAGACAATGATAATTATCCAGTTTTTTCAATGGAACATATTTTTCAAACAGTATCAAGGTTTTAAATGTTTTTGTTGTTGGAGAGTTTCTCAGGATAATACCAGGTTCTAATGTCAGAACCCGACAGGCACAAGACTACGTTTAGAACCAATTTGGGTCCATTTTCCTTTAAAATAATTTTTTTTTGCGTGTCAATACATATGTTACTTTTCAACGTGTTATGGGCATCGCATTTCTCTGTTTAATTGGACAGAGCATTGTGGTCTAGTTCAATGATGTGATAGTGTTTTCAAAAATAAGATCTGATCACCAGCGTCATCTAAAACAAATTTTCAAGTGATGTCTCAAATACGGAAATATCTTAATCCCAAGAAGAGCATTTTCACAGTGTCCAAGGGGAATATCTTGGGCTATATTATCACAAAGAGTGGGATTAAGGGAGGCCTTGAACAAGTCCAAACTATCACTCAAAATCCCTTCCTAGTGAACAAGAAAGCTATCTAGTCCTTCTTAAGGAAAACTAATTTCCTTCACAAATTCATCTTTAACTATGCACAGATAGTAAAACCGCTACATGAGATGATAAAAAAGGATGCAATATATAAGTGGTACAAAATGGAAAATGATGCCTTCTGATGTATTAAGCAAGCAATCGAAGAAGCATCAGCACTATACAGTCCAAACTTTGGAAAAGATTTATTGTTGTACACCTTCTCTTATCATACTTCTCTCATTGTCGTTTTCATGCAAAAGTATGATAAAGATAATGAACGACCTATATCATTCATGGGTGTCAGCTTACAAGGACCTGAACTAAATTACCCTGTCATTGATAAACAATATTACATGGTCTACAATGTGGTGAAACACTTCAATACTTATCTTCTGAAATATCATGTCATTGTCATTGTGCCACACCCAATTGTTAGACCATTGTTTTTTCAACATGAGTTTGGTGGAAGAAGAGAAAACTAGATGACCGGCTTGCAATAATATGACCATGAGTTCAAACCAGTTCACAAAGCACCATGGTCTATGTGAGCTAGTAGTAGAAGCATAAATTTCACCAAAAGATGAATCTTCTGGGTAGGAGAAGGAAATAGAAATGTATAATATCGAACAAGTTACCCCCACTGACGCATCCACCTCTTGGTACACAGATGTTGAACAATATCTTGAGCACGGTACCCTTCCCTCTCATTTATCAATAAGGAAAAATAGAGCTACTAAATTGAAATCTCTATAAAATCAATTTGTACATGAAGTTCTTTTCAGGAAGCACCATAATGGGGTCATGCTCAGATGCTTGGAAGCACCCAATTCAGAAAGGGTATTTTTTACATAATAATTTGTCACCGTCTCTGCAATCCCCATCTCGCCCATTGGAGGGTCATTTCTGTGACCAAAAAGTAGTGTCATGCCTTGCAAATACCATCATTGCATCCCTTGCCATGAGGACAACATTCCTTCTATTGATCATTTCCTGAGTAGACCCCTGAAAACACTTGTTTTTGCCTTGACGCTGGTAGCCCGTTATGTACTCGCGCCAATGAGGAAAATTAACACTGAGCCCGCGCCAATTGGCGCTCTATCTCAGTGTTGTACCCGCACCAGGCTTAATAAGGAGTGTTTTTTAAAAATAAATGGTGGAAGATTGACTCCAACAAACTCCTGAACTGGACTCTAAATCGAGTTGGGATGGTTGGCTCCGGATCTCCATGTAGAAGAAGTGGTTTTCCACCTCTCCTGGAAGCTTCCTTGAGGATAGGGCCAATCCCATGATTGTAGGGATCTCAACTCCCCTTCCACCATCTATATAAGATTGCCATTTTCCTTTGCAAGCTAGTCTCCAAGAGTCTCCAAGAGCCTTCATAGCTTAAAGAATGCTGCAATAGTCCTCATAGAGCCAAATCAGTAGCAAGGAGATTGACGATCGAAGAGAGAGGCTTGTCCCCATTCCCGACGAGCTTTACCGAGACGTATTCCACTGACGACCCGCCGAAGGAAGATTCAGCGTCAGAGCCAGGTTGTATTTTCCTTTGTATGAATTAATGATAAGCAACTATTGGTTATGGTTCCACTCGTATTGTTCATTATGATCATGAGTTGTGTCTTCTCTAACCGATACATAATTGCATATATCGGTTTTTACACTTGTGTTTGTCGTATTTCTTGTGTGTGCAGGTGTTCGATCGCGGTGAGCGAGAGGATTGTGATCTACTGGAGCAAGGATATGGGAGCGCCCTCTTCCCTACAAACAACAGCGTTGGACTTGAGGTAGGCCTTCATCGCAAGTTGGTCTATTGAAATTAGGAACTTGCACCTTAGCATGGTACGATTGTTGCTAGACCTGATCTGGGCTAGTAGGGATCGCCTCTGTCCGCAGAGGGGATTTACCTCTACAACAAATTAGTGACTCCGCTGGGGAGTTAGCTTGTTGTTTGTTTTATAAACTACAGACGGAGCCTGAAGTTAGCCAGATAGCCTTAGAAATTTTCTTGCTCTGCATTAGTGAAAGTAGATGTACGCTACTTCAGTCAATCTTCGGTCTAGTTTATGAACTAAACACTTGGAGTATTGTCTTGTCTTTCGGTCGATTATTGACTTTGCTTGCTTGATCAGCTCTTTTGGCTGGCTCTTTTCATGTGTTTGGTTTTTGTTTTCAGCTTCAACATCACTTGTCTGCTTCTTGGATTGCTCCTTTTTATTTTTCCATAGTAAACTCGACTGGCGCGCTTATTAGCCTGACAGTCGCGCCCATTGGTGCTAGTTTCCAGTTTACTACCCGTGCCAATCCTGTTATGGCGCTAGTTTCTGCTTGACAGTCACGCCAATCCTGAAAGGTGCTAGGGTTTGCTCTGTTTTGAGCTTTCTGAGCTTGATCTGTGTGTTTGGTTTCATTTTTACGACTGCTTGAGTGTTCTGGAGCCTTATTTCACTGACTGTGACCTTCATCCTTTGGTTGTTTGCCCGTTTCTATCGATTTTACATTCTAGCCCTAGGGCATCTAGGTGTTATTGTGCGTCGAGCCTCCCTTGGGAGTTTGTGGTTTCTATCTGTTCATTCAACCTTGTGATTGCTTCTCTGTATTCGTTTAGTGGTTGTTTATCATTTCATTGTGTTATTTGAGTGATTGGCTTCTTCTTCATTCAAATTCTGCCTTGTCTCGTTTTGGGCCTAGATTACATGGATCATTTGAGTCTTTGAGTGTCTTTTGATTTGAGGGAATTTTTGTCAATTTGAGGTCTGATCGTGTGCTTGCATTGAGTGAAGATTTGTTGGTTTTTACTCCTTTTCTATCACTTCTCAAATTTCTCTTTTCATTAGTTTTAATTTTTGTTTAGTGCACTTTGCTCTTAAACATTGGAAATACAAAAAAAAATATTTTTTGTTTTGATTAGTTAATGAAAATCGAATCTTTTTTGTGTCATTAGTGATTTGTAACTTTGAAAGAAAAGCTTTTAGTTTCCATTAGCTGCATTAGAGACGTTATTGGTTGTTTTCTGATCATTTTGTTATTGTGTGAAAAGCTCTTAACTCTCTCATAATTATCTTTCATCGAATGAAATGGTATACTGTGGCATGTAGTGTGCATTTAGGAGATTTTTGAGACATAACACTCGCTAGGACCTGAAAACTGAAACATAATTGAAGATAAACCTTAAAATTTATTCAATTTACACTAAGGCAACATTGAAACATTAACGAAACATTTAGAGGTCTAGGTTAGAGATGTGTTCTGGCGTCGTTAAACCTAGTAGCTGTCATTCGCCTCTTGGCTTTAGACAGCACTAGTACGGACTTGTGCTCCCCATGCCGTCGCGTATATAAAGGGAGACCCCACTAGGTTTCTATCCCTTATCCATAGGAAGTCGAGTCTGCCGCCCTATACCTGTGATACACCGGACACAGCATTCGGGGAGATTGCCTGCACGTACGTTAAGTCCTTGGTTGATTTCTTTTTCATTTTGAAACCAAGGTGTATATTGCAGTTCACGGTTATTTGGTACACCCTTTGCCTAGCATTCCTGAGCAGTCATTTTGATCTTATCTGACTCCTTAAATTTGAAAAGATCACCAAGCGCTTGTCCTTTCACACTTGCTTCAAAACTGAAAGAGATAGAGTCACCTTTCATCCGTTTCTCGACTCTTAAAACATGAAATGGTGAATTTTCTAAGTTTCAATGTGGTAAAATAAATCACCCACGATCACATGCCCTTTTAGAGTTTGCTTGTTGGTCGTTTGATTGTGTGCCTTGGTTTTTAGCCCATGTGCGGTTTTGAGTTGTTGATGGCAACTTTTCCGGAGTTCACCAACCAAGGAATCCCCTCCGATGGGAATACTGGTCATTTTCCTCCTTTTTGGAATGTTGGTGCTCCTTATATGGCAACGTTGTCCCTTCCTGGGTTAACTGTTGGGTTTCCTGATTGGTTGTTTTCAACCTCTATGGTCTCGAATGTCTCGGCTACTGTTCAATCAGTTCCTCCGCCTGAGCAACGCCATGTTGATTCCAAGCTGGACCTCTCCCCTTCTTCACCTATTTTTGCGTCCTCCTCTTCTACTTCGCCTGATGAAAGTATGGATGTGAGTAATCAGGTGGATAAGAAGAAGAAGAAGAAGTCCAATAAAGGAGAGGCTAGCTCTGCGGCTATTGCGCCTAAGAAGCCTTCCGTCGATAAACCTCCCAACCCTCCGCAGAAAGTCAAGTTCCCTTGCATGTTGTGCACGGGAGACCATCTTCTTTGATACTGCCCTGGCATTCCCAAGTTGCTTGAAGAATGGTCCAGCAGTCATCCACCGTTGCCTTCGGCTTCCGGGAGTCAAGTTGGGGGCACGTCTTCAACTAGTGTTGGTAAGGCTCTTAAGAAGCAGGGTAAGCTCACCAATCCCTGTAAGTTGTGTGAAGGGCACCATGCCATTCACCTTTGTCCGTATATGGATGAAACCAAATGAGTTTTTCACAACCCGACTGTTTCTACACCATGCCTTCCGGCTGGTTACCAACAACTTTCTTTGAGTCCTCCACTACCTGATCCTACGATTGGTCAAGAGTCACCTTGGTTGATCCCGCTCTCTCGGAAATTCAAATTTAGGAATCCATCCCTGACCAACCATTGGTCGTGGGATCGGTTGAACTGGCCCCGTCTCCGGTGCACCAGGTCTTTTCCGTTGAGAGTGGACCTCACATCCCTCAGGTTCTTCTTATTTCTTCAGATTCCTCGGATTTGGAGAAAGATTCTCCTGTCCCCATACCTCAAGAAGTTGTTCCTCTGCCTCCCGTGATGGAGGTCCTAGAGGATACTCCACCCGCCTTTGAGATGGAGGTCGTGGATGATGCTCCTTCTTCTATCGTAACACTAGGGGAATACCATCTCAGTTTGATGGTAGCCCCTCCAAGTAGTTTGGTTGCTTCCTTTGATTGGAATCGATTTACAGGATACCGCCTTCCGTCTTATGTGCCTTTTGAGATAACGGTACAGGCCTTTGGTCTGGTTGTACCCAGCACCATTATAGATGAAGGCGCATCTATTAGTGTTCTATCCTCAACTACTTGGCAAGCTTTCGGTTCGCCACCGCTTGTGCCTGTTACACAGAATCTGTTGGCGTTTAACAGAAGAACTAGTCAACCGTTAGGGATCCTTCCAAGGTTACCTATTACTTTGGAAGGTAAAACTGTCCATATGGACGTGATGGTTGTTCTAGGCCCTTTGGATTTCAATTTTCTCTTGGGGTGTGATTACACCTATGCCATGGGAGTACTTGTCTCCTCCCTTTTTCGTGTGGTATGTTTTCCACATGAAGGACGGATCATGACCATTGATCAACTTTCGTTCTTTGGTCTTGATGTGGCAGCTGGCCTGCCATCATCCCTTCCTGGTTTTTATCCACCCGTTGTATCTGCCCTACCGCAGGTCAACTATGTGGCTACCTACCCCGTGCATGTGCTCAGTGATGATGCCGTCATGCATAGTGTGCTGGGGGCATTGGGTCTAGACTTCCAAGATGTTTTCCTTCCATTGGACGTGGAACTCTTGGAAGCGATGACTTCTTATTCATTATGATGAGGTTGTCGGAGCAGAGTTCCTTGCCTTGTGTCAAGCTCCTTAAAAAATTAAACAAGGTCTGTCGGAGCAAAATTCCTTGTCTTGTGTCAAGCTCCTCAAAAAATGAAACAAGGTTGTCGGAGCAGAGTTCCTTGTCTTGTGCCAAGCTCCTTAAACCATGAAACAAGGTGTCATGAGGATAGTTCTTTTAATGTGTCAACCTCGTTAAAACAATGAAACACGTTCCTGTTCAATTCGAGTCTTTGATCAGATCTCGTAAAATCCAAGTCGAGTCTGTCTCTCGATCTTGTAACTTGAACCTTCACTCCATCTGCCTTTCATATGGATTGAAGTTTGGGGGGCATGTACCTCAAATTGAGTCACCATGCTAGGGGCATGCCTACTTTTTCAAGCATAGTTTTTTTCCGTTTCAAGCTTGTGTAAAAATGAAACCGGTTTCAAGCATAGATTATCTTTGTTTCAAGCTTGGGTAAAAATGAAACCAACTTCAAGCAGAGTTTCCTGATTTCAAGCTTGTGTAAAAATGAAACCACCCATTTTACCTCTTGTGATTGCCATTTTATCAGCCTGTTTTTTCCAGATGAGCCTTGGTTTTCTCACTCCATCGTCAATATCTGCTTGGCCGATCATATGCCTTCACTTGGTTGTTTTACCCATTCCTGAGGAACCGCTGCGATGAGTGGTCTTGTTAGCCAGCCTCTTGACCTTTATCTTGTTCTGAGCAGTTCCACCATCACCGGAACCAGTCGCTACCCTTTATACCACTCGTTCCTCCAGGAAGATTCAACTTTCAGCTCTTTTCTGACTCTCTAAACATGAAAAGATTGTCAAGTCCCTTGTCGTTTTGATCTCGTTAAAGTGGTTGTGAAACGACATCTACCCAGTATACGTTTACCCATTTTTCGGGCTAGGATAGATTATTTACGAAAAATGAATACCCTAGCCTATCGCGACTAGGAGGTTTTCTCAGACATAGTTTTCTACCTTTTCGGATCTGAGGAACTATTTACAAAAAGGGACTGTTGGAGTTTACTTTTCCGTTGTCTTTTCAAACTCTCTAAATATGAAAATACGCCGAGTTATTCCTTTGTCAGACTCGTTAAACCCTGATGACATCGGACTCCATCGTAATGACGTTACTTGAGTTCCTCCTTCCTAGGGCTCGTTAAATGTACTAGGATGGATTCATCCGAAGGACGAAATTATATGACAAGCATATGCTATCCTCTTCAAGCTTGTGTAAAAATAAAGAGGTACTCGCCAGAAATGGTGGGGGGGAAATGGAACCAGTATTGTCGTCGTGTCGGCAGTATGTCACTCTTGAACATGGCACTTTTCTGCATTCATGTCGGGTTGGGGACATCTCATCTCACTCTATGTTTGCCTCCATGGGTTTGGGCAATCCCTTTTGACCTCTCATCTACTCTTTCCCTCGTCATCATGACCTCTGATCTTTTGATGTCGAATACTGCCAAATCCACTATCGTGCCGCCGATATGTTCAAGAGAAGTTGACCTTTGCAAGTTTCAACCTTCCTCTGATTCTCATCTGATCTTGATTCGCAAAGACATTATGTTCCTTTGTCTCGTGTCGATGATGTGGGAAACATTATGGCCCACCTTCGATCAAGGTCACTTCCTGTCGACTTCAGCCCATTATCCAGGAAGCTGATCTAGATACTCCCTTCTGGTACCTTGGAGCCTGCATGCCTTAATGGCAGGTTCTTCGCGTTCGACGTGAGGTTTTCATCATTGGCCTCTGATCGAGTGATTCTATGGGTGTTCGATGCCAACTCACTGATTCACATGCCGTACATTGTACCTATAGTACCTTGAGGGCCATTGTCATTATTGGTGGTACCTCTCGCGTCTGTTAACAGCTTTCATCATTAGCTGGTAATCAGGCGATGTTTTTGCATGTTCTACTTTAGCTCACTTATTCGCATGCTTGAACTTGTACTTTGTTCGGGTCGAGATGGAGCGCAATACCCTGGATTTTGTCTGTTGGAATCCAGGCTGCGATTTTGTGGATTATTACGATTGGTTACATGACTCACTGATTGGATGGCTACGACCATACCTGAGTCTCTTTATCGATCCTTATTGGATGGCTGCGTCCATGCCTTGGATCTGGATTCTTGTATGCTCTGTTATGGACGGCTGCACCCATACCACATTTATATCATGTATGTGAGATATCAGTTGTACTTCTCTACGCAGGTTTTCTGACAGCAGTGTTTTCAGTTGGACACGTTCTCGTAAAGCATTTCACCCCTCTCTCTCTCTTTCGGGCCTCATGCTTTAGGGGGCATCTATTACACAGTAATTTGTCACCGTCCCTGCAATCCCCATCTCGCCCATTGGAGGGTCATTTCTGTGACCAATAAGTAGTGTCATGCCTTGAAAATACCATCATTGTATCCCTTGCCATGAGGACAACATTCCTTCTATTGATCATTTCCTGAGCAGACCCCTAAAAACACCTGTTTTTGCCTTGGCGCTAGTAGCCCGTTATGTACTTGCGCCAATGAGGAAAATTAACACTGAGCCCGCGCCAATTGGCGCTCTGTCTCAGTGTCATACCTGCGCCAGGCTTAATAAGGAGTGTTTTTTAAAAATAAATGGCGGAATATTGACTCCAACAAACTCCTGAACTAGACTCTAAATCGAGTTGGGATGGTTGGCTCTGAATCTCCATGTAGAGGAAGTGGTTTTCCACCTCTCATGGAAGCTTCCTTGAGGATAGGGCCAATCCCATGATTGTAGGGATCTCAACTCCCCTTCCACCATCTATATAAGCTTTCCATTTTCCTTTGCAAGTTAGTCTCCAAGAGTCTCCAAGAGCCTTCATAGCTTAAAGAATGTTGCAATAGTCCTCATAGAGCCAAATCAGTAGCAAGGAGATTGACGATCGAAGAGAGAGGCTTGTCCCCATTCCTGACGAGCTTTACCGAGACATATTCCGCTGACGACCCGCCGAAGGAAGATTCAGCGTTAGAGCCAGGTTGTATTTTCCTTTGTATGAATTAATGATAAGCGACTATTGGTTATGGTTCCATTCGTATTGTTCATTATGATCATGAGTTGTGTCTTCTCTAACTGATACATAATTGCATATATCGGGTTTTACACTTGTGTTTGTCATATTTCTTATGTGTGCAGGTGTTCAATCGCGGCGAGTGAGAGGATTGTGATCTGCTGGAGCAAGGAGACAGGAGCGCCATCTTCCCTACAAACAACAGCATTGGACTTGAGGTAGGCCTTCATCGCAAGTTGGTCTATTGCAATTAGGAACTTGCACCTTAGCATGGTACGATTGTTGCTAGACCCGATCTGGGCTAGTAGGGATCGCCTCTATCCGCAGAGGGGATTTACCTCTACAACAGTATTGCATGACCTCCATGACGGACCAGCCAAAGGACATTTTTTCGGTGACACTACTGCGAACAAAATCATGCGGGTAATTTTTTATTGGACCACACTTTGCAAGGATGCTCATGCTTATAACCACATATGTTTGTTTTGTCAGAAATGCATTTTCTGAGATAAGAATTCATTTGCCCCATTGCAGCCCATCGTTGTAAAAGAACTTTTCCAACAATGGGGATTGGACGTTATCGGTGAAATATTTCCACACTCATCGAAGTAGCACCACTAATTTCTCATTGCTTAATATTACTTCACGCGGTGGACAAAAGAGGTTCCTCTCAAACAAATAAATGATCAAGAAGTAATCAATTTCCTCAAGTAAAACATTATCACGAGGTTTTGTGTTCCAACATCACTTTTTTTCGATAATGAAACTTATTTCTCGTCACTTATACTTTATGATTTTACATTAGAATATGTAATTGTATTGAAACATTCAGCTAACTATTATCCATAGGGGAACGGTCTTGTTGAGTCAACGAATAAGAACCTTATTTGTATCATCAAATACCATCTTCTCTGAAAAAAGGAATTGGAACAATGATTTGTTGAACGCTCTATGGTTTGACTGTGTCACACATAATATTTCTCTAAGAACCTCTCCTTACTTTATAGTGTATGGAAAATAATCTTCCTACCTCCAAACATTTACCTGTCTGATCTTCAACTTTCACAAGAATCTCAAAGTAATCATTTTCTTCTAGTTAAGAGTAGGATAAACACACTCTTGAAGTTACAGGAAGAAAGGAGGAAAGAAAAAGAAATATTTTATCTTCATCAAAACAGTATTAAGAGATGGTTTGACAAGAATTATGTGGGGAAGAAGGAATTAAATTTGAGAGACCTAGTATTGAAGTGGGACAAATCTCACGAAGAGAAGGGGAAACACACAAAGTTACAATCCCAGTGGATCGGATCATTTGTTGTTCATGAGAAGCTTGGCTATCACACTTATTTTCTCCAATCTTTGGATGGGAAAATGGACTCTCTTCCTATCAATGGCCAAGATTTGAACCAATACTTCCAACAGTTTTCTAGGGTTGTTCCCTACCCTATGTATATAGTATTTTGTTTTTGTTTGTTTTTCGATCATGTTTAGTCTTTTCCGTTTTCATTTTGTTCTGGTGAATAAAACTCGTGTAAAAATTTTCTTTGGTTCCAATGTATGTAGAAAAATGGAAAAGGGCCTTCTGACACTACAACATTTGGATAACCTTTAGTCATTTTTCTTCGTCTTGGTTTTACCTTTTGATCAATGATGTTTGGATGGAAAATACAATCCTTGCATAAAGAGATAGCTTTGTGTGAAACCATGATAGTCGTATATATTCTAGAAACCTCATTATTATGTGTGATTCTTTATGTTTCAATGTTTTTCACGCTAATCCAATCAAGTAAAGAAGGACACGAGGAAAACCAAAATGAGAAAACTCATATCAAAGGTATATATATGCTTCTGTAAAGAAATAACCTCTTCTACTCTCAATAAGTTAGGATCCCTCTTCCACCCCATGAAATAAATAAGTATTGAAGCATAGTCCTATAAAAATAAATAAATAAAGGGTGAAAGAAGAGAAAGGCTTCCTACGCAAAGAGGCGAAGCAAGTAACTTTGTAAGGGTATTTTCCAAGCTCGCTAGCAGTGAAGTAATGTTTGTGTTCCTGTAGTGACTCCATGGGCCTACTATCCACACCTATTGGAAACAGAGCAACACCAGAGACGAAAACTCATACTCTGAATATCTTAAGCTCATGAATTAAATTACCCTTCTCCCGAATCTAAACAATTGTGATATGGTTGACCTTATGAGTGTGTTCAACCAAGAAAGGGATAAAGAGGACTATATCTATACCAGGTTAAGTGGGGAATCCAAATAAATATGCACATTGAATTAATACTTCCTGAGAAACAAGACCCTACACAGAAGATTAGACCAAGGCGGACAAGACAGAGTTCAACCAGTGTGTCTCCAAGTGTTGTCGTTGCTACAACACCCTCCAAAATTTTGGCCTATATCAAAATTTCGAAGTCTACTTTGACCTTGCATGTTATCGTCACTAGTAATAAGAGTCATTCCATGTATATTCTCTAAGTTTTCAAGTCCCATTTACAAGAAAACCAAATTGTTGTCTTTTTGCATGGAATTCCTTTCAATCTCATTCCTTGCCTCTTGGAACTGTGCAATACATAGTTCTTGCCTCCCAGAACAACGCCTTATGCATTCTTAGTGCTCAACCATGGCCCCTTAAGCTCCACAAATATGCATTTCAGCCTCCAAGTCAATTTCCTTCTATGCATTGCATAGTGTCAAGCCTCAAGCTCCCATCCTGCCTCCTTGAACTACACAATTGTGCAATCCCTAGGCTTCTCTCCCTCCAGAACTGCGCACTTCGAAACGGCAAGCCTCAAGGATGCCTCCTTGAGCTCCTCGACTGCGCAGTCACCTTGCCCTAGCCCCTTTGAATTGTGCACTATGCAGTCTCAAGCCTCATTCCTTACTCTTGACCTCTGGAACTGCTCATTTTTCAATCCTTGAGCCATCCCCTCAGTCCAACACCCATTTCCAACTTATTCAGTGATTTTCATGAAGTATGTTAGACTAGGAGTTTTCATGTTGATGTTGTCTCATCATGAGTTGTTTCCAATAGTAGGTATTATATATTTTCATGACAGGATTATGATGAAGGAGAATAAGAAGGATACCATGCTAGAAGAAAAATATGCAACTGCAAAGACAAGTTGATCATTGAACGGGAAGATGAAGGACACTAAAGTGTGACAGCAATTGAAGATCAAGATCATAGTAAAGACTCCCTACCTTCAAGCCTTATGGAGGATGAAGAATAAGAACATGTAACATCTTTAAAGAAGACATAAATATAGCAACAGAAAGAATGGCTTGACATTGCCACATCATCATTGAGTCAATTTCATCAATGGCATGTCATGTCTTGTCAAGGTATTATACAAGTCATGATCTACCACATCATTTGTAGATATGATTATGTAATTTTCAATGTATGGGAATGTAATGTAAAGTGGAATTCCAAGGGTCATCTATAGAATGTGAAATTCATGAAGGATTCAAAAGGTCATATGGAATTCAAAGAGTATTGAAGGTAGTCCAAGAGCCACAAGAAAGGTGAAGAGTCACCCCATCTTTCATATATACACCCTCATAGTTCATGAAAAGTACTTTTCACCTTAAATCCTCCCACCAAGCATTATAGAGGAAGATATATCTTTTGGAGGATAAATTGGTTTCTCTCATGCTTCTCTATTGGAGCAAGTGGTTGCTCTAATGCTCCACCATTGGAGCTAGTGGTGTTCATTGTACCAATGTATCTTTGAAATTTTTCTTAATACTTGAAGCTCATTCAACCAGCACACTTTCATTTGTATCTCGTAAATGTCGTAAGACTATTCTTTGAGTTTTTGTGATATATGTTTTTTTCATGTGTACTAAGGAAATTGAATTATTTCAGTGGATTTCGTGATTATGTTGTTGAATTTATGTTGTATGTGAGTTATTTCGCTAGTTGATCAACGATTCATTCATATGTGTGTGTGTGTGTGTGTGTGTGTGTGTGTGTGTGTGTGTGTGTGTGTGTGTGTGTTTATTAGATTAGTACTATGACTCTTCTCTTAAAGGCTCACTTGTATTTCCCCTTTGGTGAAATAACCTCGATACATTCTGCAATTAAACATTCCACAAGGCATACTCACTTGTTTATCTGAAATTACATGTACATTACTCTCTTGTGTTGATCATCACAGCCAAGGAAAATATCTAATAAAAATGGGAGCTGGGCCTTATTTCTTGAAGGGCTCCTACACCAAATGTTGTGAATTCTAATTGGGCCTTTTCATCGGGGAGAACCCCTTGCATGTTGGCGTGATCCAACACCTTCAATAGAATGGAAAAACATAGAGAAGGAAAATCGTACACTCAAAGAAGAATTTTCTCTATTGAAACTCCAGGTGCAAGAAGCATAAAAGAAAGAGAAAGACATGATGATCCAACAAAAGGAATTTGGTAAAAGGTACGAATTTGAAGATGATCAAAAGCAAAAGGAACTTGATACAACTATTGTAGAAATAAACAGGCTCAAGAAGGAAAATGGAAGGCAGAAGAAATAGATACAAGTTCTCAATAGAGATGCAGAAAAGGCCACTCTTATAAAGCTACAAATAGAAGAAGCAGAAACAAGAAGACAAATCTTGAAAAGTCGGTTTCAAGAAGACCTTGCTCAAAAGCAATAAGAACTTGATGCAACTCTTACTTAAACAACAACTTCAAGGAATGGAAAAAGGAACACTTATAGGCTATTGACGGGAAATGTTAATAATTTCATAAGTTAAAGATGAAGGTAGAAGAAGTAGGTAAAGATCCATGTGATGAAGGCACAAGCTCCAAGACTTTGCAAAACAAGATTAATGAGAAGATTGATCCAAGTGAAGGAATGTAGAATATTAAGAATTTAGTGGCTCCAAGGAATAATACTAAAGCAATCAAGGCCAAGAATCAACAAGAGGTTGTACCTCCTCCTCCAAGAAATAATGAATACATAATATCATCCAAACAAGATAACTCATCCAGGTACGCTAATTTGTTTAATGGTTATTGTTTTTCATGCACTAACTTTGGACATATGGTTAGGAGTTATAAAGCTTATGATAGGTACAATTATCCAGGGCATTGTAAATATCCTAGAAGCAGGTTTGCTAGATCACAAGATAGATTGAAAAACAAATTTGCAAGTGGAAAGTATACATCATCTACTCAAACATTTAAGCCCAACATTGAAAGTTACAAATCCCATAATTATGGGAACATAACTCACGATTGCAAGTACAATATGGAATAAACCATGAATGACAAGCTTAACATCATATACAAAAAGTTTAGGCGAATAAAGAAGGTAAAATATGATCAAGAAAATAGGATAGTCTCAGCAATCATGCTTTCAGGATTTGTAAGGGAAAAAAGTCACGATGAAGCAACAGGTCGATAATTGACATATATGCAGTATTGTGAGCAGAATAACAACTTCAAGTCAAAGTGTCAAGTTCATGAGATTATAGCAGGTTAAGAGGGGGGAGAACAGTTAAAGGAATACAAGTAGACGGTGATCATCATATATTTAAAAATTGATAGATCATTAGAAGAATTCAACGAGTCAATAGCATTGAATAGAAGGTTAGCAGTGCAGAATTACAAAATGTCATGGAAAGTTGTGAAAGGAAAAAATTTAGTAGTGGAATTCCATATAAAACACAATATGTTAGGGGAGACAGGTTGCAGTGAGTGTTAAATAAATCATTTTAGAAATAGATAAGTATCTTGAAGGGAGACAAAAGAAGGCTTCCCTTCAGGGGGAGCATAGGCAGATTACAGGTCCATAAGAAGAATGTCAAAGGAGCATAGAAATTAGGAGAAGAAGATTGAGGCATGAATTTAGGGGGATTTGTACTCACAGAAGGAGTACGAGTGTTTCCATCAATGACAAAGGTGGAGATTGTTGAATAGTGTTTCCATTGATGTCAACCCTGGGGTTTGAATTTGACCAAACACATGTCGTTGATGTCAAACAGTTAATTAATGCTCTTATATTTGTTTTAATTACATAAATTTGGAATCTCTGTTATTGGATGGTTGAAAATCCTAGCTCTAGGGTTTGGGTTCTCTAGATAAAGTACATACCCCACACTTTTCAAGGGTTTTTGAAGAAGAAAAACATGGAATTTGTCATGAAAATCCTCGCCATTTTATTCTCCTCATCGAGATGTTTCAGGTAGTACGTGGCACACCACGTGGTTCTTCGTGGATTATGAGATACCCTCGTTTGAATTTGAAAACCCTAGCTCGTAGGCTAAAACCCCATGAGGTGGTAATGTGGTAGCATCTCTTTGATTAAGTCAAAATTCCATATTATAAGGCTATCCACCATATCTTAGAATAATTATTCCTATAACAAAAGTCCGCTCTTAAATCATCACTTTCAATTAATCTAGGGCATATAAAGTTTTTAGGTTTTATTAAGTTAATTAAGGTTTAGATTTTTAAAACCCGTAAAAATGATTTCCTCCATTAAATTGAATTTGAAATTAGATTAAAATTAAGTTACAAATTAAAATAATAATAATAATAATAATAATGTGGTGTCTACTTGCTAGCCCTACCACGAAGTTAGGGGTATCATGGATTAAAATTAACAAAGACTTGAACAATTTTATAATTGAAAATTTTCAAAGGTTGGTTTCCTCAAAATTAGGTCGACTTCCCTATTCAAGCCACCCATTCGGCCCTCTAAAGATTACTATTTAAAGGCCTACAACAAACCCTCCTAATATCAATCGATGATCAAATGTGTTTTGAAAATAATCTTTGAAATTATATCAAACCCTTGAGGAGACAGTGAAGAAATCACAGAGAGGATTAGGGTTTCATTTGGGATCAAAACAAGGGTTTTTTATTGTATTTTCCTTTTTGGTTTTTGGGATTTTCTTGGAAAAAATTTATTGCAGGTAAAATATTATGTTCTAGCACCTTCTCTCTGCCACAGAGAAATTCGATTCCTTTTCTGAGATTCGACCCTTAAGGGCACACAAGAACTTTAGTGGAATATTTACTGCTCAAGTCCTCTATTCGGTAAACACATGTGAAACTAAAATAGTAAATGATATTGAGAAAGGCTTAGTTAGTGAAGGTTTTAATGCATTAACATTACCAGAGAAGGGTCGTTTTCATTGAAATCCTTTGTTATATTTCAAAACATGGAAAGATTCTTTTCCTTGGCACTTCTTGGCAATATTGCATTTTGAATTTTGATCCCTGTATAAACCTTGATCGACTTGTATATCTGCGACCAAGACAAATCCTTTTATGCAGCTTTGATCTATATCTTGTAACAATTGTTGGTTATTTTGTACTACATGGTTGTGGCCCTTACTAGGGCACTCATTTCAGAAGTTTAACATGAATTATGTATACAGTTAATCATCAAATGCTAGAATATGGAATTGCACCTTATCGTCGAGTTTTTAGAAGCCTACTAGAACACATAGAACTATCTTCTTTTTTTCAATATATTTCATTGACACTGAACAAATTTAACAGTTGTGTTTAGCTGTGACAACACCAATACAATAACAAATAGGATGGTAGTATTGTGTCAGCTATGTTGTGACAATATTTCTATAACATTGAACCTTGATGAAAGCATACATAGAACTAACTTCAGTAATCTATTGCACAACGGTAACCTATGACATATGGAGCAAAAATGATCCCCATGAAAATTGATCTTGTATGGTAGTGACTTCGATAATATCTAAGTGAACTTGATGTTGATTTGGGGCCGCATCAGATGTGCTCTAAGTCTAAAATTTTTTGGAGAGGCTTAGACGCATGTATTCTAAATAACCCAGAAAGTGTTTGGTGAAACTACACTTGGATTGTATTCTATAGAAATATGTATTTATTTTTGAAGGGACCCTAAGTCCAAACTTAGGAAAATAAAATAATTAAAGTTTATTAATAGAATATGAGGGATAATGATCTTGAATAAACAGATCAAGTCAAAAGTTAATCTTAGTTGTTGATTATATATCTAATCTAGGACGTTGAATCCTCAATGAGAAGATTATAAGAAGGAAATGAAGGGTCATTTGGAAGACACATTTGTGGAGACACAGATGATCTAGAGATCGAATTTTTCTAGCAGAGAAAGTGCTCAGACGAAAATCAAATCTAAGTGATCCTCGATTGCGGTGAGGGGCAGTATTTCTGGTTGGAAGGTTTCCTGAGCCGGAGAGTACATAGTAGCATAGACAAAGAGAGCCACAGCTTCAATGCAGATTCAGTGACGTTGTGCTTACATAGTCACTACACAGAGCCAGAGGAAGAATCATTTTCTTGCAAAGGACACAGCGCAGAACCAGTATCAGACCCCAAAGAGATTTTCCGGAGGCTCAGTTTTCCATTAGGTGAATTTTGAGGTCTAAAATGGGCCTCCTAAATAAATTATAAAATAAGAGTGGAAATAATAATAAAAAGATTAGATTACATCATCAAATTTTAGAGGGAAAAAAAGAAAAAACTAATTTTTCAACTCGGATTTTCAACTTATGCCCCTATGGGTTTACTCAAATTTCAAGTGGTAACACTCATTGGATGAAAATTTTCATTCCTCATCCAAGGAGTACACACGTTGCATACTTTTGATGGACACTATTACATGAAAAATGAGAAATACATGAAAAATTTGATTGCAATCACGTTTTTTCATGTATTTCTCATTTTTCATGTAGCAGAGAACATGAAAAGTATGCAACATTGGTACTCCTTGGATGCAGAATTAAAGTTTACATCAAATGAGTACTCCTGCTCAAAATTTGAGTAAAACCTTAGGGAGATAATTTGAAAATAGGAGTTGAAAAAGTAGTTTTATGATTTTATTATTTTTTAATTTTTTACTTTTTTAATCCAAAAATGGTGAATCATCTCTGATGGTTGACATCATCATCTTGAATCCTATTGGTTCTTATAAAGTTTATTTTGGTTGTACATTTTTCTTAGGAGGCCCATTTTAGACCTCAAAATTCCCCTAATGCAGTCAGTAGTGAGACTAGCGCAAAGGTAGAAGGGGAGCCGAATTGTGACGCAGTCACTGCGTAGAGACAGAACAGGTAATTCAAGTCGTGGTGCAGATGAGTCCCAGTTTCCCGTGGAGGAGTGAGGTTTTTCTCACGAGCCCTCTTCTGTCAGTTTCCTGTATGATTTGACAATCTCATCAATCATAGATTTGTACTCATAATTTATTGCATAATAACATAAACCCTCATATATGTTGCACCATTTTTCCTACATTGGGTTTTTTCGGGGACATTAGTCCAAAAATAATTGTTTTAGATGGTTTTGTGATCTATGTGTGTTCATATTTGTTTCTGCACTTGTATTTCTTCTGCAGTTTAATTGTGTAGGTTGTAGTGAACAGATTTCGATATTTTCTTGTAGAACACATTAAATAATTTGTTAAGTAAAATAAAAAATAGAAGATTTTCCATCAGTTGTTGCAGTAGGATTCCGTGTAACGCGAATTTTCACAGATGAGAGTATCCCTTGAAAGTATATGACTTTGATGAATAGTGTTTTGATATATAAATAGCTTGAATTGATAGTACCTCTCTTCATGGTAATTACGCATGATATGACAGTGAATCTTTGATGACAACCTTGATCTTAATGCAGTAATAAACCCATATTGATAATAACCTATGTGACAGTGAAATCCCTAACCTTTGATATGTGACAATGGGTTTGTGACAATTACAGCTACAATAATATTATGTCAGTGAGAGTGCACTTGATATTTGGCAGTGCCTTTTGGTACTTAATAATGTTCCTTGTACATGACAGCTTCTTGATGTATAACCTTGAAGATAACAGTACTTTTAGGAAATTATGTGGATAATATCTCGATAATATACTATAGTACTTGACTGATATAACACAGTGATGTTAACAAAATATGCTTGATTGAAATAAATATACTTGGCAAAGTTGGGTTTGGTATAGCATCAATAGTGATAGTATGAATGTGGCAGTATTGTGCGGTAGTCATTTGATGTGGAAGCTAGGGTTTGGTAATACAAGTGATGCAGAAGCAAATTCCCGGGTTTTATGTGCAAATTGTGCAGTGATTTGATTTGGCTTTTTGATTGAGCAGACGCGTGTTTAGGTATGACATTGCATATTGTGTAAGTGTCAGGTTCGGTATAGTTGAGCAGTGAGACTACCAGGACTTGACAGTGATATACATACCGAGCAGAGCAACAAAACCTTTGGTACATTTTATTTATGTTAGTTTTGAGTAGAGGAAGATCTAGTATGAAAATTCTGAAATGTGGTCTGCCGGATAATCGAGGTTGCAGGGTGGTGCAAGGAAAGTGATTGGAGTCACCTTCATGTTGTAGCTTGAGAACACTTTAGGGTGGCAGGGTGGTGCTAAGGCAGATTGTATCCTGCACATGGTGTTCAAGCATTCGTCCAATTTCATCCAGTACACAAGGTGTTGGAGTATCAGTCGAGTTGGAGCCTGAGATCTAGGGTGTTGGACCATCCTCCCAGTTGTAGTTCGTAAACAGGGTGTTGGAGCATCCTAAAGTTTGGAGCATGTAAATCAAGGATTTGGAGCCTCCTTTAGTTGGAATTGAAAACTTGATGTAATTATTTTGAAGACAAATATTAAGAAGCGTTCAGTGGTTTTTGACCCGAAGGGGGTTTACCACCTAAAAATCTTTGTGTCTACTATCTTGATTATTGCACATCGTTGAATGGTTTTGTTCATTGTTGATAATTTTTTATAATTATCTGATGACAATAATAATTAATTCTCTAAATATTAAAATTAACTAATTGGAAAGAAATACTAATTCACCCCCTTCATTATTTCCAACATCCAGGGCGTCCCCCTTAAAGCACAACCCTCCTACAAGTTCTTATTTTTATGGTGTTTAAATTTTTCAAAATAATCATGTTTTATGTTGATGGTCATAGGCTTAACCTAGATCTAGTTGGTGGCCCTAAAGGCTATTGTCTTTTTCGGAACATAAACATTCTCAACAAAATTATATTTTTAACCTCTAATATGCTTTTTTGTACTATTATGAAGCCTTGGTTCCCTCTATGGCAAGCCCTCTATGACTCTATAAGTCTTGTATATTTTTTGCATATAATGTGAAATATAAGTTCTTGATTTTAAATAAAATAAAATAAAAAAACAAGCACATCCGAAATTGTAATTGACCCACAAGTTTGGTGCACTGATACTTGAAACGATAAGCTAATTCTTTAAACTAATTTAGCATTATACCATATCAAGTCAAACAAATGCAAACTAAATGGAAATGTTAATATACCCTTGACTTCACAAGGATTGTAATCACACCAAATATTGTTGGACACCATGAAAATACTGAAGGGGGGGTGAATCAATGTTTTATAACTTTTAACAATTATTCAGCCAATTAAACACATTCAACAATACAACAGTGAATTAATCACATCAAGTTTGAACACGGATACAAACCCATACATGAGAAAACCACAAATATTGTTTTATTATAATGTAAATGCAAACACCAAATTCAATTTACATCAAATTATGTAAGCACTAACCTACAGGAGGCACCAACCCCCTGTTCTTTGCAAACACCCACTTACTAGAAGCTCCAACATGCTGGAGGCACCAACCCCCTAATCTTTATAGATACCAACCAGAAGGAGGCTTCAATACCCTAATATAAAAGCACCTACTTGATTTGATTCTCTTATTCAAATGGATTTACTTTAGATCGCAATAGTTCCCTTATAATTCTGCACATGGAGACAATTATTTTTCGAAAAATAAATCTTCAACACTCTAGACCAACAATTTTCTGGTACACAGCAACTTCAGATCTCAAGCCAATCTGCACATTTAGTCTCTGCTCAACTCTCCTCTACACATTGTCTCATATCTATTGTAGATTTTTGACATTTAACAGTTTCAACCTCTTCCAAGTACTCTCATGCACACACACACTCTCTCGTTTTATGCCCAACAAGAACTCAACTTATATATATTTTTTATAGCTTCGCTCCTCACAACTGCCACAATACAACTTGTTTGTAGCAATCTTTTCCCCTTCACAATATGAGAACACAAAACACTTGAATTTGAATGTCATTCGATTTTTTTTATCTCTCAGATTTTTCCTATTCAAACTTCAATTGGTCCTTCGTTAAGCTTTCACCATTTTGCAATTTTTGGCGTTTTCAATTTTTGGCATCCCAAAAACACCAAATGTTTGGCCTTGTTCTATTAAATTTGACACCTGAAACACAAAATTTCTCAGTTGTGGCCCTTGAGCTTCAACAATCGTGGACCATAGACCATAAGCCAAGACCAAGAGTTTATGCTCAAAGGTGCTAAGCCTCATAATCTGTGCAATGTGGCCTTCTTCCTATTATAACGAAACTCCTACAAAATATGTTAACCAATCCTTTTCCAATCTACGCTTGGTAATGTGCCCTCAGATGTGCTCTAGGCTCGGATATTCATGCCTCCAGAAATATCTAGGGATTTGATATTCAATCCCCTCTCCTTCACATTGATGCCTTGCCACTATATTACCTCTCATTAGGGGAATTTTGAGGTCTAAAATGGGCCTCCTAAGGAAAATGTACAATCAAAATTCACTTTATGAGAACCAATCACATTTTAGGGGATTACATCATCCCTAATGGTTGAGGTGGCATTTCTTGAGTTAAAGGTACTTACTTGTCACATTCTCAATGGTGGATAGAAACTCATGGTTAACCATGGTAGTGCTCTAAGTACTTTTAAATTCAAAGTAAAGTACTCATAATAAATGTCATTTCACACTTTTTGAATAAAATAATAGTATTGTCATTTCATATTTTTTGAAAGAAACAATGCATATCCCTATACATTTATTATATTACATTATATTCTATTATATTATATTATATTGTTTTTATATAGTATATTAATTACATGTTATTATACAATTTTAATATTATAAATTTTAATTAATAGCATATAATATAATTAATAATTTATAAATTTATATTTATATTTTATTTTAAGTTATTTAAGTGCAAAGGACAAATGCATTAGTTGTTCAATGATAATGGTTTTTTCTCGAAAAGCTCATTCTTATTTATAGTCACATCAATACAATTTTTTTATTAATTTTATTTTGGTACAACTTTTGAATTGAATTTAACTATGGTTACATGGATTTTGTTGCAAAAAGTGAATTACAAATTCATAAATATTATTTTATTGGTTTAGCTATTATTTTAATATTTCCTTAAAAGACCCATTTTAGACCTCAAAATTCCCCTAATGTGTCCCAAATACCCTCACTTTTGAATGTATATGGGATCCAGTATCTGGTCCCCACTTCCCTTTACAGTGAAATTGTACCACTAGATGCCTCACAGTCTAGATAAGCCTGGATGATTTTTACGCAGTGTCCACCTTTCCTCAAAAATGGTGCTAAGCCTTAGATCTGGGGATCTGGCATCTAGCCCATTCTAACTAACTAACAATGGTTGTATGCCTCGACTCTCAGATGCTTGAATATCTTCAATCCTAGAACCATGTATGCATGGAACTTTGATAGAGTATGGTTGACTTCAATAGAATCTGGATCTAGGCCAATTATTAATAGCACATACTATGTGCACCTCCAAACCACCAAATGCCTGGATGGCCTTTTGCCTCCAGATTCCAAAAATATGAAAATGATGAAATTCCTTAACACTACGAAGCCTTACACAATATCTTCCTAGCGTGAATCCCTAGCCTACCACATCATTTTCCACGTCACTGCCATGTCATCTCTCTGCCACCTTTCATGTCATGTCATTGCCACATCACTGTCACTTGAAAAGGGGCCACTTCGCCACCCAAAAATGATGAATCCACCTATCATGTGCCATGACCACATAGTTCCACATCATAATTTGTGTCATGTCACTTCCATGTGGCACCACATGTATGCCACATGTATTACCATTTCATTCTTTGCCACTTGTTAGGGGATCCACTACCTGTCTGAGAAATCCAACATCCAACCTAACTTGCAGGTGTTTGTCTTGGACAACCCCCTGAATGACTGGATACTTTCCAAACATAGCAAAACATTGTCTCATATGGAATTGTATCTAGACTCCATCACTTCAAACTCAAATTTCTTTGCGTTCCTACAAAGTTATACTAAGTGACATCTGTCATTGGAAAGCTCTTTGAGCGAGTTATCAAACCAACAGACTCCCCATGAACTTGACATCAATGACAACACACTCACCAAATATTTATTCAAATCAAAATTATTCCCATCAAATAATTAAAGGAATTAAAGAATAAGGTAAATATCAAATAGTATGAAAGCAAATCACATAGATTACTATATTTGGTATCTTCATGTAAAACATCCAAACATAATAATAGTACAAGGAAAATAAAATCACATATGATAAAAGTTTGGGAAATAAAAGGCACTATTGTATAAGCATGTTTAAGATGCAAACCCCATGCCCCAAAAATTCATATTTGGCATATAGCTTAAAGCTCAATCGTTGTCTTATATTATGTATTTCTACGTTAATTAGTCATTGCTTACTATTACAATATAATCTAGTTAAATGTCTCCCCTTGAACTAGAGCCATATCTAAATAATATAGTTTCCAGAAAATGTGGCTATAGGTATAAGTATGTTATTTTTGAGACTTAGGTGTGGAGGGATCGAAGGTACAACTACATAAAATTGATTAATTTGTTTTTTCTTCTTTTGTCTTTCTATTAAAGAAATATGTTGATCAGTGGTTGTCATTGATGTCAACCCAAGTAGCACCAGGGGCTACCCCAATCTTGCATGGGAATTTTGACTTGAAAAATTACTCTATTCTAAGTCAAGGATTTTTTGGATGGTTTCTACTTGTCGATATGTTTCCATTGATATATGGCACGCCACGTAATTCTTCACAGTTTGAGAGATATTTTTGTTTGAAGTTAGTAACCCCAGTTAGTGGGCTAAACCCCTATGGGGTTGTGGCATGACACTAATCATTGGTTGTGGTCATTGAATAGTCAATAATTAACAATTTTTTAAACTCCTAAAATCTCTCCAATGTTCACTTGTAGAAGACCCTCTCAACCTAATAATCTATATAAATTGTGACCCTCATATCCTCCTGATGCGGGGATTTAGCTACTTAAAACAGGTCATTGTGGCATTATCACTATAACTTGTTTTCTGCGAAGTTGCAGATGCTACAAAAAAAACCCATTTAAGCCGAAATCCTGATGAAGCGCGTGACCTAATTTCAGATATTATTTCGCTATATTTTAGGAGATATGATCCGAGGAAGTTAGGTTTTTGCAGGCTCCTGAATTTCATATCAAACAGGTGACCTTGGGAAAATTGTCATAACTTTCTCTCTAAGCATTGGATTCAAATTTTGTAAAAAGTGACAAAAAGAGGACGGATGGTAGTTTGTTGGATATTTTTTTTAGGACTGAAGGTTGAAATAGTGACATGTGGCACTTCGTACAAGTTCGCTCTCATGAACCAGTCTATAATTAGGTCATCGTAGGAGATTGGGCATAACTATTTCTTGAAAAATCCAATATTGATCAAACCTGCGGGGTTATAAAGAGGACTCAGAGGGCTACCATAGGTCGCAATTTCAGACCTTGGAGATCTGAAATTACATAGACATAGTATATTCAATATCAAGATTCTAGACGGCAAGAAAAAATATGCATTTAAGGATCACTGCAGTAAGGAAAACACATCAACGGTCAAGGGTAAGTCTGCTACAACAAGGTATGTATGATTAGTGTTTGAATTTTAATTTGAATATAATCTCTGACATGTTTTTTTCCAGGACTATGTAAGTATTTTGTATGTATGTTTGATTGGGTTTCGTTCATAAATGTTGAACGTATTTACATTTGAATTTTGAATATTTCTCTGACATATGGTTTGCAGGACAGTGTAAGTATTTTGTTTGTATATTGGTTTGGGCCATGCAACGCCACAGTATAATTACTTGAAGCAAGCACAACAATACCTCAGCAACTGCTAGTCTTCAAAGAAGCAGTGTCAAGTCAGGTATCAGGTCGTGTCAAAAGTCAGTATTGTAAAAATCATCGTTGTAAAATTTTAAAAGAGTCATTATTGTAAAAGTGTCAATCTTCCTAGAGTTGGAGAGGCATTGTTGGGAGGTATAAGTATCATTGTTGGATAATGTTATGGTTGGGCTGCGGGTCATAGTATGATTAGGTGATTGGTCTAGTTCAAGAAAATCATTGTGAATCATATTTTATTATGGATCATTGTCCCCGGTACGAGAGTCCACACTCTTGTCTTATTTCTGATCATTATAGGGTGGCAGGGAGGTGCTAGGTTGGTGCATGAAGTCACCTACAGGTTGGAGGTTGTGAACACTTCAAGGTGGTAGGTTGGTCTAGGATATCGAGGCATCCATGCAGTTGACTACCAAAGAAACCAAGGCATTGGGGCATCCTTCCAGTGGGAGCTGGAAAATAATGTTTTTCTAGAATTCTAGGAAGTTGTACCTTTCATTTCAGTTGGGGCTGAAGATTAAATAATTTATTAGAAAAACGTTCGGTGGTTTTTTACCCGAAGGGGGTTTTCCACCTCAAATTTGTGTGCCTATTGTGTTCTATTGTTTACTGTTGTTACTGGATAAACATCAAGAATAATTGAAGATTAACTAATGCTCTGAAATATTTAAAAGTGTTATTTGATAAGAAATATTGATTCACCCCCCACCCCCTCAATGTTTCCAACAATTGGTTTCAGAGCTTGGCTCCTTCAATAGTAGTCTAACAACTAGAAGGAGATCATGGAGTATACTAAGAATATAGTTCCTTTGTTCAATGGAAATAATTACGCACTTTGGAGTGGAATAATGCAGGTTCATTTCCTAGCGCAAGGATACGAATTATGGGAAAACGTTGAAAAAGGCTTTATAGCGATCTGGGATGAACAAGGTAAGAAAAATATGGTATATGATGCAAAGGCAAAAGATCTCATTATCAGTGGTCTTATCGACTTTGTCTATCTTAAGGTACTGAATTGAAAAACTGCTAAAGAAGTATGGGGCAAGCTTAAGAATATATATGTCGTTGACTCAAACGTGAAAGAAGCAAAGCTTCAAATTTACAGGGCAAAATTTGAGCAACTCAAAATGAAGGAAGATCAAAATATTGATGCATACTTACAGTGTGTTGATGAAATAAAAAATCCATTGGAAGGTTTGGGAGAACCTGTCGACACGAAAATTGTTGTCCAAAAGATCCTTAAAACCTTGCCAACAAGATTCAACCCAAAGGTATATGTCTTGGAATATAGTTCGAATCTAACCAATCTCAACAAAGATGAATTGCATGGAGTGCTTACGGCATATGAAATGAGGATTGAAGAAGAGAACGACACATCTCACCTAGAAACAGAATTTTCCACATCCAAGAAGACTATTAAGGACAAGCATACTCCGACACTGAAAACTTGTAGTTGTAAGGAAGAAGATGATGAAGAATTTTGAGATAAAGAATTTTCCTACTTCATGCGAAAAATGAGAACTAGTACGGGGAAATTCAAAGGTAAACTTCCATTGGTATGTTTCGATTGTGTTGAGGTTGGGCATTTTGCAACCAATTGTCCTCACAAAAATGAGGTTGTTACGAAAGGAAAGAAAGGTATGAAGAAGTTCAAAAATCAAGGCAAGAAGAAACGGTTTAAGAAGAGTTTCTTCTCCAAAGAAGATAGCTCCTCATCTGATGAAGACAGTGATAACGAAGAAGAAAACAACGGAAGAGTATTGTTTATGGACAAGCATAATAAGCAAGAAGCATCCGACGAAGAAGGATATGAAGAAGAAGAGATGAATGAGGTTGAATTTCAAAACAAAGTGATCAGGGTTATCAAAGAGCTCAAGGTCGAGAAGAAGCATGTCAACACTCTTTAAGACGAATTAAAGTTAGAAAGGGAACAGGTACTAAATCTTAAAATCAAGGTTGAAGAATACAAACAAGTTGAAGAATCGCTCAGGGAAGAATTAAAGGAAAGCAATAAGGAAAGAGAAGCATTGGAAGCTAAAATGGTTTCTCTACGAAAGCAAGTAAAAAATGGAAAAACTCTTCAAAACTACACCAACAGCTCCAAGGCATTGGAAAAAATCATCAACAATCAGCGATAAAACAGTGACAAGACTGGTCTTGGTTACAAATAAAAATCTGAAAAGGAGTCAAGTCCTTCTATGACAACAAAAGAATATGGATATGAAAAATATAGCAAGCAGGTATACCTCCCAGCCAACTCGAGAGATCAGGACTCTCAGGAAGAACCATGGAAGACAATTCCTCGAAGAAGATTTCCTCCCAAGTATCAACCTATCTTCTATGGTCATTGTTATTCATGTGGAAAGTTTGGACATAGAGGTATAGAATGTCGCATATAGGTTTGGATTAAATACAGTTTCAAGAGATCTTTCAGAAATGGATATTTCGAAACTCAGCAGAATATTAGCAGATTTGATCATTTGAGAGATGATGTCGAATGTTACAAATGTAACAATTTTGGACACCTAGCTAAAGATTGCAAACTTGGAAGTTCTTCAAAGAAATTCTCGCAAAATTAGAATGAACAAATATGGAAAAAGCAGACTGAAAAATGTGTTATCACTCTCGAGGCTCAAAGCAACAGAAACGTTTGGTATGTTGATAGTGGTTTCTCAACTCATATGACTGGAAATAGGAATAAGTTCATATCCTTGAAGGAAAAGAAGGATGAAACAAAATCTTTTGGAAATGACGGGTGTTCAAACGTCATAGGAGTAGGTACAGTGACACTTGGAAGAAAGAATGCATTAGCGAAAGATGTGTTGGTTGAAAATATGAATCACAATATGCTCAGTGTTGGACAAATGTGCGATCAAGGACACACAATGCTATTTAAATCTAAGAAATATAAATCAAGAAAGACAAGTTCAGTACAATTGTGGCTACAAGCAGAGCTCAAAATGACACATATAATTTGGATGAGACACCTAAAGGGTTCTTTTTGGTGAAAGAAGACGAAAGTTTGTTATGGCACAAACGAATGGGACATAAATTTCGACAATTTGGTCAGCATTAGCAAGAAAGTAGTGAGAGAAATACCTGAATTTTCAAAACCTACCAATACGATATGTGAATCTTGTTGGCACGGCAAGCAGACAAAAGTTGAGTTCAAGACAAAAGAACACTTTGCATCACGTCCATTGGAATTACTACATACTAATCTATGATATCATATGAGAACAAAAGTTTTAGATGGACAATTATATTTTATGTTAATGATAGATGATTACACCAGAATGATAGTCATCAGCTTCTTAAAGAAAAGGACTGAGGCATTCAAGTGTTTTAGAATCTAAAAGGAATTGGTCGAAAATGAAATTGATTTGAAGATCAAATGTCTGAGATCAGCTAATGGCAGAGAATTCACTTCCAAGGTATTTCAGCAGTACTGTGACGAAAATGGAATAAAAAGGCAATTCTCAATAGCCAAAACATTGCAACAAAATGGAGTTGTTGAAAGAAAAAACATAACCGTATAGGAAATGGCCAAAACAATGTTAAATGACTCAAAATTAGATGATAAATTCTGGGTTCAAGCAATCGATACAGTTTTATTCATTATAAATAGAGGTTTGCTATGGAACAATTGTAACATGGCTCCATACGAATTATGGAAAGGAAGATCGGCTAACGTCAAATACTTCAAAATATTTGGAAGCAAATGATACATCAAAAGAGAAGATAAAAAATTGGGCAAGTTTGATTCCCATGCCAATGAAGGTATTTTTGTTGGTTATTCACGTAAAAGGAAGGCTTATAGATGCTACAATCTGAGGCAAAAACAAATAGTGGAAAACATAAATGTTACTTTTGATGAAGATTGTGTTACAAAGGATGACAATGACATTGTCCCTTCAAGCAAATTTGAGGGAATTGAGGGAGAATCTGTGAAGGATGAAGAAGAAGCTCTAGAACAAGGCCAATCAAATAAGGAAACAACAGATGTACAAGAAAATTCTCCAAAAGCTTTAAAAGAATGGTGTCAAAAGAATCATTTGTAAAATCAAATCATTGACAACATAAATGAAGGAATTGGAACCAGAAGAAGTCGAAAGCTTCGTTTATCACAAGAAGCCCACCTTGCTTCTTTAGCAACTTTTGAGCCTAGTAATTTTGAGGAAGCTAGTCAAGATGAACACTGGGTAGCAGCTATGAATGAAGAACTAGATCAAATTGAGAAGAACAACACTGGGGAATTGCTTCCACGACCAAAGGATAAAAATGTTATTGGAACTAAATGGGTCTTCAAAAACAAATTGAATGAGTATGGACATGTTACTAGGAATAAGGCAGGATTAGTTTGCAAAGGATATGCACAAGTTGAAGGAATTGATTTTGAATAAATATTTGCTCCCATTTCCAGAATGGAAGCTATCAGAATGCTTCTCAAGCCTTATGCATGCTCGAGAAAATTCAAGGTCTACCAAATGGATGTTAAGTCGGCTTTTGTAAATGATGAATTGGAAGAAGTTTATATTGAGCAACTTGAAGGTTTTCTACTCTCTGAAAAGGAAAACTATGTCTGCAAATTAAAGAAGACACTATATGGTCTCAAGCAAACTCCTAGAGCTTAGTATGCTCGTCTTGATGGATATATACATCAGCAAGGATTTAAGAAAGGAAGCGCCTACAACAATATCTACGTGAAAGTGGATCAAGATAACCTAACGATTATCGAGGTATATGTGAACGATATAATTTTTGGAAGCAATGATGACAGATTAAGTAAAAAAATTGCCACAAATATGAAAGTGAGTTTGAAATGTCTCTACTTGGTGAGTTGACATACTTTTTAGGGCTTCATATATCTCAGTAGGATAGAGGAATATTTAAATATCAAACCAAGTACGTCAAGGAAATGCTCAAGAAATTCAAGATGGAAGATTGCAAATTTGTCCTTACCCCAATGGTAACAGGTTGCAAGTTAAGTTTAGAAGATTCATCAAAGGATGTGGACCAAAGGTTTTATAGATCTATGATTCGCAGTCTTCTATATGTGACAGCTTCTCAGCCAGACGTAATGCAGGGAGTTGGACAAGTAGCAATATTCCAAGCGGAACCAAAATAATCTCATATTATTGTCGTCAAAATAATTCTTTGATATCTTAAGGGCACAACAGAATATGGTTTATGGTATCCCAAAATAAATAATCTAGTGATCCAAGCTTATATAGATGCAGATTGGGCAGGAAGTGTTGATGATCAAAAGAGTACCAGGGGAGTAGCATTCTATCTAGGTGGTTGCCTTGTTTCATGGTTAAGTAAAAAGCAATCTTCAATCTCATTATCCACAACAGAGGTAGAATATATTGCGGCAGCAGCGTATTGTACTCAAGTTCTCTAGATGAAGCAAAATTTGCAAGATCTTCAAGTCAAGTTTGATGAGCTTATTCCCATATTTTACGATAACACCAATGCCATCAATATCTTTAAGAATCCTCTGATGCATTCCAAAACAAAGCACATTCTGATCAAATATCATTGCGTTAAAGAGCAAGTCACCGAAAATAATATCAAGCTTGAATATGTTGGCACAAAGGAACAAATTGTGGACATCTTTACCAAACCATTATCTTGTGAATCATTTGAGTATCTTCGCCTAAAGATTGGGATTCTCCCAAGTTCTCATTAGTCTCTTTCTCTTATCTAAATAAGTAAAAAAAGGGGAGTTGAGGTGTGTATAGGTCCACGGGATGACTTTTGTCAAGGTGAGTTACCCTTTGCCATTGATGACAAAGGGGGAGAAAATGTTGTAGGAATAGGTGTCTTGATCATAGGGGGAGTACTCGTGTTGCCATCAATGCCAAAGGGGGATATTGTTGATCAGTGGTTGCCATTGATGTCAACCCAAGCAACACCAAGGGCTACCCTGATCTTGCATGGTAATTTTGACTTTACGACATACTTTATTCTTAGTCAAGGGTATTTTGGATGGTTTCTACTTGTCGAGATATTTTTGTTGATATATGGCACACCATGTAATTCTTCACGGTTTGAGAGATATTCGTGTTTGAAGTTAGTAACCCAGTTAGTGGGTTAAAACCCCATGGGGTTGTGGCATGACACTAATCATTAGTTGTGGTCATTGAATAGTCAATAATTAATAATTTTTTAAACTCCTAAAATCCCTCCAACATTCACTTGTTTAAGACCCTCTCAACCTAAGTTTTCATATAAATTGTGACCCTCGTATCCTTCTCATACAAGGATTTTGCTACTTAAAACAGGACATCGTAGCATTATCGCTATAACTTTTTTTTTTGCGAAGCTTCAGATGCTGAAAAAAAAAAACCCATTTCAGTCGAAATCCTGATGAAGCGCGTGACCGAATTTTAGATATCGGTTCATTATATTTTCGGAGATTGTTGGACGGATAAATCGTTCTTGCGGACAAGACCGATCTCCCTAGTGTCAGAAGACAATCTAGCAACAAACGAACAACTAAGTTTGTCTTTCTCTAGATATATTCGTTTTACAAATAAATGCTATGAAGGTGTCGATCCTACCTTAGATCCAAATGCTTATTTGTGGTCGTAGTGCTTCCGTCGCATCAATAATCCTTCGTCGCAACAAGAGCTCTTTTGTCGCAAGAAAGTATCATCTTTCGTTGATCTGCAATCACAAACAAGAAAATATCAAATAGCACCTGTATAAAAAATAATCATAAAACATACCTATCATAGTGATCAAGGAATCTATGAAATAAATGATCAAACGACAGCTTATTGAAATAAACAATCGAACGACAATTTATTGAGAAAAAAAGAACTTGATTGTATTAATCTTAAAATATACAGAAGAACCTTACAACCTTAGCCTTGATGTTCGAAAGGCCTTCCCGGGGTCCGAAGCAGGAGTCTCCTCTACTTTGATAAGTCTTGCACTCTTCCTTCAGGAGCAAAAAGAGGTATGTGATCTTTCCTCTCAAAAGACTTCAACTCAATCACACATAAAGCTGAACTCTAATTCTCAATCTCCAAAATCTCAATCTCCAAAAACTTAATCTTCAAATTCTTCTTCACTTCAGTTAACCCTTTGAGGCTACCCAATGCCCCCTTTTATAGAGCAGATGAGGAGGTTAGGATTCCACCTTTAAAGGGATAGAACCCTCCTTCAAAGGGATAGGCTCCTTACATCAAGGGATTAGTTCCTTAAGGTGTGGGATACATGCACCTTACTAAAGCGTACTCATCCCCAAAAAATCTCATCCAGAACCTTCTAGAATTGACCAAAATTCAACCTTTTCAGTTTTCTTTCGCGCTTTTTTCACTTTACAGGGGTACCGCAAGCATTACACTTGGAAAATGCGTTCTAGAACGCAGTTTCTCTTCACATTACCTGCGTACCCTAGCTAAAAACGCATGCAGGCTTCATGTTACCTGCGTACCCTGAGTTTCAGAGATTTTTAGGGTTTTTCTTCCAGTTCTGAGGCTTGGAATGAGGAACAAAGGTTGTAAGACATGCAAAGGAGGCATGTATGAGTGTTTAATGAGCTCATACAGTCAGCAGAATGTCAAGGTGACAATTTTTAGTGTAACAGAGATATGATCTGAGGAAGTTAGGGTTTTTGCAGGCTCCCAAATTTCATGTCAAACAGGTAACTTTGGGAAAATTTTCATAACTTTCTCTCTGAGCATTGGATTCAAATTTCGTAAAAAGTGATAGAAAGAGGACGAGCGATAGTTTGTTGGATATCGTTTTCAGGACCGAAGGTTGAAACAGTGACACGTGGCACTTCGTACAAGTTCTCTCTACTGAACCAGTCTATAATCAGGTCATCGTAGGAGATTGGGCATAACTATTTCTTGAAGAATCCAATATTGATCAGACCTGCGGTGTTGGAAAGAGGACTTAGAGGGCTACCACAAGGTGCAATTTCAGACCTTAGAGATCCGAATTACATAGATACAGCAGATTCAATATCAAGCTTTCTAGAAGGCAAGAAAAAATATGCATTTAAGAATCATTGCAGTAAGGGCAACACATCAACAATCAAGGGAAGTCTGCTACAACAAGGTATGTATGATTAGTGTTTGCAGATTCTTTTGAATATCATCTATGACATGTGTTTTTGCAGGACTGTGTATGTATTTCGTATGTATGTTTGATTGGTTTTTGTTCATCAATGTTGAACGTATTTACATTTGAATTTTGAATATTTATTTAACTTATGGTTTGCATAACAGTGTAAGTATTTTGTTTGTATATTGGTTTGGGTCTTGCTCATTAATGCATGTGCAAGGAGGACACAATAGGACAACTCAAACACATACTAGAAGGACAATGCAACACCAAAGTACCATTACTTGAAGCAAGCACAACAATACCCCAGCCATTGCTAGTGTTCAAAGAAGCAGTGTCAAGTCAAGTATCAGGTCGTGTCAAAAGTCATTATTGTAAAAATCATCACTGTAAAATTGTAAAAGAGTCAATCTGCCTAGAGTTGGAGAGGCATTGTAGGGAGTTATAAGTGCCATTGTTGGATAATGTTATGGTTGGGCGGCACGTCATAGTGTGATTGGGAGATTGGTCTAGTTCAAGAAAATCATTGTGAATTATATTGTATCGTGGATCATTGTCCCCAGTACGGGAGTCCACACTCTTGTCTTATTTTTTATCATTATAGGGTGCAAAGGAGGTGTTAGGTTTGTGCATGAAGTCACTACAGGTTGGAGGTTGTAAACACTTCAGGGTGGTAGGTCGATCTAGGATGTTTGAGCATCTATTCAGTCGACTACTGAAAAAACCAGGGCATTGGTGCGTCGTTCCAGTGGGTGCTGGAGAATAATGCTTTTCTAGAATTCTAAGAAGTTGTACCTTTCATTTCAGTTGGGGTTGAAGATTGAAGAATTTATTAGAAAAGCGGTCGGTGGTTTTTGACTAGGAGGGGGTTTTCCACCTAAAATTTGTGGGCCTATTATGTTCTATTGTTTACTGTTGTTACTGGATAAACATCAAGAATAATTGAAGATTAACTAATGCTCTGAAAATATTTAAAAGTGCTAATTAATAAGAAATATTGATTAACTCCACCCCTAAACCCTCCCCCCCCACCCCCAACCCCCGCTCAATATTTCCAACAAAATCATGGGAGACATCTAAGTGCTCACAAGAGATAGTGAGAAACAACAAGAAACATTGAACATCATGACGAAAACTTTCTCACATCTCTTAAAATGTCTCCAATTTCTTGAGACTTCACTTACCCCCAAGACATGTACTCGATTTTACAAGACACAAATAACACGCACAATAGTACATAACTAGCATTCTAACTTCCCTACTACCCATAACATAGCATTTGTAGCCCCCGGATGTAGGTGATTGATATGCTCTATTTTGGTGGCCATCTGGCCCCTCCACGCGAAGGCACCTGGCCTCACCATGCGGCTGCACCTACCTCCTACATGAAGGCTTTAAATATGAATCTTTGGAAAGGACATCGGCACCTGCGGAATTTACTCCTGCAACTTGCACCTTGGCTTCTGCAACTTTCTCCTTGCCCATTTATGGCTGATGGCTCCAGCTCTCATTCTTATTTGCATGTTCATCTCTCATTCTCCACTGACCTCCGTCACGCCTCTGTCTGTTGCTTTGTAAACCTCTGTCTCGCCTCCACCCAGTGCGTTGCTCCTCAACCCCCCTCTGAGCTTTATTTTCCAGACCTGCAAACCCATCATCCTGTCGACTCAATGCCGAGAAGACACCGAATGTGGTGTTGTCGCGGAGGCAGAGGCTCTCCCTCTCGCCCTCCTGTTCTGGCGATGGTTGAACGATCCTTAACCTTCTATGTGGTTGTGGAAGAACTAGAGGTCCTCGACCCCCATCTGCTCTCAGCTCAACTCTCAATTCACCTCCCGGAGGAGAAGTATTGCCACTCCGGCTCCGGTAGTAGAAAACACCCACGTAAATCGACTCTTTCGCACTCCTCCCCTCGGCCAAGGAAATACGTCAGCCTCCCAATCAAATGTGTGGCAGAAGACTTGGACAGCGGAGGGAGTAACTCTGTGGAAGGCACCCAACAAAAAGACTCAAAAGCGGACAAGGTGGGTCGCTCCACTTCGACTCCAAAGCTGGCACCCCAGCTCTCTAAGAAGGATGAGGCCTTGTCCGACTACAGATGCTTCATAGTTGAAGAGAATCCCCAAATGGAGAATCATGACATCCAAAATCGATAGCCATAGAGCCTTGGCTCTCCTCGTTCTCAGATTTTTATATGCCATTCTATAGTTTTTTTTGTCTATCTTTCTATCTTCCAGCAAACTCAATCACTGAAGTTTATGTTTATAGTTGTTTCCCCAAGAAGGGCAGCTCATTTTTTGAAATGTTGAACTCAGTAAGGGTTGGTTCCCCCCTGAAAGGAAACTCATCTTTTGAATTTTTGAATTGTCTTCACCCAACAGGGGTTGGCTAATCTAGCAACCCCTGTTCTAAAGCTTGACTGTATTTTTTGTACACTATAATAGAGTTTAGCATTACTAAGAAAAAAAACATAGCATTTGTAGCCCCTTACAATTAATCGATTGTGATTGATTTATGAACTACACTATATAAAACATCAAAGTTTTTTTTTTAATCTAATAATGATAAGAATAATGGATTGAATGTTCCATGACCCTTTACAATCATTGATTGCTCCTAATGTATTTTGCTTATGCCTTTGGGATTCCAGTTATATTTTTGTAAAGGGCGTAAAAGTAATTACTACATGATCCACTTCCTTACAAATGGAATTGTTTTAAAGACATCAACACTCTCGAAAATTGCTAAAATTTTCAAACTAATTTTTATAAGTTGTAACTATTAAAACTAGTAAAATATACTTCAAATTTGTTAAATAACCATACAGACAAATTTATAGTTACCACTTACTATACAAAATTATAGTCACCATTTAAAATTACTATATAATTCTCATTTTAAAAAAAATTATAATTCTCATTTTTAAAGATCAAGTTGGATTTTAATTGCATCAAACTCCTTATAAATAGTAAACAAACAGATTCCAAGATAACGTACTTCCCAAATAAATTGTATAGCATACAATTACACGAGGCAAATAATTGACATGAAAATGAAAAAAATCAACATATTAAAACATACACTAAACTTCATCAAAATAATGCAAACTACATTGGACCAACACCTATCCAATTGTTTGAGGAACAACAATTACATTCTCTCCACTTACCACAAACTATATAGAATGTCTTACTACCAGCTTCCACAACTTTTTAGTTTAATCTTATTCCATATAAACTTTTGTTCGTGAACACCGAGAAAAGGTCAGTATTTGTGGATAGATACCTCAGAGAGCACCCAGCCACCCTGCATTTGCATTTTTCGCATTGTCTAGTGCACACTGAACACCGAGAAAAGGTCAGTATTTGTGGATAGAAACCTCAGAGAGCACCCAGCAACCCTGCATTTGCATTTTTCGCATTGTCTAGTGAACATTTTATATATATATATATATATATAACTCGTGAGATTTTGAATCTTCGCATAAGTCTTTATTGCAAATGCATTTGCTGATTGTTTGGTTCTTTTGACATGTTGCGTGGTATTCGTCTACAAAATAGTGGGATTCTCTCTTCATGCATATATAAACATATATAATAAAATATTTCAGTATAGTTAGTCTAAGTAGATAATTATTTATTATCAATGTTGTTGAATATTTAACTAATTACATGCTTATCAATTCATAGTTTGAATATATATATATATATATATATATATATATATATATATATATATATCCCTTAAATTTTTAATAATATATAAAATTAATTGCACACATCAAGCTATTTTTCTAGGTTGTTAAATTTTCTCCCAAAAATGGTCATATATATATATAACAACCATCTTTAAGCTATTTTTCTAGGTTTTAAAAGCAATTTTTCTAGGTTTTCAAATTTTTACTTTATAAAAAAACAAGTTATTTTTCTAGGTTTTCGAATTTTTTTCTTATTCTTGGGAAATATCATACAAGAAGCAGGGCATCTGGATGACATGTATACAACACATAGGGCGTCTAAATGTCACGCATTTTCTTGTCCTTCGTCCTTTCTTTGACCTACACTCTCATTGATCCCATCATTAGAGAGGCAATACGGTAGTGATGACGGAATTATCATACTGATTCAGATACATCCGTACCTTACATATCAACGCTTAACAAATACCGATTTCTGACACAATGGCACCCGCACCTAGTGCAGGTGACCACTTGGTTTCTGATCTTTCAGAGTTATTTCATTTCATGTCAAAAATATTTGCAGGCATTTTTAATGATAAACACTACGACCCTTGCAAATTTTCAACATATGATCCGTGCCTTCATGGTATGAAACTCTCTCCACTGTATTTGAACACAAAAAGCTTTAATAGACCAACCACATATCAGTCCTTTCATTCTTTGGCTTGAGAGAACAACATTTGTGCACTTGACATCAGGTACAAGTCATTTGCTTATTACCGGTATAAAAGAGTGAGAACAAGTAAATCACGTGTGAAGCTTTTGCAGTCCCCAACAAAATAACAAACCAAATTTACATGATTCTAGCCCCTGACCGTGTGGGTTTGGAGGCTACTGGCCATTGAGGAGAATCGAACTATACAGATTTCAGAATTCAATAAACAATGGCAATATTCAGTAATGCCATAAATCTGAAAACAAAGGCCATGACACCCACCCATCATATTGTAATAGAAATAGGATAGTAGGCATAGAAAACCCCAAGAATACAACGTGATATTACCTGGTCTGCACTTACCTGAACAAAATCTGCTTCCAACATGCAGAAATTATCTTTATCTTTTTAAGCCAATCCTAAGTAAACTTGCTGCTTTACAAAATAATTCGAATGATGTTTCTAAAGGGATTATTATCTAGAAATAACCTACGCTTTTCTTAATACCCCAGCTAAAAGCGAGAAAGCTTATGCTTCACTGTTCTTTCCAGATTCGCCCAGTGACTCTTAGCTTCAACTCCTTCCTATCTCCACCTGAAAAGAACAATGCCATGTTTCTCTGAATAATTAACCCATCATGGCTCTCACGCACTTTCCGATGACTGTCTCGGATGCTTCTTGGCACTCCTTGCCAGATCATTTTTCTTCCATTGGCCCCAACTTCAAGGCTATAGCTGAAATTCTTTGCTTCATTGTCATCTCCCATAAAACGCAGAAAAGCCATATATACCGGCGCCATACCTAATTGAAAGGCTTCAAAATGAAGACAAAAATACTGTCCAAAACAGTGGAAGACCTGCAAACAATCAACCGAGGAATTTTTAAAACATGATAGGGGAATAACTAAACAAGACCAAAATATTCAATGGAACAGTAACAAATGTTTCGTTGTGTTAACAAGCAACAGCATCTTGTAGGATCAGAATAGTGAAAGTAGAAAAATTTATTCACATTGGTACTCACTGTCAACATCCAGGTGGCATTTTCAACTTCACGTGGATTGGATTTTACATAGCGGTGATTAAAAGTACAACCTGTGTGCATGTCAACTTTGTGATCATCCCTTAGATGTGCCACAAGAAACTGAATATCACCTGTGACAGAACATTCCGATCCTGCATAGGGGCAGTTGTATGGTCTGAAAGAGCATAGGGCCTCATGTTTAAGTTTGCTATAGTAGGGAAAAATTTCCGGGCATCCAAGATTGTAATGCTTGCAAGGTAACTCAAGAGATTCTGCCACTTTCTCCAAGGCTAAGCACCTTATGTCTCCAAGCTCTTGTCTACAAGTAGGGCATTTGTTATGAACTCTTGACTTACAGCTCGAACATAGCGTATGCCCATTATGACACTGAAACATCATATTTAGCAGCAGTCAGAATTAAAGAATAAACTAGTCAAAATGCAAATGTGAAACATGGCAAGATAGAAAGTGAATTTGAGAAAGAACAGGACAAAATGTCAACCATCCATCTTGGGCGCACTGAAATCTGTTATTACAAGCTATAAAGACTCCTAGAAAAGCAAATGAAACAACTCTGAATTTATCGAATACATTGCATGCTCAAACTAGAATACTTGATACAGAAATAGGAATCTTAACCGGATAACAGAAGAAAGGTATCTACATCAAGGCATGTCAGATAACACGTTACAACATACAATAGACTTGAAATTTGAACACAGGAAAAAAGACAATACGTGTTAAGGACTTTCATGACCCGCCGCTGAAGTAGAATTGTAATTAATTTCACATTTCAGACAAAATACATTATTTTGAAATCCTCTCTTTTATATTGAGCATAGACTCGTTTGTTTTCAGAATTCTTCATTTCCATTTTCATGTACCTCAGATTTTTATGTCTTTATTCTCATTGCTGTACTCTTTAATCCCATTGACCGGCTTCTTGTGGTCATTTATTGGATATTAATAAAATTATCATATCTTATTTTATTATTTTCTACTATACATATAACCTGTAACCTGTAAGTATTCAAAATGCCATTCAAACAGAAAAATAAAAATAAATATGCAGAAGAATTCTCAACCATTTATGACAGTATTCTATAGTATGCGAAGGAAAAAAACAATGTTCTTTTTTGTGACGAGAAATTGAGCACCAACACTAAGAGTTGATCCTTCGCAGTTTGGTTAAGGACTTTTCCCAAAGAAGCATCAACAGAAACTAGTTGCAAATTGAACCTAACATGGAACCAAGAACAGCTGGCACAAAACTTGAGATCTACGTCACCAAAGAGCCCAGTAAAAACAAATCCACCATATTCTCTTAAACACATGTACAATAAAGCTAAAATATTCTCTTAAACATGCACACCTCTCTTCAGCTATACATGAATCAGAAGGCCAATGTTCTCCCAAGGCTAAAAACTAAGTTTTGAAGGATGAGCGAATTATCTCAATCTTTACAAATTATAACGACATAATTATAGGGCTGTAAACATATCACTAATATGTCTCCCTCTTCAAACTGACGTTCCGTCATAAACTGATCGGTTTGTTGCTTCATTCTATTTTTGCAGCAAGGGTAAGGTTATCCTTCAGAGTAGGAAGAACGTTCTGCACTTCTTGAAGAATTTTAACTGCTGCTGGAACAATGGAGTAAAATCTTTCAAAAACCAAGGTTCATAACCATATAATGCCTTGTAAAAACGTTTTCATGGTATATGATACGATATTATACCAGTACCAACCAATCATTCAAAAACCGAGGTTCATAACCATATAATGCCTTACAAAGAAACGCTTTAGTGGTATAATGTGATATTATACCAGTACCAAACAATGTGAAGCCACTTAAACTACTGTGTCTACATATTACCTGTATATATTAGGTGGTAACCGTTCAAATATTAGCTAACAAACTTTGTTTTTCCATCAGCTCTAGAGTAGTATGTTGTGTTCATGTTGAAGCATTGAGCAAAGAGATTGAAACAAGAAAGAAAATTGTGCCCAACGCAAGATTATTATGATTATTATATTAAAGAAGATATATATATATATATATATATATATATATATATATATATCTTCTTTAATATAATAATCATAATAATCTTGCATCGGGCACAATTTTCCCAAAAGTACGATCTAGCTTCGGACATTGATCCCAAAAGTACGAGGGCACGATGCAAGATGATTATTATATTAAAGGATATATACATATAACTTTGGACATAGCAGAATAACTCCCAAAAGTACGAGAGATGTCTTAATTCGAAATTAGGACAAGTTTTATTTACTCATCTAAAGCAACATTAACTTGAGTCTACAAATAAGTTTGTAAAAATTTAAGTTACAATGGTCATTGTTTTATCATAACTCCTTAATAACCCAATACATTAGTAAATACATATTAAACGCTTCTATGAAAGGCAATTTTTCACATATTAAACATATTTTAAATAGATTTTTCGTCATCTTGTAATTCTAACCACTCTGAATCCATGAAACCTGTCATTCTTGGTAAAACTCAACACCAAAATCAGACATCCCTTTTATCCAGCACAAAATCCTCTTTGCAGCCTTCCACAGCACAACTCTAAGGAAAGTCATGAACCTAGCAACAACATTTATTGCAAATTTGACTTCTGCGCTTGTGAAAGTTTAAATAAATCAAGCTTCCTACCAATATATCATTTTACCTACCTTCATCACATAGCTTCAAACCTGTTTCAAATGGTGTCGACGATAGCTAGCAGTATGTTATTTTGAATCTCTTGAGCAACTCTTGCACATACTTTGCTTGCAAGATGAAAATGCTGTCCTTCTGTCATAAACTAATTATGAGATCATCTACATAAACAAGAAGGATATCAATTCCCTTGCCACTTATTTTGATATTCAAGTTAGGGTCCATTGCACTCCTTTGAAAGGTACTTGCTCTAAACTGCACATCAATTTCAGATAAAATGCCCTGGGGTTTTGCTTCAAGCCATAAAGTGCTTTCACCGACCTGAAAACCAGATTGCTCCTTGTCATTTACCTCAAGCCTCGTACATTCCTACTTTGGTCACATACACCTCCTCTTCTTTGAGGTCTCCAATAAAGAATGCACAATTCACATTCATCCGGTGGAATACTCGAAACTAAATTGTATTGTCAAAAGCTAACATTAATTTTATTGTCGTTATCTTCGTCATTAGGGAAAAAGTCTCTTCAAAACCAATGCTTTAAAATCAAGCCAAACACTGACCAAACCGACAACTGAAGTGCTTCATTGATCAGTTTTGTATCAAACCAGACATTGCAACATAAATGTACATGAATATATATAATTTTTTAAATTCGATGTTTTATGTAAAAAAAATTAAGTAAACCAGTTCATAAACCATATCATCAACCGATCCCGATCCAAGTTTGGTCTCACCCTTGACCAATTCGGAGTTTGATTCTAACTTTTAAAACATTGCTCAAAATGAACCAGTTCCTAATGTGCACATCCCCGTCAATGAAGTATAAAGTTAAAACATTATACTTCATTCTAATGACTTGTCGCCAACAGGCTTCTTCCATTTAGCCAACTTGACCAACTTTTAGGTCTTATTTCTTTGAAACTCCATCCATTGCATTGCTCTTTGCTTCTTGCATAGAACTACATTCAAAAAAAGAATTCACCAGCTCACTATAAGAGAATACTTTACTTAATACTCTTGCATCTTTGATGTGATTCGCTCAGATATTCTACGTTCTGAAACATCAGCTTCTCCTTCCTCTTGCTTTTTTTTCCACCACTTGCTTCTCTCTCCTTCTGTACATGACAATTAACTGTGAAAATTACGTCAAACTAGGAATCCTACTGCAGCAACTGATTGAAAGTCTTCTATTCGTTATTTACTTAACAAATTATTTATTGTGTTCTACAAGTAAATATCTAAATCCATTCACTACAGCCTACACAATTAAATTGTGGAACAAATAAAAGTGCAGAAACAAATCTGAACACACATAGATCACACAACCATTCGACACAATTATTTTTGGACTAATGTCCCCGAAAAAACCCAATGCGGGAAACCGGTGCAGCAGATCTGGGGGTTTATGTTATTATGCAGTAAATTCTGAGTACAAATCTATGATTGACGAGACTATCAAATCATATAGAGAAACTGACAGAAGAGATCTCATGAGACAAACCTCACTCCTCCACGGGAAACTAGCACTGATCTGCACCAAGGCTGGACTGCCCTGCGCAGTGACTGCATCACAATTGTTGCTGCCCTTTGCCTCTGCGCTGGTCTCACTGCTGGCTGGAAACTGAAGCCTACTGGCCCTCCAGAAAATCTCTCTGGGATCTGGCTCTGGCTCTGGCTTTGCGTTGTCTCCTAAGCAGGAAAACGACTTTCCCTCTAGCTTGTTGGGAAAAATACTGAGAGGGGGGGGTTGAATCAGTATTTAGTGCAGACAATCAAACTTGTATTTTTTCCTTTCTAAAACCCATACGCTACTTTACTGAAGGAAACTAGCATATATACGCGGAAATCCTTTACAAAACTCGCGTATGTCCAGATATCTAATTATGTGTTTGAATCTTAACTCAGATCATTGCATTATTCATTCATCAGATATTTCAGAAACAGTAAACAGGTGCAGACAGAACAAAATAATCATCACACATATGCAACACACATGAACACCAGGATTTTTAGGTGGAAACCCAATTCGGGAGAAAACCACTGTTGCCGTTGTTTCAGCGTTCAAAATTTATTATTAAGAAAACTTCTTACAAGCATGTACTGGTGCAGACTCAAACCAGCACGCAGGCACCCACCTGCAGAAGGCTACAACCTTCTCTCGTTTACCAGCCTCTCCTGGAAGGGAGCTACGACCCCCTGAACTCGTTTACCAGCCTTTCCTGGAAGGGAGCTACAACCCCGTGACTGAAGGCTTCGACCCTCAACACCACTGCAGACCACGTTTCATCAATTTTCAAACTGGATCAAACAGCTTCAACACAACCCTTCACTTATCAACAATCATACCTTGCTCATTGCTTCAAACAGAATAGTGAGACCACTGTAACCAGAATATCAGATATAACCCAGACTTCAGAATAGATATGCAGAAACACATTCAACCTTCAGCAACCATTAGATCAGAAATCATACGCGCTTTTATTTAATCAGACCCGCGTATATACGCGCTTTCCAGAAGACGAACCCGCGTATACTTCAGTGCATTTTCAGAGAAAAACCCTAACTGCGCATACGCGCTTTTCTTTCCACAGAGCTGCGTATACACGCGCTTTGCATGAAACGAACCTGCGTATAGATCTATAAAAGATAAACTTTGCTGTACAGACCAGATCTATAAACTTACCCAGATTTCTTCAGTCTCTTCAACAAGATTGCGCCAGGTCTTCTTCACTCCTTTTCAGATTATCCTTGACATTCACCATTTCAAGATCTAGAGATCTTGAGCCTTCATCATGTTCATAGGTGCATTATAGATTCAGATCTATCAATTAGGAACAGGGTTCAACCATACAGATACACTTCAGAGAGAAGTATTCATCAAAGCCCAGAGACTTGCACACATTTGCACAATGAATTTCTTTTCCTTATATAGGTTTACCCTTTATCAATACCATGAGCCAAAACCACATTACTTTCAATGGTATTCCTGGACGGGGTCACATAGACGAATCATTACTCAATACAATGGGTCAATACCATGGTGGTTACCCCTGGTTTTACATATTTAGAGCACTTTTGCCCATACGCGACTTGGCACGTTATTTTCCGCGTGCATACGCTACTTTTTCTAGACAAATCCGCGTATGCCTTGAGACATACTCTTTTCATCATGTTCTATCACATACTGACATTCCTTCCATCATTACCTTCTGTACTCATTGTATATACATCAGATTTACATCATTTAACAAGTTCATCAAGACATTCCATCAGGGACAACTTCATCAAGTAGGTTGCCATCATCTTCATCAAGTGGGTTGCCATCAAGGACAACACTCAGCATCATATTGCCAACAATCTCCCCCTTTGGACTTGATGGCAACCACGATGGTGTTTGATCACCACAACAGATAGATACATTAAGAATACAATGACACCATGTCACTTTTGACACCATTCTTTCTCTTTATTCAAACACCATGTCACTCTCCCCCTTTGACATCAAGGGCAAAGGGCGGACCAATAGATCTGATGTGCACTTGAAGTGACCATGCTCCCCCTGAATTCATGCTGAGTCTTCAAACATATTCTATAATGAAGTACAATACTCTATGACTTTCCTATCACCAAGGACTCATACTTACATCAAAGATCCAACCAAGTGGATTTACATATGAGACTTAAATACCCAACCAAGTGGGTTTACACAATTTGACTCAACTACCCAACCAAGAAGGTTTACACATTTTGACTCAAGTACCCAACCAAGTGGGTTTACAAATTTGATCAAGTCCTTACATGACTGAAAATTACAATTTACATTATGGGTCTCAATATGACCTTTTTTACAGGTATGACTTTTCACAACCAAAACCAAAAAGACTTCAAGAGAGAGATCAAGTTTCAGAACCATCATAATGCCAACAATGCATTATTCTCAGCCAGGCTAATGCTCCCCCTGAAACTGTGCATCCGTTCCATATGACCAAAACTCCTCCTTAGCTTGAGTAACCAGAGAAACCATACAGCATCGAAGATACCAAGCAGCACCATAGCTTGTGCTGAAGAATGTTGACCCAGAAAATTTGTCAGCAACAGGAAACCTGCGTATCCAATTTAATTTGTCTTTTAGGAAACCTGCGTATCCAATTTAATCTTCTGAAATTAAGCAGATCTGATCTTTTGAGAGGCAGAGACCACTCCCAGCTTCTGTCTGAGATATTCAAATGCTTCCTTGGGCAGAGGTTTGGTAAATATATCAGCAACTTGTTCTTTGGAGGGAACATACTCCAACTTCACCTTTTGTTCAAGCACTTGTTCACGTAAGAAGTGATACTTGATGGGAATATGCTTGGTCTTGGAATGCATAACAGGATTCTTTGAAATACTGATGGCACTTGTATTATCACACATAATGGAGATAGGAGGTGAACATTTGATTTGAATGTCTTGTAAGGTTTGCATCATCCAGAGAAGTTGAGTGCAACATGATGCGGCAGCCACATATTCTGCTTCTGCTGTAGATAAGGCAATAGAGCTTTGCTTCTTTCTGAACCAAGATACCAAATGGGGCCCCATATAGAATGCACCACCACTTGTGCTTTTCCGATCATCAACATTTCCAGCCCAATCTGCATCAGTGTAAGCATGAAGAGTAAGATCAGCATTCTTTGGATACCATAGTCCAAAGTCTTGAGTTCCTTGTAGATATTTGAAAATTCTTTTGACAGCCTGAAGATGAGACTCTTTTGGATTGGCTTGGAATCGTCCAATAATCCCAACTGCATGCATAATATCCGGTCTAGTCCCAGCGAGATACAGAAGACTTCCTATCATAGATCTGTATTCTGGTTGATTCACCGTGGGAGAATCATCATGAGAACTAAGATTACATCCGGTTATCATTGGTGTACTTACAGGTTTGCACTCTTCCATCCCATACTTCTTCAGAATTTGCTTAAGGTATTTTGCTTGAGATAAGAATATACCTTCTGTAGTTTGATGCACTTGTAAGCCAAGAAAGAATGTTAGTTCCCCAAGTAAAGAAATTTCAAATTCTTGCTGCATGACAGAAGCAAATTTCTGACTCATAGATTCTTCATTACTTCCAAAAATGATATCATCAACATATACAACCACAATCAATAGCTTATCATTTTCAATTTTTGTGTATAAGTTGCTATCAGCAGACCCCTTTGAAAATCCTTGTTGATGAAGATATTTGTCAAGATGATAATACCATGCCCTTGGAGCTTGTTTGAGACCATATAGAGCCTTTTTAAGTCTACAAACAAGATTTTCATCATTTCCCAAAATGAATCCTTCTGGTTGTTCTATATAAACTTCTTCTAGATCACCATTGAGAAATGCAGATTTAACATCCATTTGATAAACTTTGATTTGTTGAAAACTTGAAAAAGCAAGAAACATTCTTATGGCTTCAAGTCTAGCTACAGGAGCAAAAGTTTCTTCAAAGTCTATACCTTCTTATTGAGTATACCCTTTGCAAACCAGTCTAGCTTTGTTTCTTATAACATCCCCATTCTCATTTAGCTTGTTCTTGAATATCCATTTGGTTCCAATGACATTTTTATCATGTGGTCTTGGTACCAATTCCCAAGTGTGGTTCTTTTCAATTTGATCAAGTTCTTCATTCATGGCCTGAATCCAACATTCATCTTTTCTAGCTTGATTGACATTGTGTGGTTCAATCGTGGATAGAAATGCTAGATAGCTAGGAGATCCCACAAGAGTCCTCCTTGTTTGTATACCTGATTCCTTGTCTCCCAAAATTTGAGATTCAGGATGATTCTTTTGAACATATCTGGATGGAGCCTTTCCATATAAATCATCTTCAGGTTCTTCATTGGATCCACTGTCTATATCATTTCTATTTGATGTAGAAGGACAAAAGTCACCATCATCTTCTTCTATTGTTTGTCTTTCTTCTTTAGGGACTGCATGAGACTCATCAATAACAACATCAATACATTCAACAATCTTTCGAAGCCTTTTATTGTAACATTTGTATGCCCCGCTTGTAGATGAGTAACCAAGAAGTATTCCTTCATCTGATCTAGGTTCAAACTTGCCAAGCTTTTCATCATTATTTTTGATAAAGCATTTACTTCCAAAAACTCTAAAATGTTTCACAGAGGGAGAATTACCATACCAGAGTTCATATGGAGTTTTGTCACTATTTACCCGAACATGAGCCTTGTTGAGAATGTTAGCTGCTGTATGTGCTGCTTCACCCCAGAACATGTCAGGAGTTCCATAATCATCAAGCATAGCTCTAGCCATTTGTTGAATTGTTCTATTCATTCTTTCTGCTACGCCATTTTGTTGTGGAGTGCCTGCTACAGAGAACTGTCTTTTTATGCCATGTTGTTCACAAAATTCAAAGAATTCATTTGATGTATATTCTCCTCCTCGATCAAATCTAAGACACTTGATTTTTAGATCTAATTCATTTTCAACCAGCGCTTTGAAAATCTGAAATTTTTCAAATGCTTCATCTTTGTGTTTGATCAACCCAATCCAACACATTCTAGAAAAATCATCAATGAATAAGATATAGTATTATTCACCACGTGGTGACTTTTTCCTCATAGGTCCACATATGTCAGTATGAATGAGTTCAAAAGACTTACTTGACGATCCTTCCTTGGCATTGAATTGCACTCTGGTTTGCTTACCGAATTGACAGGATTTGCATATGATACTTTTAGGTAGAAAAATCTTGGGAAGACCACGAACAGCATTAAGTCTGCTAGATTTGTTGATTTGAGAGAAGCTTAGATGCCCCAACCTTCTATGCCATAGCCAGTTTTCTGAAGATTTACTCAAGTAACATTGTTCTTTGCAATTCTTCAATACATACAGATTGCTTGGAGTTCTTTTTCCTTTTATAATTGTTTTACCTGTATCAAGGTCACGCACCACACATTCTTTTAAACTAAAGACAACTTCAGTTCCTTGATCACACATTTGACTTACACTTAACAGGTTATGCCTTAATCCATCCACATACATGACATCATTAGCCTTCACCTTTTCTTTTAGAAACACAGACCCTTTTCCTTTAATTACAGCAGGAGTATCATTTCCAAAAGTAACTTTATTTTCCTTTTCTAGAGCACTATATGCACGAAGTTTGTGTTTATCACCTGTCATGTGTCTTGAGCATCCGCTATCAATGTACCATTGATTTTCTTCACCTTCCGCAAATAACGCTATGCCACAATTTTCAACCTGTGGTTCCTTCTTTTTCCATATTTTGGATTTTGAGGGAAGATGCTCTCTTGCCTGCATTTTGCTCCTGCACTCAGAATCTTCATGGCCAAAGTTATTGCAATAAGCACATTCTACTTCATTTAGAAGAGGAGAAAAGTTGTTATAGGTATTCTTCTTTGTTTCAACATCAATCCTTTTCTTTCTTGCTTCTCTTGTCATGATGGTTTTATATGCAACACATGGAGCAGCTTTATGACCAAAATTGTGACATGAGAAACATTGTCCATTGAAGAAGAAATTTATGCGATCATGAAATCTTCTATTTGAATTTACCTGTTGATTGGTGCCCTTTTGAAAGATATTCCTGTTAGTGTTCCTTGTATTAGGATGATCATGCTTTACCTGTAAAGATTCTTTATTCCCTGGCTGAGTGGCAGAATTTTGTAAACCAGTTATTGCTGCTTTTAGATAATTTGGTGCTGAAGTTTGAAAGGACTCTCCAGTGTATCCAAGACCTGGATTTATAAGAGGATACCGTTGAACCTTGATAATCTCATCTAAGGTTTCAGATCCTTTAGCAAATCTAAAATTCAGAGTCTTTACTTTCTCAAATTCTTTTCTTACACTTACCACTTCACATTCTAATTTCTCATTGTGTTTCTTTGTTTCTTCAACCTGCTTTTCCAGAGTCTCAATAATTATTTTTCTTTCTTCTAAGAGAATTTTATAGTCTTCTAAGCGTCTTTTGAGTTGGTTGTTCTCTTCAAGAAAATCATTGTCCTCTAGAGCATCCACGAAAGTATCATTTTCTTCTTTAGATTCAAATGCCATGAGAAGTCTAAGATCTTGTTCACATTCTTCCTCACTATCAGATACTCCATCACTGTCATCATGAGTATAGTAACTTCTTCTAGTGCTAGACCGGTTCTTATTTCTAGCTACTTCCTTTCCTTTTGCAGGTGTTTCTTTGTAAGGACACTTAGCAGAATAATGACCAACTCTTCCACAATTAAAACATTTGAAAGGAAGCTTACCTCTAAACCGTCCTGTACCAAGTTGAAGTTTCTTTACAAAATTTGCCTCATCTTCTTCCGAAATATATCTTGATCCTTCTGCTTCTTGTACTTCTTTCCCTTTTGTAGAAGCTCTAAAAACAGCTTCTTTGACTTCAGATGGTCCTCCTCTTCTCATTTCATATGCGGTCAGTATGCCATGAAGTTGCACCACAGTAAGATTTTGACGATCTTGTTTTTCTTCAAGAGCAGATACTTTTGACTCAAATTTTGCTGTTACCGATCTCAAAATTTTCTCAACCAAAGTAGTTTCGGCTATTGTTTCTCCCAGATTTTTCATACGATTTATAACATTATCAAGACGTAAAAAGAAACTGGCAATACTCTCATCACTATGCATCTTTAAATTTTCATATTCAATTCTGAGAGTTTGGAGTTTTGCACTTTTTACCTTTGCATCGCCTTCATAACTTAGAATGATTTTGTCCCATATTTCCTTTACTGTATTCATCTGCATGACTTTGACAAATTCTGATTCAGTTAGACTTCTTGTTATAGCATTGACCGCTTTTGCATTTGATTCATAATTCTTCCTTTCAGTTGGATCTGTTGGTGTAGCAGCTGGATATTGATATCCTTGTTCAACAATGGCCCATACATCAGCTCCCATAGACTGAAGATAGGATCTCATCCTCATTTTCCAGAAGATTAAATTGCTTCCGTTGAAGAGCGGGGGCTTGATAGATGCTGTTCCCTCATGATTGCTCATCTTGCTTGATCTTCCTTCTAGCGGCTAAGCTTTTTCAGAAGGACCTGCTCTGATACCAATTGTTGGGAAAAATACTGAGAGGGGGGGGGGGGGTGAATCAGTATTTAGTGCAGAAAATCAAAATTTTACTTTTTCCTTTCTAAAAACCCATACGCTACTTTACTGAAGGAAACTAGTGTATATACGCGGATATCCTTTACAGAACTCGCGTATGTCCAGAGATCTAATTATGTGTTTGAATCTTAACTCAAATCATTGCATTATTCATTCATCAGATATTTCAGAAACAGTAAACAGGTGCAGACATAACAGAATAATCATCACACATATGCAACACACATGAACACCAGGATTTTTAGGTGGAAACCCAATTCGGGAGAAAACCACCGCTGCCGTTGTTTCAGCCTTCAAAATTTATTATTAAGAAAACTTCTTACAAGCATGTACTGGTGCAGACTCAAACCAGCACGCAGGCACCCACCTGCAGAAGGCTACAACCTTCTCTCGTTTACCAGCCTCTCCTGGAAGGGAGCTACGACCCCCTAAACTCATTTACCAGCCTTTCCTGGAAGGGAGCTACAACCCCCTGACTGAAGGCTTCGACCCTCAGCACCACTGTAGACCACGTTTCATCAATTTTCAAACTAGATCAAACAGCTTCAACACAACCCTTCACTTATCAACAATCATACCTTGCTCATTGCTTCAAAAAGAATAGTGACACCACTGTAACCAGAATATCAGATATAACCCAGACTTCAAAATAGAGATGCAAAAACACATTCAACCTTCAGCAACCATTAGATCAAAAATCATACGCACTTTTATTTAATCAGACCCGCGTATATACGCGCTTTCTAGAAGACGAACCCACGTATACTTCAGTGCATTTTTAGAGAAAAAACCCTAACTGCGCATATGCGCTTTTCTTTCCACAGAGCCGCGTATACACGTGCTTTGCATGAAACGAACCTGTGTATAGATCTATAAAAGATAAACTTTGCTGTACAGATGAGATCTATATACTCACCCAGATTTCTTCAATCTCTTCAACACGATTGTGGCAGGTCTTCTTCACTTCTTTTCGGATCATCCTTGACATTCACCATTTCAAGATCTAGAGATCTTGAGCCTTCATCATGTTCATAGGTGCATTATAGATTCAGATCTATCAATTAGGAACAGGGTTCAACCATACAGATATACTTCAGAGAGAAGTATTCATCAAAGCCCAGACACTACATTTGCACAATGAATTTCTTTTCCTTATATAGGTTTACCCTTTATCAATACCATGAGCCAAAACCACATTACTTTCGATGGTATTCCTGGACGGGGTCACATAGATGAATCATTACTCAATACAATGGGTCAATACCATGGTGGTTACCCCTGGTTTTACATATTTAGAGCGCTTTTGCCCATACGCGACTTGGCACGTTATTTCCCGCGTGCATACGCTACTTTGTCTAGACAAATCCGCGTATGCCTTGAGACATACTCTTTTCATCATGTTCTATCACATACTGACATTCCTTCCATCATTATCTTCTGTACTCATTGTATATACATCAGATTTACATCATTTAACAAGTTCATCAAAACATATTCCATCAGGGACAACTTCATCAAGTAGGTTGCCATCATCTTCATCAAGTGGGTTGCCATCAAGGACAACACTCAGCATCATATTGCCAACATAGCTCTAGGTAGTGACTACATAAGCACTGCCTCACTGGCTATGCGTTGTTGTTGTGGCTATCTCTGTCTTTGTTGATGTGTACTCTCCGGATCAGGAAATCTTCCAACCGGATCTACTACCCCTCACTGCAATCAAGAATCACTTAGATCTGATTTTCTTTAGAACATTGCTCTGTCAGAAAAAAATCAATCTCTAGATCCTCTTTGTCTCCAAAAAATGTGTTTTCCAAATGACACTTCAAGCCATTCTTATAATCTTCTCGTTGAGACTTCAACGGCCCAGATTAGATCTCTAATCAACGGCTAAGATTAAATTTTGAATTGATCCATGTATTCTAGATCATTCTCACTCATATTCTATTAATTTACTTTAATTATTTTATTTCCCTAAGTTTAGACTTGAGGTTCCTTTAAAAATAATTAATTATTTCTATAGAATACAATCTGAGTGGAATTTCGCCAAACGATTTGTGGGTTATCTGGAATACATGTGTCTAAGCCTCTCCACAAAATTTGAGACTTAGAGCACATCCGATACTACCCAAAATCAACACTCCCACTTAGCGAGGAATGTGCTCTAACAATATGCCATGTTGCATATTGTTCTGACCCTTAAGCATCTCCCCCTGCGTTGTTGATGTCTGACACTGTTGCCCATCAATTCTGCACAAATGTTGCATATGTACTGTTGTTGTCACTGCCATTGTTAACACTACATTTGTACTGCAACTCCCTCTGAATTCTGCATCCGTGCTGCTACTCACTCTGCCACGGCCAACTGCTACTACACTGCAACACAGTTGCTTTCTGCAACTGAAAAACTTCCAAAATTGGACAAGTATACTACATCTCGGTGATGAAGATCTGACTATTGCTAACCCCTCTGTGTTGCCTCTCTGAGGCTACTGCTCTGCATTGTGTCCCTCTGCGTTGCCTCTTTCAGGCTGCTGCTCTGCATTGCGTCCCTCTGCGCTATTGCAACACTACTCGGACTCTGGCGATACTAACCACTGCATTGTCACTTCAGCACTCCTCTGCACCAACTGGCACTAGCCCATCCTACTACTGCTATTTTGGGTTGTCGTAGCAAGGTGATGATCCCAGAGGTGGAATCCTCAAGGATTCTGCCCATTGTTTAAATTTGGTTACCGGAGGACAGGTGGTTCCCTTAGGCTTTGATCTTTGGCCTAGGGAAAAGTGTCCAAAAGAATTTAATTTTTCTCCTAAAGTGACTTTATAAAGTTATAAAGTCAAATCTAATTTAAAAGTGACTTTAAGTGATAAAGTTACTAAAGTCTAATTTTAAAGTGCCTTTAATAAAATCAATGTGAAATTAAAAAGGAAAAGTGACTTTGGAAATAAATGACTAAATGGGTCTTTATTAAAGTGGCGTGAATTAAAAAATAGAAAGCGAGATTTAAATGAGCATTTAATCTCAGCCCTAGATCTAAAGCTATCTCAGCCATTAGATTTAAGGATTCTCCAAAAGTCACTTAGGGTTAGGTTAAAGGAGGAAAAGAAGGGAAAAGGTCATTCAATTCTTTTCATGAGCATATTGAGAGAAGGACAGAAGGAGAGCAAAGGAGACTTCTGGGCAGTGAGGAGAGGGAAGACAGAACTTGGCACACAAACCGAGGTAGCACTTTAGCAAGTTCGTACAGCAAGGAGAGGCACATATTTCGAGGCAGCTTTGGGCACGAGTTTCAAGGCAGATCGTACAGTAGATTTGGCACGTATTCCAAGGTGGCCGTACAGCAAGGTTTGGCATAGATTTCGAGGAGCAGGTTGTTGATTTTCTGGCACGTTTTTCAAGGCAGATTTGTGCACGAAAATCGAGGCAGAAAACTGTACAGCAGCTTTGTTGTTTTTTCTGCACTAAAATCGAAAAATCCATACAGCAACATTTATTGATATTTGCATAGTTTTCGAGGCAGTCCGTACAGCAGCATTTAATCTTGTAAATTCTGGGCACGGAATTCGAGGAGGTCGTACAACATTTATTGTTGTTTCTGTTTTTGTTGTGTACACATTTTTCGAGGCAGTGGTTAAGCACGGAAAATGAGATAAGTTGTATTTATTACTTGCTGAAATTTTCCGAGTATTTCTCTCTCACTGTAAAAGCATTTTCCAGAAATAAAAAGAGCTTTCGAATTGGTTTTCCCCAAGAGTTGTAGGGGGTTTTTCCAGGGTCACATTGACCAAAAATCAACGTGTCTATTTTCTCTGTGTGGCTAATTTATTTTGCTTAGTTTTATTTCTGCAATTTCCAGCGTTTGAAAATTTCCAGAATTTGTGTTTTCAGAAAAATATTTATTTTTCAGCTTGTTGAATGTATGGCTATGGGAATGGGCATTTAACTATATGGAGAAATAAGCAGAAACTGAAAACCGGGGTGGGAAACAAAAATTTCTACATGGTATCAGAGCTATTTTGCTGAAAAGACTGTTTGGGACAGCAAGAAGGAAAAATTACAGCAAGCTGATTTTTCACTCAGAAATTACAGCAAGCTGATTTTTCACACATAAAATTTTACCTTTACTACAGCAGTGTTATTTTCAGCTTATTTAGGACAGTAAGCATGTCTTTGGGCTTGAGGGTGGAGGATAGGTTGGATGGGCATAGTAAATACAGTGTTTGGAAGGAGAAAATGCAGAGTATCTTTGAGAAGGGAGAAATTTGGGATATCATGGTGCATACTGCATAGAACCCTGTTAATGTGCCTACTGATGCTGTTCAGTTGGCAGCCTTTAATAAAAAGAATAACTAGGGTAAGAGCAATGTTATCAAAACCGAACCGGTTCTGCAAAACCGGCCGGTCCGACCGGTTTGGAGGCAAAACCGGTCTAAACTGCCCCGGAGGATGAGAAAGACCGGCTTTTGCCCAATTGGGCCGGACGACGGCTTGGTACCAAATCAACCGGGACTGGCCTGCATCGTTCATGGGCCCCGCGTACGGCTACGGCCAAAAAAAAAAAAAAAAAAAAGATTTATTTTATTTTATTTTTTTTTTAATTTTAATTTTTTTTAATATTTTATAACTAACCTACCCACCCCCCTAATGCTATTTAAAGAGCCCCACCCCCTCTATTTCACTCACACTATTCATTCAAGTATTTTTCAATGCTTGAGCTGAGTTTGGTGAGGAGAATTTTTGCAGGGTTGTTCTTAGAGAGTTTTTTTGCAGATTTGAAGAGCTGATTGGAGTCTTGGAGAGCTGTTGGGTTGGAAGATTTCTGAGCTACTTCAATTTTTTTTTTTTCCCGGAGATCCTTGGGTTTTCTTCAGTGGTTTTTGCAGCTGCTGGAAGAATTTTTTTTATTTTGCCGGGGCTGCTACATAGCTGATTTTGCAGCTGATTTTGGAGCTGATTTACTCCAAAAAATTTAGAGGGTAAATCAAGGAAATTTTTTCCCTTCTTTTTGTTAAATTTTTCTGCAAAAATCAGCTATTGTTTTCTTTTTTTATTTTGCCGGGGCTGCTACATAGCTGATTTTGCAGCTGATTTTGCAGCTGATTTACTCCAAAAAATTTAGAGGGTAAATCAAGGAAATTTTTGTCCTTCTTTTTGTTAAATTTTTCTACAAAAATCAGCTATTGTTTTCTCATAAAAATTAAAAACCCCGGTGTTTTTATGCAGATTTGTAAAGGCTGATCCAACGCTGATTTTGGAGCTGAGTTTTTTCGGAAAACTAAAAGGGAAATTCAAAGTTTTTTTTCAACCATAAATGCTCTATTTTTTTCAGAAATCTATTCTTTTCTTCCCTTGAAATTTTAAAACCCCAGTTTTTTTTATGCAGAATTCAGAATTTCAGATTTGTAATTTTTTGTTGGAATAAAAATTGTAGCCGTTATTTTCTTCTATTTTTTCTCAACTATTATTGTAATTTGCAGGGTTATTTTGAGGGATTTCGTTGGGAAAATTTTGGGAGAGATTTTGGAGCTGATTGAAGAGTTTATTTTCATATTGGTTGGAGCTTCTTCTCTTTCAAAATTTACAGATCTTCAACAGGTATTTCATTGTTTCTACTCCTCTTTTAATTTTCTCCTAAAAAACAAAAAATATGTCATAAAATTCTCAAATCCATAGGGTTTTCTTTGCAGATTTTGCATTTCTTCCTCATGGCCACCAAAATCAAGAATGATCCAGCTTGGGTTCATTGTCATTTAAATGAAGAAGGGATAAAAGTCTGCAACTATTGTGGGAAAAAAGTTAAGGGTGGGGGGATCCATAGAGTCAAAGAACACCTAGCACATTGGAGAGGGCAAGTTAAACCTTGTGAAAATGTTTCTGATGACCTTAAAGCAGAGATGCTAAGTTTTATTGAAGCCTACAATGAAGAGAAGGGGAGAAACAAAAGACTTAAAAAAGACATAGCCAAAAGCCAAAAGGATGATGCTATGTTTAGTAACCCTGATTTTGAGGAATATATGCCTATTTTTGAAGATTCCCCTAGTTTTCCTAATAAAGCTAGAGAGGGTAGTTCAAGTGGTTTAAACCTGAATAAGACAGTAGCCCGTAAAGGGATTGACTCCTTCTTTGTACCCCGCACCACCCCTGGTTCTCAACCAACCCTTGATGCTAAATGGAAGAAAATAGAGAAGGGGGCTGCATATGAATGCATTGCTAGATGGTGGTATGATGCAGACATACCTTTTAATGCTACTAATTCTGCATATTATCAACCCATGATTGATGCTATCGCTGCATGTGGACCAGGCTTCAAAGGCCCTAGCTTTCATGATATTAGGGGGCCACTTTTACAAAATGAGGTCCAAAGAATAGAGGAGTACCTTACAGAGTTCAAGCAATCATGGACCAAAACTGGATGCACTATTATGTCTGATGGATGGACTGATGGTAGATCTCGCACCATACTAAATTTTTTAATTGCTTGTCCAAAAGGTACTATGTTTCTGAAATCAGTTGATGCATCTGATCAGGTGAAGGATGCACAATTGTTATTTCGTCTTTTGGATGAAGTAGTTATGGAAGTAGGGGTTGAAAATGTTGTACAAGTTATAACAGATAATGCCTCTAACTATGTTGTAGTGGGAAAGATGTTAGAGGAAAAACACCCCACCATTTGGTGGTCTCCATGTGCAGCCCATTGTTTGGACCTCATGCTTGAGGATATTGGGAAAATTGAGTGGGTGAAGAAGTGTGTGGAAGATGCAAAATCCATAACCAAGTACATCTACAACCACTCGTGGGTTTTGAGCCTTATGAGAAAGCACACAGGGGGTAGAGAGCTTGTTCGATCAGCCATCACACGATTTGCAACCAACTTCCTTTCGTTGCAATCCCTTGTTCAACAAAAAGCAAACTTGAGGAAGATGTTTTCATCTAATGAATGGAATTCATCTCAGTGGAGCAAAAAGGCAGAAGGGAAACAGATGGTTGACCAAGTATATGACAAAAGATTTTGGTTAAAGGCAGAGGAGATTGTGCTATTTAGTGAGCCTCTTGTCAGAGTTTTGCGGATGGTGGATAGTGATAAATCTGCTATGGGTTTTGTTTATGAGGCAATGGATCAGGCCAAGGAACAAATCAAGGCAGCATATGGGGATAAAAGACAAAAGTACATTCCTCTATGGAGAATCATTGATGAAAGATGGAACAAACAACTCCATAGACCTTTACATGCAACCGGCTATTACTTAAATCCAAGGTATGTAATTTTGGATTTCAATTCTCATTGAGTCATTGCTTATAAGTTATAAGTTTTAGCTTTTAGTTTTGTTGACTTGATGAATATGTTTTTGTTTTCTGAATTTTGAAGGTACCATTACACTACAAATTTTGAGGCTGATGGGGAGGTTTTAGGGGGATTGTATAAATGCATTGAGCACATGGTCCCAGATTCCAAGACTCAAGATGAAATTCATAACAAGCTCTTGAATTTCAGTGAGAGTATTGGTATCTTTGGAATTTCTATGGCTATAAGAAATAGAGCAAAGAGTCCCCCAGGTAAGAACTTTTAAAATTTGCAAATTGTTGACTCTAAGTTTCAAGTTTCAAGGTTCAAATTCATTTGCTAATACTTTTTTTCCTTCTACCCTTTTTGCAACCTATTGGTGGCAACAATTTGGTAGTGAATGCCCTCAATTGCAAAAATTTGCAATTTGAATTTTGAGCCAGACATGTAGTGCTTCAGGGTGTGAGCGGAATTGGAGTGTGTTTGAGCGCATACACACCACGAAGAGGAACTGTTTGGAGCAAAAACGGTTGAATGACATGGTTTTTGTTCAAAACAACCTTAGGTTGAGGCGCAATCAATTGCTAAATAAAACCCCTGAAACAAGCAACATTGTCTTGGATGACTTTGATCCAACATCAGAATGGGTTGTGGAGAGTCAAGCACCAGTATTTGACAATGAAGACCTTTCTTGGTTGGACTTGGACCCACCTCCACAGGATGCAGAGGCAAAAACATCAGAAGCACTAGTAGTAGCTTCAGGGCTAGGGGAATCAAGCCATAATCCCATTGCAAACTTGGATGATCATGCTACTCATTCTTCAGAGGAGGAGGAGGATGAGGATGAGAATGAGGAGGATGGTGATTCTGATGATGATTGATGATTTGATCATATTTAGCTTGTAGTATTGTAGGCTATAGTATAATACTATGATCTAGCATGTTATTTTGGACTATAAAGGCCTTTTAGAGCCTGCTTCTTGATGTTTGTTACATTTTTGGTTCAGCGATGTTTTGCACTAAGTGCTATTTTGGCTATTTGCACCTATATAAATGAAAATTTTTGCATATTTGTGTTTAAATGGTTTGGATTAATATGGATGTACATGAATATATCTGGTTTTTCTTTAAAATATGAATATTTTATGTGTTTTTGGTAAACCGGTTTTTTTTTCCGGTTCCGACCGGCTCCCGGTCCACAAGGTTTTCCGATTCGATAACCGGTTCGGTTCTGATAACATTGGGTAAGAGACTGATTCTAGATGGAATCAAAGACCATTGCATTCCTCATGTGAGAGGAAAGAGATATGCTCATGAGATGTGGACAGCATTGACCAATCTCTACCAGAGTACCATTGAGAATAGGAAAATGGTCCTAAGAGAGAAGTTGAAGACCATTAAGATGGGTAAGACTGATAGTGCAGCGGGATATCTCGCAAAAATTACTAATGTGAGAGATGCACTGGCACCAGTTGGAGAGGTCATTCCACCCACTGAGTTGGTGTGGATTGCAGTGAATGGCCTTCCCAGTTCATGGCTGAACTTTGCTGATTGGGTTTGTGCACGTGAAACCCTTCCCACTTGGGAGAGGTTCTGGGATGATTGCGTACAGACAGAAATCAGAAAGAGCCAGCTTGGGGCAACCAAACCAGTTAAGCAAGATGAGGATGTAACACTGTTGGCAGGAGGCAAGAAACGCAAGGGAAAGAAGCAAGCTTCCACAAGCAGTGGTGGGGGCAAAGGCAAAGGTAAAGGTAAACAGGGGTATACGCAGAAGGACTATTCCAAGGTGACACTATGCAGTTGTGCGTCCGGAGAAGAAGAAGAAAGGGAAGAACCAGAGCATGTCAGCATCAGTAGAGATAGAGGACTTTACGGATAGCTTTGACCGGGAGTTTGGGTTCATTGCTTGTGAGTCCACTAGTGCAGGATCACCTGCCACGGAGGTTGAGAGGGATTGTGCATTTCCCTCCACTAGCAGAGCATCTTCAGGTATCTAGTATGTTGACAGTGGGGCTTCACGTCATATGACAGGATTCCGTGAGTACTTCTCAGAGCTTTCAGAGAGTGGCACTGATGTAGAGGTAGTACTCGGAGATGACAGCGTTGTTAGAGCAGTTGGTGTGGGGACTTTGACATTTAACAGGGAACTCAAACCTCCCTTGAAGGTGTTAGATGTTCTATATGTGCCAGGGATGAGGAAGAACCTCATATCCGTCTCAGCATTGGAGGGCAGAGGATATGAGATATTGTTCAGGAGAGGACAGGTGTTGATATATCCCAGGGCGCTCCAGCTATTTAGCTAGAGTGATTGGTGTACGCCATGCAAAGGTGTACAAGTTTGCATTTCAGCCCCTTTTGGCATTGGGTAGTAGTATCGCCAGTAGAGCTCGCAGTTCAGAGATGTGTGAGATTTGGCACCGCAGGATGGGGCACATGCATCATGGAGCCTTGAGGACATTGCGGGAGATCACTACAGGTGTGCCAGATTTCAGTAATGATCACTTTGATACATGCAGAGGATGTGCAATGGGCAAGTTTGCCAAATCCCCTTTTCCCAGCAGTGACAGTAGATCGACTGGGATACTTGATTTGATTCATTCCAATGTGAGCGGTCGGATATCTCATGTTTCCTTGAGTGGATATGAGTATTTACTATTATGTATTATTCATTGATGATCACTCCAGGAGGACTTGGATTTATTTCTTGAAGACCAGGAGTGAGGTTTTCAAGCGGTTTCAGAAGTTCAGAGCTCTTGTGGAGACCCAGACAGGTCGGAAGATCAAGTCCCTAAGGTCGGACAATGGAGGTGAGTACACCCTTGGAGAGTTTGTTGATTATTGTGCGGAGGTAGGCATTAGGAGGGAGTTCACAGTTTCTTACAACCCCCAACAGAATGGGGTTGCGGAGAGGAAGAACAGATCCATCGGAGGGGCTGCCAAAGCCATGCTACATGATCAGGGGTTACCATTGTTTTTGTGGGTAGAGGCCTGCAACACCGCTGTATATTTGCAGAACAGGAGTCCGCATCGTGCCTTGGGGCATGTGACTCTGGAGGAGGCTTTTTTTGGGAAGAAGCCTGATGTTGGTCATCTTCGTATCTTTGGGTGTATTGCATACTCCTATGTACCCAAGGAGAAGAGGACCAAACTAGAGCCCACCACAGAGAAGGGTATCTTTGTGGGCTACAGTGAGACCTCGAAAGCCTTTTGGATTTATATTCCCGCACAGAGGAAAGTTGTTGTCAGGCAGGATGTGAAGTTCGAGCAGGACAAGGCCTTCAGGAGGTCACGGGAGATAGAGTATCTGGATCAGCCAGACCCTCAGGAGTAGCTGAGTCAGTCGCAGGGATCCAGTGGGCAGGGATCAGGAGGATCCGGAGGTACATCGATTACGGTGTCTGGTCCGTCAGTGAGCAGTGGCTCACAGAGTCAGAGGGGTGGTGCTTCGGGCAGCATGCAGAGCAGTCCGCAGAACAGTTCACTAGGGAGTCCACTGATGGACAGTTCACACGGTACTTCAGCGTCTACAGGTTCAGGTTCAGGCAGGAGGACAGAAGACAGACAATCAGGAGTTCAGGCTCCTGGGGATGAGGAGGAGGAGTTCCATTCTCCAGTGGGAGAAGTGTGCTCAAGGAAGAGGAAGCCCAAGTGGCTTCAGGGAACCTTGAGAGAGGCCACATCTGTTGCTGGGCCTAAGAGGCCGGTCAAAGAGAGCAGACCACCTGATAGGTTTTGTAGCTATATGGCAATGGTTGCCAACATCCTTGACTCTGAGCCTTCTAGCTATGAAGAGGTAGCTAGCCAGCTAATCCAAGTTGTCATTGATGGCAACAGGTTGAAAGACATTGATGGCAACATGGAAGATATCATTTGAAGTTTCTCCTACATGATGGTGCTATGACCCCATGATTAATAAGTCAAACAATGGAAAAGACAAATGAAGAAAAAGCCAAGCAATGGAGAAGGCATTCTGTCACAAAGAAAAATTAAGGATAGTCACAAAGAAAAATTGTTTTTACCTCCTTAAAGGCATCCTTTCAAATTGTCACCTATGTCATCTCTTAGAGCATATTTTTGTCTTTCTGATGAGCTATTACTTGACCCGAAACTCCATGCCGTTTGGGAGATATGAATTTTTCAAATTAAGAATATATTTCTGTTTTTGAGCCGACCTATGCTCAAGGATACAAGTCGGCCTCCAAACAAGGTCATAAGCTATATATATACAATTCGTTCTCATTTATCAAACACAGATTTCAGTGGTCAAACACAGTACTCGGTTATAAAACATTCACCACAGAAACTTAGTTCACAACTCGTGAACCTTCAAACATCAAGAAGGAGCCTATACAAAGCATATTTCTGAGTCTACAGTCGTTGATCTGAATGCAAATATAAGCCAGGGATCTGTGAGAGTATACGAGCCTCAAACCTGTATGTGACTACAGCCTCGGACCTCTCTGAATCTGTAGTGGGTCAGCCTTGGTGTGAAGCTCGGATCAGTTATAGTCATCCTGTGCCAGCCTCAGACTTGTCTGCAATTACAGTGACTGTAGTGGCTCGGATTGCTTCACAGATTTATGGTTCAGACAAGAACCCAGAACAGCCCTATATATCTCGGATTTGTGTCATATTTTTTATATAAAACTTAGACTAAAGCTCAGAGATTCGGATCAGTGTTTGAAAAGTTCAGCATTGTAACATATGTGGAGGAGATGTGAGTTAGATCTGTTGTAAGTGCATCTTGGATAATAAAAGAAGTTTGGATTTGTGAAGAACAGTCACCTACACGGACTGTGTGAAGAAAAACTCGGGTTGAAGAAGTCCTGTGGAAGAATTGTTACAACAGTCAAGCATTTGTAGACAAGGACAGTCACATATAACAGAGGACTCTTGAAAACATTTTATTGGACAATCAAGAACAAGTTTGGATCAAATTAATTGAATAGTGAAGAATCTTGTTGAATACACTTAAGTAAGTACATCACACACTTTCTCTCTAAAGATTTCTGAAGGATTGGTGTGCTTGGAGTAGGAGCTCCTAAACACAAGGTTGGTGCCTTGAGAAGATAGGGTCGAAGCCCTAGAGGTCAGAGCCTCATCAAAGTCCAAGTTGGTGCTTGGCAAACAGGTTGGTGCATGTTTCATTAAAAGGGTTGGTGCCCTTCTCTCATCTATTGTATACTATTATTAAAAGGGGATTAAAGTTCTCTTTAATTCTTAATATCATTATTATATATATATCTCTCTGTCTTTGATTGTGAAGAATCTAACTGGAAATAATTAACAATTGAAAAGAAATACTGATTCACCCCCCTCTTAGTATTTCCAACAATTGGTATCAAAGCAAGCTTTTTCATTATCAGCCTAACAGCTGGAAGAAGGATTCTTAGGCACAATGAAGAACATGGAAGCAACAGGGAAACTCCCTATCTTTGATGGAACAAATTTTAGTTTCTCGAAAAAGAGGATGTCATACTATCTAATGTCTCTTGGCCCTGAATTATGGCACTCTGTTTTGGATGGATACAAAGCTCCTGCTGGTCTTCCAACTGATCCAGATGAAAGAAAAGCCTACATTGCTAATGCCAAAGCTTTAAATTCCATCACTAGTGGAATCACTGATTCCGAATTTACGAAAGTCATGAACTGTGACTCAGCCAAAGAAGTATGGGATAAATTGGTTTCGCTATATGATGGGGACTCCAAAGTTAAGAAAGAAAAGCTTCAAACCTATAGAAGACAATTCGAGAGTCTGAAAATGGATGATGAAGAAGATATTGCATCATACTTCCTCAGAGTAGCTGAAGTGGTTAACTCTCTTAAAGGACTAGGGGAAAATATTGAAGAAAGCACCATAGTTCAAAAAATCCTGAGATCACTTCCTGGCAGATTCGACTCCAAAGTAAGTGCCATAGAAGAAATGAAGGACCTAGATACTCTCAAGATGGATGAACTTCATGGAATTCTTATTGCCTATGAGATGAGGAAAGGCATCCCAAATTTCAAAGAAGCAGCTTTCAAAGCCTCAAAATCTACAAAAGAAGGAAAAGGATGGAATTACAACAGCGATGAATCAGACACTGAAAACGAGTTAGCTCAATTTGTACGAAGACTAAAAAGGGGATCTAAGCTAAAAGGTAAGTACCCTCTTATTTGTTTCAATTGTGGAAGAATAGGTCATTACGCTGCAAAATGTCCTCATAAACATGATAGTGATGATGAAAAGGACTCTAAAAGAATGATGTACAAGAAGAAAGGGTTTAATTAAGAAGAACTTCTTCTCTAAACAAGATGAGTCTGATGAAGATGAATTCGTAGTCATAAAGAGGAAATCAACTAGAAATGTGCATCAGTACAAAGAAAGCGATGATGAATCAAATGAGGAAAGTAATTATGTTGGAAGCAAAGAAACGCTATTCATGGCATTTACAAATAATGATGACTCAGAAATAGAAGATGAAAGAAACATGGATAGTTTGCTAATGAGTGCCATTGAAGAAAATGAGAATCTACAAAAGAAGATAATTTCTCTCAAAATAGAAAGAGAGGAAGCAAAAAGAAGGGTAGACTTCTTGAACATCAAGTTAAAAGAGAAGGATGATATCTGTGAAAAACGTGAAGCTGAAATAGTGTCCCTAAGAAAGGAATTGGAGCAAATCAAAAGGAGTTGGCAAAGCTCTCTAGCTCTTGACAACATTCTTAACACTCAAAGACCTCAACATGACAAGTCTGGAATTGGTTTCAAAGGAGAATCATCAAGTTCAAAGAATAATGCCAGAAGTTATGCTAATGTACTCTCTCGCCATCCAAAAGAAGAAAAGTCATCTCAGGAAAAAGGTCACATCTCAAAACCAAGATTTGAAAGAGAAACTCCAAGGAAGAATGTTGATTCAAGCTATGGATACTACAACAGGTATCAAACTATTTTTCTTGGGCATTGTTACAATTGTAAAAACTTTGGGCATCAAGCTAAGCATTGCAAGGCTCATAAGAATGAAGCACCAAGATTGAATAATCAACCAAACCAACTACGTGGGCCTAAAGAGAAAGAACAAATCAAAACTTACAATTCCTTTGATCCTTTGGCTAAGTTTGATCCGTCTTGCTCATTATGTGATGATTATGATCATAATGAACAAAATTGCCCTCTCAAAAGGGAAAAAGCTAAAAACATAAATCTCAAAACTGATAAATGTGGCCTAGCTCTATGTGCTCATAGTGAAGAAAATCATTGGTTTGTGGATAGTGGATACTCGAGACATATGACAGGTGACCAAAAGAAGTTTATCTCATTGAACAAGAAAAATGGAAATGTATCATTTGGAAGTGGATCTACTAAAATCACTGGAAAAGGGACTGCTGCCCTTGTCAATGGACTAGGAAAGGCTCAAAATACCTTGCTGGTAGAAGGGCTCAAACACAATCTCTTAAGTGTCAGCCAGTTTTGTCACCAAGGGCATAATGTTGTCTTTAGTACAAAAAATCGTGAAATAAGAGACTCGTCCTCAAGAGAGCTTGTGGCGAAAGGAGTAAGAACACCAGATAATGTTTACATTCTCAGTAGAATCCAAGAAGATAAATGTTACTTAAGTCAAACAGATGAAAGTTGGTTATGGCACAAGCGATTGGGGCATACAAGTTTTGACAACCTAGTCAACATAAGCAAAAATAATGCAGTAAGGGACATTCCAAAAATGTGAAATCAAGTTGTATGTGGCCCATGCCAACATAGAAAGCAAACCAGAACTAGCCACAAAACCAAGGAGTTCTCAACATCAAAACCTTTGGGAATCATTCATGCAAATTTGTGTGGGCCAACTAGAACTCCAGCTCTTCAAGGTGAAAGGTACTTTGCTCTATTTGTTGATGACTATACTAGAATGATGTAGATATATTTCATAAAATATAAATTTGAAGCATTTGAGTGTTTTAAGAATCTTAAAGCTCTCATTGAAAATGAAAAAGATTCTAAGATTAAATGTCTTAGAACGGATAGAGGAGGAGAATTCACTTCGAAAGAGTTTGATAAATTCTGCAAAGAGCATGGAATCGAAAGAGAACTCTCTACTGCTAGGACACCCCAGCAAAATGGAGTAGTTGAAAGAAGGAATTGAACCATTCAAGAAATGGCTAGGACAATGCTACTAGCAGTTGATTTGCAACCAAAATTCTGGAGAGAAGTAGTTGGCACCACAGTTTATACCTTAAATCGAACTCAACTGAGACCAAATAATGAAAAGACTCCTTATGAATTATGGAAAGGAAGACCTGCTTCAGTAAAATATTTCAGAATATTTGGAAGCAAATGTTTCATAAAAATAAATGATGACTCACCAAGTAAATTTGATTCTAGAACTGACGAAGGAATATTCCTTGGTTACTCCACTAGGAGCAAAGCTTACAAATGTTACAACAATCGTCTACGAAGAATAGTGGGAAGCATTGATGTGAAGATTGATGAAGGCCTTCCAGAAAAAAGAATTGAAGATCATGAAGTTGAGTCTTTCTTTGAACAAAGTGAAGAAGAAGAACCTGAAAGAGAAGAGGAGAATGAAGAATCTCAAAGTGAACCTCAAAATGAATCTTCACAAACTCCCTCCAAGATCAAGTTTGTTCAAAGATATCATCCGGAAGAACAAGTCATCGGGAATATAGATGAAGGAATCCAAACTCGAAGAAGAATGATAAGCACCCCAAGAAAAGATGATGTGGCTCTATTATCTTCAATAGAACCTGAAAATTTTTCTCAAGCAAGCAAAGATCCTTATTGGATAAAGGCCATGGAAGAAGAAATGTCTCAAATTGAAAAAAATGAGACTTGGGAACTAGTACCTCGCCCAAAAGATAAAAATATAATTGGAACAAAATGGGTATTCAAAAACAAGATGAATGAAGATGGACAAATCATCAGAAATAAAGCCAGATTTGTCTGCAAAGGATACTCACAAATCGAAGGAATTGACTTCGAAGAAACCTTTGCAACAGTAGCTCGAATGGAAGCCATAAGAATGCTTTTAGCATTTACTTGCTCAAAAGGATTCAAGGTTTATCAAATGGATGTAAAATCAGCATTCCTGAATGGAGATCTCAAGGAAGAAGTTTACATGGAGCAACCAGAAGGATTTGATCTTGCTAGAGGAAAGGACTTTGTGTGCAAACTAAAAAAGGCCTTGTATGGATTAAAACAAGCCCTTAGAGCATGGTATGCTAAGTTGGATCACTATCTGCAACAAGAAGGTTTCAAAAAGGGAGTGGCAGGTAGCAATCTCTACATGAAGATGGACAAGGAAAAACTTCTGATCACTCTTGTTTACGTTGATGATCTAATATTTGCTAGCAATGATGAAGAAATGAGCCATGAATTTGCTCTAAATATGTCCAAAAAATTCGAAATGTCAATGATCGGTGAGTTGTCTTACTTCCTTGGGCTACAAATATCTCAAACTTCTGCAAGCATCTTTATATCTCAGGCAAAATATCTTAAAGACATGCTTAAAAGATATGGGATGGAAGATTGTGCACCTATGAGCACACCAATGACCACAGATTGTAAATTAAGCAAAGACGATGATACCCCTCAAATAGATGCAACTCTTTACAGTTCAATAATTGGAGTTCTCTTATACTTAACTGCTACAAGACCAGATATTATGCAAGCAGTAGGAATGGTAGCAAGATTTCAGTCAAGTCCTAAACAATCCCATCTAGCAGCTATGAAAAGAATTCTCAGATATCTGAAAGGAACAACTGATTTCGGTCTTTGGTATCCTAAGAGCTCAACTCTTATTGTGACAGCTTATTCTGATGTTGATTGGGCCGAAAGCGTGGATGATCGTAAAAGCACCAGTGGAAATGCATTCTTTATGGGAGATTGTCTTGTATCTTGGCTCAGCAAAAAGCAATCATCTATATCCCTTTCTACAACTGAAGCCGAATATATAGCTGCTACTGATTGTTGTACACAAATTCTATGGATGAAGGAAGCCTTGAAGGATGTCAACATAGAAACTAAGCAACCAATTACTATTCTTTGTGACAATACTAGTGCCATCAGTCTTTCAAAGAATCCAATAATGCACTCAAGAACCAAACATATTCCAATCAAATACCACTTTCCCCGTGAACAAGTTGCTGAAAACAATATCAGGTTGGAATACGTCAATATAAAAGAGCAAATTGCTGATATCTTTACAAAACCCCTTCCACGAGAAGCATTCGAGTATCTTCGCCAAAAGATGGGTGTCATTGCTCTTGCATCACATTAAATCAAGCAGCATGTCAGGGGTGCAGTATGTTAGGGGGAGCAGCATGACAGGGGGAGCACTTTGGCACCCCATTGCCATTGATGTCAAAGGGGGAGAGAAGGAAAATATTGCCATACAATAACAAAGGGGGAGATTGTTAACCCAAGTTGTCATTGATGGAAACAGGTTGAAAGACATTGATGGCAACATGGAATATATCATTTGAAGTTTCTCCTACATGATGGTGCTATGACCCCATGATTGATAAGCCAAACAATGGAAAAGATAAATGAAGAAAAAGCCAAGCAATGGAGAAGGCATTCTGTCACAAAGAAAAATTAAGGACAGTCACAAAGAAAAATTGTTTTTACCTCCTTAAAGGCATCCTTCCAAATTGACACCTATGCCATCTCTTAGAGCATATTTTTGTCTTTCCGATGAGCTATTACTTGACCCGACACTCCATGTCGTTTGGGAGATATGAATTTTTCAAATTAAGGATATATTTATGTTTTTGTACCAACCTATGCTCAGGGATACAAGTCGGCCTCCAAATAAGGTGATAAGCTATATATATACAATTCGTTCTCATTTATCAAACACATATTTCGGTGGTCAAGCACAATACTTGGTTATAAAACATTCACCACAGAAACTTAGTTCACAACTCGTGAACCTTCAAACATCAAGAAGGAGCCTATACAAAGCATATTTCTGAGCCTACAGCTACTGATCTGAATGCAAATATAAGCCAAGGATCTGTGAGAGTATACGAACCTTAGACCTGTATGTGACTACAGCCTCGGACCTCTCTGAATCTGCAGTGGGTCAACCTTGTTGTGAAGCTCGGATCAGTTATAGTCATCCTCTGCCAGCCTCGGACTTGTCTGCAATTACAATGACTGTAGTGGCTCGGATTGCTTCATAGATTTATGGTTCGGAGAGGAACCCAGAACAGCCCTATATATCTCGGATTTGTGTCATATTCTTGATATAGAACTCACCTTAAAGCTCAAAGATTTGGATCAGTGTTTGAAAAGCTTAGCGTTGTAACATCTGTGGAGGAGATGTGAGTTAGATGTGTGGTAAGTGCATCTTGGATAATAAAAGAAGTTTGGATTTGTGAAGAACAGTCACCTACTCGGACTGTGTGAAGAAAAACTCGGGTTGAAGAAGTCTTGTTGAAGAATTGTTACAACAGTCAAGCATTTGTAGACAAGGACAGTCACATATAACATAGGACTCTTGAAAACATTTTATTGGACAGTCAAGAACAACTTTGGATCAAATTAATTGAATAGTGAAGAATCTTGTTGAATACACTTAAGTACATCACACACTTTCTCTCTAAAGATTTCTGAAGGATTGGTGTCCTTGGAGTAGGAGCTCCTAAACACAAGGTTGGTGCCTTGAGAAGATAGGGTCGAAGCCTCGTCAAAGTCCAAGTTGATGCTTGGCAAACAGGTTGGTGCCTGTTTCATTAAAAGGGTTGGTGCCCTTCTATCATCTATTGTATACTATTATTAAAAGGGGATTGAAGTTCTCTTTAATTCTTAATATCATTATATATATACATATATATATATATATATATATATATATATATATATATATATATATATCTGTCTTTAATTGTGAAGAATCTAACTGACAATAATTAACAATTGAAAAGAAATATTGATTCACCCCCCTCTCAGTATTTCCAACAGAGGACAGCAGACAGACAGTCAGGAGTTCAGGCTCCTAGTGATGAGGAGGAGTTTCATTCTCCAGTGAGAGAAGTGTGCTCAGGGAAGAGGAAGCCCAAGTGGCTTCAGGATACCTTGAGAGAGGCCACATCTGTTGCTGGGCCTAAGAGGTCGGTCAGAGAGAGCAGACCACCTGATAGGTTCTGTAGCTATATGGTAATGGTTGCCAACATCCTTGACTCTAATCCTTCTAGCTATGAGGAGGCAGCTAGCCAGCAGGTCTGGAGAGAGGCCATGCAAGAGGAGTATTCTTCTATCATGAAGAATGATGTTTGGGAGGTGGTGCCGAGGCCTAAGGGCAAATCCGTGGTTACTTCCAAATGGCTTTACAAGGTAAAGCATGCTGCAGATGGCAACATTGAGAAATTCAAAGCAAGGTTTGTGGCTAGAGGGTTCTCCCAAGTAGAGGGAGTTGATTATGAGGAGACCTTCGCTCCCGTGGCTCGATATACTTCGATTCGCTCCATCATATCGATAGCAGCAAAGATGGGTTGGAAGATCCACCAGATGGAAGTGAAGACCGCATTTCTCAATGGCTTCATATAGGAGGAGGTGTACATTGAGCAGCCACAGGGCTTTGAGGTGCATGGGAAGGAGTCCCATGTGTGCAGACTGAAAAAGGCCCTTTATGGCCTGAAGCAAGCTCCCAGAGCTTGGTACTCCAGGATAGATACATACTTGCAAGAGATGGGTTTCACAAAGAGTGAGGGGCAAATCCGAACCTTTACTTTATTGTGATAGGTGAGGAGCCTCTCATTCTGGTGCGGTATGTGGATGACTTGGTCATTACGGGTGCAGAGAGGCTCATAGAGCACTGCAAGAGAGATCTTGCGTCGGAGTTTGAGATGAAGGACATTCGCTTGATGCATTACTTTTTGGGTTTGGAAGTGTGGCAGGAGGAGGGGCATTTCTTCCTAGGGCAGGGGAAGTATATTGTGGACATCCTTCGCAGATTCCACTTGGAGGATTGTAGACCCATGTCGACAGTTGATTGGTTCCTTGATGTATTTGGTCAACACCAGACCAGATATATGTTTTGCAGTCAACACGATGAGCCAGTTCATGTGTGAGCCCAGGGGGGTGCACTGGGTTGCTGCAAAACACATTTTGCGGTACTTGCAGGGGACAGTGGATTATGGTCTGGATTATAGGTAGGGTGATGGAGTGAGATTGGCAAGTTACACTGATTCTGATTGGGCAGGTTGTGCTTCTGATAGGAAGAGCACTTCAGGGTGTTGTTTTGGGTTGGGTTCGACAGTGGTGTTGTGGTTCAGCCAGAAGCAGCAGTCAGTAGCATTGAGTTCAGCAGAAGCAGAGTACATGACAGCCAGTATAGCTAGTTGTGAGGCCATCTGGCTTCGCAAGATGTTGTTTGGATTATTTGGTCAGCCGTTGAGACCTTCAGTGATTTACTGTGATAATCAGAGTTGCATTAAACTCACAGAGAATCCAGTATTTCATGACAGGTCAAAGCATATCGGGATCAAATATTATTTCATCGGAGACTATGTTCAGAAGGGAGCTATGAAGCTTGAGTATATCCAAACTGATGAGCAGGTTACAAATATTCTTACCAAAGCCTTACCATGGGGCAAGCATGTCTACTTCAGAGACAAGATGGGTGTGGTGAGGAACAACTTCCTCTAAGAGGGAGTGTTGAAATTTGGTTACCAGAGGACAGGTGGTTCCCTAAGGCTTTGATCTTTGGCTTAGGGAAAAGTGTCCAAAAGAATTTAATTTTTCTCCTGAAGTGACTTTATAAAGTTATAAAGTCAAACCTAATTTAAAAGTGACTTTAAGTGATAAAGTTACTAAAGTCTAATTTTAAAGTGACTTTAATAAAGTCAATGTGAAATTAGAAAGGAAAAGTGACTTTGGAAATAAATGACTAAGTGGGTCTTTATTAAATTGGGGTGAATTAAAAAATAGAAAGTGAGATTTAAATGAACATTTAATCTCAGCCATAGATCTAAAGCTATCTCAGCCATTAGATTTAGGGATTCCCCAAAAATCACTAAGGGTTAGGTTTGTTGTGAAACCAACTCCAAAAAAAGAAGAAAAGAGATATCAACGCCTTAGAAATAAGCCACTTCGAGGGGGCAACCTCCAATACATTACATGAACGAACAATTCTTGGATGATTCAAATTACAAAACCTCCTTTCTATATATAGGAGTCCATGGGACCACAATGTAATCCTAACCGACCTAAGAATAATAATTTAAGGGCATAATAATATGATAATGAGGTTGAAATTACAATAACGTAACAATAAGGGGTGCACTAACAATAAAGGGACCTGCACTAGTAATGAGTGCAGGGACCTAGCACACCCTATCACCAAAAAGAATGTTGTCTCATGCTTGGTAGCTGGAATTATACATGTAATATTCTCATCTCCCATGATCTTGTTGGGTGAGTTCTTCGACTTGTTGAGATATAAAGATCGTGGATTCACGTAGTGGTCGTGTTCTTGTTTCCTTGACCACTTGGGTTCCAATATGATTTTCCTTCCTCATCAAGTTTTGGCAATGTTAGCTTGTGGAAAGATTTCACCTATAACCTTCTTTAAGCATGAAACATGGAAAACTAGATGCACTCGTGAAGAAGCGGGAAGCTCCAATTTGTATGCCATAGAACCAATCTTTTGCAACACCTTGTAAGGACCATAGTACTTTGGTGATAATTTATTATCCTTCTTAGCTTGCTTGAGGGGACATTTGTTTGTATGGTTGTAGTTGTAAAAATACCCAATCTCCTACATCAAAAACTATATCGCTAGATGTTGATGCTGTTGTTTCCTTCAGATTTGTACCAAATTCGTTTGACTCCTTCAAAGGTTGAAGAACTTCTTGTGATATGATGTGATCTTTACTGGCAGACCTTGAATTTTCTCTTAAAGATGATGATGGATGGTGGATGATATCCATAAAGATTTTCATAAATGATTCATTTTATAATCCAATACTGATATCTATTCTACAATATGCCCTTGGAATCAATTCAACTTGATTCTTCAAACAAGACTTATGCAATTCGGAAAAAAAATGCACACCTTTTACTTGCTTTTGAGGAGCTCGATATTTAAAGTGAATTATCTCTATAATTGCGGATCCTCAATATCTGAATTTCAGCCTTGCAGTATCCCTCTAAAGCTTCTTTCAAATGCCACAGGTCTGATCTGATTTGGATTCTTCAAGGCAAAGTTATGTCCAATCTCCCACAATGACCCAATTTTGGACTGGTTCAGTAGAGCGAACTTGTACGACTTGCCACGTGTCACTGTTTTCTCCTTTGGCTTTGAAATTTATAGAAAGGAAACTACACCCTGTGTACTTCTAATCATTTTTTACAGCATTCCAATCCGATGCTCAGAGAGAGCTATGAAGATTTTCCCACGATCACCTCTTTGAGATGAAAGTCAGAAGCCTCAAAAAGCCCTAACTTCCACAGATCATATCTCCGAAAATATTGCGAACCAATATCTGAAATTTTGCGACGATGTTCCTCAGGATTGCGGCTTCGCACTCTAAAAATTTCAGCTTCTGAACCTTCGTAGAAAAAAATTTATAGCGCAAATTCCATGATGAAATGTTGAGGTTAAATTCAAGAGCCTGCAAAATGACCTAACTTGCACAGATCATATCTCCGAAAATATTGTGAACCAAGCTCTAAAATTTTGCGACGATGTTCCTCAGGATTTTGGCTTCGCACTCTAAAACTTTCAGATTCTAAACCTTTGTAGAAAAAAATTTATAGCGAAAATGCCACGATGACCTATTTGGAGCAGCGAAACCCTAGAATCTCAAAGCTCTGATACCAAATGTTGTGAAACCAGCTCCAAAAAGAGAAGAAAAGAGATATCAACGCCTTAGAAATAAGCCACTTCGAGGGGGCAACCTCCAATACATTACATGAATGAACAATTCTTGAATGATTCAAATTACAAAACCTTTTTTCTATATATAGGAGTCCATGGGGCCACAATGTAATCCTAGTGGGGACACAATGTAATCCTAGCCGACCTGACAATAATAATTCAAGGGCATAATAATGACAATATGGGGGTTACAAGGGTACAATAATAACAATAAAGGGGTTACACTAACAACAGTAAGGGACTATACTAGTAATATAGGGACCTAACAAGGTTAAAGGAGGAAAAGGAGGGAAAAGGTCATTCATTCTTTCATGAGCAGATTGAGAGAAGGAGAGCAAAGGAGATTTCTGGGCAGTGAGGAGGTGGAGGACAAAACTTGGCACACAAACTGAGGCAGTGCTTTAGCAAGTCCATACAACAAGGAGAGGGACAGATTTCGAGGCAAATTTGGGCACGAGTTTCAAGGCAAACCGTACAACAGATTTAACACGTATTCCAAGGAAGACGTACAGCAAGGTTTGGCACAGATTTCGAGGAGCAGGTTGTTGATTTTCTAGCACACTTTTCAAGGCAGATTTGTGCACGAAAATCAAGGCAGAAAACCATACGGCATCTTTGCTGTTTTTCTGCACATAAATCGAGAAATCTGTACAGTAGCATTTATTGTTGTTTGCACAATTTTCGAGGCAGTCCGTACAACAGTATTTAATGATGTAAATTCTGGGCACAAAATTCGAGGAGGTCGTACAGCATTTATTGTTGTTTCTGTTTTTGCTGTGTACACGTTTTTCGAGGCGGTGGTTAAGCATGGAAAACGAGATAAGTTGTATTTATTACTTGCTGAAATTTTTGAGTATTTCTCTCTCACTGTAAAAGCATTTTCCAGAAATAAAAAGAGTTTTCAAACTAGTTTTCCCCAAGAGTTGTAGGGGGTTTTTCCAAGGTCATATTGACCAAAAATCAGCGTGTCTATTTTTTCTCTGTGGCTGATTTATTTTGTTGAGTTTTATTTCTGCAATTTCCAGCATTTGAAAATTTCCAGAATTTGTGTTTTCAGAAAAATATTTATTTTTCAGCTTGTTGAATGTATGGCTATGGGAATGGGCATTTAACTATATGGATAAATAAGGAGAAACTGAAAACCGAGGTGGGAAACAGAAGTTTCTACCCCCATCTTGTAGATCTTTGGGTCTACAACTCCAAATCAGCGCACCTCCTTCAGGGAGGTATATGAGCAATCATAGCAAACTCCTCCTCCTCTATCTTTGCAGCTTTGGCCTGAGGATCATGTTTCTCATCCTTGTCCTTCTTTTTGAGAGGACATTGTGTGGCGTAATGTCCCGTCTTGCCACACCAAAAGCATTTGATCTTTGAAAGATTTTTCTTCCTCCTGCACTGCTCTTGTTGTCCCTATGATGCAAGGGATGCATTCTCATCCTCCTCCTTCTTTACCTTCGAACCACTGCTACTGCTACTCTCAAGTTGACACTTGAGTAAATCTCTCATCTCTTCTTGTTGAAGAGCTTCCCACATCGCTTCCCAGGCCGGTAAATACTCTTTGCCCAAGATGCTATGGACAAAGACTTGATAGTCTTCATACACGAAATTTAAGGCAAGTTTGACCATCTTTGTGGCCTGAAGAGCTACTCCCACAATTGCGAGTTGATCTCGATTTCCCTTAACTCTAAACAGGAATGGATCAATGCATTCTCCTTTCTACATCATGGAGGTCCGCATTTTCTCCTCCATGAACATCTTTCACTGCTTGGAAGACCCCTGATATAGCGTTTCCAATGCATCCCACATCTCCTTAGTTGTTCCTTTGGCTGAGATGTGTCAAACAATATGATCCTTCACTCCGTCGAGGATCAACAGCTTGGCCTTTGCCATATTCTTCTTGAAGGCCCTTAATGGTGTTGCATCCACCAGTTCAACCTGAGCACTTTCGATAAAGTGCTTGCGGTCATGCTCATCTAGAAGGAAGGAGGCCTTTGCCTTCTAAATTACATAGTTGGAGGCACCCTCCAACTGGTCCTGGTCATGCAACCCACTAGCTGCCATCTCACCTAAATGTTGTCGATCTGCTGCCTCTCACCCTCTGTGCAGCTGGTTGTACGCACTCTTGATGGAGCAAGCCACAAAATTTGTTGCTACTGCACGGGGAATCTGAGTTTCTTGGGCAAGAAAACTCACTGAGGTCAGAAATCCCCAAAATTGTGTTTCAGCTACACTTCCTGATGCTTTGCACCAGTAATCACTGTTGCGCAATCAACTGCATCCCTCCAGCTACTGATCTGCGTAGATTTGCTGCACTGCTCCCTTTGCCTCGGACAAACAGCAATCGGGAACAATCCTACCTCTCTATCGACTCACTCAGAGAGAGATTTTCCTGGTTGATCAAGCCCTCCTGGCTTAGTCTGTGCACTTCACTGGGAAATCGATATGTTGCTTACGCAGCTCTTTGATCCCCAGCTTCTGCTTCAACGTTGGATCTGCTGGATCTGTTCTTTGTCTCGCCTGCACTAAGATTAAACAAGTTCTGATAACATGTGAAAATTCCATCAAACCAGGAATCCTACTACAACAACTGATGGAAAGTCCTCTATTTGTTATTTACTTAACAAATTATTTACTGTGTTCTACAAGTAAATATCGAAATCCATTGACTGTAGCCTACACAATTAAACTGCAAAAGAAATACAAAGTGCGGAAACAAATCTGAACACACATAGATCACACAACCATTCGTCACAATTATTTTTGGACTAATGTCCCCGGAAAAACCCAATGCGGGAAAACTAGTGCAGCAGATCTGAAGGTTTAAGTTATTATGCAGTAAATTCTGAGTACAAATCTATGATTGACGAGACTGTCAAATCATACAAAGAAACTGACAGAAGAGATCTTGTGAGACAAACCTCACTCCTCCACGGGAAACTGGCACAGATCTGCAACAAGGGTGGACTGCCCTACATTGCCTCTGTGCAGTGACTGGGTCACAACTGTGGTTGCTCTTTGCCTCTACGCTGGTCTCACTATTGGCTGGAAACTGAAGCCTACTGGGCCTCCAGAAAATCTCTTCAGGATCTGGCTCTGGCTCTGCATTGTCTCCTCCGCAGGAAAACGACTTTCCCTCTAGCTCTGTGTAGTAACTGCGTAAACACTATGTCACTGGCTCTGCACTGTTGTTGTGGCTCTCTCTATTTCTGCTGTTGTGTACTCTCCAGCTCAGGAAATCTTCCAACCGGATCTACTGCCCCTCACTGCAATCAAGAATCACTTAGATCTTATTTTCTTCCGAGCATTGCTCTGTCAGAAAAATTCGATCTCTAGATCCTCTATGTCTCCAAAAAATGTGTTTTCCAAAAGGACCCTTCAAGCCATTCTTATAATCTTCTCGTTGAGACTTCAATGGCCCAAATTAGATCTGTAATCAACGGCTAAGATTAAATTTTGACTTGATCCATGTATTCTAGATCATTCTCACTCATATTATATTAATACACTTTAATTATTTTATTTTCCTAAGTTTAGACTTAGGGTCCCTTTAAAAATAATTAATTATTTCTATAGAATACAATCCGAGTGGAATTTCACCAAACGATTTCTGGGTTATCTAGAATACATGTGTCTAAGCCTCTCCACAAAATTTGAGACTTAGAGCACATCCGATGCTGCCCAAAATCAACATTAGCTTCCCTACAACAACTTCTATAAATTAAAATGAAAGTTTAATACCATTATTGTCCTTTCTACCCATCTTCTTGTTGCATTTGCGAGTTCAAAAAAATTAACATCCAAACTAACAAGCAATTTTTATCAACAAGATATCATTTACTTATAAGCCTTTGACAACTCGTTATTGCCAACAAATGAACTTCCTACCTTTGTTATGCACAGAGGCATTGCATCAAAGATATTTCAAATGCAAATATAAGGTTTCTTACTTGACCACACCTCTTATGGAATCATTCCTCAGACTACTTTACTTGACAATCTATTTAATATGTATTTCACCATATTGACTACTCTACAAAAACTCTCGAGTAAAACCTCCTACCCTTCCGCATTCACCTAGACATTTTGAACAATCATGTGATTCTTCGTCTCTGCCACTGCAATCCATTGAAGAAAATGCATTGTAGTTTGTTGCATTTTAATGTCATGGAAATCATCAAAAGTTCAGTCTAAGAACTTAATATACTACTATAAACATGTGCCTCCTCATAAACTTTAGAGAAAGCATGAACATCAACGACATCATATTATATATAACCCTTATGGAGTGACTAGCCAATTAAGTCGATTGAAAATGCAGAAAACTGTAACATGATCATGACAAACGAGTAAACAATCAACCATTCAGGGACACAGAGATAATTTGTTATATTTGTAAGGTCCTCTTCTAATTAAATTTCCCAAGGGAGGACGTAATAGCGTATTTAACCCCATAGACTATAGTCATTTGTAAAGGGAGAAGCCCATTATTTGATGTTCTTTGGGTAACATTAGATAATTTGGGGTAAATGGAGGGAAACTTGCAATAAAAGTCAAATTTGAGGTAAATGGAAGGAAACTTGCTAGCCAGGGAAACTTTTTAACCACTAAAATTAAAATTAGGAGGGAAAATCCCAAAGGGAATCTATAAAAAGGAGAGAGGAGATTCATTGTGATCATGATGGATTGTAGTTCTTTCTTATGTTTTGGCTAAGGCTCACCATGACTGATTTCGGTGATGAAAGATTCCACCCCAGTCAATCTCTTTACCTTTCTGATTACAGGGCAAAGTTCTGCGAGCAGGACCACCTTCCTAAGATATTATCTATGGTAGTATTTATCCATATTGTTGAAGCGTGGGCTCTTGAGGCAGTTTTTTGTGACAACATGGGCATATGAGGTAGTGTTATGTGGCAGTGTTTTGAGGTAGTGTTATGTGGCAGTGTTTTGAGGCAGTGTTCTGTGGCAGTGAGGGTTTCTGAGGCCATTCCAAGGGTTTCAAGCCTCCTGTTCTAGGGTAGTGAGGGATTGAATAGATCATTTTGTGGTTGCGGTCTACGTCTGAAACAATAATTGTGGCAGCAGATCATCTCTAGGATCCTGTTTGTGACGACAAGCACTATCCAAGGTAGTGGATCATTTATGTGGTGTTGTTTGAGCCAACAAATCATATATGGGGTACTGGCTGTGGCAGCAAATCATCTCTGAGGCACCTCCAAGGCCTGGTTTGTGGTGAAGCATGGTCTCTAGCAATCTGGTGTTAAAGTGATTGTGGCCTAAGTCATATGGTTTGGGTTCGAGTTCGCGTTCGGTAATGATTTGGTTCGGTTCAAGTTCGAATTTTTTTATGAGGTTCAGAAGAGGTTTGCCATTAGGTTCGTTTATATGCATTTTCTCTATATATAGATATATGAAATTTAAAATGAAATATAGCATAAAAGGTGTGAAATCAACATCAATAAAAATAAAAAATGCTATCATGGACTTGGAAATTGCAAGGATAGATTACTAACTTGACTTGCGACATGAGGTCATGAGCTTGAGCTATGAACTTGGTCAATGGACATGAGGTTCGATGAGGTTCGTCGAACCACAATTTTTTTTAGGTTCCCCGAATTTCAAACCTCAAGGTTTAAGTTTGTCGAACCTTGTGACATAGATTGTGGTAGCGGGCTGGAATCACCCATGAGACAGCAGAGGGTTATCTAGGGCTAATTTTGAGGCCAAGGACAGCAGAAAGAGGGACGAACAGAAGGTTGCAAGAGTTTGAGAAGGTGTCGGTTGACTGAGAGTGCGGAACAACCAGCGAATACTGTTGGCGTGACTTGTAACGGCATAGTTGAGCTTGTGTCTAAATCTGTGTGGTCTAGCAAGCTAAGCTTATAAGTTATCTCTAGAATTTGTATGTCGATGATTGCTAATTGAATCGGCCCTAGTTTGTGGAATCACTTGATTGTCTAAATTCTTCATTATACCACTATGCATCCAATTATGAGTATTGTTGTTTTATAGTTCAATAAGTGTTGTAATCTTGTTCCAAAACACAATTGTGCTTAAGGGTAATTTTTCCCAAGAGGGCCATCACAATATACGATATTGAATCTCCTTCACTCAGATCAATGATTCAAATATGAGATTAGATTGTATGGAACAGCTTCCATATAGCACAAGCCACTAATCCCACCCGACCCTCTCCCGATTAATGTCATTGGTCTCTTGTGGAGAGAGAAGCGGCATTCGATCAACATATGAAGGTGATCGTTGTTGAGATTTTGGGTAGCATCGGATGTGCTCTAGCTCTGAAACTTCATGGAGGGGCTAGGACACACGAAATCCCCAAGACCCAGAAATCGTTTGGATAAATTCCACCCGATGTGAAAGTTATTAAAATAAATTATTATTTTAATGGAGACCCTAAGTCTAACTTAGGGAAATTAAATAATTAAATTTAATTAATTAAAACATGTGGGTAAGAATGTTCTAAGTGATGTGGATCAAGTATTAGCCGTTGATTAGAGATTAGATTATGGTCGTTGATTTTTCAACGAGAAAAGTATTAAAGGAAGGCTTCATGTCAGTTGGAGAACACACATGGAGTCTAAGAGATCGAATTCTTCTGACAGAGCAGTGCTCGGACGAATATTAGATCTGAGTGATTCAGAGAAGCGGTGAGGAGAAAATGTAGTGATTGGTCAGAGGACCAAAAGTACAAAGAAGAGCAAGGGCAGCAGAGACACAGAGGAGGCAGCGGAGCCACTAGAGAGTGTGACACAGACCCCAGAGAGGTGTGATGTCGACCCACGCAGGGGGAGCGCAAAGCCTTCGAGGGACAGTCCAAAATTAGCTGCAGATCGGGATTTCTATGCTGGCAGGGCTGAAACTCGATTCCAAGTTAAGTTGATCTGCGCAGAGGAAGGCTGACGCGATCCTTCAGCCAGGCCCACGCAGGCTTACGCAATGGCAGCGTAGAGACTGAGCAGAGCTAGCTAGGGTTTCACCAATGACTAATCTGGATCAGTGGGGACTTGCAGAGTGGTTTAAAACTCGCATTTATCTCTAATTGTCGAAGTTTTCTTTGTTGGGTGAGACGAATTATGGCACCCTAGATGTAGTCAAAACTGTTGCTTAATAATAAAAACCCTCAGAACTGTAGCACCGATTTTCCTGCATTGGGTTTTTCCGGGGACATTTGTCCGAAAAATCTTGTGTCCTTTGTCATGTGTGCTTAATTCTTCAATACTTGATCTGTATGTATGTGTAGATCTGCAGTGTGTTTATTTTGTTGCTTTCAGAATACTTCTGAAAATAACTTGTAAATGTAAAAACACAAGATAAGTAAACCAGATTTCTGCAGTAGAAATTTTTTAAGTAGATTCAGGAATTTTCACATGCTATCAGAGCTATTGCAGATCAGGGGGAGCTGAATCCATCAGCAAAGTGATGAAGATTTTTGCTGCAGGAATGCGACTAAGACAGCACAGATCCGGAAGGAGGCAGCACAGCACCAGAGGGACAGCACAGACGCTGCAGGGGTGACACAGAGCCTGTCTTGTAGGAATTTATAGGGTAAGTTCCTTAGATCAAGAACCAAAGGTCACCGCTCACAAACAGATCACAAATCAGTACACTAGTATAATCACGTGGTTAAAACCTTCAAAGAGGGAAACAGTCCACGGCCTGAGCCAACGCGGCCACTTCAGGCAATTTATTAATATAAAAAGAAAAGTTACATATGTTTCTCTCATAAACAATTACCGGACAAGTGACCCTCCATGCTCTTTAAATAAATATCATGGACCACTCGGGTGTTAAGCCACGGATCAAGTGTCGTTAATACTGACGTGAGAGATAACCGTCGGATCACTACAAATCGTGACCGTCGGATTATAAGTTACAAATGTACATGATAAAGAAACACACTTTACCTAACTCTACAATAGACTAAGTTATTCTTAACTATTTCCTATGTGTCAAAATATCCTAACATCCCTCGTTAAGAACAACTTGGGATAGGATTGAAGGATTTACAAAGGTGACACAAAAGGAGCCTATTTCCTATGTGTCGATTTACAAAAGTAACACGATAGGAGAAGGAAGGAGGCATTAGAGCCTATCCCCCCTTAATGACAACTTTCCTAAACTCCAAGCATGCATCGAAGTTTGGTAAACTTAACTTTTGTGAGAGCCTTTGTAAAGATATCGGCTACCTGATCATTGGTTGGACAGTACTGCACTTCAAGAACACGATTATGAATGAGCTTTCTGATGAAGTGTATGTGGAGTTCAATGTGTTTCATACAGTGATACTGAACTGGATCTTTACATAACTGAATGGCACTTTGATTATCACACCATAGTGTAGTTGGATGTTTTCGATGAAGACCAAATTCAAATAGGATCTAACGAAGCCACATGGCTTCCTTGTTGGCTTCAGCTGCACCATGATATTCTGCTTCTGCTGAAGAAAGGGAGATGGCACTTTGTTTCTTACAAGACCAAGTAATAGGTCATGAACCAAGAGTGAATACATATCCTGCAGTGGACTTCCGATCATCAGGGTCACCATCCCAATCAGAATTAGTGAAATCAATCAAAAAGGGAGATGTTCCTACACTGTAATGAATCCTGAACTGAATTGTACCTCGAATATATCAAAGTATTCTTTTAGCTGCTTTCCTGTGACTTTCATGAGGTTGGTGCATAAACCGAGCGACAAGACCAATGGCAAAGGAAAGGTCAAGACGGGTATGGGTTATATACAAAATTTTACTAACAAGTTGACGATATAAGGTAGCATCAACTTCAGGGGTAGTACAGTTGACTAAAATCTTGACTCCAGAATAAAAGGGAGAAGTGGCAGGCTTACAGTCTTCCATGTGAAAGTGGTGTAGAAGATCACAGGCATACTTGGACTGAGAGAGGGTAATGCCTTCCTTGGATTGCAAGACTTGAAGACCAAGGAAATAATGCAAGTGTCCTAAGTCTATCATTTCAAACTTCTTTTTGAGGCTAGAATTCACATGGTTTATATGGTTGGGATCACTACCAGTAAGGATAAGATCATCAACATAAAGAACAAGGATGGTGAAGGACTTACCCACTTTCTTGGTGTAGACAGTGTTGTGAGAATGACACCTAGAAAAGCCATTATCTAATAGAAATCTATCCATTTTGGCATACCAAGCCCGAGGAGCTTGTTTGAGACCATAGAGAGACTTCCTAAGGCGACAAACAAGGCTGGAGTCTTTTTGGATAAAGCCAAGGGGTTGTTCCATGTAGATTTCTTCATGCAAATCTCCATGTAAGAAGGCAGATTTAACATCCATCTGATGGACTTCCCATTTAAAGGAGGCAACAAGGGAAAGAACAAGTCGGATAGAATTCATTTTGGCAACAGGGGAGAAGGTTTCAGTATAGTCAATGCCTTCAACTTGTGAAAATCCTTTAGCAACAAGACGAGCTTTATGTCTATCCACTTTTCCATCTGGTCCAAACTTGGTGTTGTAAACCCATCTGCATCTGACAAGTTTTCTCCCTTTTGGAAGAGGAACAAGATCCCAAGTATCGTTTGCCAATAAGAAATGATACTCTTCATTCATAGCTTCATCCCAATCTGGAAGACCGGAGGTTTCTTCAAAGGTTTCTGGATCAAGTTTTTCTGGAACTTGAGCCAATAAGGAAGAAGCTCTTTCGAACTAAAAACGTGTACGTCGTCAATCGACAGGGTCACCTGCAAGAGAACCTGCTGCATCCCGAGTAGAGTGGACCCATCTTGGAAGAGGTGGAGTATAAGGAACAATTTCAAGAGGTGGAGGAGGATTGTCATCCTCGCTATCATCATCTGAACTAGAAGGAATGCTATTAAAAATAGAAGAGAGAGAGAGGTGGCGCATATGCCGAATCAGGCTCGCAGGCCAAAGGTGGCACACTTGCCGAACTAGGCTCGCCGGCCGATATATTTTCATCAAATTTTACATCTCTTCTAATGATAATATTTTTGGATTTTGGTTGAAGAAGTCTATATCCTTTGACATCTTCAGAATATCCAACAAAAATGCATTTTTCACTCTTAGGTTCTAAAGATTTATATTTCGCATCTGGAATATGGGCCCAAGCATCACTTCCAAAAACACGAAAGTGACTTACATCTAGTATGATTGAGCTCCAAGCTTCTTCTAGAGTTATATTCTTTAAAACCTTAGTAGGAGTGCGATTTACTATGTAATTTGCACAGTTAATGGCTTTTGCCCAAAAATTGAGACCAAGTCCTTTAGATTGAAGCATACAATTAGCCATTTCTTTTAAGGTGCGATTCTTCCTTTCAGCTACACCATTTTGTAGTGGAGTATATGGAATAGTATGTTGCAATTGAATGCCATGCTCAGTGCAGAAGTTGATAAATTTGTTGTTAACATATTCTCTGCCATTGTCTGATCTTAACTTAAGAAATTGATGTCCAGATTGTTTCTCAACAAAGGCCTTAAAGGCCAAGAACATGTTAAAAACTTCACTCTTGAGATTTAACAAGTATATCCAAGTGTGTCTGGAAAAATCATCAATGAAGGTTAAGAAGTGCTTGCAACCAGAGAAAGAAACAACAGGAAGTGGACCACATAAATCACTGTGCACAAGCTGCAAAGGGGTTGAAGTGTGCCAAGAGGCACATTTGTCAAAACTATCCCGATGATGTTTTCCGAGTACACATCTGGAGCAAACACCATCTCGGCAAGATACCATAGGAAGACTCGTCACCATATTTTCCTTACATAGAGTTTGAAGAGAGCGATAGTTTAAGTGACCAAATCGTTCATGCCAAAGTTTGCTCACATCATCATTATGAGCAACAAAAACAGAGGGAAGAGAGGATGACCCAAAGTTGTCAAACTTATATAACCTTGTGGAATCATCAGCAATGCCAGTAGCTAAAATATGTTTAGGATCTTTGAGGTCCTTGATTACAACATCATGAGGTGAGAATTCTACTCTTTTCCCTTCACCTGAATGAGTTATCTGATAAACAGAGAGAAGGTTGCATGACAAGGTAGGAACACATAGTACATCATTAAACTGGCCATTATCGAGAAGAATGGTTCCAGATCCTACAACACTAAGAGATCTATCATCACCAACATAAATATGTTTGGTGTTACAACCATTTAAAGAAGAAAACATGGATTATTTTTAGCCATGTGGTAAGAAGCTCCAAAATCAATGAGCCACTCATGAGAATGAGAAGAAGAAGATACATTTAATGCATAACCAGATCTTGATGCTTGACAACCACAAGCAGAAAGTGCCATTCCTGAAGATGAAGGTGAAGAGTGCTCCAAATTGATGTTGTGCTTCTTCATTGCTGCTTCTAAGTCTCCCATCTTCTTAAAACATTTAGACTCTATATGGCCATCCCGATTGCAAAAGTTGCAATGTCTATCTATCTTCTTCCCTTTGTTTTGATTTGCCTTATTATTTTGGTGATTTGATTTTTCAGTTTGCCGCTGAAATTGCTTAGGACCCTTATTTGGTTTAGGACCATATTTTTTAGGATACTGCTTCTTGGGATTCTTTTGATATGGTTGTTGTTGGGCTGCTAAGGCTTTTTTAGAAGCGTTTCCAGCAGTGATAAGACCAAGGTGTAAAAGTTTTTCTTGTTCTCTTATCAAAGAATCACAAAAGGCATCAAAAGAGGGATTCTTGTAGGTGGTTCCTGAAGAAATGATGGCTTCTCTGATGGAATGGAAGGCGGAAACAAAAATAGAGTATGCAGCGCCAAGCTTAGCAAGAATGCAATAGATGAGGCTACCATCGTCCTTTTTTATCTTACAACCTTCTAAAAGAATTCTGAGGGTCTTGAATTTGGACAAAAATCTTCAATGGAGGAGATGTTATTGGGGTCCAAAGTAAGCAACTCATTTTCAAGCTGGTGGGCGCTGATTTGATTTTGAATGCCAAAAACAGTTTTTAGCTTTTCCAGGGCTTCCTCAGGGGTGTCAATGTCAAGAATATGAAATCGAAGATCTTGAGCAATGGACATTCCTATCAACCCTCGTGCTTGATCTTGTTTATTTTCCCATTTAGCGGCTTTATCATCATCAGAAGGTTTGGTTTCTTGTCCTATGGCTATTCTATAAAGCCCTTTACTTCTAGTATATCTACCATGTGAGGTAGACATTGGAAATAATTGGTGCTATTAAGAATAACTGGGCATGCACTTTCCATTTTTTTTTTTAAATGAAGCTGAGAAAAGCTGAAACTAACTGCTCCAATGGAAAGATCTCGAAAAATTAGGCCGTTTCAAAAAAAACGGCTTCCGGATGAAGAAGTTATGCCTTTTGAAAAATCTGAGTTGAAGATGCCGAATAGTTACGGGAACGGGATGAAGTGCGGCTTTTAAAAAAAAAAAATCCGCCCCTTTGAACAAAAAATTTTTACAAAAGAAGCTTGAGAAGGAGACTTGAACCCAAGAGCTCTATTCTCATAAACTAACCCCTCACCAAGTGAGATAGTAAAAGGATCACGTTATTGTTTGAAAGGAGGAACGGCTTTTCTTCTTTTTGCACAAAAAACCGAGCAAAAAAAAAACGAAATGAAAAGCCTTACGGCAAAATGTTAGATTCTCGGTTAGCCTTACTGGAAACTATCACTTTTTTCACTATTTCTGATTTCCCGAGATCGCACAAAGACGCAGGGAAAGAGCATACATAGCACAAAAAATCCTCTTACCCTGTTTTTAATTTGTCGAGATCGCACATAGCGCACAACAAAGAGCATACACATAGAAGAGGGTATAGATCCGGCAAATAAATAAAACCTAAAAACCGAAAATAAAAAGAGGGAACTGAAATAAGCAGAACTATTAACAAATATAACTGCAAAACAGATGCTTTATACCTCCAGATCTAAATTGTCATAACTTGGGCAGCCGGAAACATTTTTGCATGAAACGAAAGGCGTTCCTCACTGTAACAGATGCTCCAGTCACAACCGAGCGGTTCTCCAAGCCCAAAAATGTTCAGAAATAGTAGATCTACAAAACGGCATTCGCATGCAGTCAAACCAGCTTCGGATTTTGATCAACAACGAACGCGGCTCTCAAAATAGCTTTGATACCATGTAGGAATTTACAGGGTAAGTTCCTTAGATCAAGAACCAAAGGTCACCGCTCACAAATAGATCACAAATCAGTACACTAGTATAATCACGTGGTAAAAACCCTCAAAGAAGGAAACAGTCCATGGCCTGAGCCAACGCGGCCACTTCAGGCAATTTATTAATATAAAAAGAAAAGTTACATATGTTTCTCTCATAAACAGTTACCGGACAAATGACCCTCCATGCTCTTTAAATAGAGATCATGGACCAATCGGGTGTTAAGCCACGGATCAAGTGTCGTTAATACTGAGGTGAGAGATAACTGTCGAATCACTACAAATCGTGAACATCGGATTATAAGTTACAAATGTACATGGTAAATAAACACACTTTACCTAACTCTACACTAGACTAAGTTATTCTTAACTATTTCCTATGTGTCGGAATATCCTAACACATAGAGGGTAATGCCTTCCTTGGATTGCAAGACTTGAAGACCAAGGTAACAATGCAAGTGTCCTAAGTCTGTCATTTCAAACTTCTTTTTGAGGCTAGACTTCACATGGTTTATATGGTTTGGATCACTACCAGTAAGGATAAGATCATCAAAATAAAAAACAAGTATGCCTGTGATCTTCTACACCACTTTCACATGGAAGACTGTAAGCCAGCCCCTTCTCCCTTTCAGTCTGGAGTCAAGCTTTCAGTCACTTGTACTACCACTGAAGTTGATGCTACCTTATATCGTCAACTTTTTGGTAAACTTCTATATCTAACCCATATCTGTCCTGACCTTTCCTTTGTCGTTGGTCTTGTCGCTCGGTTTATGCACCAACCTCATGAAAGTCACTGAAAAGCAGCTAAAAGAATACTTTGATATATTCGAGGTACAGTTCAATTCGGGGTTCATTACAGTGTAGGAGCATCTCCATTGTTGATTGGTTTCACTGATTCTGATTGGGCTGGTGACCCTGATGATCGAAAGTCTACTGCAGGATATGTATTCACTCTTGGTTCAGGACCTATTACTTGGTCTTGTAAGAAACAAAGTGCCATCTCTCTTTCTTCCGCAGAAGCAGAGTATCGTGGTGCAGTTGAAGCCAGCAAGGAAGCCATGTGGCTTCGTCAAATCCTGTCTAAATTTGGTCTCCATCAGCAGCATCCAACTAGACTTTGGTGTGATAATCAGAGTGCCATTCAGCTATGTAAAGATCCAGTTCAGCATCAGCGTATGAAACACATTGAACTCCACATACACTTCATCAGAAAGTCCATTCATGATCGTGTTCTTGAAGTGCAGTACTATCCAACCAATGATCAGGTAGCCGATATCTTTACAAAGGCTCTCACAGAAGTGAAGTTTACCAAACTTCGATCCATGCTTGGAGTTCAGGAAAGTTGTCATTAAGGGGGGATAGCTCTAATGCCTCCTTCCTTCTCCTATTGTGTCACTTTTGTAAATCCTTCAATCCTATCCCAATTTGTTCTTAAGGGGGGATGTTTAGATATTTCGACACATAGGAAATAGGCTCCTTTTGTGTCACCTTTGTAAATCCTTCAATCCTATCCCAAGTTGTTCTTAAGGGGGGATGTAAGGATATTCTGACACATAGGAAATAGTTAAGAATAACTTAGTCTACTGTAGAGTTAGGTAAAGTGTGTTTCTTTACCATGTACATTTGTAACTTATAATTCGACGGTCACGATTTGTAGTGATCCGACGATTATCTCTCACCTCGGTATTAACGACACTTGATCCGTGACTTAACACCCGATTGGTCCATGGTCTCTATTTAAAGAGGATGGAGGGTCATTTGTCCGGTAACTGTTTATGAGAGAAACATAATTAACTTTTCTTTTTATATTAATAAATTGCCTGAAGTGGCTGCCTTGGCTCAGGTCGTGGACTGTTTCCCTCTTTGAGGGTTTTAACCACGTGATTATACTGGTGTATTGATTTGTGATCTGTTTGTGAGCGGTGACCTTTGGTTCTTGATCTAAGGAACATACCATGTAAATTCCTACATGTCTAGCTCACGCAGGCCCAGAAGGGTGACGCAGAGCCTGCCTAGCTCACCCAGAGGCTGACGCAGGCCCAAGAGGGTGACGCAGTGCGAGAGGGGATGATGTTGTGCCAGTTATCGTGGCTGGAGGTGCAGTTTTGTTCTTCGAAGTTGTTGGTGGGGCATTGTTTCTGCTGATGCAGAACAATGTCTAGCAGGGTTGAAAAAGTAAGGGGAAACAGTTCCTCAGCAGAGTTTCTAGCCAAGAAGTCTGAGTTCCGATCAGCGGAGTGATTGGAGAGGGTTGATTCAAGAGAATTAGAGGACGATTTCCAAGAAGGAAATCACTGTTCAGAGGGAGCGTATTCTCTAGAGGGTTTCTATCACCAAGAAACCCAAATCTGAATCTCTTGCTGAGAGTAGCAGCAGAAGAAGGGAGAAGATTATGCATTTCGACATTTTTTTTTATTGAGTAGAGATGGCTACACAAGGACTGAGGGATCGGGTCAAGTTGGATGGAGCATCCAACTTTGTCATCTGGAAGGCTAGGATCTTGACAGTTCTGAATGATCTCAAACTCTTCGTGACAAATGAGGATGAGTACGCCATGAGTGCTCATGCACCTCTAGAAAAGAGGTGGGGCGACATAGATTTGTGGATTGAGCTACAGATGGTGGCGGAATACTTCAGGTGCCCAAACAATTGGATCACATACAAGCTACCGGAGTCTAAAGACAGTAGCAGGATGACTAGAGTCAGTGGATGCAGAGGATCATGGAAAGGCACAAGGCAGTGCTTGAACATTGAACACTAGAGCAATGTAGAGGAGAGGCAGCGGCAGCGCAGAGGCTGATGGGATTTCAACAGCGCAGTGCAGAGCAACAGACAGCGCAAAGCTTTAGAGAGACAGCGCAGAGCAGCAACAGAGGGTGCTTCAATGATGAGATGCAGCCAGACTAACTTGTCTGTCAGTTGTTGGGTGATGTCCTTCAGTTGCTTACTTCTCAGCAACTGAGTTGCAGTGCAGAAGTTAGCAGTGACAGTGTTATAGGCATCATGATGCAGCAATTTGAGAGGGAGTTGCAGTACAGATGTGGCAGTGTCATTGGTAGTGACATGGGCAGTAGTGCAGAAAGAAGCAGCGCAATGGATGGAGGGCAGCAGGCCAAGCATCAACAGCGCAAGGGACCGATGCCAGAGATCAGAGTAACGCTTTTGGAGTGAAGTGTTGCTAGAGCACATTCCTCACTAAGAGGGAGTGTTGAGATTTTGGGTCGCATCAAATGTGCTCTAGCTCTGAAACTTTGTGGAGGGGCTAGGACACATGAGATCTCCAAGACCCAGAAATCGTTTGGAGAAATTCCACCCGGTGTGAAAGTTATTCAAATAATTAATTATTTTAATGGAGAACCTAAGTCTAACTTAAGAAATTAAATAATTAGAGTGAATTAATTAAAACATGTGGGTGAGAATGTTCTAAGTGATGTGGATCAAGTCTTAGCCATTGATTAGAGATTAGATCACGGTCGTTGATTGTTCAACGAGAAAAGTATTATAGGAAGCCTTGGGGTCAGTTAGAGGACACACACAAAGTCTAAGAGATCGAATTCTTCGAACGGTGCAGTGCTCGAGCGAAAATCAAATCTAAGTGATTCAAAGAAGCAGTGAGGGGTAGATTCAATGATTGGTCGAAGGACCAAGAGTACAAAGCAAAGCAAGGGCAGTAGAGACGCAGAGGAGGCAGCGCAGCCACCAGAGAGGGTGATGCAAGCCCACGCAAGGGCAACGCAGAGCCTCCGAGGAACAGTCCAAAATTAGTTGGAGATCGGGGTTTCTAAGTCGGCAAGGATGAAACTCGATTCCAGGAAAAGTTGATCAGCACAAAGGAAGGGTGACGCAGTCCTTCAGCCAGGCCCACCTAGGCTTACGCAATGGCAGCATAGAAACTTCGTAGAGATAGCTAGGGTTTCACCAGTGATTGATCCAGATTAGTTAGGACTTGCAGAGTGAGTTAAAACTCACGTTTATCTCTGATTGTTGAGGTTTTCTCTGTTGAGTGAGCCGGATTATGGCACCCTAGATGTACGCAAGACTGATGCTTAATAATAAAAACCCTCAGAACTGTTGCACCGGTTTTCCCGCATTGGGTTTTTCCAGGGATATTTGTTCGAAAAATCTTGTGTGTCCTTTGTCATGTGTGCTTAATTCTTCAATACTTGATCTATATGTATGTGTAGATATGCAGTGTGTTTACTTCGTTGTTTCCTGAATATTTCTGAAAATAACTTGTAAATATAAAAACACAAGTAGGAGAAGTAAGTTAGATTTCTACAGTAGAAATTTCTATTGAGTAGATTCAAGAATTTTCACAGTTGTGAGATTGGGATTCAATCCAACCCTCCTTTCCGTCAGTTTGCTGCCTGTGGGAAGAACAAGGCATTATGAGCTTTACGATGATGAAATTGCTCTTATTAAGACCAGTGCTCTCCTTATCAATCCAACCCCCTTCCTGCCTATTCTGAATGGATAACAATTGTCTGCAATAGATACACAAAGTTGAACTTGATTGAAATTTGAAGCCACTCATGTCATGAAATACACGCAAGTTGGATCGGCCTAACCTTATGAGCGGGATATCATTGTATGAGTGGCATCATTTGTAATCATTGCTACATGTGGAGAAACATCATTATAGAAGAGCTTTCTTTTTTTAAAAGGATATGCATGGATAGTTAAGAGTCACTTTTTGTGGATGGCTTTACATCTTTATGGGCCCTCATTATTAAGGTTTTGAAGATTGAGAGATTTATTGAGTAATCGGTCATACTTTATCTTGTGGATTATGTTTATGAGTGAATCCTACTGTAATTGTACTTGTATAATAGTGATTGTGCATTCTCTTTATTTCTTCTTCAACAAATGTCTATTTTCAAAGCTCTTGAAAGGTTACTAGTGCAATTTTTCTCTTGAATCATCTTGAAGTTATTTGAAAGATACTAAGTGATTTTCAAGGGTTTGTAGAAGACAACTCTGGATATTACCCTAGATGTATTTGCATCTCTTCACGGAAGCTCTTATTTGACCCCATAAACAAAAAGAAGAAAAAAAAAAAAGTAAGCACTAGTTTCTCCTTTCAGACAATCATATTTTATAAAATCAAATTTTATTTTATGTTAAAGGTAAATTTAGGGTTTTGTTCAGCCTACATTTAATTTTTATCCATCAAAAACCATATATTTCTAGGGCTTTCATGAATATTTTTGACCTGAAATTTAGGGCTTTCTCACTCATTGGTGGTATTTTGGGTAGCTACTTAGGAGGCCTTAAACTTCATTTGTGTCTTTCCTTAGGAGTCCTAAGTCCTACTAGGGAAGTCTCCCTTGCATTGGATTTATCCTTCACTAAAACGAGGGAAGTTGTTGTTAAGGTGACAATGCTAACACTTTTCAATGTTCACCTAGTCTTGGTACCTTGTGAAGACTTTGCATTCAGGTGCTAGATTTTGCAATAAAAGACCTAATGTACATTGGAAAGATAAAAAGCATATGAAATGAGTACAACATAACATTAAAAGTAATTTTGTCTCTATGGATTTAACTTTGAGTGTGAATGTTTTTGATAGTTGCATTAATAAACCCAACAAACTTTCAAATTTTTTGAATATAAGGCTAAAGTATCTTGTTCACCAATGCTTGGAATGTTGAAAATAAATTATTCAATCCAATGCACATAACCAAGAATTCATAATGCCCTTCATTAACATTGGATGTTAAGGAATATTTTCAAGTCAAATCCAAATTTGGTGATACCCAAACCTTAAGTGAAGGCAAGAGATATGAGTTGCACCATGGAGCTCATCCATTAACTCATCAATGAATAGAACGTGAAACTTGCTCACTATGATAATGCAATTGAGTTTTCTAAAAATAACACACAATATGAAAGATCCATCCTTTTTTTTACCCAAATTATTATTGGTAAGAAAGGGATCCTTACTCATTTGTATAACTACCACATACAATAACTCCCAATCAATTTTTCACTTTTTATCCTCTGCACGTGTGGGTACTTGTAGGGTCTGACTTTCAAAAAGGTAGGTAAGATGTCAACAAGGTGATCCATTTCCCACTATGGCAGAAGCCCTTTTGGTTCATCAAACATGTTCTTCCAAGACACCTTGCAACTCAAGTGCTACAAAACCAACTTCTTCATTTTCATGAATAACATAACACCTTGCAATTATTTTACTCCCTCCCTTCAATAATAATTTCTCAATTCAATGGCAAGTAATAACTTGTGACATTTATTTGACCTTTATGAAGAATTTATCTAAGTTGATATAAAAGGTGCCCTATATTTTAAGCCATTGTTCTTCAATGACCACATCAACCCCTCTTCCGGGTCCTGAATGGGTATGGCATACATGTTTGTTGCTAGTTCATAATCTCCCATGACCAGCTTAGCATTGTATTACTACATGTCTCAAGAAGATGTTTCCACCGTTAGCAATCATGAATTGGAAATTCTTGACAAGATGGAGTAAAATATTAAGTTGTTGTCCAAACCATATATGGATGAAAATGCGTACTTCTTGAGTTTGTCAAAACAATAAACACTTGCATTTTAATTTTCCCTTTCATCAATAGTGTCTACAAAACAAATATTCCAACCAAGGCTTGTAATGATATGTTTGATGTCTTTTCTTTTGTATATTCTTGTCATATCTAGGGGGTCTTCATTTAGCTCCATGTCTCTTCATTTAGATCCATGTCTTCTTCATCATTGACATAAGTATCTTCTTACAAACAACTTTTATCTAGGCATTACAAATCCTTAGACCATTTATTGTCAAATTTGTAGCACAACCCTTATGCCCTTTTATCTTCCAATTTTGTGGGTGAACATCTTATGTATTGGCATAGAGCTCTTGATCTGATTTTGTGAACTTATGGTAGCATGGTTGCTAACAATCCTCCTATGGTTTTGATTTTTCACCTCAAAATGTCTTGTTAAAGGGATTGGTTCCTTGATGGAACTAGGTTTAAGCAACACAACCTCGTGACAAATGTCTTCTTTCAGTCCACAAATATATAGTTATAGCAACCTACATCATCAACTTGAGTTCCCATATTTTGGTGTAGTGCAGTGTAATCCATCATACTTCTTGTTTGCTTGAGCTTGGAACAATGATTGAAATAGTCAGTGTCCAAGTATTGTCATATTGATCCAACAAGTCTTCTTTGAGGTTTTTCCATGTGTATGCAAAAAGCCCAAGTTTATTTGCAATCTATTTGTACAATTGAAAAGGAGCATGTTCCATGTGCAAGTATGCAAAGAGGACCCTTTTTTTGTCCGAAATATTGTGCAAGGTTAAGTGTTGTGCTAGTTGACTAGCCTGTATTTTAGCTTTTGAGTTATCATCAAATTTCAATCATAAGTATGTATATGCTCATATTTGGATGTGATTGTCGATGAACTCATTAATCTCCCCTTTCAAGTGTTGTTGTTTCACAAAAATCCTTAGTTCCTCTTTTAAAGCATTTATCGAGGATTCAAGTTTGTGCTCTAGTTGTTCGAAATGTTGTTTTGTGACAAGTTCACTCTTTAGAGTCCATGTTAAAGATATTTCCCAACCTAAGCCTATTTTTGACAAATGATACATAATGACAAACGCACACCCCCAAACCCCCTTTGTTGGATGACTTCACTCTTGGCAATACAAACAACTTTTATTATTTTATGAAAGTTATAACCCTACCTATTAGGACTTAAGAATTGTATGCCCATATTCCTATGCACAATTGTGAAAAGAAAGGTGTCTTTCCCCTTGTACATTAATTTCAAAGCTAAATATGCTTGAAAAAGACAACAAGATCTGGCTACTTCTCTTTTACAACAAAATGGCCACGATACCACCGATATGCCCAAACATATATTCAGATTTCTTTTACAACACTTTACCTTAATCAAATCTAGAACAATCTCAAATCTTTTTACTAAACTATGTTCCAACAAACATGAAATTATTCGAGATTAGATCTTATGATTAAATGAAATTGTCTCTCAAGGAAACTCGAACAAGTATGATTATGATCAAGTACCAAAATTTCAAAAAGCTTAGAAGATAACAAGAAATTAGCTGACTGTTCATAGAGCTCTTGATGATGATTCAATAGGTCACATGATTCGAAAGAAGAGTTACCAAGATGTCACACTCTCACAACAAAATTTTGGTCCACTACAATCTAATGTATCAAGAACCTCTTAGGAGAAAAGACCCTCGCTCCTCATAGTGCAAAAATAAAAGAATGATCCTCAAGGTCAGCATCAAATTTTTGGAATAGAATATCATTGCACTCACAAGTAAAATGCACTCCTAGGCATGTGTGCCTAAGGGCAATACAGTGGCCATTATGAGAACACAATATAGGCACCCAATGCAAATTACTAACATTTTTACTAGAGCTCAAACGAAAACAAGGGGGTCTATAATGCAAGTTCATGAATCCCCTACTGGATGGCTCATCTTTAGAGCAACAGTCCAAGCTAAGAGGAAAGAACCGCCGCACAAACCAAATACTACGTACAACTTGGAAGATTCAGCGGAATAAAATTTGACACCAAGTATCATTGTTGGAGAACATATTTTGTTGCTAGTGGATGGTATCTACTCTTCTAATATTTAGTTGAAATTAACATAGCATAGCGTCCTTGATAAGTTGTTACAACCAAGCCCACAATCCAAACATACCTATGTTGTAGAACTAACATTGTATCACCAAGTTACCGACTTCCTCCCATACAAAATCTAGTTCTAGTTTCCTTAGGGTATGACCAACCCCTTCAACCCACAATGCTAAAAGGACACCAAATAACAATGGCTCACAAAAAACAGACATGGAACCACGTTTTTTTCTTGATGCACCGAGAGGTGTTCTAGAGCCCAAGTAAGGAAGAGATGTTGTAATGTCCTATCTTGTTATGTTATGTAAACAAAAGTACTAAAACAATAAATATAAAAATAACAATACAAATCTATCTTCAAATTTCAAATGTATCAAATTTCTCCACAAACCTTCAATCTTGCAACACACAGGAAGATGACATGACAAATAACATAACGACAAATAACATAAGGACCAACATATTGGCAATAGCATGGACAAATGGCATTTGCAAAGGATCAAGGAGGGTCATGCCTTAAATCCTCCCTCCTCCTCGCACCCTTCTCACACTTCTCTCCTTGTAGTTGCAATAAGAGATTCTTAACACCAATAATATGGAGAATCATAATGCAAGCAAGATATCTTGTTTGCATTCTTGCTTGCAAAATTCATTATGGTGGGAATTTGTATCATGGTTTAAAAGGTTGGACCATCACCAAGACTCAACCTAGACATTTCTAGGAGCTATTTGGCTAACCCAAGGTGTTTGGTATGTATTACATTCTTTGCATGATTGGCTCCATGTATGTCCCTCAATGGATTAGGGTTTTGGATGAAGCGGGATCCCTGTTTGGCCTCAGTTCTACCCAGAAAATTCTGCCAAATTAATCTTGTCCTCTCCTCAATAAACCGAGAAAAACCCAGAAAGGGTTTCCTCTAATTCCAACCTTCAAAATATGACCTTTTGTGGTTTGGCCCTCTTCCAATTTTGTTTTCTGGCACTGCAGTTGTTACTGTCAATCACTGCTCTCCAAAGTCCCAGCCTACCTCCTCAAATGGCTCTCCTATCAATCTCCCAACACCCCAGCTCCAGAATCCCACCAATGCAGCTCCCACAAATGAGCCTCCTCCAATGACTGTGTAGGCCCTTCTAACCAAAATAGCTGAGATGAAAGTTGGCCTCCAAGATAATCTGTTTCACTGCTATGTTGGCCCTCAACTCTAGAATGTTGGCAAAATTTGTCGTTTTTTGAATCCATCTATGGTCTTCATAATAAAACTCGTAAAGAATGGCCACACAATTTTTTTCTGGGAATAATCCTGAACCATGATAGTTACAATCGAAAATGGTAAACACCCAGGTTGTGAGCCAAGATTGATGCTTTGATACCACTGTAATATCCCCAATTGGGATTAAACAATAATAAAAGGGAAAATAGACAAGAAACTAGGGCAAAAATAAAAACACCACTAAACACAGAGTATAGACCCAAAATCAGTATTGAAACATTTTATTATTATGTCGAGAAAGAGTACAAGTATGGTGCTGAAAAGATTGCACCTGGGCCTACTCAAGGCAGGCTGAAGGGCAACTCGAATCCTGCCTGCTGGAAGTAGCTCTGCGTGGCTCAATCACTACGCTCCTTGGTCTAGAAAATGTTGTTGTTGGCTGACTTCGGACTGTTGATTGGGTTGCCTCCTGTGCTCAGAAAATTTCGGGAATTAGACACCAGACTCTCCTCAACAAACCCACAAAAACCTGCGAAGGGTTTGCTGAAAGCTCGACCCCAGAAATTGGCCCTCTTCGGCTTGGAACGCTACCATGCTAGCAAAATCGAACCACTAGTGCAATCTGCTAGAAACTACCTCCGGAATGCTACTAAATACCCTGGTAGGAGGTGGCTAGCCTCCCCTCCGAATCTCATGTTGAATCTCCTCTGCACTCCTCACTCCCAGCACCCACACCAAATTGAACTGCGCAATCACTACGTAATCTTGCTTGCCTCTGCACAGTCCTGAAGGGGATATGCTCTCCTAGTTGATGTTGCTACTCCAATATAATTTGCGGCACTGTACCGGCCTCCAACTGAACTGAAATGCACTGTTGAACACACCTGTGAATTATGGATGAATTCACCAAGGGGAGTTGGGTGCTTGCCCAATCTCTCTCAATCACCCGAGGGTTTCCGTCTTGGGACTACCAATGGAGTAGAGAAATGGGTTCTCAACCTCACATACAAGAAAATATATCAAATCCAAGCTATCCCTCAATGGCCTCCTCCTCTTCTTTTATAGATCTCATGGACCCCTCTAGAGTCTTCTCTTTTATTAATATTTTAATCATGGAGCACTTTACCCTCTTATTAAAATATTCTTTTTAATGTGAGAAAGAGTAAATCGGCTACCATGCCTCATCTGATCACTGAAACCCATATCCAGCCATCCCATCATGTAGGTATTCTCGTTCCAGTTCCAACGGGCTATTACACTAAGGTGTTTTACCACGTATTCCTCCCAAAATGCCACCTTGAACGTAATTAATTGAGTTAAACCCAAAAATAACTCAGTGTTTTGAAAGTCGTTGGAATGCACAAGAACGAAAGGCAAAATGTGAGGATGATGGAATATACCAAGAGAATGCCACCTGTCCTCATAGAAACTCCTCTAAACTCCTCCAAAAATCCCCTGGGCCCGCTGATTACACCAACCTATACCTGCTCCCAACTCTGGAAGACCATCCTAACCCTGTCATAAGGAACACCAAAAAAGGAATATTACACTTGGGATAATCGCTCTCTCTATCCACACATGCGAAATTAGGGTTTCTGTGTAATTGCCAGTTGCAGGAGGCTGAAATTGCAGCGCCGAAATTCTGAGGGGCAGTTGCAGGGCCGAAATTCTAGAGCGAAGTTACAAAAGATTGAAGTTTTGACGCTGCCTTGGAGAGATCTTGTTGGGGCGATGACTTGGTGCTTGGGAGGATTCTGGGCTTTGGTCTTTGAGTCTTGGAAGTTTCTCTGTAAGAAGATTATATAAGAAGAGAAGCATTATTTTAGGGTTTTCCCCTTAGAGGGGTTTTTCCCTGGCTTGGAGCCTATATCTTTTGTACTTCGTCTTGTTGTGGTCTTCATTATTTTGATAATTGCTTGATGAACAAGAACTAATAAAGTAATAAAAGTACAACATATATCACAAGTAATTATCGAGTAAAGGAAAATCATCTATAATATACAAGTCTCTTGATTTTCCCATATTTCAAAGGAATATTAATGGTCGAAACTTCGTGAACAACCGTAACAGATCTGGATATCAACATGGCAATGTACAAAATCGTGGCTTGACCTGCCATTCCTTCAAAAGAAACATATATCTTCTCTACATCACTAGAATTCACCATTGATCAATGAGATACAGAAACCCTAGCCACCGCTCATCTCTCCTCTTTAAAACATTTGTTAGATTTTACAGTTAAGGGTTTCGAAGGTAAGTTTCTAAAAATGAACTTGTTGATGATGAAATACAAAGGTGTGGCTCTAAAACTTTTGTTGGTTTTCAAAGTTAAGGTAAGTTTCTAAATATTGTGTGATTACCTTCGCTTACCTTTTTGTTTATAAAGAATGTGTGTGCATTGCTTACTATAAAGGTTTAAAACTTACATGAGGGGCACGATTAAGTCGACTCATTCATCAAGTGAAGCACATTGCATTTGTAGTGGCAATTGTAGCAGTTTTCAAATCATTGTCATGTGGTTTGGTTGGTCACTTGGAGGGCTTTGTCTACCCGAAGGCAACACTAGCAATCCTAGAATTCCAGAGGTGATCATGATTGAACACAAACATCCCAAAAAGTGTACTTATTGCAATGTCTTAGACATATGTAAGGTATTGAGGACTCTCACCAATCAAGTGGATGCTTTGGAAAGTGCAATTTCTCATTTAAATCAAAGCATATGCGCACATGGAGGCTTGATTGGTCAAAAAAGCAAGGATGGAAGTGAAACTGGAATCTCAAAATCAAAGGTTAGACAAAATAGCAACAAGTTTGGGTATGCACTATCATATAATCCTCATATTTGCTCAAAGTCCGAAGTCTCTGGTTGGTCAACCCTCTAACTCCATTAGCTCAGTGAAAGAAAAAATTATGTAAGAAACCATGATTCATCAAGCCCAAGGAGATCGACAGAAGCCCAGAATGATAACATGACTATGGATAGAAGCATAGAGTGGACATGATTTCACATAGTTTACTCAAGTTTTTATGTACTGTCAAGCCATTTCTTGTGTGGACAATTTGTAAGGCTTCATAGCTTCAAATATTATTCAATATAAGTAGATGGTAGATATTATGGCCATTTATAGGTTTCTTTTCAACAAATATGGAATTTTTGGCTCATGCACTAGAATGATTAATACTTTATGTAACTCTTTATTTAATTGTTTTATCGAGGCCTTTTATATATCAATACAAATGCTACTCACTCTTTTCAAAACACACAAACACACACACATAATAAAAATGGCCTCCATGTCACATTTCACCAATCTGACCCTAATAATTATCAACCTAATGAATCTTCTGAGCTCTAGTTTACTTGGTCCAATCTAAGAGTTGGCTTGGAAAAAAATCGTGAAAACGTTGGACAAAGCAATGTTGTCACAAAAAGCACTTATGGATTGTGCAAGAGGAGGCAAGCCAGTGCAAGTGCTAGGAGAGCTCACCCTCTCAAATCATCAACCAATTTTGTTCTCCACTCTTTGGGGTGTCACCAAGACAAGAATTTCCAAGTATTGTTAAATGCTCAACATTCTCACATCCAACACCCAACTTCCATCCAATCATTAAGTGGAATTGGAAGTTCTTTCCCAAATCGCAAGGGGATGGTTGTTGGGTTGAAAGGTGGAGTGATTTTATTATTCGAATTACCACATTCATTTGTGACTTCGACCAATAGTTCATACTTGTTCAACATCGTTTTCATAAGATTACTAAGAAAAAAAAATATGAACAAACATGTCATCTACTTCAGTGTATACCTTATGATAGAGTCGTGTAGGGGCCTGTTACCCACAACCTGTGGGTAGTGTATATAAGAGAAAAAATTTCACCTAGATGGTCCTCAGTCGGCAGCCAGCAGCCCCTTGCAGCCACTAGATAGCTCAATGTGCCATTTTCTTCGCCACCTGAGCAAGACATGTGGTCCCTCGATCACTTGTCATGAATGTATCTTTGAAGGTGGGCCTCCCACCCCAAAGGTATGGCTTTTCATTGGTATAGTTGAGAAAATTTTCCTTACTTGTCATGGACACTTTTGGGCATGGATTGGCGGGGACATTCGATGGAAAGAGTGGGTTAGGCTTGTATTCTTGTCCCTGCTACCCGATTTTGTGGTTACCCTTATATCCTAGTCCCGTGGGATCTCCTTTATTGACCATTTGGCTTTGGGTTTGGCACTATATGGGAAATCCTGATTTTGATTGCATTGTCCTGCTTCTCGATACCACCTACATCACTCCCGTTCCACTCATTTTATCCCCATTCATCTCTTTTCCCATTTGGGTCCACATGATTCCATTGCGTCCACATTGGGTTAGCCTCCCCCTCCCCTTGTCCACACCTTGGGTCGGGCCTAGAACGATGCCCTAAAGGTTGATGCAGCTAAAAAGAAAAGAAAAAACATAATTTAATCACTTTCAACAGGAAATGTACCATAAAATGCAAAAGATGATGGGGACATACAAATTTAACACGTGGGCAAAAGTCAAACATGAGCTCTACCCTTTATCCATGGCCATCACCCTGGTTCCTATGGGCACTAGATGAGCCCCCTCCATCATTAAGGAACTCATGATTGTCCCAACCCCTGGTGGGCAATGAGTTGCCCCACTATAAAAGGGGTATCCACAACTACACATTACACATCATGCTCTCATCACGTAAAGCCCCGAGCAATTAAAAAGAAAAATCAAAAAAAGGAAAAAGGCATATGAAGAAGGGTGGAAAAACAAAGGCCGAGGTAACTCATGTACCACGATTTGCTCCCTCCTACACTTATATACCCAAGTGTGGGCTTTAGCCTTTCCTTATTGTAGCTACCCTTGCACCTTGACGTGTGGTATGGATGATTTCCTTGATCCCCACTCCATTCCATTATTATATCATTTTCCACCTACCACTTGAGGGATGTGCCATGGACATGTCACCCCCTTTAGAGGTTGAAACCACCTAATAGGGTCCTTGGCTACCCCCTATTGAGCTTGGAGACACTTATACATACCAAAGCGCACTATGGAAGCGCAGGCCACCATGAAGTGCCCCATTGATTCCATGACTTGTAAGTTCTTTTACTTAATTATTCTAATGATTTGTTGTATCGGAGGGCAAGGGGACGCATTGGATCTTATGCAGGATTGCAGGTGGATCCCATTTGGGGCATGTTTTCCCTATACGGGGTCCTAACCCTCTAGAGGGCCACATTGGCACTTGTAGGGTCAGCATTGAGAGCCATGGGCCTCCACCATAGCTGATATTACTTCATGGATCCCTAACAACGCTTGTTGATTGCTCATATTCCACCTTTTGGATGAAGGTGATGCAACTAGTTCACCATGCCCAGTGGGCTCCATAAATGCACCATACACTTGTCAGATGTTCCAGGATCCAAAGGATTGTTCCCACTACAGAGGGAGGGCTTATGTCAGCATTCTATCCCTTACATATGATCTATAGGCATTTCCGGTCCATTTAGAAACCCATGAGGATGACCTTGTGCCACCACACCCACTTGGGACCACCACAGATTATTGATTGGAAAACAATGGGCCAACCCCTTGTCCACTATGTTAGGAGTCCATTTCTACATCATAGCACCCTTTGGACTTAATTAGGTCCCCTCAAAGGCCCAACAACTCACTTTGTTGATCATTCGAACCTCTTGAGAGGCTTATTCATGAATTATTGAGCTATTTGGTGGTCTTGTCACCAAAATTTATTGTTATTATGCACATTATTTTATTCTAGGGGCTAAATTAGAGCAAATTAGCTAAATTGAATTCATTAGAGAGTGTATAAAGAGAAGTGAGATGATTCATTTTCATCATTATCACTTGGATTGGGTTATCTTCTCTTGTGATATTTTCACTGTCCTTCTTGGAGGAAGTGTTTGGATGAATGGATGAATTTTGATGTTTGAACTTTGGATCTCTTACGTTTTGTCTTGGAGCTTCACTATTGGCATATGTTGATTGGATATACTCTTTCTTACATGTTAGTGCTCTGTTAATGCTATTCTTGTTATTTACTTTTGTCACATGCATGTTGTTGTGATTTTCGCTATACTAGGCTTAAATTTACTACTTTTCCCTTGCGAAATTGTGGATATTTAATTGATTTGATTTATTAAAAAGGTATTATAGACCTCTATGTGAGCAGCGTATGTTATGTAGTGCAATAGATCGATAAGATTGCGAATAACATAAACAACATAAGCAAACGAAAACACATTCAAACACATCAACAGAGAAGAATTTAATAACAGAGTTCACTAGACTTCCTGGCTACGTCTCCGGGTCCTTAGCTTCCAGTGCTGACTACTTTATTTTGTCTTCAAAATGCTTTTACAGGTATGAGCTCAAAAACAGAAGCTCAAATGAGAAAACGGACCTCACCATTGCAACAGGCTCGAAATTTCGAGTAAAACGAGTATAAACTTGCCTATATTCCGCCATTGTGACCTCCAGACCCCCTGGAGAAATCCAAAACCACCTTTGCCTTTTTGAAAACCGCCTTCCCTACACAAAACTGCCTCGGACTGCGTGCTGGTGCTTTTATATGGTTCAGCTCTGCACTAAGTTGAAACGACATTTTGGTGGCTTGGTTTACCAAGCTCCACCGCTTGGCATATTGGCTTGGCTCTATGCGTGAAGGCATTGTTTATATGTGTTTTGGTGGGTCGGCAGTTCGAAACCCTCGCCCGACCCTTCCGTCATATATCCCGTCCGTTATCAAACATATATATATATATATATATATATATATATATATATATATATATATATATGCGGCACTTTAATTTAAGGGATCCGACGGTCGTGGGGTTGATCCTGACCGTCTGACCTTTTTCCGGCAGCAAATCCCGTTTCAAATAAATACAAATCTTTTGCATTTAATATCAAAGTGATACGGTGGCTTTCCGACGAGCGGACTCCGGCGAAGTCATAGCCATTCCGGGAGGTCAGGGGTTCGATCCTCCCTGATCCCCAAAATTTTGGAAATGAGGCCAAATTGGGCAAAAAATCTGGGCTACCGCGTGTCAGCCCCGAATTGACCCGTTCCAACCAATCAAACTCCGACACGTCACTGATATGCTGACATCACCCTGAACACGTGGCGTATTCCCGAGATGACACGTGCCCTGTTGACACCATCTTGATCGTTGACTTGACCGTTGATTTTGACTTTGACTTTTTGTCATTTTGCCCTAATTTGTCATAAACTTTGATTGGCCACAACTTCTTCATACGAACTCAATTTTACACGCCGTTTGCACCATTGGAATGTTGTTGACGAGCACTTCAACTTGATCCTATTTTCATCTGCATTTGAAAACTTTGATTTGGAGGCAAAACTGAATCCATTTTGGATCACTCCTCCCCACTGGAAGCTTTTGGACCACCAAAAGTTGGTTTTAGCTGTCGAGTAAGTGAGGATATGTTTCCTTCACTTTTCCAATCTCTATCCATCGTGCTTTACTTGGATTTGTACCTTTAAGCCCAACTCGAAGATACTCAACAATTAAGCCCAACTCAAAAAACAATTTTATCCTTTGGCTTATATGCAACAAGCTATGATGAGTTGGCAAACATTGCGTCAGTTAAAGGGTCAAAGTGTGCAAAGTTACACTCAGAAATTTCGTAAAAGAGATTTGGCACTAGGCATATCATTGGACTCACCAAAAACATTATTGAAATACATAGGTGGCTTACATAGTTATTTGAGGCATACCATACTAATGTTTAATCCGACTAGCTTAGATGATGTATCAGTTCAAGCAACTCATCTAGAAGTTAGGGGTAAGAATGTATCTCATGATGTTGCAAAGTCATCTAAATCTACTGAAATCAAAAATAAAGAAAAGAAGAAACAAAAATGGAAGAAAAGGAAAGCGAACATTGTGAAGAAAGAAAAGCCTACATGCACTCACTGTAAGAAAGCAGGACATGATGAGGCACACTGCTGAGCACTGCATCCAAAATTGAAGCCTAAGAAGTTCGGGAATAAAGAGCGAAAGAATGCTGCTGCTACTATGCAAAAGGACTTGGGATCAAACTCAGGAGACGAAACAACAATTACAGCTATAGGTATAAAAGGTAAAAATTCTCAAGCATCTACAAGTACTTCTTTGCATTCTGTTGATAATGAAAATGATGAGAGGAAAAGAAATAAGCTATTTCATATTAGAGTCGTTTCCAAAAATAGCTACTTTGTTTGATAGTGTCTCTCAAGTTAATTTGATTACTGAATCAATTGTAAAGAAATTGGATATTGACACTAAACATCAAAAAAGCCATACCCATTGGGTTGGGTCTGTGATAAAACTAAACTACAGGTTATGAAACAATGCAAACTTCGTTTTGTAATTGGATCAGAGTTTGTAGATGAGGTTGAATTAGATATAGTCCCATTGGATATATGTGGAATTGTACTAGGGAATCCATACTTGTATGATAGAGATGTTGTCTTCTATCGAAGAGCAAATAAGTATCAACTCACTAAAGATGGAATCGAATATGTATTAAGAGCTCATAAACTCAAAGATAACTACTCTCTCATAAATTCAAGACAGATGAAAAGAATTATAAATTCAAGTAAGCAATTTTTACTTATGATTGTAAAAGCAAAGGATCATGATAAATTCGATGCTTTTCAAGGCTGTAATCCTAAAAAGAAAGCAGATTTAGTTAAAGTTGTTTCTGATTATGACATTCTGTTTCAAGAACCTAAAGGGCTTCCTCCCAAGCGACAGATAGAACATGAGATTTATTTGCAGCCAGATGCTCCTCTTCCTAACATTGGAATGTACAGGTTATCAGCTCTAGAGAATGCAGAAATAAAGAAGTAGGTATAGGAATTGCTCGACCAAGGGTTTATTCGACCAAGCACTTCACAATGCGGATCACCTATTGTGTTGGTACGTAAGAAAGATGGTTCGTGGAGAATGTGCATTGATTTCCGAGCATTAAATAAAATAACAATAAAGAATTGTTATCCTCTTCCTCGCATTGACGATTTATTAGATTAATTGAAAGATGCAATTTACTTCACTAAGTTAGACTTGCGAAGCGGCTACCATTAGATTAGAGTTTCAGAACAAGATGTATGGAAGACTGCTTTCAAAACAAAGCAAGGACTCTATGAATGGATGGTTATGCCTTTCGGCTTGACCAATGCTCCAGCTACATTCATACGTGTCATGAATGATGTTTTTAGGCCATTCATTGATGATTTTGTAATACTCTACTTAGATGATATTCTTGCTTTTAGTAAGACATGGGATGAACATATAAAGCATGTAAAGCAGATTTTAGATGTGTTAAAAAGAGAAAATCTCTTTGTAAAAGTGTCAAAATGCGAATTTGGCAGGACATCTTTAAATTACTTGGGTTATATAGTAGGGGGTGGTGAATTGAAGATAGATCCCTCTAAAGTCGAAGTCATTGTAAATTGGCCTCAGCCCAAGACTGCTACAGAAGTTAGAAGTTTCTTAGGGGCAGCACAACACTGGAGAAAGTTTATTGCTAACTTTTCTTTGATTGCAGCTCCTCTACATGCTTTAACAAGTGTGAAACAGGTGTTCTAGTGGGGAGGCAAATAGCAGAAAGCCTTCGATACATTGAAGGAAAGTATCAGTACAGCACCAGTACTAGCACTGCCAGATCTTCAGCAGCCATTTAAGATCGAGACAAATTCAAGTGATTATGCCATGGGGGCAGTGTTGATGCAGCACAGAAAGCTTATATGCTTTCATTCTGAGACACATCAGTGGTAGTTAACTATCCTACATATGATAAGGAATTATATGCATTAGTACAGAGTGTTAAAAAGTGGAAACATTACATAATGGGAAAAGAAACAATCATACATACAGATCATCAACCACTACAATATTTACACTCACAAACTAAATTGCAACAATCAAGACACTATCGTTGGATGGGTTTCTTACGGCAATTTCATCTTGTAATCAGATATAAGAAAAGTATGCATAATAAGGTTGCAGACATGTTATCAAGACCAATTTTATAGCGTTGCATCATGTCATGGGCCATGTATGAATGGGTGAATGTTCCTATAGATAACTTATGTTAAATACATCTCGATAAGTCATCATTTATTGCAAACTGAAGTATAAAGTCCTTGCAGCAGTTGTTCTCATGGTCTAAATGATATGCGAAGTTGTTGAAGGCCTCCCTGATTGGGTGAATTCTTCCCAAACCATAAATTATCCTTGACTCCATCTCTCCCAAAGGACAAGGCACTAATCCTCAATTATGCTTATTCTTTTCACATCCCTCTTTTTCTAGACCTAGCCTACATAGGTCACCTAGGGCATCAATTATCTCACAATCTAGCCATTCAAACAATTCGATTTTTGCTCCACAACTGCGCTGAGTTTGCTCTAGATGTCCTCCAAATTTGAAGCAAATCCGACAGTGGGACTGTCGGATCTCGAAATAAAGCAAGCCCTAGCTCAGGGATCATTTTTTGCCCTAGTTTTCCTTTGGCTAGTGTCCTCATTTGGATCATTGAATTCAAACCTCAAAGAAAATTTGTCCTTTCATCCTCTTCTCCACCCTAATTAGGTCAATCCCCTCATTGGGTGATCAACTCCATACCCTTGATCTAATTTTGGGCCCACTTAGTCCTGTGTGTTTCCGCAACTTAATTAGCCAACTTCACAAAGACCACTTGGAAACCAAATTTTCCCAAGGATTTCTAGGACTAGGTATCTCCTTTACACGTCTTATCCTCAAACCCTAGCCCTTAAAATCTCCTTGGCCCTTCCTAGAGAGCTTTACACCTTGCTTCTCAAGCAAGAAGGCCATACATTTAAGCCCCTCTTGTGAATAGGCCATTGGAATCACCTTTTATTCCTCTAATTGACTTACTCATTATTATGATTCCCATTATATCGGGTCTCCTCCCATTGGTGAAAGTCCATAAAGAGTAGGGAGCCTTAGTTGAGGTGAGAGTGAGCTATCGCTCCATTGTTTCCCTTGACCTAGTAGTTGCCCTATAAGATCCCATCCTAGGACCCCTGCTAGTTTGAACGATAACATTTTCGGATCGTTGTCAGGGACACGAGACGTGTATCTTGTTCCTCATACGACATTATTGACATATCATTTTGGCGACTCCATTGGAAGATCGGAGCCCTAGTTCTTCATTAAACCCTAAAGTCAATGCTTGAAGGGTGAAGCAAGCATTGGTTAACGCAATTTTAGTTCACCCTGGCGACTCCCATTATACCAAAATATAAAGATCAATGGCTTTTAAAAGGCTTCATGAGTGGTTTCCCGCTTTGGATATCACATGGGTTCCAAGATTCCCAAATGGCCTAGATTGGAAGTTCATGCGAAATATGCCACAGTTTGAGGGTAATCCATCCACAACAATTGACCACATAGCAAAACTTATCAAGCATGCTTGCCGCCTAATGTGGTTCATCTAGACAGCCTCATGGAGTTATTTCTTGCCTCTATTGAATACAAGCACCGAGGTTGGCTTGACTTGTGTGAGCCTGAGAGCATTTCATCTTTTATCGAGTTGATCAAAAAATTCGTGAAGTATGAGGGACCGAAATTTGAATCTAATGAAGTTGCTTGTGAGAGCCTGGATGCATCCCTCCAAAGGGAAGGTATCATTAGTCAAGATGAAGAGGTTGGAGATAACCTTGAGGATCTAAGTGATGAGCAGGAAAATGAGTCCTTGTTGGGTCCACTTGATGAAAGGGTTGATTTTGAAAACACATGTTGCGAAGGATGAGTCCATGGAAATTGAAGTTGAGACTAACCTTACCTTTCTCAACAATATTACTCTTGATGATTCTCCATTTGAGAACCTTGAGGAAGGTGATCCCATTAGCCCCTTGGAAGGTGACATTGGAGATTACTTTCACATTGAAAAGGAGAAATGGGAAATTGTTGGTCATGTTAGCACTCTGTGATTTCCCTAAGCTAAAAAAAGGAATTCCAGAGGTAACCACAAACCATTTTAGGCCAGAATCTAGCCCTTCTATCCTGGAGAGGGCTCTCTCACTTAGGTTGCTCAACAAATATGATATTGTGAAAATTCCTAGATCTAACAAGATCTAATGAATCCTATTGCAAAAATTGAGTGTACTTCTTCTATTAGGTAAATTACATTACATTATCAATTCAGATATGAATTATTGAAGCAACTATTGAAAATCAAGGAAACTAGACAAGGAAATCATTCACACATATGACAGTTATTTTTGGACTAATGTCCCCAAAAAAACCCAATGCGAGAAAACCGGTGCAGCGGATCTGAGGGCTTTATTATTAAGCAGTAGCAATGTTTGAATACATCTCTAAATACCCTCAAGGGTTATTCAGTTACAGAGAGAAATATTGGCAAAAGAATATGTGAGAAATATCTCACCCAATCACTGAGTCTCCGGCTGATCCGGATGAGAGAAAAAAACTCCCTGGACAGGCTCTTCGCAGATCCAGCGTTGGAACTTCCAGTTACTACGTCACCCCCTTCCAGGCTCATCGTTAGCCCTCCCCCAAGTCGTTTTGCCTTTGTGGATGCTGAGGAACAACGTCCCGATGCCACTTTCCAGATCCCGGCCTCCGAAACCGATCCACCAGCAAAGTCCGAAAACCCTTCCTTCTGCCTCTGTGTGAGCTTACGCAGTCACTGTGTCAACCCCTTCCTTCTACGTTGGCTAGGCTATATCACCTCTACCTCTCTCTAACTGATGCTCCACGGCACTGAGAAAATATTTCTCTCTGGATGTTATCTCTACCCCTCACTGCTCAGATTTCTAGTTCGAATTTCTCAGCAAACCGCGCCCCAAAAATTTCGAACTCTTAGATCAATTCAGTGTCTCTATGTGTTTTCAAATGACCCTCAAGCCTTCCTTTTATAATCTTCTCGTTGACAAATCAACGACCCAGATTAGATGTCTAATCGATGGCTAAGATTAAAACATGACTTCATCTTCGTTCTCTAGAAGATTCACACTTTTTTTTATTAATACCCTTTAATTATTTAATTTCCCTAAGTTTAGACTTAGGGTCCCCATTAAAATAATTAATTATTTCAATAAAACATGAACCGAGTGGAATTTCCACAAACGGTTTCTAGGTTCTTTCAAAAACAAGTGTCTAAGCCTCCACACCAAAATTGAGACTTAGAGCACTATCTGATGCTAAAAAAATCAACAGATATTAGGCTAGGTAATAATTTCAACAAAGTTTGATTTTCAAAGGTTTGTTGATGAGAAAAGAGACAGATCCATTGGGCATGGAGTCATGTCAAATCAGTTTTTTGTCCAATGATATGATGGAAAAAGAGGGAGTTTCTCCATAGGAGCAAGGCAAGCAACTTTGATGGTGGAATTTAGGTTAAATTGTTGTAGAGGGTGAGTGTAGAAAGGTGAAAGACAACACATAGAGCATCAAACCATAAGTGAATTCTAAAATGCTGCTTTAAGATGAAAACATTGATAACTTGGCAAAACTAAATCAGAGCATCATTAGGATGAATTATGAATTAAACATCTGGTTTTTTCCAAGCAAGAAGATACACATTTAAGAGATGTAAACACATGAGACAACTTACAAGATCAAAGGAGCACAAAACCACCCAGATTCTGACACAAGAAACCCTGCAAATCATCTTCTAATTTCATTCATCCATTGGCAAAGCTTTCAGAAAAATACATTGCACAAAAGTCTTTCTTCTCTAATCTAACCAACATAACCACTTACAATGCTTTTCATCTCTTCATACATCATGAAGGTTTGATCTCCTACACTAGGTGATCGAAATCATTGACCAAAACAAACTTCTAACTAGATACATCAAAATTTTGGTGCATATACTAAAAAATAAGACCAGTTTTCCTTACAACCAATCCAAGCCTAAAAAATCACCAACTTGGAATATTGACAAATAAACATTAAATACATCTCCTAAGATAATTTTCCACCTATCTACATGATCCAAACTACTTCTAGAAGTCAAAAATTCGAAATTTGAATTGAAGAGTGTTGACTGTCCAGACTTGTAGCACATTAGCCAATTTCGCAACAAAATGAAGTAGCCTCCATGTTTTGTATTGTTGTAGCCCTCTTCTGTCAAAATGAAGCAAATGGGTATGCTTCAAATACCTTTGCAATGGTGTTGAACCTCTTAAGTAAGATTCAAAGTGCTTGTAGACGTCCCTTTGAACTATTCCCCACTTTTGCAGCGCCTTCAAAAAACTAAACATATGGTCACTCTTTTCTAATATAAAGGGTTGGAAGCATCAATGTGAATGCTGGAAACTTTATATAACTCCCCTCATGACAACAAAAACTTCCAAACTTTACTATCCCACCAGCACCAAAATTTATATAAAACGTGCAGCAAGCCCCTTGCTACGGTTTTTCAAATTTCATCAAAATTGACCTTTTTCTGATCTCTTGAGCCAAAGACAAAACTTCAGAGCTGAGCGGTACTTTCCTACTGGAGATTCACCTTTGTACTGGCCTCTGCAAGTATATCTAACTTGCCCCTCTTCCTCTTCCTTCCAGATTCCTTGACCTCAATGAGTTTCTTCTTCACTAACCTAAGTCCTCTTTTCAAGACCAAGTTCTGTGTATATAGATTTCTCACCTACCTATGCAAAGGCAGGGTCCACTTCAATTTATATCTGGCCTTATCAAGGACTGGTTCAACAGCTTGTACTTGCTTAAACAAAGTCATTTTATCCCTATTATCCTTCGCTGCAAGTTGATCTACTTGTCATTGTGCTCCTTCAAGTTGTTCCAATAATTTCTCAAACTCCTTTTTCTCATCAAAAACTATCCTTTGTTCAGATTGAACAGTTTCCTCTACTTGCATTTGTACCTTGCCAGCAGACCTAGTTCTAGGTCTCCTTCACTGCTCAACTGCCTCCTTTAACTCTTCAACATCAATGACCATTTTGTCTTTGCTTGCAATCTCTTGGTTGTTGCTCTTGTTCTTGGTACCCTTGCCACTTTTTCTACCTCAGGTGAGAAATGTAGCTTCTTAGCACTCCTCTTATCAACTGATTTGATTTTAGTCAAAGGCTTTTTGACTCAGCTTGTTGCTGCAAGTGAAGCTTCTTTAATCACAACTCATGGGGTGTCTTTCTTGGTCTTTTGGTTGTTTGAAGATTGTGCTGCCCATTTTGAAGAAACCAAAAAGTTCTTCCATGACTACGTCTTCTTTTCAAGCGCCTTCATCACCAGCAATTTAGTTAATGAAAAATGAAACAAATTGGCTTCAACTTGATTTCCTTTTGTTTGAACTCTCTCAACCATCTTACATAAACTCCTAAACAGATAATAAGGAAGATTCAAAGATTTCTTGCTAGTAAATTGCATTAAGAACCTAATGTGATAGTGATACACCTTACTGAACCTCCCTTCACATGTGAAGTACCTTTGAACCACCTCCAACAGTTTACTATGGTGATCTTGTAAATAGCTCCTTGGAACAGCAGAACCATACCCTTTCCGGTGTTTTGGCTTGAGAGAGTCCTTGAAATCAACCAAATCAAAATCCATACCTTTGAACCACTTCTCTCCACTCAAAGGGATCCCAGTGGCCTCAACTATTGATTGAGTTGTGACTAGAAAAGTTAGACTTCCCACCTTTGCTTGCACACCATGAAAACCCGCAGCAAATTCCTTTGTCATTTGTAAATGATACCCTTGAATCTTCTCACAAAATTTCATACACCCTACTTGTTCAAAAGTCATTCTAATGGTTGGATCTGCATTGATGGTTGTGACATCTTGTGGGTCAAAACGTACAATGGCACCTCCTTTGTGCTTTTTTTCTTTTGGAGTTGACATAGTTTTTCTTTTGCAACAGTGAATAGTTTTAGGGTTATGAGCAACTTGTTTGTGTAACAATAGAGGTGTTATGGTATTTAAAATCTTATAATAGTGACTTAAGAGACAATCTAACAATTACACAAAAAACTTACAATGCAGACTTCCTCAAGCAAACCCTACAGAACTTGGAATTTCACAACTGTTGGTAGAGAATTTAAAAAGGGACAGTCGCAGTGCACAAACCAAAAACACAACGCTGAAGGAATTTGACTTTTTTAAAACACTTTCGAGCATAAACCTTAAGGGAAACAGCTTTGATTTAGTTTTAAGACCAAGGAACCTATTACATGCAAGGGCTCACGCAGGGAAAAGGCAAATTCACAGCGACAAAACAGGGATATAACCCACTATGTGGAATTGCAACGGATTAGGATAAAACGTAGCACACACGAAGAAAAAGCAACAAATTCAGAAGAGAAGCGACAATAATTTTACCCTTTTTGCAGCCTTTTAATGGTTTATTCTGGCTTCTACATGCAATTTGAGAGTTCATTCAAGACTGAGGGATAAATATAGAGCTATATTTGCACATGTGGGGGAAGTTTGACCACTGGCATGCGAGATTTGAGCATTGTGTGAATTCGCAGCGCCCCTGCCTTCCTTTCCCAACGAATGAAACGAGCAACTAGAGCTTTCCGATGAGAATGGTGAAGAGTTGAACAATGTGGGATGAAGAGGAAAGCTCAAATAATCATGTATGAAGGCCTGGAGCGGAAATGAGAACATTGACCATGATTTAGAATGGAAATTATGAATGCGCAGCGCTTTTTTGAAAATGCAGTGCTTTGGGAAAAGGGAAGGACTGTCTTTCTCACTGTTATTCCTTGCTAAGATCATGAGTTGTCCTTTGAAATGACATTTACACTAAATCCCAAGAGCCTCCAAATTTGTGCCAAAATCATTTCATGATTACTTTGATGTAGACATAGCCTCTAGACTTAGGTGACCCATTTATAATGACTTGGGATGGTGACTAACTCATAATAAGCAAGGATTTGTACAACATGATTTTTTTGTACTCTTTCCAAGGTGACCAAAGACTTCCCATGATTACCCTTTGTAAGGAAAACACATGACTTTAGAAATTGGACTCTTAGCCAAAATAGACACCTTTACATGATACCCAATCTAAACCTAGATTTCTTTGAACAACAATAGTCAGGTCATCATGACTAATATTTACAAATTTGACATTAGATACATAGAAAGACTAACATGACCAAGGTTCCTACACATAGGACACTAACATAGGCTCCAAAGGGAATGGAATCCTCCTTGTGAGGTGCCAAGAACACCGTAGATTAGTAGTCGTATCCATTGTATGATTTATTGACTCTTTACCAGCTAAGACTGACTTGACTGACCATGACTTGACTAACAATGACTTTTATTACATACAGTAGCAACTCATTAGAAACTCAGGGCCTTCACTTCAAGCTTCAATTTCTGATGGCAGCCGCCCACACTTACAGTACTGAAAATAAAGATGGTACGTACAATGATGTGTTTAAACCATATGGACTTAGGTGAAATAGTGCTTTATTAGCCTGCCATTAACAGGCCCTCCAGCAAGTAGTTCCCCTATCAGGTCTTTCAACAGATAGGATTGGTTGCACGAAAAGCTTCAATTTTATAAGACCCCTTCCACAAGTTGTCAAATTTTCCATGTTTTCCCTTTTCTCCATTCCTGGCATCCCATTTCAACACAAGGTCATCAATCTAAAAATCATCAGCCTTTATCCTTATATCATGAATCTTTTTTATCTTGTTCTGAATCAGTTGAGTGTTATTATAGACCTCCTCTCTAGTTTGTTGCAATTGTAGACTTCCTGCACTTCTCAAAGACAATCTTCAAATGTTGCAAATGATCTTCATCGAATTTAGAAAACGCAGTAATGGCATCAAGATAAACAACAATAAATCCGTCATTTTCATATGCAAAAGCAATTTCCATAGCCCTCTAAAATGTTGCCCCTGCATTCATAAGTCCAAAAGGCATTTTCACATACATGAATGTCCCCCACAGTGTTGTGAAAGTTTTTTTGTCCTGATCAACCGGATGTACCAAAATCTGGTAGTACCCGAAAAAAACAGCAAATAATGAAATCCCCATGGAACCAACTAGACGTTGCAATATGTGATCCATTTTTGGTAAGTGGTAATTATCTTTGAGGGACACCTTATTAAGGTTTCTAAAGTCCACACATAGTCTTATCACTCCTGATTTCTTCCTCACAGGAACCTTATTTAGGCTTGTCTTCAGTCCCTATGTTACAATCCTCCACCTCAGACTCAGTAGGTTGTATTTTAGGCTTATGAGCCACATCATTCAAATCAAACAATTCCTCCAGTGGGACTAAGCCACTCACAATCACATTATCTTTCAGCTGTAACATTTCAAGCTCTAATGCATACTTATTAGAATTCTCCCTGGTCTGATTTAAGTAAATTTCCTCTCCATTATTATCAAAACTCTTTCCTCCATCAAAATGCAGATTTACAAATTCTTCTTTCAATTGCGGAAAATTGTCCAGTTGTTTATCATTATCAAAAACTTGCCAATACCTTATATTGTCTGGGACAGCAGGCCTGTGTTTAACCTCAATTTGATACTTCCTGTTTGGATGAAAAGCCATCTTACATGTACTTGTCGAGGTGGTGAATGCATCAGCAATTACATTCTGATCCTTAGGAATCACGGACAAATTGTATTATGGAAAACATTGCAAAAAATCTAAAACAACATTTCTATATGCCCTCATTCGAGGGTGCTTCGCTGAATACTCACCTTTAATTTGCTTAATGATTAGTTTTGAATCTCCATGGACTGAAATCCTTTTGGCTCCCAACCTTTTTAAAAGTTGCAGCCCCAAAATCAATGCCTCGTATTCAGCCACATTGTTGGTGCATTCTAAAGCAAGTTTGTAAGAATAGGTCTTTGACTTGCCTAATTTTGGGCTCATAATCCACACACCAACTCCAGCTCCTTCCTTGATGACTACCCCATCAAAATCCATATTCCACATGCCTTCTTCATCATCATCATTTTTTGTTTTAGCCGCCAGCATTACACCTTCATTCTTTTTTGATTTGATGTCCCTGTTTTGAGCTTACTCTTCCAAACATATACCATTGTATAGTATGAACAAATCCATATCTAAATGTACAGAATACACAGGATAATTATTGGGCTTATCTTGACTACTTACCATGTACTTCATGAGAGTTTCCCTATACAACTTCCTTGGTTGTCCAAAGAGCAGGATAGTGGCATATGACATGTCCATTTGTAGCAAGCCCTTCAATTTTGCACCCCAAGATCTCGATAACCCTTTGTTATTGAGACCTTGGCGTGCAAAATTGAAGGGTTATCGAGATCTTGGCGTGCAAAATTGAAGGGATCGCTTTGTTATAAAGATCTTGGGGTGCAAAATTGAAGGACTCGCTGCAAATGGACATGTCATAGGCCACTATCTCGTTGTTTGGACAGCCAAGTTAGTTTTATAGGGAAACTTTCATGAAGTACATGGTAAGCAGTCAAGACAAGCCCAATAATTATCCTGTGTATTATGTACATCAGATATAAATTCATTCATACTATACAATGATATATGTTTGGAAGAGGAAGCTCAAAACAGGGACAGGAAATCAGAAAAGAAAGAAGGTGTAATGCTGGAGGCTAAAATGGAAAATTATGATGATGAAGAAGGCATGTGGCATATGGATTTTGATGGGGAAATCAGCAAGGAAGGAGTTAGAGCTAGTGTGTTGATTATGAGCCCAAAATTAGGCAAGTCATAGACCTATTCTTAAAAACTTGCTTTCGATTGCACCAAAAATGTGGTTGAATACAAGGCACTGATTTTAGGGTTGCAGCTATTAAAAATGTCGGGAGTCAAAAGGATTTTAGTCCATGGAGATTCAGAACTAATCATTAAGCAAATTAAAGGTGAGTATTTAACCAAGCTCCCTAGAATGAGGGCATATAGAAATGTTGTTTTAGATTTTTTGCAATGTTTTCCATAATACAATTTGTTCGTGATTCCTAGAGATCAGAATGTTATTGTTGATGCATTGGTCACCTCGGCAAGTACATGTAAGATGCCTTTTCCTCCAAACAGGAAGTATGAAATTGAGGTTCAACACAGGCCTGTTGTCCCAGACAATATAAGGTATTTGAAAGTTTTTAATAATGATAAACAGTCGGAATATTTTCTGCAATTGAAAGACGAATTTGTAAATCTGCATATTGATGGAGGAAATAGTTTTGATAATGATGGAGAGGAAATTTACTTAAATCAGACCAGGGAGAATTCTGATAAGCATGAATCACACCTTGAAATTTTACAACTGAAAGATAATGTGATTCTGAGAGGGTTAGTCCCACTGGAGGAATTGTTTGATTTCAATGATGTGGCTCATAAGCCTAAAATACAACCAACTGAGTTTGAGGTGGAGGACTGTAACATAAGGATTGAAGACAAGCCTAAAATTGTAAAACTTTCTAAGTCTTTAGCTCCGAAAGAGAAGAAGAAATACATTGATCTAATGAAGGAGTATTATGATGTCATTGCATGGGGGTACGAGGGCTTAAACGCCTATGAAAAAAGTATTATTCAACATACCATTCCTATCAAGGAAGATCATAGACCTTTTAAGCAGAAGCTGAGGAGTCAACCCTGTTTTGTTGCCCCTCATTTGAAAAAGTGGTAAGAAAACTTTTTGATGCAAAGATTATTGTCCCATTAAGGTTTTCTAAATGGTCGTCACACTTAGTTCCAGTGAGGAAGAAATCAAGAAAGATAAGATTATGTGTTGACTTTAGAAACCTTAATAAGGTGTCCCTCAAAGATAATTACCCCTTACCAAAAATGGATCACACATTGCAACTACAACCAGGTTTTGGTACCTCTAAATGATCAGGACAAAACAACTTTCACAACACTGTGGGGAACATTCATGTATGTGAAAATACCTTTTGGACTTATGAATGCAGGGGCAACATTTCAGAGGGCTATGGACATTGCCTTTGCAGATGAAAATGAGATGTTTACTATTGTTTATCTTGATGACATTACTGTGTTTTCTAAATTTGATGAGGATCATTTGCAGCATTTGAAGAGTGTCTTTGAGAAGTGCGGGAAGTATAGTATTTCTTTGAACCCAAAGAAGTCTCTTTATGGAATGGAAGAAGGTAAGTTTCTAGGTCACATAATTTCAAAGGATGGCATCGGAATTGACCCAAGCAAAATTGAGGCAATCCAGAAGATTGATACCCCAAGGATTAAAAGAAGGTGCAGTTTTTCCTTCGGAGAATTAATTTTCTAAGGTGGTTTATTCCAAATCTTGTTGAGATCATAAGGGCCATCACAAATATGTTGAGGAAAGACAGTGAAATTAAATGGACTACTGAAGCAAAGAGTGTTGATTTGGCTAGCATCAAATGTGATCTAAGACTCAAAATCGGCAGGGAGGCTTAGGCACATGTATTCCGAAGAACCCAGAAATCGTTTGTGAAAATTCCACTCATAATATGTTTTATTAAAATAATTAATTATTTTTAAAGGGACCCTAAGTCTAACTTAGGAAAATAAAATAACTAAAGGGTATTAATAAAACAGAGTGTGAATGTTCTAGAAAAGGCGGAGATCAAGTCAAAAGTTAATCTTAGTCATTGAATAGAGATTTAATCTCGGTCATTGAAGTTTCAACGAGAAGATTATAAGGACTTGAAGGGTCATTTGGAAAACACACCGAGACGGAGAAAGAATCCAGAGATAGAAATTCTTTAGTGAGCAATGCTCAGGGAGAAGATCGATCGAGAGGATTTTTGCGGAGAGGGGTAGAGATAATGTCCGATTGGAGATTATCCTGAGTTGGAGAATACACAGGAGAGAAGACAGAGAGCAGTACCAGCAGAGGCAGCGTAGCAGCTAAGCAGAGCCTGCACAAAGCCACCAGAGGCAGCGGAATAGCCTAGAGGAAGTCCGTGATTCAACTGAGGATCAGTCAAATCTAGTTCCGGAAAGCCGAGGTGTGAGACCGGAAGGGGCCAGAGGGTCAGATCCATCCAGCAAAAGAGCCAGCATGCAGAAGCCACGCAGAGTGATGCAGAGACTATGCAGAGGCAGTGGAGGGCTTGACAGTTTGGGGTTTTGGCCTCGGTGTGAGGTTTTTCTCACTAACTTTTTGTAAGTCAGATTCTCTGTGAGGATAGCCAGCAAGGCATCCAGTTTGTATTTAGAAAATTACTGCATAATATATAAACCCTCACCGGTTGCACCGGTTTTCCCACATTGGGTTTTTCAGAGGATATTAGTTCAAAAACAACGGTGTCATATGTATCTATGATTTACTCTTGTTCAGATTTTGTTTCCGCACTTGCATTTTTTACTGCAGTTAATTTATGAAGGTTGTAGTGTGTGAGATTTCGTTGTTTACAGTAGAAAACCGTAAATAATTTGTTAAAAGGAATTAATAGATGGGAGATTTCTCATCAGTGGTGCAGTAGGATTTCGGGTAATACGAATTTTCACATGGTTTCAAAGCCTGTTTAAGCTGAGTGCAGGAGGTGCAAAAGAGCAGATACAACAGATCCAGCATTGAAGGAGAAGTAGGGGATCAAAGAGTTGCGCAAGCAGCAAATCGATCTCCCAGGTGATTGTGCAGTCCAAGCCAGGAGGGCTAGTGCTGCAAGGAAATCTCTCTCTGAGTGAGCCGACAGAGAGGTAGGATTTTCCAAATCACAGTTTTTCCAAGGCAGAGGGAGCAACGCAGCAATTTTAGCACAGATCAGCAGTTGGAGGGACGCAGTTTCTATGCAGCAGTGATTGCTGGTGCAGAAGCATCGGGAAGAGTAGCAGAAGACATTTTGGGGATCTCTGACCTCGGAGAGTTTCATGCCCAAAAAACTCTAACTTCCCGTGCAAAAGCAGCAGAGACTTATTTGGCTTGCTCCATCAAGGAGTGCGTAAAGCCAGCTGCGCAAAGGGCTAGAGGCACCAGATCGACAGCAAGTGGGGGATTTTCTTCCTCAAAGAATTCATAGCCGGGGAATTCTAATCCTTGATAGCTGAGTAGCAGTATCGTGTAGCAAATATACTATCTCCAGCAAGGAATGCGTAGGCCAGGCCAACAGTTGCGCAAAGGAGAGAGAGGGAGCAATTTGACATTTTTGTAGAGATGGCCTCGGATGGGCAGGATCCATGGAAGAGCAACAGATTAGATCCAGCTGCTGCAGATTTCTCACATCGATCAGTATCCTTGCTACAGGAGCCCAACAGAATCAATAGCAGGAGGATCACAGTGTCAGCAAGAGCAGTCAGTGATTTAGATGATAGTTGCATAGCTAGTTGCAGTCCAGTTTTAGATGGAGACAATTGCAAAACTAGTTGCAGTGACACAGGCAGTGTGAATTGCCTAGTTGCAGCATGCAGGTGCAGGCGCAGTTCCAGCCAGGAGATTCCCAGTGCAGAGCTATGCAGTCTAGTTTCCAAAACAGGAGGATAGTGCGAGTTGCTAGGAGGGAGCAGAGATATTTCCCATAGGGAGATCGAAACTCAGAGGGAATCTGGTTTCAGAGGGAGTAATCCTATGCAAGCTAGTACTTCAGGATCTGAGGAGACCAGACTCATTGTCGTAGTTGCAGCAGTTGTGCAGAAGCACAGCAGAGCAGTAGCAGCAGTAATATGAGTAGGTCAGAATTCGCCATGATTGCTCACATATCACCATGGGAGCATTGGAGTGATCTAGAGTTGTAGCTTAAGAGAGTTGCAGTTGGGCAAGATCCTTAAAGAGTCCACCTCTCATATCAATACCATGCTACGGGAGCCCAAATCAGATGTAGCAGGATGGACAAGTGCAAGTTGATGCAGGAGATTGCAAAAGTGACAGTGCAGTGGTTAGCAGCGCCAGAGCCTAAGCAGCACATAGCAAAGTTGGCAGCAGTGCAAGAAGGCACAATGCAGAGGTCAGCAGCAGCACAGCAACTTCAAAGGGACAGCGCAGAGGCTAGCAGCAGTCAAATATTCAGTACCGAAATGCATTATGTTGAACACTTCTTCAGTTTTGCATGTTTTTTTGTTACCGTAAGCAACAGCGTTGCAATGCAGATACAGGGCCAGCAGCAGCACAGATGCAAAATTTGAGGAGGAGTTGCAATACGGATGCAGTGTTGACAGTGTCAAGGTCAGCACCAGTACAGATGCAGCATTTGCGTAGAGTTGGTGGGTAGCAGTGTCAGACATCAGCAACGCAGAGGGAGATGTTGCAAAATCATAGCAATACTCAGCAGGGTGTTTTCTAGAGCACATTCCTCGCTAAGAGGGAGTGTCGATTTGGGTAGCATCGGATGTGCTAGTCTCAAAATTGGCAAGGAAGCTTAGGCACATGTATTCCAGAGAACCCAGAAATCGTTTGTGAAAATTCCACTTAGAATATGTTTTATTAAATAATGAATTATTTTTAAAGGTACCCTAAGTCTAAACTTAGGAAAATAATATAATTAAAAGGTATTAATAAAACAGAGTGTGAATGTTCTAGAAAAGGCGGAGATCAAGTCAAAAGTTAACCTTAGTCGTTGATTAGAGATTTAATCTCGGTCGTTGAAGTTTCAATGAGAAGATAATATGAACTTGAGGGGTCATTTGGAAAACACACTCAGACGGAGAAAGAATCCAGAGATCGAAATTCTTTAGTGAGCAGTGCTCAGGGAGAAGATCGTTCGAGAGGATTCTCGCACAGAGGGGCAGAGATAATGTCTAGTTGGAGATTTTCTTGAGCCATAGAAAACACAGTAGAGAAGACAAAGAGTAGTACCAGCAGAGGCAACGTAACAACTACACGGAGCTTGCACAAAGCCAGCAGAGCCAGCGCAATAGCCTAGAGGAAGTCTGTGATTCAGCTCAGTCAAATCCAGTGCCGAAAAGCCTGGGTGTGAGACCAGAAGGGGCCAGAGGGTCAGATCCAGCCAGCAAAAGAACCAGCGCACAGAAGCCGCGCAGTCCCCAAGCAGAGTGACGCGGAGACTGCGCAAAGGTAGTGGAGGGCTTGCCAGTCCGAGGTTTTTGTCAGTTTGAACTTCCAATGTCAGTGTAAGGTTTTTCTCACTAACTCTGTCATTCAGAGTCTCTGTGAGGATAGTCAACATGGCATCCAGTTTGTATTCAGAAAATCACTACATAATATATAAACCCCCAGTTGTTGCACTAGTTTTCCCGCATTGGGTTTATCTAAGGACATTAGTCCAAAAACAACGGTGTCAAATGTGTCTATAATTTACTCTTGCTTAGATTTTGTTTCTGCACTTGTATTTTTTCCGCAGTTAATTTGTGAAGGTTGTAGTGTGTGAGATTTTGTTGTTTACAGTAAAAAACCGTAAATAATTTGTTAAAAGGAATTAACAGATAGGAGATTTCTCATCCGTGTTGCAGTAGGATTTCGGGTAATACGAATTTTCACAAAGAGGTCATTCAATGAGATAAAGTCATCCTTAACGCATGCTCATGTTTTGGCTAGATTGTTTACACAAAATATTTCATTATTTTCTCCTTTGCCTCGGAGCACAGTTTTGCAACAGTATTGATGCAGAAAAATCAACAGGATCATTAGCAGCCTATAGCATTTTTTAGTAGGGTTTGAAGGATGCTGCTTTAAAATATAACATCATGGAAAAGCAAGCTTTTGCCTTGGTGAAGGCTTTGAAGGATTTCAGACTATGTTGCACGAGTTTCTAGTACACAAGTACTTTCTGTACGCTGGAACGAGTATCTAGCATGGCTAGAAGTTTTTCCCAAATTTACAGGAAACGTCAAGTTGGGAGCGACAATAATATAATATATTAAAATTTAATATATATTAAAAATTAAAATAAAATAAATTATTTATTTCCATCCAAATCTTGCCAATCAGGATTCGCCAGGTGCCTCATCTTCATTTGGATAGAAAGGCTTTCCATAAATGGGTTATTTCGCTTAGTTTCCGACCCATATCCAAATCTAGACCCAGCGGCATACCCTTCCCTTCGCACAGTTCTATCCGTTTAAGTAACACCCAAGATGACAGCTTCAAATACACCTAACTTTGCACTTATTCATTGCAGTGAAGCTCCCAAACGTAAATAATCTGTTGCAGTGAAGCTCCCGGCATTTTTGGAGCATTTCCTACCAGCTCCCAAGAGCGGGGGAGCTTGGGGTATGTGCTCTCCAATAGCTGGGAGCGGTACCCATGTAACTATGATTTCAGAGTGTACATATTGCATTCTCACATAATTGCCTTTATTCCTAATGTTGTAGTGAAGGACATTCTCACTCAAACTGACCCAGAAGGAAAGAGAGGTAAGTGGTTGGTTGTCATTTTGGAGTATGATATTGAAATTAAGCCCACTAAAATTATAAAGGGTCAAGGACTAGCTAAAATGATGGTCGAGTAAAATTTGCATGCATTGGACATCAATTTCATTGTTGCTCAAATAGAAGACAATGATGAGGAAGTGGTTCAACAGGTATCCGAAAGACTCATTTCTCCCCCCTGGTACATAGATATTATTTATGTTTTGCAGCATCTACAAGCTCCACCTAGTTTGAAAAAGACAAAAGCAAGGCTTCTTAAATTGAAAGCTGTTAGATTTTGCATTATAGATCAGTCTTTATATAGGAAAGATGCAGGAGATATATTGTTGAACTGCTTGTTGGAAGATGAAGCAAATAAAATAATGGAGGAATTTCATAAGGGTGACTATGAAGGGCATCGTTTCTGGAAAACTACAGCCAATAAAATTTTGAGCGTTGGTTTCTACTGGCCTACATTGTTCATTGATGTTCACAAAAGAGTTTCCAATTGTCATGAGTGTCAGATATTTGAAGGGAAGAAAAAAAATTTACCTTTACCCATGAAACCTATTTTAGTGGTGGTGCCTTTCTAGCAGTGGGGATTAGACTTCATTGAGGATATTCATCCAAGTTCATCAACTCAACACAAATGAAATTTAACAGCCACAGATTATTTCACTAAGTGGATAGAAGTAGTTCCGACCAGGCAGGCCACAGATTCAGTTATTATCCAATTCCTGGAAGGTAACATTCATTCTAGATTTGGTTGACCTCATAAGATTATTACTGATAATGTTGTTCTGTTTAAATCTAAAAAATTGATTGATTTATGCAATAAATATCATATAGTACTTGGACATTCTACTGCCTATTATCCACAAGGCAGTGGCTTGGTAGAGTCTTCTAACAAGAGCCTAGTCTATAACACAAAGAAGTTGGTGCAGGAGAACAAAAAGTCTTGGCATAAGAAGTTAATCAATGATTTATGGGTTGATAGGGTAAGTGCCAAGGAATCAATTGGGATGTTTACTTTCCAATCAATTTATGTTGTTGATGTTGTTTTTCCTACTTCTCTAGAGGTTCCAGTATTGAAAATATTGGAGGAAACAGAAGTAGAACCAAATGATATGCAGAGGAGGATCAATCAAATGATACAATTGCAGCAGACGAGAGAGGAGGTCAATAATAACACTCAACTGATTCAGGACAAGATCAAAAAGATTCATGATTGTTGAAGAATCAATGAAGTTATATTAGGGTTTGATTCTTCGATCTTGATAATTACTTGTGAATGTGTTGGCTTCTTTTACTTCTTTATTATCTTATCTTTCATCAAGCAATTAGCATATTATGTATGTATGAAGATCAAAAACAAGAGACACAAGATATAGGCATTATGCCAGGGAAAAACCCCCCTCGAGGGGAAAACCTAGTCAAGATAATTCTTCCTTTCAATGGTATTCTTTGAGACTCTTCACCCTAGGCATGAGCAAAACTTTCCCTCCCCACCAAGTCAGCCTTCCAGATCTTCGACCCAGCAGTAGCAACAACTTGTCCTCCAGCAGCTTCGACTAGGCAGTAGATTCAGCAGCATCAAATCTTAGAAGACTTCGATCTCCCAAGAGAGGGCACAAAATGGAGAGATTCCTTCACCAAAATTTCGATTTTCTCTTCCTCTTGCTTCTAGACCCAACTCGCACTTCTTTCTGCCTCTTCCTTCCACTTTGCACATTTTTCCTTGATGCAGTAAATATTGAACTTGCTTGAGAAGTGATGGTGCATATGAATTCGATCTCCTTGCTTGTATAGGCTCTAGATGAGTTCGAATTTCTCCCTTTGAGGCCGACTTGATGTGGAGGGCTTCTAAACCATTTTTTACTCAAAAATAAACCTAATTACATGATTTAAAAGCCCAAGTAGGGTCAATATAAATCTTTAATTGTTGATTTTTGGTAGCATCGGAAGTTCTCTAAGTCTCCAAATTTGTGGAGAGGCTTAGGCAAATGTATTCCAAAGAACCCAGAAACCGTTTGTGAAAATTCCACTCGAAATTTCTTTTATTGTAAAAATTAATTATTTTAATGGGGACCCTAAGTCTAAACTTAGGGAAATTAAATAATTAAAAGGTATTAATAAAACAAAGTGTGATGACCTAGAAAAAGCGAAAATCAAGTCAAGTTATAATCTTAGTCGTTGATTAGAGATCTAATCTCGGTCGTTGATGTCTCAGCGAGAAGACTATAAAGGAAGGCTTGAGGGCCATTTGGAAAGATACATCGAGTGAATCTAGTAATCAAATTCTTCTAACCGAGCAATGCTCGGACGAAGATCAAATCTAAGTGATTCCAACATAATGAGGAGCAGAGACAGTTTTGGTCGGAGGATCTTCTCTCGGACCAAGAATACAAAGCAGAGAGGCAACAAAACCAACAGTGGAAGCAGCGCAACCTCCAGAGAGTGTGACGCAATACCCAGAAAGGGTGATGCAGGCCCATGCAAGGCACACACAAAGGCAGCGCAGTGTTTTCGAGGAGTAGTCTGAGATTTGCTAGGAGGTTGGGGTTCTGAGCCCGGAGGTCTAGAACTAGACTTTCCGAGAAGCAAATCAATCTTAGCATGGAGGTGACGCAGTCCACAGAGGTCCCCACGCAGGCCTACGCAGCTACTGCCCAGAGGCAACGCAAAGGGTGTTGGGGTTTCGTCAGTTCAGCTACCAGATCAGGTGGGACTTGTAGTGTGAGATAAACTCATTATATTTTTGTCTGTCGTGATTTCTCTGTACTAGATAGCTAGCAAGGCATCCAGAGATTGTATTCAGAAACTGCTGCTTAATAATAACAAACCCTCAGATTTTTTGCACCTGTTTTCCCTCATTGGGTTTCTCCAGGGACTTTCGTCCAAAATAAAGGTGTCGCATGTCTGTATTATTCTTTGCTCGGTTTCCTTGTTTCAAAATCATAAGAAATTAAGTGTAGGTTACTTCAGTAATTTACATCAATATTTCATGACGAAATCTAAAATAACTCTGTAATGTAATTCACAAGTCAATGAAGTAGATTCAGTTGGTTGGAGTAGGATTCCTGAGATTGTTAGATCTAGGAATTTTCACAGTAATGACTAACCTAGAAGTCCACAATGGGGACCCTATACTAAATATGACCCAAGCATGAAACCCATTCTTTAATAAGTCATTTAATAATAAAACAAATGTCAAATGATAATATAAATTCTTTTAATAAGTACAATAAATATAAATTATGAAGACCGAACCTAGTTACAATCTTCAACAATGATAAGAGGATAAAGGCTGATGATTTTCAGATCAATCACTTCTATAATAAGTTTGGATCATGTAGATAGGTGGAAAAATACCTTAGGAGTTGTACTTAATGTTTAGTTGTCAATATTCCAAGTTGGTGATGTTTTAGGCTTGGCTTGGTTGTAAGGAAAACTACTCCTATCTTTTAGTATATGCACCAAAATTTTGATGTATCTAGTTCGACGTTTGTTTTGGTCAATGATTTCGACCACCTAGGGTAGGAGATTGAACCTTCATGATGTATAAAAAGATGAAAAGCACTGTAAGTGGTTATGTTCGTTAGATTAGAGAAGAAAAACTTTTGTGCACTGTATTTTCTGAAAGCTTTACCAGTGAATGAATGAAATTAGAAGGTGATTTGCAAGGATTCCTGTGTCAGACTCTTGGTGGTTTTGTGCTCCTTTGATCTTGTAAGTTGCCTCATGTGTTTACATCTCTTAAATGTGTATCTTCTTGCTTGGAAAAAACCAGATGTTTAATTCAAGATTCATCCTAATGATGCTATGATTTAGTTTTGCCAAGTTATCAATGTTTTCATCTTAAAGCAGCATTTTAGAATTCATCCATGGTTTGATGCTCTATGTGTTGTCATTCACCTTTCTACAGTCACCCTCTACAACAATTTAACTTGAATTCCACCACCAAAGTTGCCTACCTTGCCCCTGTGGAGAAACCCCTTCTTTTTCCATCATATCACTAGACAAAAAATTGATTTGACATGACTCCATGCCCAATGGATCTATCTCTTTTCTCATCAAAAGACCTTTGAAAATCAAACTTTGTTGAGCTTATTACCTAACGTAATATCATATTTGTTGAGCAACCTAAGTGAGAGAGCCCTCTCCAGGCTAGAAGGGCTAGATTTTGGCCTAAAGTGGCTTGTGGTTACCGCTGGAATTCCTTTTTTCAACCTAGGGAAATCATAGAGTGCTAACAGGTCCTCAATTTGATTGTGCTCCCATTTATGACACCGAGAAGGAGGATGAGGTTGACATTGGTCTCGCCTTTCTCTCGAGCATTATTTATGATGACATATCCATCGATACCTTTGGGAAGGAGAATTATTATTTCCCCTTGCGTGAAGAAGGGCATTTGGATGTAATCAATTCTCCTTTTTGGGGAGACTCAATCTTTGATACTAATAATCATGAAATCGATAAGGCACCCACCTATCCTCCTTATGATACTATTTTCAAATCACTTGATCCTATCCTCCTTATGATACTATTTTCAAATCACTTGATCCTTTAGATTATGATTTTGAGTAGGAAAACCCCGTTGAATATAATGCTTCACCCTCTGCTTTGCCTTTTTCTCTTTTTCATCATCTTAAGTCTTCCACAAGTGATTCCCTTGCCCCTTTTCGTACGATTTCAAGTGACAATGAGCCCTTTTCCCCTTCTGAGTATGGTGTTAAAGAAGAGCCACTAATTGAATATACTTGATCTCCTTTGACACAGCTTCACTATTATGATCACTCCATAACCTTGAAACCCGAGCTTGGGTTTTTGTACCCATCGATGTTGGGACCAAAACCATGGAGAGAATTTCGCATGTGAGTGATGGAGATGATAGAGCACTCCAAGAGCAACCTGGGAAAACGAAAATCATCGAAATTCGACATGTAGAATTGGAAATATGAATTTTTGAAGAATTGTGTGGGTGAATATGTCATAAGATCAAGTGGGCCTTAGTTAAAGGAGCCCTTCTTGATAGGTTGGATGTCACCCTAGTGAAACTATATAAAGGAGTGAGGAGAGACCTAATTTCTCACATCCAAGTGCATTCACATCAAAGGAAGAGTACTGAAATATGACAGCGAAGGTTTTTCGGTATATATCTTTGTTTTGGTGCAAGTTTCTTTGAAAGAAAGAGTCGTAGCTCCAAGGCACCTTGCATGGAGACAAGGAGGATGGTTTTGTGGCAGTTTATCTCCTAAATATGGTGCGAGTTCCTTGCAGGTACTAGTCGCAGTCCAGAGGTAGTCGTAGCTCTGAGGCACCTTGCATGGAGGCAAGGAGGATGGTTTTGGGGCAATTTATCTCCTAAATATGGTGCGAGTTCCTTGCAGGTACTAGCAGCAGTCCAAAGGTAAGTTTTCGGGTGATTTTGTGCATATTTGTGTATGGGATCTCTACTACAGGTGGGTTACAAACTGTTGTAGCAAACAACAGGTGATCGGTGGAGAGTTGAGGGTCGTGAGGCCTTGTGAAGAAGGATCTCTCTCAACCGCAACCTCTAGAGGAATAGCACACCTTGTAGAGGGGTAAAGGAGGCTTCAAACATGATTTTCCTTGTGCTTGTAGGCAACCCTAGTTTGTTGTAGCAATTTGAGATAATTCAGACCTTTGTGGAGGTGCCCGAGGTGTCTTAAAAATCAAGGAATAGACAACAAATTACGTGGAAGTTTGGACAAGGGAACAATAATTCTGGAGCAGTGGGTTACGGTCGGTGGTGTGCCCTAACTAGTCTTGAGAATGCACAAAAATTGAGGTCAAGGAGGCAGCAGTAGTCAGTTGTAGATGTCACCTTGTTTATGGTTGGATGTTAGAGATGAGTATCCTAGGAGAGGATAATTTGTGAAGTGTGTTGGCAGCCAAGAGGAAGGGTTTCCTACGTGTCGGATGCCCTAACTAGAGTGTAGATGTTACAGCAAGAATGGTCACTCATGGTCTGTTGGAGGGTCGTGTGAGAGTGGATCAAGTGTGGACAGTGGATTGGGCATTTATGGATTGTTGGAGGGCAGCATGATAATGCTGAGATTTTGGGGTAGAATAGGATGTGCTCTAGCTCCGAAATTTTGTGGAGGAGCTGGAGTACATGAGATCTTCAAGACCCAGAAAGAGTTTGGAGAAATTCCATCAAGTTTAAGAGTTATTTAAATAATTATCCTTATTAATTAAGGACCCTAAGTCTAACTAAGGAAAATTAAAAGATTAAAGTGAATTAAATTAAACATGTGATGAGAATGATCTAAGTGGTGTGGATCAAGCAGCTTCTAATCTTAGTCATCGATTGGAGATTAGATCACGGTCGTTGGTTTCCCAACAAGAAAAGTATAAGAGAAGGGCTTGAGGTCAGTTGGAGAACACACACGCATTGCAGAGCACTGAAGCTAAGCTGAAATTCTAGGGCATGGTTTGCTAAGAATTTCATAGATAGTTTGCAGTTCAGCGACGGGCAGTATTGTCGAGGGATTGTGATCTGAGGCCAATAATACAACAGCGGCAGAGAGGCAGCATATCCATCAGCGCAGAGGGCAGCCAGTGCTACGTAGTCCAGCCAGAGCCCAGTTAGGGGCAGTGCAAAGGCAGCAGGAGCTCTTCAGGGTTGACGCAGACCCAGTCAGGGCAGCGTAGGGGCAGCGTAAGCCCAGAGAGGGTGATGTAGGCCCTTCCAGAGCAGCACAAAGGCTAACGCAGAGGGCTAAGGAGCAGCGCTGGGGTTTCGGTGGACTAGAAAGGGTTGGAGTTCTATAAATCCCGTCTTAGGGTGTGAATCAGCCATATTTTTTGTCTCTCAGTGCAAGAGGTATTGTTGTCGTGATTTTCTCTGTAGGGCCAACCATGTCTAGTGCCCAGAAATTGTTGTATTTAGATTCTGCATAATAATAGAACCCCCCAAAGCTAGATGTATCGGTTTTCCCGCATTGGGTTTTTCTGGGGACATTTGTCCGAAAAATCTGTATCACTTTGTCATATGTGCGTTATATTCAGTAAATGATCTGTATGTGTAGGCTTCTATTTGTGTTTACTTCGCTTTTTTTCTAAATATTCAAATTAATAACTTGTATAAATAACCAAGTAGGAGAAGTAAATCAATAGTTAGCAATAGGGTTTCTTAGATTAAGAAATTTTCATAGATAGTGCCCAAGTTGGAGCCCAGTGTGAACCATCTTCATGGACTTAGGTGGTTGCTAGGGTGGCAGAAGAAGAGTTAAAGGGTAGCCCTAGACTTGTCGTGTGGAGAAGGACATCTACAATAGAAGATGGATAGTCCTCCTAGCCCGTGTTCATTGTGAGAGCAGTGATAGGTGGCAACCCTTTGTGCCCTATGTTAGCCTTCATTGGAGCAGCGCGGAAAGACTATAGTGGGCTGAAGTCCCTGAGTAGCTAAGGACCAGCAGTGGGTAGTTGTGAACTGTTCACAAACGTAGTTGTGAACAACTCAATAGGAGTCTCGATGTGTTGTGCCCTTGATGGAATAAGGCACAACTAGTGAGCAAATTGATAGTCGAAGTTCATTGGCCAAATGGACTTGCATCGTTGATAATGGCAATGCTGCAGATCAGGAGCCGAAGTACTGGGCAGGTACAGGGTATGACTGAGGTGTTGAGATTCTGTATAGTTGGTGTAGCATCGGGTGTGCTCTAGCCCTGAAATTTTGTAGAGGGGCTAAGACACACTTGAACTCCAAAACCCAGAAAGTGTTTTGTGAAATTTCAGCTGGTGTTCAAGTTATTCAAATAATTAATTATTTTAATGGATTTCCTATGTCTAAACATAGGAAAATTAAATAATTAAAGTGAATTAATTAACATATGTGTTGAAATGTTTTAAAAGACACGGATCAAGCAGTCTTTTAATCTCAGTCATTGATGAGTGTTTTAATCTCGGTCGTTGATGAGATCTTCGAAAAAGTATAAGAGAAAGGCTTGAGGGTCAATTGGAGACACACACAGAGTTGCAAAACTGAGAGACTGATCTGGAATTCTAGGGCGAGGGGATGATCTGATTCTGGAGCCAAGAGTCAGCAAGAGGTAGAGGAGTAGTAAAAAAGGACAGCGCAGAGGAGCAGAGAGCAGCTGCTACGCAGGCCAAGGAAAGGGCAGCGCTGCAGCTACAGAGGGTTTTAGAATTACGCAAAGGGTCTCCAGGGCCGGCGTAAGGCCTGCGTCACCCACTCTTGGTTACGCAGTCCCTCTCTGGGCAGCGCAGTGGCACACAAAGCCTAGCAAGGCTGACGCTGGGGCTTCAGGGGCAGCGCTGAGGTGTTTAGCGCCAGATCCGGGCCGAGTCTTGTAAATCTCGTTTGAGGGTGTGGATCAGTCAAATATTTGGTCTTGGAACAGCAGGTTAGCTGCAGATTTCTTTTATTCTCTGTCAAGTTTTCCAGATCTGGAACCCAAAGTTGTTGTACTCAGATTCTACGTAATAAAATAAACCCTCATATATGTTGCACCAGTTTTCCCGCTTTGGCTTTTTCCGGGGACTTGTGTCCAAAAAACCATGTACCACTTTGTTCGAATGAGCATAGTATTCAGTAAATGATCTGCATGTGTAGACTGTTAGTTGTGTTTACTTCGGTATTTTCTAAATCTAATTTCTGAAGATAACTTGTATAATTTAAATCAAGTAGGAGAAGTAAACCATGATACTATAGTAGAATTTTCACATGGTATCAGAGCGATAGCAGATCAAGCTGAATCTTCAACAATCAGCTGAAGAATATTTTTTCTACAGGATAGCAGCAGAAGCAGCAGAGATCCGGAAGGGGCAGCATGACAGTAGGAGGACGCAGATCCAGGAAAGGACAGCGTTGCAGATTCAGAAGGCCATCAGGCTTACGCAGAGCCTTCCCAGGCCAGCGTAAGCACTGCATCACCTAGTTCTGGGTTACGTAGTCCACTTCTGAGCAGCGCTGAGGCTGCGCTGGGTCAGTCAGAGAGACGCAGTCCAGTATTCTTTCTGTTGCAAAAAGCCTTACCAAGATCCGGAAGCAGTGCTTCAAATCTTCAGCAGTGCTGGTGTGGTGGAGATTCTGCCGGTATAGAATTGTGCCTAGCTAAGTCAACAAAGGCGAGAGGAAGACAGCTACTCAACAAATCTGAGCCAAACAGATCTGAGATTCGATCAGAAGGGTGATCAGAGAGTTTTGTCCGATAGTGTTTGGCTGAAATATTTCCAGGAGGGAAATCATTTTTTTCAAAAGAAGCAGCTACCAGAGGGTTTCTAGCCACCAAGAAACCCAGATCCAGAGTTTCTATAGCCACAGAAAGAGGGAGAAAGAGTATTGTTTCTTATCAGAGCTAGATGGCTTCTCATGGGCTGAGAGACCAGGACAGGTTGCACTGTGTGTCCAACTTTGTCATCTGGAGGGCAAGGATCCTATCATTCCTAGATGAGTACGACATCAAGTACCATGCAATGAGTGTTCTAGTTGTGCCTGCAGATCCTGATCCTCTAAAGAAATTTAAGGAGAATCAAGCATGGACTAAGCGTTTGACGGAGTGAAGGATCACGTTGAACCACATATTGTTGAAAAGAACACAGCAAATGGCATGTGGGTCGCTCTAGAAGCGATGTATCAAGGAAGCTCTGTCCAACGGAAAATGCTCTTAGAGAATCAAATGAGGGCTCTTCCAGATGCAAAGGGTGAGGAAATAGATCCTTTCCTTTTCCGACTTCAGACCATCTGAGACCAACGGGTTGGCATGGGTGCAACTCCAGACAAAGGACTCTTAGTAAGGACTGCCCTAAATGCAGTCTCCGAGGAATGTGAAACATTTGTCCAAAGTATACTGGGCAGAGCAACGTTACCATCCAGGGCAGACATGTGGGCTATCCTCCGCCAAGAGGAGATCAAGAGGATCACCAAGAAGCAGAATATCAGTGGTGGGATAGTCAGAGTGAAGAAAGAAGAGGAAGATGATGCAGCCCTTGCATCAAAGGAAATAAAACAGCAAGGGAAGAAAAAGAGGGACTTTTCCAAGGTTCGGTGCTTTAACTGTGGCAAACTTGGACACTTCGCCAGCACTTGTCCTAAGAAGAAGGACAAAGGAACTTCTGATTCCAAGGCTACAGCAACAAAGGATGATGATTCCGATGATGATGCAGCCATGAGTGCTCATGTGCCTCGAGAGAAGAGGTGGGGTGACCTGGATTTGTTGAGCATCTATAGACAATGGTGGGATACGGGTGCCTTAAGACGGTAGCAAGATGAGTCGGGAGATGGTTGAAGAAGGTCACATTGAAGCAGAAGAGAGAGTTGAAGAGCTGGAGAAGGAGCAGCTTAATGCAAAGGCAGCAGCGCAAAGGGGCTGATGGGACTTCAGCAGCGCAAAGAGGCTGTGGTCACGCAGTGCAATGTTCCAGCATAACAGTGGCTTCAGGAGGACAGCGTAAATCAGCAGCCAGAGAGCTTCAGTGATAGATGCAGCTTGACTTATCTATCAAACAATTGTGCAGAAGTCCTTCAATTGCTTACTTCTCGGCAACTGAGTTGCAGTGCAGCAGTTAGCAGTGGCAGTGCTATGGGAAGCATGATCCAACAATTTGAGAGGGAGTTGCAGTACAGATGTGGCAATGTCAGTGGCAGTGGCATGGGCAGCAGTACAGAAAGCAGCAGTGTAGTGGATGGAAGCATCAGCAGCACAGAAACCAACTTCAAAATCTTGCAGTGCATGGTGTGGATGCATTGCTAGAGCACACTCCCTGCTAAGAGGGAGTGTTGAGATTTTGTATAGTTGGTGTAGCATCGGGTGTGCTCTAGCCCTGAAATTTTGTGGGAGGCTAAGACACACTTGAACTCCAAAACCCAAAAAGTGTTTTGTGAAATTTCAGTTGGTGTTCAAGTTATTCAAATAATTAATTATTTTAATGGATTTCCTAAGTCTAAACTTAGGAAAATTAAATAATTAAAGTGAATTAATTAACACAAGTGCTTAAATGTTCTAAAAGACACAGATCAAGAAGTCTTTTAATCTCAGTCGTTGATGAGTGTTTTAATCTCGGTCGTTGATGAGATCTTCGAAAAAGTATAAGAGAAAGGCTTGAGGGTCAGTTGGAGACACACACAATTGCAGAACCGAGAGACTGATCTGGAATTCTAGGGCAAGGTTTGCTAAGAATTTCCAGAGGAGTTTTCTGCAGTAAGGGGGTAGTATTGGCTGAGGGGATGATCTGATCCCGGAGCCAAGAGTACGCGAGAGGCAGAGGAGCAGCAAATAAGGACAGCGCAGAGGAGCAAAGAGCAGCAACAGCATCTGCGCAGCCACTACGCAGGTGCTATGCAGGCCAAGGAAAGGGCAGCATTTCAGCTCCAAATAGTTTCAGAATTACGTAGAGGGTCTCCAGGGCCTGCGTAAGGCCTGCATCACCCACTCTAGGGTTACGCAGTCCCTCTCTGGGTAGCGTAATGGCACATAGAGCCTAGTAGGGCTGACGTTGGGACTTCAGGGGCAGCGCTAAGGTGTCTTGGGATAGATCCGGGCTGAGTCTTGTAAATCTCGTTTGAGGGTGTGGATCAGTCAGATATTTGGTCTTGGAACAGCAGGTTAGCTGCAGATTTCTTTTATTCTTTGTTGGGTTTTCCAGATCTAGAACCCAGATTAGTTGTACTCAAACTCTACTTAATAAAATAAACCCTCATATCTGTTGCACCAGTTTTCCCGCTTTGGGATTTTCTGGGGACTTATGTCCAAAAATCCATGTGTCACTTTGTTTGAATGAGCATAGTATTTAGTAAATGATCTGCTTGTGAAGAATGTTAGTTGTGTTTACTTCGGTATTTTCTAAAGATAACTTGTATAATTTAAATCAAGTAGGAGAAGTAAACCATGATATTGCAGTAGAATTTCACACGAGGGGAGTTGTGAAGTCAACTACATCAGCTAGATGGTCGGAATATCTTGTTGAGTGTAGATTGGTTGTCGATGGACTAACACCAAGCCCTAGTTTTGTATTCTTGTACTAGTGGATGTATGAGTGCCATTATCCCTGGTATGGGAGCCCTAGACTATTGTATTATTCAGTTGGATCAATATAACGAAGTTGGGTTATTGTAGAAAATTGTGTAAAAAGTTTTCTATATTTTGTGCACTGGAAGATTTATTATTGTTTATATTTTGTTGTGCAAAGTAGCTTCATTGTGAGTCTTGGTTTGGTACCGTCAATGATTTAAGACTCTATCCTAGACACCAGGATCGTGGAAAAACAAAAATATGTGGGTTTTATGTACATGTGGTGTCATCTAATTGTATTTGGACTTAATATCCTTGCTTGTGTGGATGACAAATCATGTTTTGTAATTTTCCTAGGATAGTTTTAGGGAGAATAAATAATAAAAAATGAGAAGAAGATGGAATTCACTTCTATAAATAAAGGCTCTCCTCTAATTCCAAATTGTTGTGAATTGCAAGATCAGTTGAGAATATAACTTGTTAAATATCTACCTATTGAAGGTTTTGGTGTCAATTCTTGGAGCTCTCTTTTTCTTGTTTATTTTTTTTGGTGCATCAAAGATTTGTTATGATAATTCTAGACTTCTACTAGCTTACAAGCTCGATCTAGTTGAGAGGTTACTATACTACTTAGGGAGGAGACGTCCTTGGGTTTACTCTCTTCCTTCTTCTCTTGTTAGTTTGAGTAAGTGCTTGATCCATTACTTGGTCTTTCCTCTTGGTTCCTTGGCAAGGGTTTTAAGTATTTTGTTCAAGTTATGATTGATCTTGTTGGTGAAGGTCTCTTGTGGAATCCCTTCATGTAGAGCCTTGGTCTACATACCTTATCTTGATTAGACAAGAGATTGTTCTACCCTAAAGTTCCAATCTCTTGCCCTAATCAATTCTTAGGACATACATCTTGACCCCATGAGCCCTAATTGGAGAGAAGGCACTCATATTCTCTCAACAACCAACCAAAAAGCCCTATAAATCCAAATTCTTTTATTTTTGTTTGTTTAGATAGAAATCTAATCATTAAAAATCAAAGAAAAATAAAAGTTTAGATTTTCTTCATTGCCTAATGCGAGGTTGATGGTTCATTTCATTTCCTAGACATTTTTATCCAAGTGTTTGTGCTCAATTGTTTCTCTCTAACCCTAATAAGGCAAAATGGCCCTATGGAGTTGTCTTTTGAGGTTTTACTTAACATCTTATGGGATACCTTAAGGTTTTATCAAATCTCGAAACTAAATTGCAGCTATAGAAATCATATTTTGTGAAACCCTAAAGCTAGGGTTTGGTGCTTGAAGGGGTATTCATACTCATACCTAGCCCCTATTTCATTACCAGATTGTTAATACAGGTTTATCTAGCATACATAATGGTGAATTTAACCTGTATAGTGTTCCTATTTGTTTATATTTTACGAGATTTATTTGGTGAATTTCCAAGTGCTAACTTGAGAACCTTTGTGGGATTAACCTTCTCTTTCGCAAGTTCTTGTTTAGTTAATGCATTAATATTTTGAGAGCTTTTTTTCACACTTGTTGGGTTGTTGTTGTATAATATATCTCTTGCTCGAGTGGAAGGATCCAAGACGTCTTGCTTTATAGTGCAAAATTTCTCTTTGGTGCTCTTTTCATGCTATAAATCTAAAATGGTTTTTTTTAGCACATAACAAATTTACAAGTTAAGGACATCCATAAGTCTATCCTCTTTTCAGCATATTAATCAATTGGTAATCATAATACACATTGCACCATTTATTCATGCTTGTTATCTCAAGCTTGTCCCTTAAAAGTAGCTTGAAAAGGGATTTTCCCTCTCTTTAAGTTTTATTTGTTGAGTGATAGTATTTAGTGCAAATCTGAAGTGGTTAATGTTGTCATATATCTCATATAAGATTTGCCACACATACACATCCACTAGCTCCTAACTCTCTTTCAAGTGGAGGTGGTTTATGCTTTTTTCTCTAATTCTTAATTTCTCAAAAGCATTTAACTACTTATTGGAATCCTTGTGCATTAAAGTAAACCACAAATTCGCATGTTCATAATACATTTAAAGAGGGATATTTTCATAGACTGGAATACCTCGCTTGCCTTCCAGGAGTTGGCCTAAAGTGAAGAAAAAATAGCATTGAGGTGATAGTAGCACGCTATGCACTTTGCTGCCCTAGTTATCATCTGTGTTGGGACTTTTTCATAAGGGTGTTCATTCAAGAGGTAACAAATGATATCCCCTCCATGAATAGAATGTTGGACAGCCTATTAAATTCCACTTCACCAATTACTCGTTTATGACTCTCTTGGAGGAGAAACCAGTACACAACACTAAGGAATGTCTCCAAATTAGTCGATCCGTGTGAATTTCGAGAGAATTCTCACCTTGACTTAATTAATTCTGATTAATTAATCATATTCCCTAAGTTTAGACTCAGGAAATAATAATCTAATTAAGCCATCTCTAGGTGGAATTTCTAGAAACAAATTTTGGGTTTTGGAGATCTCATGTATTCTAGCCTCTCCACCAAGTTTCGTGACTAGAACACATCTGATGCTACAAAAACTAACACTCCCTCTTAGCGAGGATTGTGTTCTAGTGTTGCACACCCTGCCACAACACTTTTATCTCTGTATCATCCTCTGCCTCATAGCAGATGTCTGGCTATACTGCCCACCAACCACAACGCAACTTTGATGTTGCATCCGTGATGTCGCTGACACTGCCATACTGTTGCCAACTCTACATTTGCACTGCAACTCCCTCTCATTTGTTGTTGTTGCTATTGCAACTACTGCAGCTGAGAAGCATCTAAAATATTGAATCAACTGTGTTCAGTATTGATGCATTTGTGACCCAAGTCTCTACCTGCTACTAGCTACTACATTGTCCACTGAACACTCTGCATTGTTGTCAACTCTGCACTTTGCAACTCTGCACTGCGCTCCTCAACATCTGACTGCTACTAGTCTGCAACTATCACTCTAGTACTAACTGCATCAATTGCCACTAATCCATCCTGCTACTGAATATTGTGGGCCCCCGTAGCCAGGTAATGATCCATGAGGTGGACTCCTCAATGGACCCCGCCCATCTCTATAGCTCTTTGGGGCTACAACACCAAATCACCCCACCTCACTCCTGGAGGTATATCTGCAAACATAGCAAACTCTTCCTCTAGCCTAGAGGAAAGTTTGTATGTTTCTGCGAACGTTTCCTGCTGGTTTTTCTTCTCCTGCTTGTCCTTCTTCCTGAGAGGACATTGTGTGTTGTAGTGACGAAAATCACCACACCTGAAGCACCTGACCTTAGACAGGTCCTTCTTCTTCTTCGTCTCCCCCTGTGCCTGACTAGGACCCTTAGATGCAAGCGCCACATTCTCCTTCTCACTCTTCAAGCCCTTACTGTTGTTGCCACTGATGGTGCTCTTCAGCAGAGCCCGCCTCAACTCTTCCTGCTGCAGCTCGGACCACATCTTGTCCCACCTTGGCAAGGTATCTCTACCCAAGATACTCTGGACAAATACCTGCCAATCTTCTGAACTATTCAGTGTCAATCGTACAAGCTCTGTGGGTTGAGGTGTTGATCCAACAGCTGACAACTGATCTCGGATTCCTGAATCTGAGTGAGAAACGCATCTATGCTCTCGCCCTTCTGCATCCTTGTGTTCCTCAGCTTCTCCTGGAGATACATCTTCTACTGCTCAAAAGAACTATGAAACCGCTTAGACAAAGCATCCCACATCTCCTTAGTTGTTACCTTCACTCCCACATGTGAGACGAGATGATTTCGAACTCCATCCAAAATCAACCTCTTGGCCTTCGCCATTTCCTTCTTGTACTCCTGTTGATCGGCATCCTGGGGTACTGCTACCACATTCTCTGCATAGGGTCTTCAGACCATATTTGTCCAGAAGGAATAGCATCCTTGCCTTCCAGATGACATAGTTGGAGGCACCCTCCAATCTATCTTGGTCTCTGAGCCCTGTTGTGGCTATCTTTGATTTGATCTGGAAACTTCCTCCTCCTCTGCTCGGTTGTTGCTCTGCTACTTGCACTCCCTTCTGGGATGCGCAGATCTGCTAGCTACTACTACCAATCTGCCTCAAAAAATCGAACTTCTGAAACTTGAAGTTCCCTGAGAGAAATTTTCCCTCTACTATGTCTTTTTTTCTCTTCCACCCGACATTGGTTCTGCTGCTGCAAAACCCTTTGCATCCAACAAAGGAATCTGCTCAGCGAAAATTTGAGTTGTTGCTCCCTCTGTCTGTTGGACTCACTATTCTGAGAAATTCGAACTTCTTCTACCTCTTGCAACTAAAAATCAAATTCTTCCTAGCAATTCACACTGCCTGCTAGGCACTGCACAGCACTAGAAAATTTCAACCTGTTGCTCCCTCTGAACAGCAAAATTCTCTTCTCTGCATTTGAGCTTCCCGGCTGATCATTCACACTTTGATACCAAGTGAAAATTTTGTCTATCACAGCAACTGGAAATTATTTTCCTAATTGTTAATTTATTTACAGTTTGCTACAATAAATACCAAATAATTCATACTGTGATTTTCACAAATAAATTTTGCAGTAGAAAAATAGCGCTGGAATTTGAAAAAATCTAGCACACACACATACACTTTACAGAGTTATTTTTGGACAAATGTCCCCGGAAAACCCCAACTTGGGAAAATCGGTGCAACAGCTGAGAGTTTTTGTTATTATGCAGTAGTGAGAAATTCGGAGTACAATAATCTGGATGTCGAAATTCGGTTATCCTACAGAGAAAATACTAGCAAAAATATCAAGAGGGAAATTACCCTCATTTCGAGCAATTCCGACAGTGGACTACCTCTGAAAAGCAAGTTGTCCAACTGGGCCTATGCAGGCTCTGCGTCAACCTGATGCTACCTGCTGCAATTGTTGCCCGAACTAACTGCTAGTTTAGTCGTCCTGCCTGTTGCTGGCTAGGAAAATATCTCTCTGACACTCTAGATCCCCTGCCCGACCTCTGGAACTGAAAACGTCTTCCTTCCCAGCAAATCGAACTGCCTTCTTAAGGCTATGAACAAAATGGCAACCTTACTTACAATGCTGGAAAAGGCCTCTCTCTTGTTTATTCAGGTAAGTTTCTCTTTATTGTTGAACTCTTTGAAGAAAACCTAACCGCTCCAACTATCTTTGAACTATCGAAATCAGTTACCCTTCAATGATTTTCCATATAGCAACTTCTAGCCACTTTGTGATGAAGTCCAGAAGAGTGCCCTTCTTCCATCCCCGATTTCCCGGAAAGTATGAGACCGAATAAGATCTTTGTTCATGACTTCCAGATTCCAAATTGTGGACCCTTTTGGGAAGATTTGAACTCCCATGATATCATCTACGGATGAGGGCATTTGGTATTTTCTCGTCTATATGTTCTTCCAGAGGTCTGGGCCACCTTGAATCCATCTCCACCACAACTTTGCTCCAAGTCAGTAATGGTCCAATGGTTACTGCATGCTTTACTTGGACATTGGAGAATTCTTATTTAATTTCATCTAACTAAACGCCTCACTTATGTGTCACGTTTTATTTATGATCATTCTTGTTGGCATAGTTGACTAACGACTTTTGAATATCTGCTTTTGAAAGTTTTTGGTTTTTTTAAAAGTCTTAGCCCACAAAACATGCATTTCATCCAACTTTTATTTCATTCTTTCTTTTGTTAACATTGCATCAACTGCCATATGCATGCCATTTAACTCCTTTTCCGTCAACAATTCTAAAGAATACATCAGTCATTATTGTAGCAACATTGTCACAAGCAATAATAATTTTTTTAGAGAATTAACTCTCTCATTCCAACAAGCCTTCAAGTGTTGAACCATGCAGGGTCAAATTTTGTTATTTTCTCTACATTTCATTCATATCAATGACCCTAGCAATTAAAACACTTGAGCATTTTTTTATGAAATACTCATCAAACTCCATATCCTTTTTGTAGAAATTCTTTATAAGAAATAATTTTAGAAGCAACAGTAAGTGAATTCTCTGCCAATTCTCATGACTCTAGGATTACAGCTAGCCTTTTTTTAATGTTTTCACCCACAAATTTCCGTATCTCTTCCAGTAGACTTGATGCTCCTTTCATTTTTGTACTTGGTTCAAAAAATTCTTCAGTGGCTCTCAATATACTTAATGGTTTAGCAAACAGAAGTCTGCAACATAACACAGATTTCAACTCTTTTATTCTCTCCTTTAAGGAAATAACTTCCTTTTCTTGGTCAATTATTGATACTCTAAAGCATTCCCTGCAGCTTGCAGCTTTAAAACTTGTTACTCTGATTTCTGCAATATTAATGTTAAAGTTCCATTGTCCCACCACTTTCTTATTTTTAAAATGACCTTTTCTAATGTAGCTTTCTCAAATGCTTATCCAAAACTGCATTGTGCAATGTTATTGATTCTTCTTCAAAAATAATAGGGTTATGAGCGAGTTCTTCAGCAAGCATTTTGTTTTCCAATATTTTTTTTTTTAACCCAAGAAGGAACTTCAACTGACTTTCCATATTTTGAGAATCAATTTGTTCCTATGAATAGCATTTCCTTTTTCTTTCCTCTTTCTTTTTGAACCAGTAAAAATAGTATGAGATTTTCCAATCAAATTCCTTGGAGGATCTTCACCTCCTCCACCACCCACACTTTCTATATTCCCTCTTTTCTCCTAAGATATATTTCCTTGTTCTTGACTTCTATAGACTAAAAAACTCTAATGAGAATTACCTTGGGAACCATGGCCAGTGTTGGTTGTAGGTTATCCTTGTTTCTTTTGTCTTTCATTTGTATTGATCAAAGTATAATCATATAAAGGGCTGTCCTCATGTTCTGCTTCTCCTGAATTCTGATTGTCCCTGGCTCCTTGTTCCAACTGCTTACCAAAACTTAAAGAACACAATACAAATCATATGTGCAAAGAATATTCCATGTGGGTTGAGACCTTTGCAAGAATCAAGTTTCCTCATTTGATAGGTATCAGGAAATAAATTCATTTAAATGGTCAATAGATTTCACTCTGAAATCTCCAATTTTGAAAAAAGTAGAAATGAGTTGCCTTTTCCTTCTTTGATTGATGAAACATGCCCAACATTTGTATTTTGACATCTTTCAACAGCAAAAAAATTATCGGAAACATATTATGGAAGAAGCATAGCTTTTCCTTCAAAGCTGTTGGAGACCTAATCCTCCGGGATTGGGAAAAAAATTCTAGATGTGTAAATAGAAAATTAGAATAGGAAGAGAGCCTGGAATGTGAATCCCAAGGGTCAGCATTCCGATTGTATATAACTACAGTCATCTTAATGAAATGCATCAATTTGGGAGTTACCATCCTGGCCTGATATGGTATTAGAGCACAGGTCCCTGTTTCATCTACAGGTCTATCCTGCTCAGTAACTCCTCTCCGCTGCCATCTTCTCTCTGACATCCACTCAGCCTGTCAGATTTATTATTCCGGCTCAAGCGTTTTTGCAGTGGTATCTGCGTTTTTGCAGTCAGTCAATTCTCTACTACGCTAATGCTCTATGTACCCTAACGTTTTCTATGACACGATTCTCTGCTACATTATCTTTCTCTGTAATGTAACTAAGCTAGATGAGCAGTGACGTTTCTGAGCTACACAGCGCACTTCACAACTTTGGAAGGATTCATGTCTTTCATTCCTTGACGGTTTGTGTCTCTGCAACAACAATGATCCATTGCTAAAAACGGCCCTACTATCTCAGCATGTAGATTAGTGGAAGCAAGCTCAGACACAGCTAGCAGTTCTCGTATCCAATTTCCAAACACACAGGCATTTACCAAGCTTTTGTTCTGAAGAGTCAAAGGAGGCTACTATTCACAGTTTTCCCCCATCTGAGGCCCTTCAAGCCTTCTTATCCCAAACAAGGATTCCTTTCAACTGATCGGCAGTCCAATCAGGGATACAGCATAGCAATTCAATCCCACAGTTGGCCTGGCAAAGGCCATTCAGATTCACCTAGAAAGACACACCACCCCATTTCAAGCCACTTAGCAAACTTTCCACCAATACAAAAATCCTTCAATGAACTCTTTAACAATTTAAAACAAATGTTCTCTGAGGACTCCTTCCTTTGAGTCTCCACTTTATTATCAAGGATTTACTCTTACATCTAGTTCCACATAATCAATAGGACCCTCCAATCATAAATAACAAACTCAGAGCTTCTGTAGCCTATCTAGAGCAAACCAAGCTCCCTTGGTTGAGACTCACTAAGAGTCTTTCACAACAAACGCTGTCCAAGAGGCTGAGGGGTTAGCATCCCCTGTCTTCTCAGCCATTAATATCTTACTTGACAAAAGGCCTATTACAACCATCAATATTAAAAATAACCAAGACTAAGAATCTAATAGTCCCCTACTCAAGATCATGAAAACATATCATAAGAGCACATTGAGATCAATAGGAAGGCATGTGAATAATACACAGCCATCACAACCAAATTCACAATCTCATATCATGATCATGTATCACATAGACCAAAATGTCCATTCAGCAAGCAAGCACATAAATATACATAGTTTATCAACATCATTTCTATTCCATTGAATATGATTTTGATTACAGATTTAAAATCCATAAGGGCACTTATCTGATCGAGATCAAATGTTGCCCGCAATTGATGAACAATGAGCCACTTTCCACCCAACCATGGGCTTGGCTATCTATTCTATCCTTTGCAGTTAGCCACCCCCGAGCTAGACGATGAAGCCATGAGGGAAGTTCTCACAAAGCCATTACAAGGTAGAGTCATGAAGACCAATCTCCTTCATCAAGTCAAACTCGTCAATTCTCTTGAAATCCCACTAAGCCCAGAGTCTGCCCAACTATTATGGATGATTTATCAATTGTTCTACACAGCAAGCACCCAGAGGCAATTTTTTCTTCCGCTACCAATGGTGTAAGGATGAAAGTCATTCTCCTTCATCCACACAAGTATCACTATGATGTCTTTCAACCTATTAAGCCAGGGCTTGTTATCATTCAAAATGTTGCCTCAGTGGATTTGCACAGCACAAAGGGAGTCCATCACTGATCCAGCGGTTACTCAATACTTCTCCTTTTTCAATGCTTTTTACGATTATATAGAGCAATTTCCCCAACAATTATTGGCCTTTTAGCTCAGGTTAAAGACTTCCATATTGATTTCTCTCACCAAAGCAAGTGAATCACAATTTATACACAATTTGTTGTGTCTCAAACCCTCATTTGTTTCTATTTCCTTTTGCACATGAAAGCTTCCTCTGCTCAAGCTCATGGGTGCACACACTATTGTGTGTCTCACACCTTACTCCCCATTGCTCATCTAATTTCTTCCTCCCTTTTTTTCACGGGTTTCTCTTTTTTTCAGGATTTCTTCTTCAATGGATTTCATGTCAAATCTACCAATCGTGGTCAAATAAGAAGCTTCTGGTTAAACCCCAGAAGTCTCTAAATGGTTCACAATCTTAGACTTTATGAATACTTAGTTTAGTTAATAGATTTATTGGGAAAGTTTCATTCCATTAATCCCTTTTGTTGGCTTCCCTCCCCTCTCATGGCTTCTCTTGGTCCATATCAAGGCTCCACATCTTCATAAATTATTATTAAAATATAATTACAATTGTTTTGGGTTTTTTTAACCCATTACCATTTACATGCTCACAAAAGCATCATTAATATATTTAACTAAAATTACAATATCAGTGGGCGATTAAAGGCTAGGGTGCTACATCATATTTCCAACAATTTTATGTTTTACTCTGTTATGTTTGCTAGTAGTTCGGTGGTAGAACCAAACATTTCTTGGAGATTAGTAGCCACACTACTTCCAAACTACCAACCTGTCAATTATTCCTATTTGCCTTCACCCCACCACTTGGAAACGTCCATTGACTCCATTCTGCATTTCGATTCTCCACTTGGTACTTTTTCCCTGAGTTTGTTTCAACAACTATTCGAGTTTGTTTCAACTTTCAAGTATGCTTGTTTATAGTTGTTGCTTGAACCTTTGAGTCAGTTTACCAGGTCTTGGGTTGCTTGAAGTTGAATGTGTTTAAACTTTATAGTTGAAGCTAACTCATTACTTTTTACATAAAAAACAAAGTTTGACTTTGGAACTATTACCCACCCATGTGGGTAACCCCTAGCAGACAAATTGTCCCCTATTGTTTCAGCTTGATAACCAATAGCCCTATAATGATCCATAGATAGCTAGCCTTGAATGTCTCTCATCCATGTTTCGGTCAATGCTTTATTTATCTATCCTTCTCATCCGATGAAGGTGGGTCATCTATTGTGAGGTACATTAACCATTTTTGTATTCAAGTGCTTTCATTTAATGTTTAAGGGCATTCTACCATCAGTCATAGGTTGTAGTGGATGATAGACCGCTTTTGGTTTTACTCTTGTTCTCATTATGCTTCACCTTGGTGGTTATCACTTTCCTCTATTCCAATGTAACCTTTACTGAGGCCCTTCTTTCACCATCTAGGAGGAGCACAAATAGTAGGCTCTGATTAACATTGTATCATGGTGGTTATCAATTTCCCCTAGTCTAGTGTGACCTTTCTTGAGGCCTTTCTTTCAGTGTCTAGGAGGGGCACAAACAGAAAGCTTTGAATGATGTTGTGTGTCCATGGTAATACATGCTTAACACATTCCATCTCTCCCTTCTATCCACGTCCCATCTTCAAGTTTGTGTTATCTGTCACCAGTATTGGATCCCTATTTTCCTCATCCTTGAGTAGAGGCCTAGAAACATTGCCCTAAGAGGTTGATGTAGCAGAAAGAAAAGAAAGAGAATGAGCCATAATGTTAAAATGCAAAAGATTGGCAAACATAAATAAAAGTGCATCAATAAAAGATGAACCTGAGCTCTAAACCCCTTAGTAGCCCTCACATAGTTCTTGTCTAATGTATGAGCTAGCTAAATGAAAGGAACTTCAAATATCCCAACACCAATGAACAATGAAAAGCTTCATCTTTAAGGGGTTAATGATGAACTAATGAAAGTTTGTAACCTAAGCTATATATATGTACATAAATAAAATCAATGAAGAAAGAGGCACACAAGAGGGGTGGTAATAGGCAAAAGAAAGGGGTAACTCAACTCCCACGATTGCTCCCTCTTCACATCGCCACGCTCAAGGATGTTGGAATTTCATTCCTAGTACAAGACCATGGCATCCTCCATGAAGTAAACCCCATACCATATCAATGATCACTTGCCTTTGTTGATTGATGGGTTGGCCTAGGAATTGTTCTTCCCATTAGAGTTGGAAGCACCTAATAGGGCCTTGTGATAACCCTCCCATACTTAAGCATGGAAACTTGTTTACAAATCATAAGCTAGAAAGACATTTGAAGGTGATGCTTGTGTAAAGTACTTTGATGTCTTTTACATTAAAGATGGCCCACTTTGATACCTCTAACGGTCCCTAAACCTATGATGTCGATCTCACTCGATTTTGAGTATGTGTTAGATGCTTTCTCCCACATCTAATTCCCAACCCTTGAGGGATTGTATGATGCTTCTCCAGTGATTCAGAGAGGACATCCAACTTAATGACTCCACTGCGCACCAAAGCTAGGACGTTGACCACATTTTGAGGAGTGTTGACCTTGGGATGCATTAAGCACAGTTGATGACACTCTCCTCCCCCACCAGGACCTGAAACATCTAAGTCGCGGTGTTGCTTAGAGCACCAATGTACCACAGAACTGACAAGACAACCCTAGGCTAGCATCACACCTTGATGAACGTTCCCCTGTTTTTAACATCTCCTTCACAAAATTTTCATCAAGTTTCTCTTGAGGAATATAATGTAGCTCCTTCCCATTTTATCTCCATGATGAGAGAAGGACGCTAAGTTTAAAGGGATTAAGACACTTAGTGTAGCTTTCTCTCTCTCCCTGAAATCACTTCCATCAATGCTCTTCCATAGAAATATATCCTTAGAATCCATTAGCCCTTGATTAAGAAAGGCACCAGTCAATTATCGTGTCAATCCATAACCCTAAATAAATAAAACCCTAAAATTTTTATTGTTATGTTTTATAGGATAAATCAGGGTTAGCTTAAGGCAAAAATCTGCATTTTAAGCATTATTTACCTTACACCTAATTGTCATAGAGTTGGACTTTGCATGCACTAATTTGGAAAAGTGAAAGAATTATTTTACATGCATTTTTCAGCCATTAATTAGAGTTGACGTTTAAGGTTTCTATAGCTGTTTTATGTGTTTTCAGCCATTGAAAATTGCTGCAACTTACTCTCTTATTTACTCATCGAATAGCCCTAATTTTTACTTCTTTATCATAAATTTGGGGTTGTTTTATCATTGTTATAAAGATTTGCATTTTGTAATTTTGATAATTAAAACCCTAGTTTATAGTAGTAAAGTATCATTTTTTGACTGAATGCGTTTGTGAACCTATTTGAGCCTCTTTAGGACTGACTAAGCCCTCTAGATTTAGCCATAGGATCCTCTGAATTCACCTTTTAGGAATTATACCATAAATCACTTGAAACCCTAAGCTTTGAATATTTATTCTTGGGTGAATTTCATAGTAGAACCCTTAGGGAGTATTTAGCCTAAATTATTTGGGTTACTTAATCCCTGAGTTCTATTGGGAAGCCTCCCTTGTGGGGATAGTATCCGACCACATAATAGCAAAGAAATAGTTGTTAAGGTGACAGTGACAGCTAATCCCATTGTTGCTCTCAATCTACATTTCTTAGTGAGGCTTTGCACTAAGGTTCTAAATTTCACAATAACAGGAACCATACAATTCCAGTGGATTCCTACAAGCTTACTAGCATCACGATCTACAAAAGATCACTTTAGGCTGCTGTTGTTGATTCAAACTCACCAAAAATACTTTCTTTTGATTTTTGACAATTTTCTTCAAAAACAGATTGGCGTACTTCATTTGTCTTTTAAATTACTATGCTCCTCTTGCAGATTGAATTTTATCCTTTTTTCTTCTCTCTTGCAAGTTGTCTTTTTTTCCTCTTCTCTTCTTGCATGTTCTTTTTCGGGTTAGATTTGGATAAGTTGCACAGTTTTGCTTAGAAAATGTTGCTAAATAGAAAATTACTCTGCTTTTGACCTCATCCTTTAGCTAGCACAACATCTCCACATATGTTTCCTTTTAGTTTTCCAATTTGTACTTGGAAGTAAATTTCTATTTCACACTTAACATTGTTCCCTTTCAGTTTATAGGCTAGATTTATAGTTTTGCTTTCAAATTCAATTTTTCCCATAAGTATTTCACTTTCAAGTTGTAAAACTCTGTGTCTGAAAAATGGGGAACCCCAATTGGCAAGCCCCACCACCAGTTGATCCAACAAGACTTCTTGTTAATATCAGATTTGTTCCTTGATAATGTAATCTTGAAGGGCCTAAATGTAGAGTTTAGACTTCCTATCCTTATCACTAATAGCAAGTCTCTACTTTGGAGTTAATGTATGCTAATTCTGGGGGATACCCCTAATACATGAAACTTGTATATTTGATGAAGATCCTTCATTAACCACAACCCCACTGAAATTCTAGATTAATGATTTGTTGATCTACATACATATTCGTCAAATAATTACAATATCTCATTTAAATCGGCAAGCAATATGAAGTAAATATAAGTTTTAATTATCGGTGCCTAAATTAGGGCGCTATTAAGAGAATTCTTACACAAATAAACACTGATTCACCATCAAAGAGCTTGAACCTACAGTTCAATGATTTCTTCTCCTAGAATTTCCCATTTCTCCTTATCCATCATTTTATTCTAGGTAGAAAGTTAAATTGAAGAAGATGATGATAATGAAAATGGCAGTGACAATGGACAGAAATTCAAAGAGAGCTCAACACCCTTGAGGAAGTATGTGAAACGTTTGGGTGAGGAAAAGACAATGGAACCACAAAATTTATGTCCCCGCTATCATAAAACTTGCACATTTTGCCATAACTGTGAGAAAGCATCTATAGGGGATTAAGCCATCAGATGAAGGTAAGACTATAGGAGTCAAAACTTGAGAGCGTGTGCCAGTCAAAATAGAAACAAAATACAGGAAGGAAGATGAGGTTGCACAAAACAAATCCAAAAAAATCAGGCATTGATTATAAGAGTCAAACCTTAGGCTCACAGAGAATGTTCGATGGCCAATCCCCATCCCCCCGTGTTAATGGATTCTTGCCTGTGCGTTCAGGGCATAGAACAATATCAAAAATTTCCTTGACCAAAGTTGTAGGGATGGCATGGATGTGAAACCTTTAAAGTTTCAATATTGTATGTGGTGTACCATTCAATGTTTTTCGCTCACTCTATTGGCATGAAATGGTACAAGCCATCAATGGTGCCACTATATGATATAGAAGTCTTAAGTGTGAAAAAGTTAGAACAATGGGATTTGATAGGGAAAGGGCCAAAATTGTTAAATTTGGACAACTAGGTCCAAACTCCATGTTGTGATGCTCAGATTAAGTGGCTAGTATTTTTGTTGGATTCCTCTTTCGGAGAGGTGTAAAATCCATATAAAATATATCTTAATCCGATGAGCAGAACATTTATTTTGAATTTATTATTATAATAAATTATATGTGCAGGTCGGCCTTAAGGTTTCACACCCCCAGCAGATGTGTCACACACCCCAATGATGGATATAAATACAAGCAAAGTTGGAGAGCATTTCACAACAACTCAACACACATCTTCTTCTCTCATCTGATTTAGTACGAGCTCCTTGGAGGACATTTCCAGCCCACACGTGTGAAGAAGAAGGACGAATTTCTGTACGGCCAAGAGGAAGGACGAATTTCTGCAGCTAGGGTTTTGCAGGAAGTTTGACCAGCGTTGACTTTGGTCAACGCATGGTCCGAAAGGGCTGAAAATTGTAGGGAAGTTCGATTTTGGAAGGCCGTACTGTTTGGCACAGAAATCGAGGTCAAAGGGTTGACCAAACTGTTGTTGCGTTGACTTTTAGCTTGCTGCCCTGCGTTGACTTTTCTGGACAGCGTTGACTTTTTTGGAGTTGACTTGGGTTGACTCGGTTGCTGATTGGAGGACTGTTGTGACACATTCTGGGTTGGCTGACCAAGGAGACTTTGCTGGTTGAAGCATCCTGTTGACCGTTGTAACGCACCATCGCATTTTTTCTGTTTCTGGTTTGTCTTCTATAAGATCCACTTATATGTTCTATCAACATTTTACTTAACTATTTGTGTGATTGCTGTAAGAAAGTAAAGTTGCTTCAAGCATAGAACATCTACAAAAATTTACATGGTATCAAAGCTGAGGTGAAGACAAGCCCTATCTTTAGCAATCACCACCGGAAGAAATGGGTTCCACAAGTTTTGAATTCAAGGAGAATGACACGCTGACTGGAAGGGATGACTTCCATGCCTGGAAGATGATATTAGATCTCAAATTGGAAGACCATGATCTCTTGGATCATGTGCTGGGTAAGATTCAAGAACCTCCATCCAATGCTACCGCTGCTGTTAGAAACAAGTATAAAAAGGGAGAGATCAAAGCAAAGTTGATGATCAGGGAATCCATACATAAGAGTCTGGTTGCCTATATATCTGAACTAGGCACATCCAAGGAGATGTATGATAAATTGATCCTTATGTTCAAAGTAAACAATGTGAACCAAGTGTTATTCCTCAAGAATAAGTTGAAGAATATGAAGAAGGGCCGAGATGAGTCTATTCAAACTTACTTTCTGAAATTGACCGAAACAAGGAACAACCTGCTGGCTATTGGGGAGACAATAGCTAATCGTGAGATGGTTCTCACCGCACTTGGAGGACTCCCATATGAATGGCAAGTATTCACAACTACCATTCTCAATAATAATACCATTCCTAACTTTGATGAGCTTCTGTCTAGATGTATGCAAGAAGAAACAAGGATGAAGGAATTCGATAATGACAGAAATGCTGCCTATGGTGCTCATTCTCGAAAGAAGAACTTTGGTGGTTCTAAGGACAAAGGAAGAACAAGGACTCAAGAAACGAAGGGTAAGTGTTTCACTTGCCATAGGCCTGGTCACTATGCTAGAGAATGCCCCTTCAAGAAGGATTCTCCCGATAGTGATGATAACAACAACAATCGAAGGAATGGGAATCGAAGAAACGACAAATCCAAAGGAAAGAGGAAGGCTCACTTTGGTGGAAACAATCAACCTTCTAAAAGGTCTAGGAACACCAGGTATGAGGAGTCTAATGCCGTTGATAAAAGAAATGAGTATATTCTTGTATCTGCTCTCTCTGCTACATCTCCGCCCGACACTATGGATGTCTGGCTAATCAATAGTGGTGCCTCAAGACACATCACTGGATTCAAGGAAGCACTCTCTGACATGGTTGAAAGGGATACTAATCTAGAAATTATCCTTGGTGATAATGCCACATATCCCGTGAAAGGGACAGGGACTATGACCCTCCACTTGTCTCAAGGACAAGTCCTACGTTTGCAAGGTGTACTCTATGTACCTAAATTGAAGAAGAACCTTGTGTCTGTATCAGCCATGGAAGACAAAGGGTTCAATGTAACATTCTCTGATGGAAAGGTGCTCATGTGGAAGGAGAGCTTCAAGGAAGCTATCTCGATTGGTTTTAGAGTTGGCACACTCTACCAGGTTGGAGGAAGTCCGCTGGGAGCAATGACTTGTGATACTATCCGACAAACCGAACTATGGCACCGAAGGTTTGGACACCTTCATTACAAGGCCCTTCCCGAAGCAAGGAAGGTGGTGACAGGGATGCCTGACTTTGGAAATAATCATGAAGGTGTATGTAAGGGCTGTGCGGAAGGAAAGCATACAAGGGGACCTTTCCCCTCAAGTGTCACCAAGACATCTGATATTCTGCAACTGGTCCATTCTGATCTATCTGGTATGTTGCCCGTGACATCCCTGGGAGGATGTTCCTACTACATGACATTCACTGATGACTTCTCTCGCAAAACCTGGATATACTTCTTGAAGAAGAAGGATGAGGCTTTCATGTGGTTCCGTACCTTCAAAGCCTTGGTGGAAAATATGACCGGAAAGAAGATCAAGATTTTGAGGACCGATAATGGCACTGAATATAAGTCAAATGAGTTCAAAGACTTTTGCAGAGAAGCTGGCATTAAGAGGGAGACTACTACTGCATATACTCCTGAGCAGAATGTTGTTGCTGAACGCAAGAATAGGACTATTGTGGAAGCTGCCCGTGCCATGCTATGTGACCAGGGTCTACCGAAGTTTCTGTGGGGAGAAGCTGCAAATACTGCTGTGTATATTCAAAACCGATGCCCTCATTCCGCTTTGGACTCCAAAACTCCCGAAGAGGTTTTCTCTGGTAAGAAACCTGATGTCTCACATTTTAGAATTTTTGGATGTCATGTCTATTTTCATGTGCCGAAAGAAAAGAGAAGTAAGCTGGATGCTACTGGGAAGAAAGGAATGTTTGTGGGCTACAGTGAGACTTCTAAGGCCTATAGAGTCTATGTACCTGGTCAAAGGGAAGTAGAGATAAGCCATGATGTCACTTTTGACGAAGATGCTTCCCTGAAGAGAGTAGTAGATCTTCCAAGATCTGAAAAAAATCATGAAGAAAGGCCTGGAAATCAAGAAGAACCGCAGGATGAGACAATGCCTGATATTGAAGGACCAATGGACCCTATTGATCCATCTCCTTCACTGGGAAAGAGACCATCATGGCTCAGGGACACCCTCAAAGATGCTGAGGGTCATGCTGCCCCAAGGGGGACATTCCGGGAAAGCAAGAAGCCATGTAGATACCAAGGGTATCTAGCTGCCATGAGTACTATTGTACAATCTGAACCTGGATCTTTTGAGGAAGTCGTAAAGCATCAAGTTTGGAAGGATGCTATGCACGAAGAATATGAGTCCATAATGAAGAATGATGTTTAGGATGTGGTCCCGAGACCGAAGGACAAATCAGTTGTCACTGCAAAATGGCTCTACAAGATCAAACATGGATCTGATGGGAGTGCTGAAAAGTTCAAGGCAAGATTTGTTGCCCGTGGCTTCTCTCAAAAGGAAGGAATAGACTATGATGACATATTTGCACTTGTGGCACGATATACCACCATTCGATCAATCATAGCCCTTGCTGCTACGCAAGGATGGAGTCTTCATCAGATGGATGTCAAGACCGCTTTTCTGCATGGTAGGAAGAGGTGTATGTAGAACAACCTCTGGCATTTGAAGTTCAGGATCGAGACACTCATGTCCGCAGGTTGAAGAAAGCCCTCTATGGGTTAAAGCAAGCACCCAGAGCTTGGTACGAGAGGATGGATAGTTACTTGATGAAGCTGGGCTTCACTCGAAGTAATGCTGATCCGAACCTTTACTTCAAGGTTGTGCAGGGAAAGCCTCTCATTCTAGTGCTGTATGTGGACGACCTCTTCCTGACAGGTGCTGACCCTCTCATTCATCAATGTAAGAGGGAGCTCGTTGCTGAGTTCGAGATGAAGGACCTAGGACTAATGCACTACTTCCTAGGCCTGGAGGTCTGGCAGAGACCTGGAGAGATTTTCCTTTCTAAAGGAAAATACATTGTGAAGCTTCTGGAAAGATTTGGAATGGTGGACTGTAAGTCCGTGTCGACACCGATGGAACTCAACTTTAAGAAGTTGAGTGGCAGCGCTGCTGGGCCTATCTTGGCCAATCCTACTGAGTATCGTCAACTCATAGGAGCTTTGATGTTCTTAGTGAACACCCGACCAGATATATGTTTTGCAGTGAACACTTTGAGTCAACAGATGGTTGAGCCTCATCATTTTCACTGGGTTGGTGCCAAGAATCTTCTGAGATATCTTCGGGGCACGATAAACCATGGGCTGAGATACACTGCCAGGAGTGTGACACTCCGTGGATATACTGATGCCGATTGGGCTGGCAGTGTGGTGGATCGTAAGAGCACATCGGGATGCTGCTTCAATCTTGGTTCTGCTTCGATCTCATGGATGAGCAGAAAGCAGAAGTCGGTGGCTTTGAGCACCGCTGAGGCCGAATACATTGCTGCAAGTATGGCCTGTTGTGAAGCAGTTTGGTTGCGTAAGCTCTTTAGTGAGTTGTTTGGACATGTGCTAGATACCACTGTGATACTCTGTGATAACCAGAGTGGGATTCGTATGACTGAGAATCCTGTGTTCCATGACCGATCCAAGCATATTGATATCAGGTACCACTTTATCCGGGATATGGTACAGCGAGGCGCCGTAAGGCTCGATCATATAGGAACTGATGAGCAGGTCGCGGATATTCTCACTAAGCCCCTGGGGAAGGTCAAGTTCCTAACCTTCCGTGAGAGTCTTGGTATCGTGGAACGACCCTATGATGTGGGTCCCGTTGGACGATGAGCTCTGGGAGCTCTGGGGGGCTTTGGGGATAGCTTCTCGGAGCTATAAGCACTCATAATGCTTCTGCCCCACCCTTGTGATTATTGAGCCGGTTCGCCTCTCATTTATCTGTGCCCCGTATGCATCCTACCCATTGAGTTCAGGGCTCATGGGAAGTACCTCTCATTTGGCCAATGAGGTGGGAAAAGCTAGAGACTATTAGCAAAGACTGATGGACGCATCAGAGATTGCCGCACTCTCTATCTAGGATGGCACGGTCCAACAACTTGATCTGGGATCAAGTTTAGTGAGGTCTGGGACCTCTGCCTGACTTCGGGTCAGATGAACCAACTTCGGGTTGGTTGGAGACTCTTTGTGAGTCTGATAGAGGTTTCGAACCTTTGGGCTAATTATGTCAGTCGGGGGATGATGTCTTTGTGACTAACCCACTTCTGTTCTGAAATAAAGAGGCCAGCAAAGCAAGTTACGGCGGGATGACGCACGATGTTTGATTGCACTGATGGATGGAGTTCTCCCTAGTTGAGAGGGAGTGTTAAATTTGGACAACTAGGTCCAAACTCCATGTTGTGATGCTCAGATTAAGTGGATAGTATTTTTGTTGGATTCCTCTTTCGGAGAGGTAAAATCCATATAAAATATATCTTAATCCGATGAGCAGAACATTTATTTTGAATTTATTATTTATATTAAATTATATGTGCAGGTCGGCCTTAAGGTTTCACACCCCCAGCAGATGTGTCACACACCCCAATGATGGATATAAATACAGGCAAAGTTGGAGAGCATTTCATCACAACTCAACACACATCTTCTTCTCTCATCTGATTTAGTACGAGCTCCTTGGAGGATGAGTTCAGCCCACACGTGTGAAGAAGAAGACTGCATCAGTGTTTCTAAGAGGAAGGATTTAATTTCGTGTACTAGGTTTTATAGAGAAAGACCAATAAGTGACTTTGGTCAACGCATGGTCCGAAAGGGCTGAAACTTGTTGGGAAGTTCGATTTTGGAAGGCCGTACTATTTGGCACAGAAATCGAGGTCAAAGGGTTGACCAAACCGTTGCTGCGTTGACTTTTAGCTTGCTGCCCTGCGTTGACTTTTCTGGACAGCGTTGACTTTTTTGGAGTTGACTTGGGTTGACTCAGTTGCTGATTGGAGGACTGTTGTGACACATTCTGGGTTGGCTGACCAAGGAGACTTTGCTGGTTGAAGCATCCTGTTGACCGTCGTAACGCACCACTACATTTTTCTGTTTCTGGTTTGTCTTCTATAAGATCCACTTATATGTTCTATCAACATTTTACTTAACTATTTGTGTGATTGCTGTAAGAAAAGTAAAGTTGCTTCAAGCATAGAACATCTACAAAAATTTACAAAAATCCATAGTACTCGGGGATAATTTACAAATTATTTGAACAAATATGGGGTATCCAATTTATTTGATGGTTAAACAAATGTTAAAGGCAAGGCATTGTTAAATATTAATGGGGTGTCTATTAGTAGTGTCGTCTTCATTTTAGCCCTTGAATACTCATATCATTACAATATTAGTATTGATATTGTAGAACCCTTAATTAAAACCATTCAAGAGATTGGGCCCTACAATGTCATTCAAAACATGATTGATAATGATGCTAATGGTAAGGCAACATGAGCAATCATGGACAATATGTACCCTAACATATTTTAGTCAGGGTGTTTGGTTCATAAATTGAACTTTTCGATGCATGATATTGTTAAGATGGACCATGATTATAAATGGATTGTTGCATTGTACAAGAGAGGGAAGAAAGTGATAAAAATTGTTACTAATCATGGCATGGCCCACCACATTCTTCACAATCACTCTAAGTTGGAGTTATTGAAGATTACAAAAGACCAGATTTACTAGCTATTACCTCACCTTTACCACCTTTAAAGGTAGAGAGACATTGATTAGTATGGTTTCAAGTGATTCATGGCAGGGTTTGAAAAGCAGGGTTGCATCCATGTCTAATAGACATGGATTTCATGAGGTGGAGAACACAGTGCTAAATGGTCAATTTTGGCAACAGGTTAGGTATGTTCTGCAATTCACCAAGCCCATTTATAGTATGACTTGGTTTGTAGATACAAATCGATCGATGACTGTTGAGGTATATGAACAGATGGACAGCATGATAGGCCATATCGAAGACATTGTTGAGTTGAGGGATGTGGTCTTGTGTTATCATATCCAAAAAAACATAATTACCGTCTTAATGAGAATTATGACCTCAAAAAAATAACTCTAACCCAAAAACCCCATACGATTAGGTTAGAAACACCAAAATCAACCCCCATTTGACAAAATTATGCCATCAGTAAAGCTTTTTTTTTCACAAAATTAAAATTACTACCTTTTACGACCATGGTCTTAATGACGTCATAATGTTACCAACAAAAACCTTTAAATCAACCCCTGAATCAAAAATAGCACTAGCAACACCACCACTTTTTATTTTTGAGATTAAAGTTATTTGAAACCTCCAAACTTAACTACTATCAATAATATTTTTACAAATAAAATTATAAAATAAATATTAATAAATGAAAAATATATATATAAGGGAAAAAAAAAACAAGAAAAAGAAATTTTTAAATGATAATATAAACATTTTAATCTTAATTAAAAAAAACAATGAAAAAAATAATGTTGAGATGGCCATATCGTGGAAGGATCAGGAACGCTAGGGTTTTCACAAATAACACAATCCCCACTATCGTCGTCAAGCTTCATCTAGTAACTGAGGCCCTCGCCCACTATGTTTATGGAGATTCGTTGTATTGGCATAAGCCAAGTCATGGCAATGGATGCGTTGGCCTGTTTTTGAAGCGTGTTAGACCTCTTTCAAGATCACTGATACTCAAAGTTTATTCAGTTCTTTTTTATGCGAGAAGGGTGATGATTTTGTTGGAGATCACAAAGGATAGGCAGCTTGACGCGAACAAAATTCCCAAGACACAGATCTGTTCTATATACCCACAGATCTGGTTGGAAAATACTCTAACTCCACAAATCTAGAAGGTATTTTGGATTTTTATTAAAACTTTTGAGAATATCTTTCTTTGTCACCTTGGATCTGCAGCGATTTGTCTGGAGTTGCACAAATCTAGTGTCTAACAAGGATGGAGGATACGCAAAGTTCTTTCTTTGCGCTTCTAAAGAACTGGATCTAGATCATCACACTTCACAGTTGTATGATGAACCTGGTCGTATAGATCTCAGACCTAGATCCCTACTTTCTCTACTTAGAGGCACGTTTTTCATAAATCAATTTTGGATCGAGAAGAGTCTTTTCAAAACTTTGTGAAAACCCTAAATGGGAAATCACTCCTATTAGGGGTTCGATCCTCGAATCTAGTGAAAGATCTGAAAAAGGTCCAATATAACTTGGGTATACAGGTAAGTCTAAAAAATATGATTCATGAAGGCAAATCATTACAAGATGTCAACCAGTTGAAAGACTACGGCATTGATCGCTCCACAATTATCATAAATTTGAGGTTACGGGGTGGAGCTCCAGGAATTAGTAACCCAACTGGATCAAATTCATCTGCCAAAAATACAAAAAGGTCCAGCCTCGTTCAAGGATGCCATGAAAGGGAAAGTTGCTTCACCAAATGGACAAACCCCAAATTTGTCAATCCCAGGCCCTTACCTTATTGACAAATGGAAAAAGCACTAGACATGTCAGTAAATCTTCCAGAAGTAAGTGGTCTTTTCACAACTCTCCAAGCCAAAGCTCTTATCTGCAGATTTAATGGTTTTTGGCCCAAGTCTAAACATCTACATCAGTGGATTTTCACCAATTGGACCAATAAATGTGATATTTACTTGAGTTCGAAGGGATTTTTTTGTGGTACAGTTTAATAATCAAGAAGATTTGGATTTCATTTTAAACGAGGGACCATAGTTTTGGGCAATCCCACATGGTTCTGGTTCGAATTCGGGTTCGACTACAATTAAGTTCCATTCGAGTTCGAATTTTTCGATGAGGTTCGCCATTAGGTTCGTTTATATATATATATATATATATATATATATATATAAAATAATAATTAAAAGTATATAATTTTTTTATATTCATTTATAATTAATATTTATATTTATATTTATAATTAATATATATTTATAATTAATATATATTTATATTTATATTTATAATTAATATATATATATATATATATATATATATATATATATATTAATCAGATAGTATATTAATAAATTTATAATTTTCCATAATATAAGTTATATTAATTTATAATAATAAAATTTAAAATAACAATACCTTAATTTCGTTAATGTAATATTTTAAAATATATTAAAAATAATTCTTAATTTTTAAATTAGTTTAACTTAATATTTACCTATAGTAATTATATAATTAAGAATTGTTAACATTCGAAGTTCTTCATAACATTATTACATATAAATTTCACTTTGCCTTTCATTTTTGACCTATAACTCTCATTTTATCATTTCAACATAGCATACCAAATCGGGACTTTAAAGAAAAGGTGTTTTTGTGAGTATTGACGGGAGAATCTAAAACCACTTTCTGAAGCATTATTGACGTTACTTAATAATCATTTCGAACACCACCGCACAGATTCGAGATGTTTCCCCAATGAAATGTGCACAATCGACGGTGTTGTCGTTAGTGCCAAAGATGGAAATCATTTGACACAATCATTACACCCGTGTATTTGAGAATCCTAAACGTAGAGATAAAGAAAGTCGTCCTCCCCGCAAGAGACGCAGGTCATTTTCCCCAACCCTTACACCCATTTATCTGCCATTCATTTTACCAAACTTAAGATAAAGCCAAACCTCCTCGAACCTAGACAAACTTTAATAAAAAATTTGAAATTCGTCGAATTTCAGACCTCAACGTTTAGGTTCGACGAACCCTGTGACACTAGTTTTGGGTAAGGAAAGGTTTCTTCGTAACTCCATGGTTTCCAACTTTTGATGCTACACCAATGGTGGTTACGAAGATGACAATATGGGTGAGACTACACAACCTCCCTCTCCCTCTCTAGCACCACCAAGTTTTAGAATGCATTAGAAACGCATTGGGAAGGTTTCTAAAGATGAATCAAGAAAGAATAGAAAAAGGTATTTTTACTTTTGCTAGGATTTGCATAGAGATAGACCTTAGTAATGGTCTACCAGACAGCATCCATCTAGTTCATAAAGATTTTAAGTGACCTCAATTGTTAGATTTTGAAATACGGCTTTCAGATGTTGGATTTGTCTTCAGACAGGGCATTTACAGAACACTTGCCCTCAAGCAAAAAAAAGAACAAAGAAAATAACCCAAAAGCCAAAGGGGTGGCAATTTCTGGATCTGCATTTTTCAAAAGAAATGGAAGAGAATCATCAAAATGCTGAAGAACGGAATCAACAAGGCTCCCAAGTGGAGAAGGGTAAAAAGTGTAGAAATTTTTGTTTCCCACCCCGGTTTTCAGTTTCTCCTTATTTCTCCATATAGTTAAATGCTCATTCCCATAGCCATACATTCAACAAGCTGAAAAAATAAATATTTTCTGAAAACACAAATTCTGGAAATTTTCAAATGTTGGAAATTGCAGAAATAAAACTCAACAAAATAAATCAGCCACACACAGAGAAATAGACACATTGATTTTTTGGTCAATGTGACCCTGGAAAAACCCCCTAAAACTCTTGGAGAAAACCAGTTTGAAAGCTCTTCTTATTTCTGGAAAATGCTTTTACAGTGAGAGAGAAATACTCAGAAAATTTCTGCAATTAATAAATACAACTTATCTCGTTTTCCGTGCTTAACCACTGCCTCGAAAAACATGTACACAGCAAAAACAGAAACAGCAATAAATGATGTATGACTCCTCGAATTCTGTGCCCAGAATTTACATCATTAAATATTGTTGTACGGACTGCCTCGAAAATTGTGCAAACAGCAATAAATGATGTTGTACAAATTTCTCGATTTCCGTGCAAAAAAACAACAAAGCTGCTGTACGATTTTCTGCCTCGATTTCTGTGCACAAATCTGCCTAGAAAAACATGACAGAAAATCAACAACCTGCTCCTTGAAATATGTGTCAAACCTTGTTGTACGACCTCCTTAGAATACGTGCCAAATCTGTTGTATGGTCTGCCTTGAAACTCGTGCCCAAATCTGCCTCGAAATTTGTGCCTCCTTGCTGTATGGACTTGCTAAAATGTTGCCTCGGTTTGTGTGCCATGTTTTGTCCTCCTCCTCCTCACTGCCCAAAAATCTCATTTTCTCTCCTTCTCTCCTTCTCTCAATCTGCTCATGAAAGAATTGATGACCTTTTCCCTCCTTTTCCTCCTTTAACCTAACCCTAAGTGACTTTTGGGGAATCCCTAAATCCAATGGCTGAGATAGCTTTAGATCTAGGGCTGAGATTAAATGCTCATTTAAATCACACTTTCTATTTTTTAATTCACCCCACTTTAATAAAGACCCACTTAGTCATTTATTTCCAAAGTCACTTTTCCTTTCTAATTTTACATTGACTTTATTAAAGTCACTTTAAAATTAGACTTTAGTAACTTTATCACTTAAAGTCACTTTTAAATTAGATTTGACTTTATAACTTTATAAAGTCACTTTAGGAGAAAAAATAAATTCTTTTGGACACTTTTCCCTAGGCCAAAGATCAAAGCCTTAGGGAACCACCTGTCCTCCAGTAACCAAATTTCAACAAAAAAAAGCAGAATAATCACGAAAGTCAGGGCAAGAAAGGCAACAATTTAGCAATGATCTAGGTTCCAAAAAAACAGTATGAGGAAATATGTAGTAGCCAAGGAGTAGTTGGAACAAAGAAAACACATACATTTAAGACTTCTGACTTAAATAAAGAAGTGTCATTAAAATCTGAAGGAGAAGTGTTGGAAAGTGTAACTAGGTTCGGTCTTCATAATGACTAGTAATTATGAATTTATGTAATGAAGAAGACAAAGATAATAAAATGTATTTTGTAAATGCTTGACTCATGGGTTTCATGAGCAACAAGTTTTTATTATAGGTCAAAGACTTGTGTCTTTAGGGGTTTGTCATCTTGTCATAAATATATATAATTAAAGAGTCATGTATCTGAAGAAGCGTTACACTTATGAAGGACAATTATTGATGTAAATTATATGCTCCAAGACCTTGTCAATCTGCTCATGGAATTCGGCTCAAATGTGATGCACACACCCTTGAAGAAGTCGGCTCTCCCTCAGCAAGTCATGTCGGCCTAAAGGATGGGAGACAGTCCCTGTAAATAGCTAGGACTGCGACCTCATATCCACCCAAGAAGTTCGGATCAGTTCTGTGATCAAGTGCGAAAAGATAGGTTTGTAATTCGGAGACTTTCCAGCGATGAAAGGAAGGATATTACAGCGAAGAGGAGGATTGCAGTTGGTGCGAATTTAGAAGGAAAAACAATGAAGAAAAAAAGGATATTATATCTCTGTCTCGGGTCTATTACATCTCGTTCAAGTTCAGAAACAAAGTGTAAAAATACAGGATTGTATATTGGTGCAAAGATAATACAAGAAGACAAGTAACCTTAGCAAAGAAATATTTTGTGTTTGGGTTGCGTATGGGTGGAGTATCATCTTTGTATTGAGGTCTATACCTACCTTGCTCATCTAAAGACGGCCAAATATCACTTCAGGAAGAGACAGTGTTATCAAGTGATGAAAGGAAGTGCAAAGAAGAAGATACTACAGCAAAGTCAAGGGATCTTGGTTTAGAGTATCAAAGAGAAGAAGATCGAGAAAGAATCCACTAGAAGTCGAGCTCAGTTCCTACTACTGGTGCAGTACGGTGCAGAAAAGAAGATCAGCATAAGGAGCCAAGAAAGAGTAGTGACAAGGTCTTGGAGGCATATTGGTGTCAAAGGTCTGTGTCATGGTCATGGTACTTGTCAATTGAAGATATAGAAGAAGAATTACTTTCGGGTTTTCCTCCCCAAGAGTGAAAGCTTTTGGCCCTTGCTTGAAGAGCCAAAATTTTGTGTCTCTTGTGTTTTGATAATTGACTTGATGAAAGACATAATAAGCTAATGAAGGTAAGATCTAAGTAATAGAAGCATAACAAGTATAACACAAGCATTTATCAAGTAAGAGAATTGAATTAAACTATGCCCTACCAAATTCTCAACATGGTATCAAAGCTAAGGTGTTGAAGACAAGAAAGGGTTGTTTGACAAGAAGACACACAAGTTCAAAGATCAGTTTTTCTAGAAGGAATTAAAGCAAAAGTCAGAGATCTACATTGAAGAATCAATCTTCAGATCTAGGAAGATCTTCACTCATCCAAGAAGGAGCAGTTTGCAGAAATTGGAGAATCCCTCAAGCCATTTCAAAGGGATCAAAGACCTTACTCAAAGGACTTACACAAGAGCAAAAGCAAGATCAAGGAGGTGATCTTTATTTCCAAGGAATCTAAAGTTATCTCGTGATTGAATTCAAATCATCATTTTACTTAAGACATCATCAAGCCATCCTTGATCATCATTATCATCAAGGATTAAAGGTGATCTAGCTCTTTTCACCTCTCTTAAAGAAGCCAATCTAAGAAGGAGCTTTTGTTGCTATCTACATCATCATCAACAAGGAAACTGGTAGAAGAAGAGAAACATCTATTCAAGTAAGTATCTTTATGACTTCATTTGAATCTGTCAAAATGTCTTTTTGCAAAGAAAGCAACAAATTGGTTGGGGTTTCAAACTTTCTTGCATGGAAGAAAAGGACAGATCTAAATCTTATTGATAATGAAGTCATGCCAAATACATAAAGGAGACATAAGAGCCCAGAGGATTCTTATAGAATCCATAAAGGACTCTCTCACCCCCTATGTATCAAAACTAAAATCTTCAAAAATATATGACAAATTGGTGGAGCTATTCTCGGAATTCGGAGAAGTAATGTCTGATAGAGAAATGACTACAGTGGTATTGAATGCTCTACCGAAGGGATGGAGAAACTTCACTTCAAGTATATATGGGAAGAAAAAAGCAACACCATTCCAGGATTTGTGGTCTCTATACAAGAGATAAGAGACTAGATTGCAAGCTAAAATTGATAACATGATCAAATGAAGAAAAGCAAGCATATGTTGCCATGTCAAGGACGAAAGGAAAATTTGATAAGTTTGGTCCTCAAAAGTAAAGAAGAAACATGGATAGAATATGATGCTATGGATGTAATGAACTTGGGCACTATAAGAAGGATTGTCCCAAATCTAATGAAAACAAGAGGAAAAAGGAAGAAGCCCATGTCACCGAAGAAATGGAAAAAACAGATTCAAAGAAACCTAAGAAAGAAGAAGTGAAAGATCTCTACTATGATTGAGATCATCTTTCTCTTTAAGAGGTATATGTCGGTTGTAAGATAGTATGTTAGGAAGCATTGTATTTTATACAAATGTGTCTCTTTTGAATTGGCATCACGATAGAAGCATTGAAGAAGGGGCACTTGTCATAGGAGGATGTCTGCAATACACTTATGGAACAATTATGCCATGAAAGGAGTGATTTGTGGGAACCTCACTAAAACAACATGGATGGAAGGTAGTCATCTAGATCAAGGGTCATCTTTCAATAATCAATATGGAAACAGATGTTGACATTTTCTAATGCAGTCCTCTTTGGACTCGCTGGATAGAAAGAAAGCAATAGGTTTCCTCGAGAATTCTAACTTGCAAAATTTTGGGATATGATGGCATATTGATGAAGCAAGTCAAGGGAATGAAACTCTTCATTCTAAGGAAACCTGTTGCAGGATGACTCAAAAAGGAATAGAATGAGGTGTATATATATATATATATATATATATATATAACCAGTGTCAACATATATATATATGCTGACACTGGATGCTATGAAGTCATGTGGTTGCAAATAGTATACTTCTATCTTTAGAAGTATGATCAAAATAGAAAGCGAAAACTCTCTTGATGCACAGGTTATCACAAGGCATGATCTACACTAGATGAAATCAACATAATATGTCCTCATATGGAATATGAGGTGATTGTACATTATCAAGGAACTGCGCAATGGAAGTTCCTGGGAATGAAATAAAATTTTGTGCTGAAAGAGGGAAAAAGGAAGAGATCGCAAAAAAGTGCAATCATGAAAAGAGGCAATCAACATCCAAGGAAGCCAAGAAGACTTTACTAGAAAATCTTCTGAAAAGATATGTAGACTTTGATAAGAAGTCCGGAAAAGATGAAGACCCTTGGAAATACATATCTTTTGAAGATGTGTCAACATATACGAAGCATGTTGATGCCTACAAGAAGGATGTCATGCTGAAAGATCATCACTGAGGTAACTTTTGATTTAAGTATTCCTATTTATAGTTGAATAACATCTGATGAGCTTATGTAGGGCTGCCAAATGAAAGTAGATGTCTTCCACAAGTTGATAACAATATGGCAGCATTAAAAATCCTTGGAAGATATATGGTTTGAAAGAAAGCAGCATAACATGAAGCTAGACCAGATGAGAAGACTGGTGGATCACTTTCTGATAGAAGACATGGCTCTTGGATGAAAGTGACGGATGATATGTGCCCTAAGAAGATATTCCAAAAGTTGAAGGCTTTTCAATTCATGACATCAACGGAAGAAGTTCTTCATGAGCACTTGGATGTTTTTCATCATTGCTGCTGCAAGTCCCTGATTAAGAGGGAGCCTGATAATAAGTTTCTTACTTGGAAGAAACTCTGTAATTCCTAAGCCAAGAGGGAAGCTTAAGTACCTTCCTAGTTGAGAGGGAGAAATAGACACATCATTCTAGAAGACAGAATGCAGGATTGGGTAATCATCTGGCATCTGATACTCTTTGAGAATGTGATAAGACATTCCGATAAGAGTAGTCGATGACAGAAATTCTTTGAGGATTAGCTATCCTGATTAAGAATAGTCCTAAGAGGTCATACTTGGTGAACATCCGGGTGGAGTATGTACCTTGGAGACAATGATGAAGGTGTCTATAATCGCTGGTCTCGTCAGCATTGTAGCTCATGGTCTCATGGAGAGATGGAGTTGTTAGTCAAGGCCTTGCATTGTAACAATGTTGGTTAATATGATGCTATAGCAAATGATTACCAATCAAATTCTTCTTATGAGATTCTTCAGATTGAGAGTGACCATGTACCATTATGAATACCTCCCTAGTTAAGAGGGAGTGTCGGAAAGTATAACTAGGTTCGGTCTTCATGATGACTAGTAATTATGAATTTATATAATGAAGAAGACAAAGATAATAAAATGTATATTGTAAATGCTTGACTCATGGATTTCATGAGCAACGAGTTTTTATTATACGTCAAAGAGTTCTTCTTGATGTCTTTAGGGGTTTGTCATCTTGTCATAAATATATATAATTAAAGAGTCATGTATATGAAGAAGTGTTACACTTATAAAGGACAATTATTGATGTAAATAATATGCTCCAAGTTCTTGTCAATATGCTCATGGAAGTTTGCTCAAATGTGATGCACACACCCTTGAAGAAGTCGGCTCACCCTCAACAAGTCATGTCGACCTAAAGGATGGGAGACACTCCCTATAAATAGCCAGGATTGCGGCCTCATATCAACCCAAGAAGTTCGGATCAGTTCTGTGATCAAGTGCAAAAAGATAGGTCTGTAATTCGGAGATTTCCAGCAAAGAAAGGAAGGATATTACAACGAAGAGGAGGATTGCGGTTGGTGCGAATTTAGAAGGAAAAACAGTGAAGAACAGAAGGATACTATATCTCTGTCTCGGGTCTATTACATCTCGGTCAAGTTCAGAGAGGAAGTGTAAAATACAAGACTGTATATTGGTGTGAAGATAATGCAAGAAGACAAGTAACCTCAGCAAAGAAATATTTTGGGTTTGGGTTGCGTAAGTGTGGAGTATCATCTTTGTTTTAAGGTTTGTACCTACCTCGCTCATCTAAATAAGGTCGAAGATCACTTCAGGAAGAGACAGTGTTATCAAGTATTGAAAGAAAGTGCGAAGAAGAAGATACTACAGCAAAGTCAAGGTGTCTTGGTCTAGAGTATGAAAGAGAAGAAGATCGAGGAATAATCCACTAGAAGTCGAGCTCAGTTTGTTAGGATATTCCGACACATAGGAAATAGTTAAGATTAACTTAGTCTAGTGTAGAGTTAGGTAAAGTGTGTTTCTTTACCATGTACATTTGTAACTTATAATCTGACAGTCACGATTTGTAGTGATCCAACGGTTATCTCTCACCTTGGTATTAACGACACTTGATCTGTGGCTTAACACCCGATTGGTCCATGATCTCTATTTAAAGAGCATGGAGGGTCATTTGTCCAGTAATCGTTTATGAGAGAAACATATGTAACTTTTCTTTTTATATTAATAAATTGTCTGAAGTGGCCGCGTTGGCTTAGGTCGTGGACTGTTTCCCTCTTTGAGGGTTTTAACCACGTGATTATACTGGTGTATTGATTTGTGATATGTTTGTGAGCAGTGGCCTTTGGTTCTTGATCTACGGAACTTACCCTGTAAATTCCTAGATGGTATCAGAGCTATTTTGAGGGCCGCATCCATTGTTGATCAAAATCCAAAGCCGGTTTGACTGGATGTGAAGGTCGTTTTGTAGATCTACTATTTCTAAACATTTTTGGGCTTGGAGAACTGCTATGTTGTGTCTGGAGCGTTTGTTACAATGAGGAACGCCTTTCGTTTCATGCGAAAAGGTTTCCGGCTGCCCAAGATATGGCAGTTTAGATCTGGAGGTATAAAGCATCTGTTTTGCAGTATATTTGTTAATAGTTCTGTTTATTTCAGTTCCCTTTGTTTATTTTCGGTTTTTAGGTTTTATTTATTTGTTGGATCTAGACCCTCTTCTCTATGTATGCTCTTTGCTCTGCACTGTGTGCGATCCTGGCAAATCAGAAACAGGGAAAAGGGATTTTTTTGCTACTATGCTCTTTCTCCGCGTCTTTGTGCGATCTCGGGAAATCAAAAATAGTGAAAAAATTGATAGTTGTCGGTAAGGCTAACCAAAAATCTAACTGTCGTAAGGCTTACATTTCGTTTTTTTTTTTTTTTGCTCGGTTTTTGTGTTTTTTTGTGCAGGAAAAGGCACGCACACCGAAGAATAAAAATAAAATAAACCCCTTCCTCCTTTCAAACAATAACAGAATCCTTTTACTATCTCACTTGGTGAGAAGTTAGTTTATGAGAATAGAGGTCTTGGGTTCAAATCTCTTTCTGAAGCTTCTTATTGTAAAAAGTTTTTGTTAAAGAGGCAGGATTTTTTTTAAAAGTTGAACTTATCACCAAATTTCAAACCGTTTCGGTAACTATTTGGCATCTACAGCTCAGTTTTTTTCAAAAGGCATAACTTCTTCATCCGGAAGTCGTTTCTCGAGCCATTTTTTTTTAAACGGCCTAATTTTTTGAGATCTTTCCATTGGAGCAGTTAGTTTCAGCTTTTCTCAGCTTCAGTTTTTTTTTAAATGGAAAGTGCATGCCCGATTATTCTTAACAGCAGCAATTATTTCCAATGGCTACCTCACATGGTAAATATACTTAGAAGTAAAGGACTTTATAGAATAGCCACAGGAGTGAAAACTAAACCTTCTGATGATGATAAAGTCGCTAAATGGGAAAATAAACAAAATCAAGCACGAGGGTTGATAGGAATGTCCATTGCTCAAGATCTTCAATTTCATATCCTTGACATTGACACCCCTCATGAAGCCTTGGACAAGCTAAATACTGTCTTTGGCATTCAAAATCAAATCAGGGCCCATCAGCTTGAAAATGAGTTGCTTACTTTGGACCCCAATAATTTCTCCTCTATTGAAGATTTTTTGTCCAAATTCAAGACCCTTAGACTTCTATTAGAAGGTTGTAAGGTCAAAAAAGAAGATGGCAGCCTCATCTATTGCATTCTTGCTAAGCTTGGTCCTGCATACTCCGTATTTGTTTCCACCTTCCATTCCACTAGAGAAGCCATCATTTCTTCAAGAACCACCTACAAGAACCCCTCTTTTGATGCTTTTTGTGATTCTTTGATAAGAGAACAAGAAAAACCCTTACAGCTTGGTCTTATCACTTCTGGAAACGATTCTAAGAAAGCCTTAGCATTAGCAGCCCAACAGCAATCATATCAAAAGGATCCCAAGAAGCAGTATCCTAAAAAGTATGGTCCGAAACCAAACAAGGGTCCTAAGCAATTTCAACCGCAAACTGAAAAACCAACTCACCAAAATGATAAGGCATATAAAAACAAAGAAAAGAAGACAGATAGACATTGCAACTTTTGCAATCGTGATGGCCATATAGAGTCCAAATGTTTTAAGAAGATGGAAGCCTTAGAAGCAGCAATGAAGAAGCACAACATCAATTTGGAGCACTCTTCACCTTCATCTTCAAGAATGGCACTTTCTGCTTGTGGTTGTCAAGCATCAAGATCTGGTTATGCATTAAATGTATCTTCCTCTTCCCATTCTCATGAGTGGCTCATTGATTCTGGAGCTTCTTATCACATGGCCAAAAATAAAGCCATGTTTTCTTCTTTAAATGATTGTAACACCAAACATATTTATGTTTGTGATGATAGATCTCTTAGTGTTGTAGGATCTAGAACCATTCATCTCGATAATGGTTAGTTTAATGATGTACTATGTGTTCCTACCTTGTCATGCAACCTTCTTTCTGTTTATCAAATAACTCATTCAGGTGAAGGGAAAATAGTAGAATTCTCACCTTATGATGTTGTAATCAAGGACCTCAAAGATCCTAAACACATTTTAGCTACTGCATTGCTGATGATTCCACAAGGTTGTATAAGTTTGACAACTTTGGGTCATCCTGCCTTCCCTCCGTCTTTGTTGCTCATAATGATGAAGTGAGCAAACTTTGGCATGAGAAATTTGGTCACTTAAACTATCGCTCTCTTCAAACTCTATGTAAAGGAAAATATGGTGACGGGTCTTCCTATGGTATCTTGCCGAGATGGTGTTTGCTCCGGATGTGTACTCAGAAAACATCATCGAGATAGTTTTGACAAACGTGCCTCTTGGCACGCTTCAGCCCCTTTGCAGCTTGTGCACAGTGATTTATGTGGTCCAGTTCCTGTTGTTTCTTTCTCTGGTTGCAAGTACTTCTTAACTTTCATTGATGATTTTTCCAAACGCACATGGGTATACTTCTTAAAACTCAAGAGTGAAGTTTTTAACATGTTCTTGGCCTTTAAGGCCTTTGTTGAGAAACAATCTAGACATCAAATTCTTAAGTTAAGATCAGACAATGGAGGCGAATATGTTAACAACAAATTTATCAACTTCTGCGTTGAGCATGGCATTCAATTGCAACATACCGTTCCATATACTCCACAACAAAATGGTGTAGCTGAAAGGAAGAATCGCACCTTAAAAGAAATGGCTAATTGTATGCTTCAATCTAAAGGACTTGGTCTCAATTTTTGGGCAGAAGCCATTAACTGTGCAAATTACATAGTAAATTGCACTCCTACTAAAGTTTTAAAGAATATAACTCCAGAAGAAGCTTGGAGCTCAATCAAACCAGATGTAAGTCACTTTCATGTTTTTGGAAGTGATGCTTGGGCCCATATTCTAGATGCGAAACATAAAGCCTTAGAACCTAAGAGTGAAAAATGTATTTTTGTTGGATATTCTGAAGATGTCAAAGGATATAGACTTCTTCAACCCAAATCCAAAAATATAATCATTAGAAGAGATGTAAAGTTTGATGAAAATATATCGGCCTGCGAGCTTAGTTCAGCGTGTGTGACGCCTTTGGCCTGCGAGCCTGATTTGGCATATGTGCCACCTCTCTCTCTCTCTTCTATTTTTAATAGCATTCCTTCTAGTTTAGATGATGATAGCGAGGATGGCAATCCTCCTCCAGCTTGCAAAATTGTTCCTTATACTCCACCACTTCCAAGATGGGTCCGCTCTACTCGGGATGCAGCAGGTTCTCTTGCAAGTGACCCTGCCGATCGACGACGTACACGTTCTCAGTTTGAAAGAGCCTCTTCCTTATTGGCTCAAGTTCCAGAAAAACTTGTTCCAGAAACCTTTGAAGAAGCCTTCGGTCATCTAGATTGGGATGAAGCTATGAATGAAGAGTATCGTTCCTTATTGGCAAACAATACTTGGGATCTTGTTCCTCTTCCAAAAGGAAGAAAACTTGTCAGATGCAGATGGGTTTACAAAACAAAGTTTGGACGAGATGGAAAAGTGGATAGACATAAAGCTCGTCTTGTCGCTAAAGGTTTTTCACAAGTTGAAGGAATTGAATACACTGAAACCTTCTCCCCTGTTGCCAAAATGAATTCTATCTACCTTGTTCTTTCCCTTGCTACCTCCTTTAAATGGGAAGTCCATCAGATGGATGTTAAATCCACCTTCTTACATGGAGATTTGCATGAAGAGATCTACATGGAACAATCCCCTGGCTTTATCCAAAAAGACTCCAGCCTTGTTTGTTGCCTTAGGAAGTCTCTCTATGGTCTCAAACAAGCTCCTCGGGCTTGGTATGCCAAAATGGATAGATTTCTCTTAGATAATGGCTTTTCTAGGTGTCATTCTGACAACACTGTCTACACCAAGAAAGTGGGTAAGTCCTTCACCATCCCTGTTCTTTATGTTGATGATCTTATCCTTACTGGTAGTGATCCAAACCATATAAACCATGTGAAGTCTAGCCTCAAAAAGAAGTTTGAAATGACAGACTTAGGACACTTGCATTATTTCCTTGGTCTTCAAGTCTTGCAATCCAAGGAAGGCATTACCCTCTCTCAGTCCAACTATGCCTATGATCTTCTACACCACTTTTACATGGATAATTGTAAGCCAGCCCCTTCTCCCTTTCAATTTGGAGTCAAGCTTTCAGTCACTCGTACTACCCCTGAAGTTGATGCTACCTTATATCGTCAACTTGTTGGTAAACTTCTGTATCTAACCCACACCCGTCCTGACCTTTCCTTTGTCGTTGGTCTTGTCACTTGGTTTATGCACCAACCTCATGAAAGTCACTGGAAAGCAGCCAAAAGAATACTTTGATATATTCGAGGTACAGTTCAATTTGGGATTCATTACAGTGCAGGAGCATCTCCATTATTGATTGGTTTCACTGATTCTGATTGGGCTGGTGACCCTGATGATCGAAAGTCTACTGCAGGCTATGTATTCACTCTTGGTTCAGGACCTATTACTTGGTCTTGTAAGAAACAAAGTGCCATCTCTCTTTCTTCAGCAGAAGCAGAGTATCGTGGTGCAGTTGAAGCCAACAAGGAAGCCATGTGTAAAATGAGATCACATTTGAATTTGGTCTCCATCGACGGCATCCTTATACAGTGCTAAATCATCAGTCATTCAGGCCATGTAAAGATCGGTCATACATCGAGGCGTAGAAACATGTAAAACATGAAAATCAGATACTTTAAAAAACTCAATCCCGTTCGTGTTTTAGAGAATGATCTTGTCAACAATGATCAAATGGCGGAAATATCTTTACAAAGGCTCTCACAGAAGCAAAGTTTACCAAACTTTGATCCATGCTTGGAGTTCAGGAAAGTTGTCATTAAGGGGGGATAGGCTCTAATGCCTCCTTCCTTCTCCTATTGTGTCACTTTTGTAAATCCTTCAATCCTATCCCAATTTTTTCTTAAGGGGGGATGTTAGGATATTTCAACACATAGGAAATAGGCTCCTTTTGTGTCACCTTTGTAAATCCTTAAATCCTATCCCAAGTTGTTCTTAAGGGGGGATCTTAGGATATTTGGACACATAGGAAATAGTTAAGAATAACTTATTCTAGTGTAGAGTTAGGTAAAGTGTGTTTCTTTACCATTTATATTTGTAACTTATAATCCGACGATCACGATTTGTAGTGATCTGATGGTTCTCTCTCACCTCAGTACTAACGTCACTTCATCTATGGCTTAACACCTGATTGGTCCATGATCTATATTTAAAGAGCATGGAGGGTAATTTCTCTGGTAACCGTTTATGAGAGAAACATATGTAACTTTTATTTTTATATTAATATATTCCCTAAAGTGGCCGCGTTGGCTCAGGGCGTGGACTGTTTCCCTCTTTGAGAGTTTTAACCACGTGATTATATTGGTGTACTAATTTGTGATCTGTTTGTTTATGTGTTCTTTGATCTTCTCTGGAACTTACCTTGTAAATTCCTACATGGTATCGAGCTTCGATCCGTGGCAGGTTCGGGAAGAAGTTGTATTGAGAGATCGGGCTCAACCATCTATTACTTCTCCTATTGTGTAACTTTTGTAAATCCTTCAATCCTATCCCAATTTGTTCTTAAGGGGGGATGTTAGGATATTTCGACACATAGGAAATAGGCTCCTTTTGTGTCACCTTTGTAAATCATTCAATCCTATCCCAAGTTGTTCTTAAGGGGGGATGTTAGGATATTCCGACACATAGGAAATAGTTAAGAATAACTTAGTCTAGTGTAGAGTTAGGTAAAGTGTGTTTCTTTACCATGTACATTTGTAACTTATAATCTGACAGTCACGATTTGTAGTGATCCGAAGGTTATCTCTCACCTCGATATTAACGACACTTGATCTGTGGCTTAACACCCGATTGGTCCATGATCTCTATTTAAAGAGCATGGAGGGTCATTTGTCCGGTAATCGTTTATGAGATAAACATATGTAACTTTTCTTTTTATATTAATAAATTGCCTGAAGTGGTTGCGTTGGCTTAGGCCGTGGATTGTTTCCCTCTTTGAGGATTTTAACCACGTGATTACACTGGTGTATTGATTTGTGATCTGTTTGTGAGCAGTGACCTTTGGTTCTTGATCTACGGAACTTACCCTGTAAATTCCTACGCAGTTCCTAGTATTGGTGCAGTATGGTGCAGTACGGTGCAAAAACAGAAGATCAGCACAAGGAGCCAAGAAAGAGCAGTGACAAGGTCTTGGAGGCATACTGGTGTCAAAGGTCTGTGTCATTGTCATGGTACTTGTCAATTGAAGATCTAGAAGAAGAATTACTTTTGGGTTTTCCTCTCCAAGAGGGAGAGGTTTGGCCCTTAGCTTGAAGAGCCAAAATTCTATGTCTCTTGTGTTTTGATAATTGAATTGATGAAAGACATAATAAGCTAATGAAGATAAGATCTAAGTAATAGAAGCATAACAAGTATAACACAAGTAGTTATCAAGTAAGAGAATTGAATTAAATTTCGCCCTACCAAATTCTCAACAAGAAGAAATGGCAATCGTAATTGCCAACCCAAATTTTGGGGGTTGGCAAAAATTTCGAAAGAGAAAAAGTAAAAAAGAGAAACTCAGTTTATCTAGGTAAATGTAATTCTAGTTTGGCCATTTTTTGCATGTTATGAGTACATGTAGCTATGTTATTATGCGTGTTAAGCACATCCAAAATGTAATTTTATTTTTAATAGAGTTACAGGTTTATTTATCGGAAAAACAATGGAAAAAATAATGTTAAAAAGACAAACTGATCAATTAAAAAATTAAATTAAATTTTAAATAAAAATTATATTTACCAAAAAATTATTGAAATGTCCAAGTAAGCATCGACCCCCACACCAAACACTATGAAATCATTGCATGGTTGCACACCATCTCGTTGCTCGACCAAATGGGGCATAACCATGACAGCGACTTCATGGTGTTTGGTAAGGGGCCAATGCTTACAAAGTCGCACTTTTCTAAAGTGCATTTTAAAAAAGATATTTAGTATTTATTTATTTTAAATCTATGTTTATTAAAATACCCCTGGGGCGTAGAGTAGACGATGATGAGGTGTAATGTTAAGTCATTATGTGATGTGAATATCACTGGTTCAAATTTTCTTTGGCAAAAATACAATCATGTTTAGGGTTGGTGTGGCCCAGGCAAAGTGTGATCCCCTAGTGAATTTGACGGGCTTAGATGCCCCTTGGTCATGGTTTCTCAAGCCAAAGGTCAAAGCCTATAGTAATCTCTAGAGAACTCACACAACTTGACAAACAAACAAACAAAAACTATGTTTATTAAATGAATTGTTTAAATTTTTTATAATTTTTCATAATATGCTTATACAACAATCATTTTTATGGTGTGTTTTAAAGATTCATTTAATGTTTAATTTTTAAATATTTTTTTATTTTAAATTGTTTTTAAATGTAGGTTTTTAAAATAATTTTAATTTTTTTAACACTTATTTTTTATTTTATCAGATCCGAGGGTCCAAAGTGCATTTCGAGGCTTGTGAGAGATTGTATGACAGGTAAAATAGACCAACATTTAATCTTGAGACTGGGTGGCGGCCATGCACAGTGGATCTCATTCAATTCACTGTCATAATCCTGCTCCAATTAAAACATTCTCACCTACAAGCATCTAGCTCAGGCGGGAGAGGCAAAGTTGGTGAATTCGGAACAAGGAAGCTCGAGAAGCAAAGGGAAAAAAAGCATGGCCCGAGAACATGGCAAAGTCAAGCAAGGAGGCACCCTCCTCTTCCTCCTTGGCATGGCCAAGAGTAGTTGTTAGATCAAGACATTCAACCTCACATTCCTTGACTAGTTGTTGCTATGGAGGTGGAGGAACGCAGATGTATAAGCAATGGACATTGGGCAGTTAGAAACCTGCTAGCCTGCCAACTCTTGAATGAGGAAGAGGCTCGGGAAGGTGTTGAGCGCAGAATGGCAGAAGTCAACTCCAATGTAAACCATACTCGCATTGCTTTGAGAAACCTCTCTAAATCGATGGGGATTTTGTTTCCTCCCTTCCCACCAACTCCAGCACCCACCAACTCTTCGAAAAGCTGAGAAGTTGTCGATCCTCTCACCAGGTTGCCAATCTTCCCATCCCTGGTCCTTCAGCGACTCAGGAAAAGAATCAGGGGCCCGTGGGCCGTGGACGCTCCCCAATCTATAACAGTGCAAAGCCTAAGGACATCTGTCAGACCTGTATTGCTCAGACCACCAAAGGTGAAACCTCTAGACAAGGGGCAGGTCCCTATGAAGCTGTGATTGAACGGGAGCTCACAAAGCATCTTAACCTCATCCAAGAAAAGCTCACGTTGCCTCTACCTTCTCCCAATTTCCAAAGCTATTTAAGTTTTCATAGTCATCATAGAAGTTGTAATTTCTATTGTCAACCAAGGAGTTAACTCCTCAAAGTGAATTGTGTTTTTGCATTAAGATTGATCATAAATATATACATGGAGGGAGAGACTCTTGGGCTTCATCTCCCAGTGTTTCTTCATATTCCAATTCTCCTTATTTTCTATTTACAATATTTTACAAGGTTTTACCTAATCCCAAAGATTAGGTGTTAAAATTCCCCTCCCCCCCCCCCCTTAATCTGAAGGGATGTTGGTGAGTCTAAGCATCATTCTGAATCTTTCGAACTTTTCTCTTCCAAGTGCTTTGGTGAAGATGTCTGGAATCTGCTCATTTGTGGAACAATGGCATAGGTGAATTGTCTTGGCCCAACATGATGTCGAATCAAATGGTATTTTGTATTGATGTGCTTTGTTCAATCATGGAACTTTGGGTTCTTGGCCAACTTTATTGCAGAAGTGTTGTCAATCATGAGGAGTTGAATGCACTTGTTTCTCCAGCAAATTTTCCTGAGCCACACAATTTCCTTTGTTGCTTCAATTGCTGCCACATATTTTGCCTTAGTTGTGGAATATCTTTGGCTGATTGTTTGCGTGACCTCCAAGAGACAGCTCCTGATCCAAAACTCATAGCATAACCTGAAGTAGATACCTCAGTTTCTTTATCTCCATCGAAGTCTGAATCAGAGTATCCAATCAAGCTGAAGTTTCCCACCTATGTATACTTAAGTCCAAAGTCTTGGGTCCCCTTCAAGTACTTTAGAACTCTTTTTGCAACAAACCAATGTCCCTCACAAGGCTTTTGCATAAGCCTGGAGAGGATTCCAACAACAAATGAAAAGACTGGTCTGGTAGTAGTTAGGTAGTTGAGACTTCCTACAAGTTGTCTATACTTTGTTCCATCCTCGAATTCTTTTCCTTCAATGGATGTGAGCTTTAAGTTTTGTTCCATTGGAGTAGTTAAAGGATTGCACTCAGCCATGCCAAACCTGTTCAACAGATATCCAATATACTTCTTCTGAGAGAGGAATATAAACTTCGAATGTTGAGTTACTTCAATACCAAGATAGTAGCGAACATAGCCCAAGTCAGTCATTTCAAAAACTTTCCTCAATTCCTTCTTTATGGATGCAATGTAGCTCTCATTGTTCCCTGTCATCAATAAATCATCTACATACACCACAAGATATACAATTGTTTCTCCAACTTTCTTGACAAACAAAATTGCATCATCAAGATCATAATGTTTGAAGTTGAGTTTCAGAGGATGCTCAATTAACTTCTCATACCAAGCTCGTGGTGCTTGCTTGAGGCCATAAGAGGATTTTACAAGCTTGCATACTTTGCGTTCGTGACCCTTCACAGCAAATCCTTCTGGCTAGGACATAAATACATTCTTTTCAGATCTCCATTCAAGAAAACAGTTTTTACATCCATTTGATGGACTTTCCAACCGTTCTGAGATGCCAAGGCAAAGAGTGTTCGGATGGTAGCCAATTTTGTTGTGGGGGCAAAAATATCCTCATACTTGTTCTTGTAGACCTTCCTTTATACTTGTTCTTGTAGACCCACTTGCAGCCTATTGGTTTGGTTCCCAATGGAGGATCAACTAGCTTCCATGGCCATTCTTTATCAAGGCATCATATTCTTTCTTGTTAATTTTGGGCAACTAGGTCCAAACTCCATGTTGCATTGCTCATATGACGATGGTCATATTTTTGTTGGATTCCTCTTTCGGAGAGGTGCAAGATTGATCTAAAGATCATCTTGATTGGATGAGCAAAACATTGATTTTGAATTTATTTTCCACATGTGCAAGGTCGGCCAGATTTATCCCACATACCTAAGAGATGTGTCACACACCCTCATTGATGAATATAAATTGGAGAGACTTGGAGGTCATTTTCTCATCATCTCATCACACATTCTCTCATTGTGATCTGATTGGTTCGATAGCCTTTGGTGGCTTTTTTCCCTCACACGTGTGGAGCAAAGCTGTTGTTTTCTGCGCTAATATGTTTAAGGCTTTATGTTTTCTGCGTTGATCTGTTTAGGGCTTTTCTGCTACAGCGTTGACCGTGGTCAACCCTTGGTAGTTTGACCTTTATCTTCTGCAGAAATTCTGATTTTAGGAGGCCATACAGCTGGGCACTAAAATCGAGGAATTCCAGGCTGTTTGACCGAAGCCCTAGTTTGTTGCGTTGACTTTTCTGAAGCTACCTGCATTGACTTTTTTGTGTTGTCCCTGGTTTTACTTGTGATGAGTTGTTTTGAGGGCTGTGGGTGTGACACATGAAAGTGTTGGCTGACAGAGAAAGACGTTGCTAGCTGAAGCATCTTGCTAACCGTCATAATGCCACAATATCTCATATCTTTGTTGGACAAAAGGAATTGTAAATCTGATCTATATTTGGCTTGTCTTCTATTGATCTATTATTGTGTTCTATCAGCATTTTACTTTCAAGTTTATGTGATTGCTATTTTGTATTGGGCCTAAGAAAGATTGAAGTAAAAGTGCATCAAGCATAGAACACCATGGTTATCTAAATTTAACATGGTATCAGAGCTGAGGGGAAGACAAAGTCCAAGAGTCCAAGCTGGTGTTAGAAGCTATCTTTGAAGGAAGAAATCCTATCAATGACAAATGGCCTCCTCAACCTACAAGGGTTTCAAGGCTGATGATAAATTGACTGATAAGTCTGATTATCATGCATGGAATATGTCCTTGGATTTGGCGCTAGAAGATCAAGATGTCATGGACTATGTACAGGGGAATATTCAAGAGCCTCCATCAAATGCAGCTGCTGCCACGAAGACGAAGTATAGAAAAGGGGAAATCAAAGCAAAGATGATTATCCGGGATTATATTCATAAGCACTTGGTTGCTTACATTTATGAGTTGAAGACATCGAAGGAGATGTATGATAAGATGGTGAGCATGTTCAGGGCTAGCAATGCTAATCAAATCCTCTTCTTCAAGAATCAATTGAAGAATATCAAGAAGGGTAAGGATGAATCTATTCAATCCTATTTTATGAGGCTCACTAAAATCAGGAATAACCTCCTAGCTATTGGGGAAGAAATTTCTGATCGAGAGATGGTTCTTATTGCACTTGGAGGTCTCCACCGTGATTAGCATGTGTTCAATACCACTATTCTCAATAATAATGTGATTCCTGATTTTGATGAAATATTGACGAGATGCACTCAACAGGAAACAAGAATGATGGAGTATGCCTCTAATGGTAATGGAAGTGACCCTACTGCTTTCGTCGCTCATTCAAAGAAGAAGAACCATGGTGGCCCGAGAAATCAAAACCATGGTAGAGCGGGGCCCAAAGAAAGGAAGGGAAGATGTTACATTTGTAACAAGACTGGTCACTATGCAAGAGAGTGCCCTAATAGAAGGGACTCTCCCAGGGATGATGACAACAACAACTCGAGAAGGAATGGCAGGAACATCAGGGTCGAAGGAAAAAGGAAGGCTCCCTCTGATCGTAATGAAAATGGGCAACCTTTCAAGAGGTCAAGAAATTCTAGGTACTATGAGTCTAATGTTGGTGATAATAAGAGAAATGATTTTATTCTTGTATCTACCCTCTTTGTTGCATCTCCACTTGACACCCTGGATGTCTGGTTAATTGATAGTGGTGCTTGAAGGCACCTCACTGATTATAAAGAAGCCCTTTCTGATTTGGTTGAGAACGATACTAATCTAAAAATTATCCTTGGAGATAAAGTCACCTATCCTGTGAAAGGGACAAGGACTGTGACACTCCATTTATCTCAAGGTCAAGTCATTCGATTACAAGATGTGTTGTATGTACCTAATTTAAAGAAGAACCTTGTGTCCATTTCGGCAATGGAAGACAAAGGGTTCAAGGTGGCATTTCTTAATGGAAAGGTACTTATCAGGAAGAAGAACTTCAAGGAAGCTCTTTCTATTGGTTTTAGAGTTGATACACTCTACCAGGTTGGAGGAAGTCCATTGGGGGCTATCACATGTGATACAACTCTTCAAACAGAGTTATGGCACCGGAGGTTTGCACACCTTCATTACAAAGCTCTTCCCGAAGCAAGGAAGGTGGTGATAGGGATGCCCGAATTGAGAGATGATCATGAAGGCATATGTCAAGGTTGTGCCGAAGGGAAGCATACAAGGGGACCAATCCCCTCAAGTGTCACAAAGACAACTGATATCTTGCAGTTGATACATTCTGACTTATCTGGTATGCTTCCAGTGACATCCTTGGGACGATGTTCCTATTACATGACTATTACAGATGACTTCTCCCGCAAGACCTAAATATATTTTTTGAAGAAGAAGGACGAAGCATTCAAATGGTTCCGTACCTTCAAGGCCTTGGTGTAAAATCAAACCGAGAAGAAAATCAAAGTTTTGAGGACTGACAATGGGACCGAGTATGAGTCAAATGAGTTTAATGACTTTTGTAGAGAAGCTGGCATTAAGAGGGAGACCACAACTGCGTACACTCCTGACCAAAATGGTGTTGCTGAAAGAAAGGACAGTACCATTATGGAAGTTGCCCGCACCATGCTATGTGACCAAGGTCTTCCGAAGTTTCTAAGGGGAGAAGCTGCGAACACTGCTGTGTATGTTCAAAACAGATGCCCGCATTCTGCTTTGGACTCCAAAACTCCCGAAGAAGTCTTCTCTGGTAAGAAACCTAATGTTTCTCATTTTAGAGTTTTTGGTTGTCATGTTTACTTTCATGTGCCGAAAGAAAAGAAAAGCAAGCTAGATGCTTCTGGAAAGAAAGGAATGTTTGTGGGCTACTATGAAACTTCGAAAGCATATAGAATCTATGTGTCTGGTCAAAGAAAAGTGGAGATATGCCACGATATCACCTTCGATGAAGATGTTGCCCTCAAGAAAGTAAGAAATCTTCCTAGCTCCAAGGAAGACAAAGAAGATGAAGAAGCAGGGAAGTTGGAAGAGCCGAAGGATGACCTGATGCTCGATGTTCAAGGACCTATGGATCCCATTGATCCACCTCCTTCAAATAAGAGAAGACCTCATGGCTTAGGGATACTCTTGAAGATGTCGAGAGACATATTGTCCCAAGGGGGACATTCCGTGAAAGCAAGAAGCTAAAGAGATACCAAGGGTATCTAGAGACCATGAGTACGATAGTACAATCTGAGCCTGGAACATTTGAAGAAGTCGTAAAGCATCAAGTTTGGAAGGATGCTATGCACAAAGAATATGAGTCCATTATGAAAAATGATGTCTGGGAAGTGGTCTCAAGACCGGAGGACAAATATGTTGTCACCTCGAAATGGCTCCATAAGATCAAGCATGGATCTGATGGAAGTGCTTAAAAGTACAAGGCAAGATTCGTTGCCCGAGGCTTCTCTCAAAAAGAATGCATAGATTATGATGATATATTTGCACTTGTGGCCCGCTATACCACCATCCGATCTATTATTGCCCTTGCTGCTACGCAAGGATGGAGTCTACATCGATGGATGTGAAGACAGCTTTTTTGCATGGATCTATAAAAGAAGAGGTGTATGTGGAGCAACCTCTGGGGTTCGAAGTCCGAGATAGAGACACCCATGTATGCAGGTTGAAGAAAGCCCTCTATGAGTTGAAGCAAGCCCCCAGGGCTTGGTACGAGAGGATAGATAGCTACTTGATGAAGTTGGGCTTCACTCAAAGTAATGTTGATCCAAACCTTTATTTTAAGGTTGATAGAGAAAGGCCTCTCATTTTGGTTCTCTATGTGGACGATCTCTTCCTGACAAGTGTTGACCCTCTCATTCATCAGTGTAAGAGGGAGTTGGCTTCCGAGTTTGAGATGAAAGATCTAGGACTGATGCACTACTTCCTAGGCTTGGAGGTCTGGCAGAGGCCAGGCGAGATTTTACTTTCTCAAGGAAAATATGTCGTGAAGCTGCTGGAGAGATTTGGTATGGTGGACTATAAGTCTGTGTCGACGTCGATGGAACTCAACTTTAAGAAGTTGAGTGGAAACGTTGTTGGGCTCGTGCTAGAAAATCCTACCGAGTATCAACAACTCGTAGGGGCCCTGATGTTCTTAGTGAACTCCCGTCCGGACGTATGTTCGGGGCACAATCAACCATGGGCTGAGATACACTGCCAAGAGTTTGAGACTCAATGGATATACTAATGTCGATTGGGCTGGCAGTGTGGTGGATCGCAAGAGCACATCTGGATGTTGCTTCACCTTGGGTTCTGCTTCGATATCTTAGATGAGCAGGAAGCAAAAGTCGGTGGCTTTGAGCACCGCTGAGGCCGAATACATTGCAGTGACTATGGCCTATTGTGAAGTTGTTTGGTTGTGAAAGCTCTTCAGTGAGTTGTTCGAGCATGTGTTAGATACCACCGTTATCCTTTGTGATAACTAGAGTGGTATTCATCTTTCTGAGAAACCCATGTTCCACGATCGATCTAAGCATATTGATATCAGGTACCACTTTATCCGGGATATGGTACAGCGAGGCGTCGTAAGGCTCGATCATATAGCAACTGATGAGCAGGTCGCAGATATTCTCACGAAGCCCCTGGAGAAGGTCAAGTTCATAACCTACCGTGAGAAGCTTGGAATCGTGGAAAGACCCTATTTTGAGGGTCCTGCTTGAGTTGGACTATGAGCTTTGGGAGCTCCAGGGAGCTTGGGGATAGCTTCTTGGAGCTATAAGCACTCATGGGGCTAGGCTTGCTAAACCTTCTGGTGCTTCTGCCCCACCGTTATGATATTGAGTTGGTTCGCCTCTCTCTGATCTGTGCCCCGCACGCATCCTAACCATGTTGTTTCAGACTCATGGGAAGTACCTCTCATTTGGCCAATAAGGTGGGAAATGTGCATAGAGACCATAGCAAGACCGATGGACGTATCGGAGATTGCCGTACTCTCTATGTATAGGATGGCACGTGTCCAACACCTTGATCTGGGATCAAGTATGATGAGGTTTTATCCTCTAAACTGACTTCGGGTCAGTAAACTAACTTCGGGTTAGTATGAGACTCTTTTGAGTCCGAGAGAGGTTTTTACCTCTAAGCTAACTTCGGGTCAGTTGTCTGTGATGTCTTTGTGACTCACCTTTTGTTCTAAAATAAAGAACCAACAAAGCAAGTTACGGCAGGATGACGCACGATGTTTGTTTTGGTACAGGATGGATGGCACTTGTGGAGAGATGGAGTTCTCCCTAGTTGAGAGGGAGTGTTAATTTTGGGCAACTAGGTCCAAACTCCATGTTGCACTGCTCATAAGATGATGGTCATATTTTTGTTGGATTCCTCTTTCGGAGAGGTGCAAGATTGATCTAAAGATCATCTTGATCGGATGAGCAGAATGATTTTGAATTTATTTTCCACATGTGCAAGGTCGGCCAGATTTATCCCACATGCCTAAGAGATGTGTCACACCCTCATTGATGAATATAAATTGGAGAGACTTGGAGGTCATTTTCTCATCATCTCATCACACATTCTGTCATTGTGATTTGATTGGTTCGATAGCCTTTGGAGGCCTTTTTCCCTCACACGTGTGTTGCGAAGCTACTGTTTTCTGCGCTGATCTGTTTAGGGCTTTATGTTTCTTGCAATGATTTGTTTAGGGCTTTTCTATTGCAGCATTGACTGTGGTCAACCCTTGGTCGTTCTTCTGCATAAATTCCAATTTTAGGAGGCTGTACAGCTGGGCACTAAAATCGAGGAATTTCGAGTTGTTTGGCCGAAACCCTAGTTTGTTGCATTGACTTGTCTGAAGTTGCCTGCATTGACTTTTCTGTGTTGTACCTAGTTTGACTTGCATTGACTTGTGATGAGCTATCTTTGAGGGCTGTGGGTGTGACACATGAAAGTGTTGGCTGACCGAGAAAGACTTTGCTGGTTGAAGCATCCGGCTGACCACTGTAAGGCCACAATATCTCATATCTTTGCTGGACAAAAGGAATTGTAAATTTGATCTATATTTGGCTTGTCTTCTATTGATCTATTATTGTGTTCTATCAACATTTTACTTTCAAGTTTATGTGATTGTTATTTTGTATTGGGCCTAAGAAAGATTGAAGTAAAAGTGCATCAAGCATAGAACACCATGGTTATCTAAATTTAACATTTTTGCATCACTTCTTTCCATTCATCATGAGAAGTGGCTTCTTTGAAGGAAGTTGGTTCAAAATCTATAGACAAATTCTATTCACAATCATTAGAAAGATCCATATCAACAGGTGAATTAGAATCGTCTATATCACCTCCATTTTGCCTGGTTGTGCTTCTTGTTCCTATCTTTCCAATCTCATCGGGATGAACACTTTCAAGTGCCTTTGTCAACGATTTTGGAGGACCTTTCTGAGATGGCCTAGGCTGCTCAATTGATTGAGTTGGCGTTGAATCAAGATTTAGTCTCCCAATTCTGTCAATCACATCACTCAAAGTGTCATCAATGGCTAGAGCTTCATGTGGGGGAGAGGGTGCTTCAGAAGAAGATTCCATAGATTTATGCAATATAGGAATCCCCCCTTCAAGATGTGGAATCTCATTATCAAACTCTTGAAAAGACTTTGCATGTTCGAATCTATCCAAGCAATCAAGTTGCCACTCAACAACATTGTCAGTCTTGGAAGATTCAAGAAATATCACATCTCCAGATACTACAAACTTCTTATTAACTTTATCATAGAGACGGTATGCTTTGGAGGTATTTGAATACCCCAAGAAGATATGCTTGCGACCCCTTGCACCGAGTTTGTTTCTTTGTTCTTTAGGTATCAAGGCATAACAGGTGGAACCAAAGATCATGAGATGCCTTATCGAAGGGATGTGGTCATACCACATTTCATAAGGATAACCGTCTTTTATAGCATTAGATGGACACCCATTCTTTATGTACACAGCACATAGAACTGCATCAACCCAAAACATCAGTTTAACATTCTTGAAAAACATCTTGGAACGTACCATATTTAAGATTGTCCTGTTCATTCTTTCAACTACTTCGTTCTGTTGGGGATTATAAGGCACGGTTGTTCGATGTTTGATCCCATGCTGGTGAAGATAGTTTTCAATATCATTTGAAATGTGCTCTTTTCCATTATCAGTGCGAATAGAGCCAATATGAGATTGTGCATCATTTTCAATCCATGCATGAAAGTTCTTGAATGTTTGAAAAGTATCAAATTTGTTTTTCAATAAATAAACCCAACACATTCTGGTGAAGTCATCAATAAATGTCATCATATATTTATTACCATTTACAGAAGGAACAGACATTGGGCCACATAAATCACATTCCTTAAGTTTCCTAGGAATTGTAGGCAAACCAGTAACACCATTTTCCTTTCACAAACGAAGGTTGTCACAGTTCAAGTGTCCAAATCTAGCATGCCATAAAAGACTTGATGGAAATGTACCTTCATCTTAGTGAGAATTGTATGAAAAGTTTTGTGCACGAGGAGAGGTACCTTGCACCTTCAGAGGTATTTCTTCTTCTATCCCCGTCATTACAAGTGAGTGATCTTATGCTTTTCTGACCTCGACCTTGCCATCAAATATATGAATGGAGTGACCTTGTTGGTGGATGTGGACCAAAGACAACAAGTTTCTCCTCAACTCCGAGAGGTATAGAACATCATGTAGAAGAAAGTCTGGAAGACCAGGCAGTTTGAGCCTGATGGTGCCAAGCCCTGATGGCTTGATTTTTGACTTATTTGCAAAATATACTGCTTCATCAACGTTGTCAGTGAATTCTTCAAAAAAATCTCTCCTAAAAGTCATGTGGCAAGTTGCTCCTGAATCAAGCAACCAATTATCTTTCCATGAAGCAAGTGAAGCATTGAATAAGTCTTTAGTTACTCTAAGGCTGCAATGTGTCACAACATAGTGAGCGGATTTAGGTGCTTTACCTTTCCCTTTGTCATTGGTTTTACCTCTGCCTTCATTTCTTTCATGCTCAATTTTGTCCCAAGGAAACTTACATGTGGATGCATCATGTCCATCTCTATTGTAATGTATGCAATGAAGATCAGACTTTTCTCCTTGGAGCTGCATGCCCCCCTGCCTCTAAAATTCCTCCTTCCCCTTCCTCTTCAGCAACCTCTTCCTCTAGAAGAATCTTGTGCATGATTCTTCTCTCTATGTGCAAGACACACAGCTTCTTCAGAAGATTGAGGAGTTGTCTTCTTCCCAAAAGCCTTCTCTCTCTCAACAAACTTCTTCTCAAGGGAGTCAAAGGTAATTTCCTTGAGATTTCCACTTGCTTGCAATGACTCAAGATAATGTGAATAAGTGGGATATAGTGCCTTGACATAGGCTATGAGAGGAATGTCTATTTCAACACCAGTGGTTTTTATATCATGCATAATGGATCTTACTTCTGATGCTAAAGCAAGAGGGTCATCATTTTTTAATTCAAGACTGAACAATTTAATCATCAATTGGACAACTTCAAGTTCAGAGTGCAAGTCGTATAATTCCTTCAACTTCTTTAAGGCTTCAAAAGCATTTGAAAATGGTGAAATATGGCAACTCACCTCTTCATTTACAAATGTTGCAATCAAGGCATAGGTCTTGATGTTCTTATTTTCCCAAACGGCAATCTCCTTATCTGAAGTGGACTTTGCAGGTGCATTGTCTACTTCTCCTTCACAAACTCCTCTCCACAACTCATTGGAAATGAGAGTGTGTTTCATCTTCCATGACGATTCAGGATAGTTCTCTTTTCCAAAGAGAACTAGTCCAACAATTGATATCAGTGAATGCATTTTAAAATCTGTGTACTGTGTAAAAACAATGTACAGAGTGGACAGGGTTCGAAAGAGAAGTGTTTCTACAAGAGAGCAATAACCATGGAGTTAGTGACAGGCAAAAGTGACAATTCTACAAAAAATATGCAGAAATATGTAGAACATAGGCAGGAGGGAGTTACAAGTACATAAAGTAAGCAAAAAATAGAGGTTGGGACCTGTGCTCTGATACCATGTTAGGTCAAGAGGTGACTCCTCAAAGCGAATTGTGTTTGTGCATTAAGATTGATCATAGATATATACATGGAGGGAGAGACTCTTAGGCTTCATCTCCCAGTGTCTCTTCATATTCCAATTCTCCTTATTTTCTATTTACAAGGATTTACCTAATCCTAAAGATTAGGTGTAAGCGTCTACTTTGTTTTAGTTTTGAATTGTTTCAAACTATTTTTTGAACTCTCTGAGGGATCATCTGGTTTCCCTCTCATGGGAAGATGGTCCCTCTTAAGTTTTCTTTAGGCTAGGATAGGTATTTTGCAAACATTTCTATCTTTGAACACAAGCTCTAACAGCTCACCCTTGCTTGTATTTTATGTAAAACCATTTTGGTAATATAAAGATCTTAGCTTGCTTACCAAAAAACACTCTTTTTTATTTTCTTCAAGTTTTTTTTTTTTTTTGAAAGTTGCCCATGGGACATAAGTGGTAGGGTATTCTATTAAGCCACTCCATCTGAAAAGGTCACTAGTTCAAAACCCTGTGGGCAAAAATTCAACCATGCAAAGGGTTGTGTGACCCAGGGCCGAGTGCAATCCCCGGGTGATTTTATAGTTTAGATGCCTTTAGATCGTAGCTACTCAAGCCACAAGCAATCGTCTCAAGACTCACATTACCTAACAAACAAAAATAAATTGTTTTAAAGTTTTGTATTTATTTTAAAGTTTTATTTAATATTTGAATTTATTTTTTTAATCTTTTATTTTATTGGTTTAAAGTTTAATATTTGTTTCAAAGTTGTCCACGGGGTCTTGGATAGATGGTGATCGAGTGCTCTATTAAGACACTCCTTGATGTGAAGTCACCGGTTTAATTCCCCGCCGCAATCAGGGTGTGATATATTGGACATGATGAAGATGTAGTCCTGCCAAGCTTACAATGAAATTTATTTGTTTTAAAATTTTGTTTAATATTTTCCCTTTTTAATTATTTTTTAAATTTCTATCATATTATTTTAACCTTCTTCTATCATATTATTTTAACCTTCTTGTTTTAAACTTTTTTAATGAGCTTTTTAAATATTTTTATATTTAATATTTGTCTTTTTAATATTGTTTTAAATTCAATTTTTTGGTTTATTAAGTTTCCCATTATTATTGGTTTAAAAGTTTTGTTTAATATTTGTTTTTTTCAATTTTTTAAATCTTTTATTCTGTTTTTTTAACTTCGTATTTTTATTTAAACTGTTTTTAATACATGTTTTCAATATTCCCCATTTAACCCTTTTTTAATGGTTTATAAGTTTTGTTTTTTATATTTTTTATATTTAAATTTTTATTATATATTTCTATATTGTATCATATGTTTAAATCTATATTGGATTGTTTTTTTTTGCAGAAACGGTTATAGATTATATTAACTAATTGGTCTAAATGCCAGATTTCGGATTACAATGAGAGGGAGCAGAGCCCAAAGAGTTTCGGCAACCAGAAGTGCTATGGAGCTTGTGGTCAGCTTCCAGCTCTTTTTGCTTACAGCTATGGATTCCATTTCTGTGATTTGCCCAAGCTTAAAAGTACAAACGAATTGTTTCAATAACAAGCAGTAAAACATGTCAGCTGACTGATTATGGAATTGGATCCCATGTTTCGTCCCCGTCTCTTATCATTGCCCCAGCAGAGAGAAGGGCAGCTTTATTAGCTTCAAGGTCTGCATCTTTGTTGTTGTCTCTCAGTACATGAAAGTATTTCAGATTTTGGAATGAGTTCCCCAGATTTCTGATTCTAGAAATCAGTGTTGCCAATCTTAAGTCCCGTGGAGATGAGTTGGTCACCATGATTTTTATTATCACTTGGGAATCCCCAAAAATATTTGCCTCCTTGATATCCAATTCTAAGAGCAATTTAAGACCTTGGAAGAGGGCCAAGGCCTCAGCTTGAATGCTGGAGTTGATCCCCAGACCCCAGGCAAAGTTGTTGATCGATATGCCTTCAATGTTCCTTACAACTCCTCCTGCCCCAGCCTTGCCAGGATTTCCCTTTGATGCCCCATCAAAGGAGAGAGAGTGCACCTTTTGATTGGAGATCCAATCTTGAAAAGCTTCATTGTTTTTTCCCCTTATTTGTCAGTCTTTAGAAGGGGAGGTATTTCTGATAACTTGATGAAATTGCAGGCTTAGGGAGGCACCCCATACAGTATCTAACTGATTTAGATTTGAAGCGTCTTTTTGTTCTCCCAAGCATTCTTTTAACTGGAATTTTATCTTAGCCGTTACAATCTTGGCATCATGCTATGTGTTCCTAAAAATTCTGCTATTTCGCTCTAGCCAGATCTGCCAGCAATAGATTTTAGGAAGGGAAGACCAAGCTGCTTTAATCACTTTGTTTTTGGGAGGAGGGCCGAGATAACTGTTCTGCCAATTTGCAAAGAGATCAATTATGGAGATGGGAAGAACAAAATTGGGGTTCCAATAATCCATCAGTTCACTACAAATCTGCACAGCGAATTTACAATTTAACATGAGATGGGTGGCACATTCCACATTCTCTCTGCACAGAGGGCACCTGGACGGGCCATGAAGTCCACGTTTCTGCAATTTATCATCGGTGAGGATTTTTCTGTAGCATAAAAGCCAACAGAACATGTCAACGTTGGGCAGAGAGGAGAGGCGCTAGATCGCATTCCATGGAGCAGGGTCAGGTGGAACATGCGGTCTCAATGAGAGTTTTTAGTAGCCTTGTGCTATGGTGTAACCAGTTGACAGCGAACCCCATCCACGCGTATCCCTTCTGCGCGCATGTGTAGGAGCAATACCATTCAACAGAGAACGAAGGCAGCCGCAATCGTGAAGTAGCTCCGGAGGCAAGTCAATAAAGGTCCAACTTGCCCAGCACGTCCCAGACCATGTGGAAATATCCCACAGAGTGGATTTCCCTGAAGCGGTCAACCAGTTGCGCAGCGCATTCAAGGAGGAGCATTCGCCAATCGGAGCTCGATCCATGATGCGATCAGTCCAAATATTTATATTTCTACCATTTCCAGGGATCCAGTAAGCATTGGAGCGGATCAGGAGGACGGCTTTGGAGCAAAGTCTTACAAAGGGAGAGACGCCTTGGGGGAGAGGCCCATCCAGGCAGCGAACTCTCTTGCCTTTGAAATATTTCCTCCATAGCGCTAATTGGGCCCAACCAAGCTTAGGCGCAATGATTTTCCAAAGTAGTTTGGCTCCCATGGCAATATTCTGAAGGGAGAGATTCTTGAAGTTTAAACCCCCCCTCCATTAGAGGCTTGGAGACAGTCTCCCAGTTAACAAGTGGGATTTTCCTCTCATTTTGTTTGCCTCCCTTCCAAAAGAATTTGCAAATGTGTTGGTCCATTTTCTGAAGCATGCCAATTGGAGAAAGGAGTACTGAGAACTGAAATAAGGGGAGGCTGCTGAGCACAGCTTTGATGAGAACTGTCTTGCCCGCAATATTAAGCCAGGTGAATCCCCATGCCTGGAGTTTATTCTTGAATTTTTCCACTTGGGGAAGCCAATCTCTGTTGTAGGCCCGCTTGAGGAAGACAGGGAGCCCAAGATATTTAAAAGAGGTCCAAGATGAGGAGGCTGCGAAGCCAAAACATCTAGCAATGGAATTAAGCAGGTTGGGCATAGTATTCCAACAGTAAATGTGACATTTCCCCTTGCTGAGGCTACTTCTCGACTCCATACAAAATTCGTCTAGTGCTTCTTTAAATCTGTTGGCCGAGAGGATCGATGCAGCCCCCAGCAGCAAAGTATCGTCTACAAAGAGGGCATGATTGATGCTTTTGACTCCTCTTGCTATGCAAATCCCTGAGATCTCCTGCTCTTGCATTTTCTTGTTAAGGTGGAAACTGAGAACGGAGGCTTGGAGGACAAATAGAAGAGGAGAAAGGGGACACCCCTGCCTTAGTCCTCTTGAGGCTTTGAAAAAATAAGCAGCTCTGCCATTTACTAGGGGAGCAATCTAGGGCTCCGAGATGCAGGCCCGGATCCAGTTTATAAAACTCTCACCAAATCCAAACTTTTGCAGAACATTCAAGAGAAAACTGTGCCTAACACGATCGAAAGCATTTGCTAAATCCAGTTTGACAACCATACCTTTTTCCTTGCGCTGCTGGCTCAAAAGGATTGCCTCTTGAACTAAGATGAAGTTGTCCACTAGCTTTCTACCGTGGATAAAGCCCCCCTTGATTCTCTGGTATGATTTTGGGAAGAAGATATTTCAGCCTGTTAGCGATTACTTTGGTGATCAGCTTGTAACCAGTGTTGCAAAGAGAGATGGGACGAAATCTGTTGAAGGAGCTGGCGCCTTTCTCCTTGGGGATGAGTGCAAGGATCGCGGAGTTTGTACTTCCTCCAATTTTCTGACAGACTTGGGATTTTTGGACCATTTTATAGAGATCTTTTTCCACAATTTTCCAGCAGGATTGAAGAAATCTGGCGGAGAATCCATCTGGTCCTGGGGCTTTGTCTGGGTCCATGGCAAAGAGGGCATTCTTGACTTCAGCCTTGGTGACTTTAGCTTCTAGCTGATGGTTCATCTCAGCTGTGATTGAAGGGGGAACCCAGTCAAGAAGACAAGAATTCTGAACCAGATTCACATCCTCACTATACAAATTTTTGAGATGTAGAAAGGCTGCTCGTTTGATGCTTGCAAAGTCCTTGTGATTGGTAGTTTCTCCCTTGATTTCAGCAATGGAATTGAAGCATTTTCTGGCTTGAGCTTGCTTGTGAAAGAAAGAGGAATTTTTGTCTCCTGCTTTGAGCCAAAGGCAGCGAGACTTAATCCTCCAAAATTCTTCTTCAGCCAGGCAGGCTTTATGGAAGCGTTGTTGGAGTTGGGCCTCCTTATCGAGGATTTGTCTGGTTACATTTGCCTCTTCCGATAGCATATGATGTGCATCTAGCTTATTTTGGAGATTTTTCCTTTCAGCGGCTGGATTGGGAAGGTTTTTGGCCCAACTTTTTAGAGCAGCTTTCGTTCTTCTGAGCTTTTCTTCCCACACATAGAATGGTGATCCATTCACTGGCTGAGACCAACTTTCCTTGACTATCTGCAAAAAATTGGGTTCCTTGACCCAGAGGGGGCTAAATCTAAAGAAGATGGGGCCAAGATTAGGGTGGGCCTGAAGCTCAAGCTTGATGGGATTGTGATCAGATATGCTGCAAGAAAGGATTTGCATACTAGCTTCTAATCCAAGCAAAAGAAAGGAACTTTGGACAAAAAATCTATCAAGCCTTGCTGCAATGTGGCCTGGGCTTACTCTTTTATTTGACCAAGTATACTTACCAGAAGAGGGCTTGATGTCTAGCAGATCCCAATCCTGCAGTAGATCCTCTGCCCATTCCCTTGCCGGATCTCGCACAATGCATCCTCCTCGCTTCTCTGAAGAGTGCAACGTGAGATTAAGAGCACCGGCAATAATGATGTTGTCCAAATTCACAAGGTCTGCTTGGCTTCTTATTGAGTCCCAACAGGCCTTTTTTTCTCCAGCATTGACCGGCACATAAACATTGAAGAGACAAAATGTCTCTTTAGTAACGAGATGTTGCATTTTTAGCAGCAACCAATGAGTATTTGAAGTCTCAGATACTAACGAAAACTTGCTATCGTTCCAAAAAGTGCCCAGCCCTCCAGAGGCTCCGCGGGCTGAGACAGCTTTTGCTTTACTTTTACTCCAGAGTTTTTTACTTGTTTGGAGGAAGTATGAGTCCTCCATCTTGGTCTCCTAGATAAGGAAGATGTCTAGGGCTTCTATTCTTATTAAGTTTCTTATGGCTTCTTCCTTGATTCTACTCCCCATAGCCCTACAATTCCAGGAGACAATATCATTATTTACCTTTGTTCTGGTGAGCTCCCTTGGAGCCTTGAGCCTGGTTTCTCGCCATCTTCGGCTTTTTTGCTAACAACTTCTCCAGAGTTGGTTGGCTACCCTGTAACTTATCCTTGTACGTTTCCTGCTCTCTTTTCTCCCAATCTGTTTTGCGACCTCTTATGGATCTCCTTACAGAGGCTTGGGAGTCACCTATTTCTCCATCCTCCTCTGAGTCTTCCAACTCTTGGTCCTCTTCCTCGACTTTGACGGGGTTTCCTTTTGAGCTTTCTACAACACTTGCATCCTTGGAAGAGATAGAGAGGTTACCTTTATCTGGAGACACTGCCTTTTGGACCACGACCTCTTGGGTTTCCTCTATCTGCGAGCTTAGAGGATCAAACTTATTTTCTTGCACCGGCTTGGGCGGGGGCTGCTGGGCAGAGGCCTGCTGAGGACCTTTGCCATTAGGGCCTCCTGGCTTTTGAGTCTTGTGAGAAGTTTTGGAGCGCTTGACTTGATTCCAGCCATCCTCCTTCCCTTGCACAGCCTTGCTATTGAACGGACAGCCTCTGGAGAAGTGGCCATAAACATGGCATTTCCGGCATTTGAAGGGCAGCTGCTCATAGTCCAGTTTCTGCACATACGTCCAGCGTCCGACATTGATTTTAATGGCCTCCGGCAGCCCCACCTCTAGATCTACTTCGACGCAGATTCTGGCGCAGTCATATTGGTCCTTATTATTTGCTCGATCTATGAATTTCCCAAGGGCATTTCCAATGTGCTTCAAAGAGTCCCAATTCCAACAATGAACTGGGAGATTTGGGAGCCTAACCCACACCAGGACCATTGTGGGCACATCCACTACTGGATCGAAATCTGGTGTCCATTTATTTAGGTACAAACCCTAAGGGCCCATGAAGTAGGGGCCATTTTGGAAGATCATATCTTTATCATCCTTTGAAGAGAATTCAAAGAGGAAGAACCCTCTCCCCAAAAAATAAGAGGTAACACTTTCTTTGATCAACGGCGCCCAGTTTCTGATGACCCAGCTCTCAGTGGTTTTGGGGGATGGCCATAGCCCAGTGAACTGGCCGATGAGAGCTCGCTCGGCCAAAGATAATGCAACCTGGATCGGGGTTTCTGGAGGAAGGGAGATATCAGGTATATCTTCCAATTTCTTGACGAATTTCGCAGCTTCTGAGATCTTCTTCTTTGGAAGCCCTGCCAAGAGCCGATTAAAAGCCTCAGCAGTCGTGGCGGAGGTGGAGGAGGGGGAGGCGCCTGGGGAGTGCCCAGCACCTCCATGGGCGCGAGCCCTAGGTTGGACGCGAGCCTGTCTCAAGCAATCGGACGCAGCAGCAGGCAGCGATCCAGCGCGTTCTAGATAAAAAATTGTATTTAAATCTATATTGGATTGTTAAAAATTCTTTTTTATATATATTTTTTTAAATAGAAAATAAAGGACGTGTTTTCAACTTTAAAAAGTTGAATTAAATTATGTTGTTTTTTAATGGTTTATTTTAATTTAATTTATTTTTCATTTTTATTATAAAATATTTTTTCCTTTTATTTTTATTTTTTTAATAATTTTGTTTACGATAATGTTAAACTTCCAAGTTATAGTGCTTAAATTGTTGCAATTTTAAGTTGGGAAGATAAGAGGTGCACTAATAACACCTTTTTTATTTAACAATTGTTTTTTAGATTTTGGTTCTAAGGGTTTTAGCTTTTGGTTCCACGGGTCTTAGCTGCCAAGGTCAACGTTTCAAAAAAATTGTAGTTTAATCCCTAGAATAAAAAAGAAGGTGCCACTGTTATAACCTTGAAAATAAATTAGCACAACTGTCTAACAAACAATTGGTCAACACCAATAGGTATCAACCGCTCCAAGATTAAACAAGGGGTCCAACTCGAGCAGGAAATGGGGTGCTTCTTTGAAGTGACGATGGGAGATAGTGTCCTGTGTCTACCCTTCTCCTATGTCGAACAAAGAGATCCCTCTGATTTGCTTGTCGAGATGGATGGCGTCACTGGGTTGAGCTCATGCACCACACTACAATTGCTAGTGTAGCTCTCAAACTATGAGAGGTTTTATTTGCAAGTCCAACATGCTAACTATCACATGAATGTGATGTTGGATGGTGACAATTAAAAACAGACACAGATTGAATGTATCCACACTCTAGAAACTCCTATCCAATTCCAAATTATCACTGCCTATCAACGTAAAAACGGTGAATGTTATTAGCACCACTTTTCAATTCAAGTGTTAACTATAAGGTTTTTGTCAACAATATTACGACAGTGTTAATGCCATGGTTGCAAAAAACACTAATTTTTAACTCCATAAACAAAAATGAGAAAAAGGTGGTGTTGGTAGCACCATTTTTCGAAATGAGGGTAAAAATAATGATTGAATGCGACTTTAAAAAAAGAGAACTCTAAAGAGTTCTCATCAAATTGGTAACTACGTTAAACATGTGGTCAAAATGTGGAATAATCAAAATGTTTCACTCCATGCCCTAACATACGTCCTTACATCGAAATATTATTCTCCATCTTGGTTTGTTGGAATCCTAATCCATATAGGTTATGGTTTTTTGTGTATCTGTCCTTTGGCAATTTTCGACACATTGTTTTCACTTATAGCAATTTTGTGTGCCATGGTTTTGTAATTTTGGTTAAGGAATTAGTATTACAGTTGTATTATAATCCAAGGTTAAAAGATTGAGGGTTTATGGCTGCCACGGGATATACATATTGTATTGTAACATTGTAAAGATACAATACACTGAAAAATCTTTTCGGTTTTTCCGATTTCATCACACCAAAATCAAGATTATCTCTCAACTCTTCTTGGCACCCCTCTCATGCTTTCTTTGTTAGTTTGATAATTATTTGATGCCTTACCTTGTCTATCCAAATTAGTGAAGCTTGCTCCCTTGAGGACCCGTTCTAGGAGGAGCTTGGTCTTCATTGCTAATCTTTATTAGATGAGAGATTATTCTCCCCCTTGGGTTCTCATCTCTTAATCCCAATCCTTATATGAAATAGACCAATTTTGAAGTAGGGTTTTCTTCTTGGCCCCAAAAGCCATCCTTGATGCACCTTGACTCCATTGCCCTTGTTGGATTTGACATTGATCTCTACTTCCTTCCATCACCTCTTTCAAAATCCCAAAAACCCCAAAACATTATTTTACTAGGCTATTCTCACTTCACCTTGTGCCTCATTTCTTAGCTTTAGTATCCCACTTGAGTCGAAGGAGACCTGACCTAGAGGGACGAGAATAGTTTGCTTAAGTGACAATGGTCATCATCCTAATAATTGCCCCTTAGGTTGTACCTTGTGGATTAGGGCTTTAATCATTAAATAGAATTTGGAAAGTAACACCACCCAAGTGATCTTTCCAAAACCATGGTCCTCCTAAAAGTTTGTGTTGCAATCTTAACAAACACCCTACTTTAAAGCACGCAAATGCATATAGCCAAAAGTAATGAAATGATCCAGTTTTTGTTTCACTTAATTGCGTAAGTACTTTGTATGTTCCCCCACCTAACTTTCCCTTTTCTTTTTTGCTTTCTTTTTTGTTGCCTCTAGGTTTGCTTTGGCACAACAACCTTTTCTTTGTTTATCTTCTTACCAACCTAAAAATCCCTTCATGCTAAGAGCTCACTCATCCAATAAGTTGTGTTGAGTTTGACGTTCCTACTTCTGCAACAAAAACTAATGACAACAACAGGCAAAGTTAGTTGACCAATGATTATATCATTAGATTCTTTTGACAATTGGGATTGATGATTGATAAGGCCAAATTCTTCTTTACCTAAATCTAAGTTTCAAATAGTTATTCCCTGGATGCATTCAATGATAAGTTGCCTCACTTTTTACTACTAAGATGGACTTCTCAAAAATAATGGCACTTTTCAAGGTGTTAGAATTAGATTTAACATGTTCTTTGCTTAGGTCAGTTACTTCATTAGATTATAAGCCCATTATCAATTCCATTATTCCATTAGCAATCACATTAACCATAGGACAGTAACTGATGAAAGAACATTAAACATAAGTGCAGAAGACAAGCCAAGACAAGAGCACGCAGGAATTGGCTCAAGCCAAGGAAAAACCCCAAGATGGGGAAAACCCTTTATCAATTTTTCTTATTATTAATATCAAATATTCAGCACAGAGAGAGAGTACAATAAAATTGACTTGCCATTTGACGATCTAATAACAATGTCCTTAGACAAGAAGATGGCCCGATCAATCCGCAATTCTGGCAAAATGTGCTTCAAGAGCTGGCGCCTTCTTCTCTGCAATACTGATCACAGGTTAGGGTTTGCTGTTAAATTGCTACACCTTTTCTCCTTTTTCAAACCTCCTCAATCACTGTGGTTATGCCTCTAATATTTGATTTGAAAACATATTTGTGGATCATCAATTTAATCTACCACCCGCTGACCAAATTTCTGTCTGCCATTTGGTTTTCAAGTTACAACTATAACCGATAGGATAAGTTTTCTTCCTTTTTAACAACTAAAATTTCTACCAGTTTTTCATGGGTAGTTGGCATGTTGCCTTTCTCTTTCATTAAAACACTCCCACCATGCTGGTGTTTCCAATAGACTTAATTTGGAAAACCTATATTATAAGAATCAAATAATCAAGTCTAAAAGAATGCATCTAACTACGTTACCTAATTGTCTAATTATCCCTCAATACGTCCACTAAAAGACACAATTTACATCATTGCCTCTACCTTAAAAGGATTTCAGTATCCACATTATCAGCATGGATGGGGTAGTTGGAATGTTGCTTCTTGCCAAATTCCCCGGTAATGTAATTGTATTTGCACTGGAAGATGTATTCCTAGAATAATTGGATCATTGTGCCAACATTGGTCAACAATGAACATCAACTACGTCAAGACAACATATTGACATGTTGCAAACTCAATGGTTAAAGAGTGATCAGCTTCCTTTAAAAAGTAGAACATATAAATGCCATAGGAAGGGAGAGTCACCAAACTAGATCAAGCCTTTTCTGGGTGAGAGGTTGTTAGCAGAAAAGTTATAAGAAAAATTACACTCTCACAAATATTGTTTTACTCATATCTCACGTGATGTATTGGGGTGTATTACAATGTGGCCCAAGACCGTCATAAATAATGATTAGCTCTAGACCAATTACCGCATTAATTAAGAACCAACAGCTCACCTCTTCTAACCACCATATTTAATCAGGAACTGCAAAGTCCACCATCAAATGACCACATTCATGACAAACCATTGCGACAATTAATGGCCAGAGTCAAGATTAACCAATATGTTCCCAGCAGGGTTGACAAATGGTTGAACCCCAATCATCAATCTCTCATGCTTCATCTTTCTAGGGCAAATAACGATAGAATCAATCATTTTATTTTAGAATGAACATCAATAGACAGCATAATAATTTGCAGTTTTCTACAACAAAAGAAGTATGATCATTGTTTATTTCTCATGAATTTTATAAACTGCAATTGTTCATGACATGAGCTGTTTCATTGCAGACTAGCACCTCTATATAACTAACAGCCCCTTGTTGATTCTACAAGGCAAAAAATTCAAGTAACCCATTTGTTGCTGATGTTGACTAAAATTCTCCATAAATCTGTAGTTTGTTTGACGATTTTCCAAAGGATACAACCACATAAACATTACTTAAGGCGAGAATGCGAGGTGTAAAAATCTAAGCACCATTTAGAATTTTCCTAGCGTAAACTTTTTATTTTCCTCTTCAGGCAATATTCTGAAAGACCACATTAGCCAAATTGACTGGTTGACCCTCCAGAATTAACAACGATCTTTTTGGGTTGCTTAGGAAGAGCCCAATCCAGTTAAACTTGAAACCTATCTGAACAGAATAAGAATAAAATTATAATAGACCTTCAACTACAGGTTTAATTCTAAGTTCTTTATTTCTGTGTATAATAAAACATTCCCAGTTTCAAATGTTTGTAGATTTAAATTTGTCCTTCAACAATGCCAAACTTGTTATTATGCATGCATCACTATATCGGCTCTTGATTTCATCAGGTCATGCTTGATCATTATATATATTAATTATGAAATTCAGTACCAATTTCACAATATTTTCAACAATAATTAAAGCTAACGAAACTTTGAGGTTAATTTTGTGTTGAGTGGAATTCATCCATCCTTTAAAACCATATAAGGACAAACATTGCAAATTTATAATAAACAATATGTAACCCAAATTTCACACAGTTGTAGGGAATATCTCTTGCATGGATTTATTATCGACAAAATACTAATATGGTCTTGTAATATGAACAAGGGCCAAGGCAATGATATATCAGACAGTGTCGAATGGCCCTTTTCATGCAATTATTAAATACTAGAAACATCGATTAAGAATAGTTGGCATATATACAGTCAATATAAAATTCAAACACATACCCCGAAAAACAATGAAATTACACATACTTTAAGGTCATTAAGGATAAAGGTCAACATTTTGACCTAACTGCAGCCAGACAGCAAGAAATCAAAATCTATTAGATGAAATTATCGCATACCAAAAAGCCAAGTCGAATTAATTTCCTGTTCGAATGTCAAGTGAAAAATCATGGGTATCAAAACATAGCACATTTATATTGAACTCCTCACAGGAGAGTACCAAATTGGTATGAAGCAAGATTGAATGACTGGTTTTTATCTGTGACTATATGCAACTGTGCACTTGCACTGGGATAGAAGTTTAAAGCAATAGATATTGTACTTGCAAGTTGATAACAGTTATGAAGAAAAGTGCAATATGGACAGAATTGAAAGTACAGTTACTGGTTCTTTCTGTCATTCTACTTCGGTAAATGCAGATTGAAACAGAATTGAGCAATATCACAACTGCATTGAATGTTCAAGATTTTTTGTCAAAGTCAGGGCTCAGAAGCTGGCATTGGTTCAAAATTTGTAGAACTCCCTTTTCAGCTTATTATGTAACTCCAAGTTTGTTTTGCTAGCTTGGAATCATTCGACCTATTGCTTTCCATATAAGCACCATGTTAGCCAAAAATACTGCTTGTGCAGCATCTGAGAAGAGAGTAGAGAAGGAACCTTTTAAGAATTGTTTGGTTGCATCTGACGCTAAATAGAATTCCAACTTTTATATTCTTTGATATAAACATTTCAGATGGGTTTATTCTGCATCTTGGCATTCTATATTCATGATGTTTGTGGGATCCAACTTCTGTATTGAGATGGTCCTGGGACATAAAAGGCGTTGTCTGTTATTGTGTGCAGAAGGAACATCAAGATTCAATAGTTAGCATAATGGAACAAGTAGGGTTCAATACAAGGCTTGATCCTGGTTTGTTTCTAACACCTTTTTGCTTATGCCAACTCCGCGTATTTTGCCAGTGGCATGTGATTATCTCTTACATGAGATGTTTAATCATAGAAAGCTGCCTCTCTATATATAACGTTTCAGAAACTCTACACAGTTTGCATCCAGAAGCATTGTGTTATCAACATGATTACCAACTGTAAAAAGCTAAACATTCAGAAACCTCGTACTCTTTGCAGCCTACTTAGTACAACAAGGAAAACAAGCCTGTGGCCTGTTCGTTGCTTCTCTGATTCACTTTGCTGCCCCGAGTAGAGGTTTCTGTCACATCTCTGAGTCAGCCAGTTTGACTCGTGACTCTCCCAAAACAGGTGACCCACAGAACCTGGTATCAAGTTAGCTGACCCGCCAAATATGGCCGTGATTAAGTTACCTGCCAAGTCTAATGCCGAGTTACGTATGGCTGACCTGCCAAATGGCAAATATGACCGTTTCTCAGTTAACTACAGAGTCTGATGCCGAATTTTTCTGTAAGTCTGACGCAGTGTTTTGCAGGTTATCGAATCATTACCAAGTTCAAGTCTGACAAGCTTGGTGCTAATTCGCCCTGTCATATGATTTTATAATCTGTGCAACAAGGTATCCATGTCTGTTAGTATGATCTACGTAAATTACAAGCGCCATTAGAATTTTTTCATCTTACTGTCGCGCTAGTGTTCTGTATGGCCATGTTGACCCAGTTAGCAGACCGACCCTCGACTTTCCGATTTTGAGCTGGCGAAGCTCGCCGCTCAAACATAATTCCGTGCTTATTAGGCACCCACATTCTCGCCGTGGCTTAGGAGATCCGCATGGCCACTTTCCTAATAAAGGATCTGACGGATCGAATTCACGCAGATTGATTGGAAAGAACCCAACCCAACCGAGACAATCAACATCCATAACTCGGTTGTAGGGTTACAGTTTTTACTGCGAATCCTGAATTTGAACTATTTGCTGGATAAAGGAACCAAAAGGCAAAAAACTCTAAGTTGTTCAAGAACAAGAAAATAAGGCACGGCTGCAATCAAAAATCCCAATAAAACCATCCATTTTTTACAGGCCAACCTCTGACGCCTCCTGCTTTCCCCGCAGAAACCCTCCAGATTTAAATTGTACAGTATTCAAATATTGAATCCGTTATTTAAAATGGCACAATTTATTGGACTAGTTTGATTCAAACTCCAAGGACGTTGAGCGGATTCAACCGCTGATCTGGCGACACAAATACCCAATATTTAAAGACACTAAAAACCCTAAATGAAAGAAACCGTACCTGGTGAATAGGAGGGTACATGGAATTTGTGCAGACGGGGCATTCGAGGAGCTCATGGACGCTGCTCGCAGCGGGAGAAATGGTCCCATTGTTGCTATTATTGTTGTTGTTATTGGGATTGTTATTGTTGCTGGAGATGTTGTTCGGGGGTTTCGTGGGGAGCTGATGGCGATCGTGTTCTTCGTAATCGTCCAGAAGGGAGAGATTTTCAATTATGTCGATGTCGATACCACTGGATCTCTTTCTCGATCCAACACAGTCCATGACAGTAGCCGAACGGCGGTTTTCACAGACGCTTGCCGACGGTTTTGGAGATGATTTCCGAGCGGTTTGGGGATGACTTTGAATGCCTGGTTTTTCTTTCTTCGTTTTGTGGATCGAGGGGATGTGGTATGAGGGAGGGACGTACCGACTTAGGGAGGGTAGAAGTTTTGAACTTGACACCTCTTCCAAATCAACATTAACTATATTATTATTAATTTTATCGCTATCCGTTATCTAAATTTTATGATTGTACACGATGAAAGTCCATTATGACAGGTGGGACAACTCCTCACATGTTTTTTTGTTTACTTCTTTTTTCAAGATTCCATTTTGTATTTTTCTAAGTGACTTGGTGAGAATCTTACTCACTAAGTGACAAGCTCAAAATTGTGAGGAAATTTATTTATTTTTATTTTTTCAGATATTAAGGTTAGATGGAATTATATTGATTTATATAAATTTGGAGTAGTTATTACATGTGAATTTTTTTATGAATTTAGTTAAAAATTTGTATTTAAATCTTAATTTGTGTTGTTTAATTTGATGTTTTCAATATATATATATAGATTTAGCAATTTTAGTTGTTAAAAATTCACTTATCAAATTTGTGATTTTAATAAATATGTCTCAAATTATAAACAAATTATATTAGAAAAATTTCCAAAATCTCACACTAAAAATTAATAGTAAAAATTTTGTTGTATTTTTAAAATTAAATTTAATAATATTATTTTTTTTTAATTTATCTGATATTAATGTTATATTTATTTATTTATAATAATTTATTTTTATTTATTTATAAAATGTATAATTTAACTTAATTGTGGATATGTTTGAATTATTAAAGTTTTGATATGTATGCATACTTTAAAATAAAGTTATTTTCAATGTTAAGAATACTCTTATGTTATTTAAGTGTAGTCATAAATATTTATGTTATTTGGTGCAAAATTTTTCATGCACTTACAAATGTTTATTTTTTTATACCAATTTCCTCCAATCAAGGCAACCATTAATATTTGATATTAAGGCATGTAATATTTATCATAGGTTTAGAAGGTAGTGCCTCTATTACTAAGTTAAGAGATAATGTCCTGCACTCATTTAGTGCGTGGAAATTCCATTTGCGTTCACACAACCTCAACAACATGAATACTCACGCATTAGTGGTTAATGCTCATATTTTAGTATCATGTGAGCACTTCCAACCATAAATAACAATCATCACTAAAATCATTGTAAACATTAATGAAATTTGTGTAACAATAATTACATGTGACACTACAAATAAAAAAATAATTACCCCACATAGTGTTATTATCTATTAACAAATAAAAACTTCTAAACAATACTCATTTTTTACTACTAATTTAGTGACTAAAATTATAATTACAATTTAATAATAGTTTTTAAAAACTAAGTCCCTTAAAGTTGTAAATATTTCATGTGAGCATAAGTTAAGTCTACCAAGTTATTCTTTGTTGGATTTTGTGGTATAATCTTCATTATTTTTATATATTTAATTATATTTAAGAATTTTTGTTTTATTTTTTTTATTCTATAAAAATATTATTAGGTTAATTTATTCATTAAAATTTACTTGTTTTAAAGATAGAAATAAATAGTCTATCGGGTCTTGGATAGATGGTGATTGAATGTCGTTAAGGCACTCCTTGATGTGAAGTCACCAGTACAATTCTATGCCTTGATTGAAGTGATATATTGAACATGAAGAAGATGTAATCCTACTAAGCTTACAAGAAATTAATAGTTGAAATGAATACAAGTTTTTATGGTTTGCAATTTCCTTGAATTTGAATAAAGCAACGTCTCGAAATATGGTAACGTAACTTAATTAAAACTAAAGTGCTCATTAATAAGTATGTGCTTGTGAGGAAAAGTTCTCCAAGACCTCTATCAGCTCAAAGACTCTAGTATTGTAAAAAAATCTTCCATATCTATGTCATCAAGGATGTGTGGGGAAGCACAAAACGCTAGGAACTCAGCTCGATCTTCTACTTCATTCAAGGAACCAGTGCAAGGGAAGACACCAACCACTAAAAAGTTCGAATCAAATTAGCCCAAACCTCTACATAGTAGACCAACTGGAGCAAGCTTCAACGATGGAAGTAAATCTCCCTGAGGTAAATCTCCCCGAGGTATCTTCCCTCTTTTTTGTCATCCATTCAAATGTTATTATTTGCATATTTAATGGTTTTTGGCCAAACTGTGAAGCTTTATTTAATTGAGTTTTCACTTGTTGGGCACCCAATTGTGACATTTACTTATGCTCTAAAGGGTTATTCATAGTCCAATTTCAAACTTAAAAGGACTTTGATTTTGTCCTTAATGAGGGGCCTTGTTTTGGGGTTGGCATTTTCATCACTCCATCGTTCCTAGAGTTTGATGCCACATATATAGTGGTCTCAACTATATCGGTTTGGGAAAGGCTTTCAAATCTCCCTCTCCATTTCTGGCACCACAAGTCCTTGAGGATATTGGAAATCAAAGTTAAAAAAAGTGGACCTAAAAAGAACATAGAATGGTCTATTTACTTTTGTCAGAATATGTGTGGAGATTGACATCAACAAAGGGTTACCAAATCATATAACATTGAAACACAAAAAATTTTAGTGGTCTCAAGTTTTAGATTATGAAAACACGACATTTCATTGTTAAGTTTGTTTTAAAACATGGCACCTGCAAAATACATGTCCACGAGCGAGGAAGAGTCCAAAAAAGAAAAAGAGGCAACCAAACAATCTAAGAGGTTGGTATTTCCTTGAACATAAATTATCTAAAGATGAAAAATAAGATATCAAGGAGAGTCAGCATGTCCATATTGATGTGGATGCCTTGGCAAAAGATGGAAACAAAGTGGAGGGGGTCGTGGCGACTCATTCAGAAATCGTTTTCCATCTGTAAAAGAGTTATGAACCTTCACGTCTACTACCTTTAGAAGGGAATGGAGGCATAAAAAGAGCTCATGTACCAAAGAGCTCGGATTTAGACAGAGAAGTTTCTCAATTGGAAGATGGTCTTGAATTGGCTTTGGTTCTTGTTGAACCAAATTCAGCTGATTGGCAAAAAGTGAAAAAAAAAAAATAAGCGCAAGTTGTCAAGCATAAATTTATATTTCTTTCTTTGTTGTATTACAATGTTGTCCATTGTAATACGCTCCTCCAAAGTCCCGCATACACCCTCGACACCACTGTCATGCCCACTACTAAGATCCTCCACTACATAGTGAAAACAACGCAGAGCACTCTGCTCCACGCGTACACAGTGCCACTCTGCCACCATTGCCTTTGCCATTGAAGTTGTCGTGATCTGCCCCAACATTGACTTCTGCGAGGCTTTCATAAATGGTAACAAAGTTCAAAATTACATCTGACTGGAGTCATGCCATGCGTCGAGCTCTCTGCGAGCCTTTAGAAGGAATTGATAGAAGACGTCAGCATCAGAATCCTAGGATTTAACGTCGTGTATAAGTAGATATTGAAACTTACTGACTGGGGTTTCTCTAGGTCGCTCCTTCTTGACCCTATTTGTTGTTCTCTTGGAACCCTCGTTCTTGGCAACATTATTTGAAGAAGATATGTCGTCGCTATCTGCAGCAGCGCCCTCCAACTTCATCGTGTCATCGTCGAAGACATTGAGATTCCCTCCCATAGGATCGATCCCTGAAACTCTAAACCAGCAAAGCAGGGGGATAAGCAGCATGCACCGAGAAGGTTGAGGGGGGGATCGGGTAACACCTTTTTTAATGCAATCCTATATGCATATGTTGACACATTAAATTTAGTTAACTATATGGTTATATTTTCTCAAGGTACATACATGGATTCTTGCCCTCATATTTGATATGAATTATATGTGCACGTTGACTCATTTACGCATTTAAGGTTGTTGTGTTGAAATTGCTATGTTGGAAGGTTGCTTTGGAATTGTTAAATGCTACGGTGGATGCTTGTATGCCTATTCCGAATTTTACAAGGGATTTTCCTTTTGAAACAAGGAAATAATTTATACACCAAGAGATATGTGTGTAGGAATTGTATGATATTTTTCCTAAAGGAATGTATTCACAATTTCAATTACTAGATGTCGAGTAGTGGTAGTGTTGTAGAGAAAATCTCTGAAAGTATTTCAACATAAATATATATTTTCCTTGTGCTTGAGATTTTCCATAGGAAAGAGGTACCGATATTGCCTATGAAAGAGCATTGTTTTCATTCATTACAACCAGAAGATAAAATGGTCGTAATTAGTGAAGCATTAGAGTTTTTAAAAACTCTGATGTTGCCTATTGCTCGTGATACAATAAAAGTCAGCAAAGTCACTCTCACATGCATTCAAACCTATCTGCAAGTTTCACAAGAAAATATCGATTTTTTTCAGCTTGAGTCACAACTTTAGCAAGAAGAATTACAACAGTGAAGTCATCATTCCGAACCTGTTTATGTTCAGAACATTGATACAAACTCCCATCAGCAACAAGAATATAAAGTTGAGATTGATACACATTCAGTGCCTACTTCAAGAGCAAATTTGCAAGCACGTGTCAAAATTCAGTCAACACTTCCCAAGCCATTCATTAGACCTTGGGAAGAGCTTGTGCATAACAAGCACAAAACTAGTCTTAGATATGCCAAGGATGTGTCCTTCATATTTCAGATTACTCAAATCCCATTCAGTTTCAGAGTGTAGGATTTCTTTATGACAGTTCACCTTCGGCAGTTCCAATTTCTGCTCCTCCTCCACAACAATAGATTGTGAAATGCCAACACTGTGATGAAGTTGTTCATACGAAATATCATTGTTTTGATCTTCATCCATGTGACCATTATCATAGAACCACTCATTCTCCACACAGATGCTTTAGAAACAAGCCTCCTACAAGAACAAAGATTTATCTTGGATGGATCGATTCTTGGCAATGGGCATCAACAACCAAGAAGATGTTTCATTCATATGTAGGAACTTGTTCTAGAGCATTGAACAGTCTTGTAGGTGAGTTTTATCCATCATTTCACCTTGTATTTGATAGGGGGGAAATGATGGTCATCTAGAAGCTTCAAAGCCACATCAAGCAAGCCTGAGCCACAACCTGTCATTCTAGATTTAGAGTTGTAGCCAGAGACACAGATGCCCATGAGGATGCCTTTGGTTGGTGGTCATCCTTAAACCATCTATGCGAGGTTGAGCTTCTCCATCTTCAAAGAATTGGGGACACTTCCTCTAGCAAAAGACTTCATCTTCTTTCCATTTTTGGAAGAGTTACAGGAATTGCATTAAGCATTCCAGAATTGGTGATCATCCTTAAACCATTATAGGTTGCAGACCTCCCTTTTCCAGGTTGAAGCTCTCCCTCTTCAAAACATTAGGAGCATTTCCTCTAGCAGAAGATCTCAGCTTCTTGCCAGATTTAGAAGAGTTCCAGGAATTGAACTAAGCGTTCCAGTGTTGTTGGTCATCCTTAGACCACCTCCTTATGCCAACATTTCAAAGAACTCATTTAGCCTAGTTCTGCCATGCATACTTTTCACATTTGTATTACAACTCTCTTCTTGGACTCATACATGCCCCTTTGGATTAAGGGGGGGGGGGAATGTTGGACACCTAATCCTCTTAGGTTTAGTGTGGGAGTTGAACGGTCAAGAGGAGTCCAAGAGACCACTTGGAATGTGAAACCAAGGGTCACTCCAATATATATGTGTGTGTGTGTGTGTATGTATGTATCATTGTGAATAATAAATGTATCTCACGCTTATCTTTCTTCTGTTGTATATTATTGTCAATGAGAGCTTAACCCTGAGGTCACATGGGTGTGCGTCATCTTAAGTTGTTGGTCATATCGGGCAGTTGGTTCCTTGCGGCTTCTTCACGCAAATAATATTTAATATAGAACATGTCACTGCAAAATTTTTGGTATGAAACTCATTCCTGTAGAATTTTTTGCCTCATATGTGGGGAAATTAGAAGTCACCAGCGCCCATTCAATTCCTTCTCTGTTCACTCTGCACAACTAATTTAAATTTGTAGACTAGCTAGTGCAACTTCGTCAAACGACTCTTTCCTTTTATGTATGATGACAAATGACTCCTATGTATGTATGTATCATTGTGAATAATAAATGTATCTCACGCTTATCTTTCTTCTGTTGTATATTATTGTCAATGAGAGCTTAACCCTGAGGTCACATGGGTGTGCGTCATCTTAAGTTGTTGGTCATATCGGGCGATTGGTTCCTTGCAGCTTCTTCACGCAAATAATATTCAATATAGAACATGTCACTGCAAAAATTTTGGTATGAAACTCGTTACTGTAGAAATTTTTGCCTCGGATGTGGGGAAATTAGAAGTCACCAGCACCCGTTCAATTCCTTCTCTGTTCACTCTGCACAACTAATTTAAATTTGTAGACTAGCTAGTGCACCTTCGTTAAACGACTCTTTCCTTTTATGTATGATGACAAATGACTCCTAAATTACCGAGTACAATGATAGCTACCTCATAGGAACAACTCTGTGGATAAATTTAGCAACCATTTCGACTTTGGTAGGTGGTAAATTCCACTTTAATATCGTGGTCCTTCAACTTGGTCAATGATGACGCTCAACTATGAACATCAACAAATAAGTACAATATTTAAAACATTAATATTGTTATTTATGGTGAGTCATTTATGTTAATTTTGATTGAGCTCGATACATTTAATTTTTCTTTACATATTATTTTTTTAATTTATGATAAATTGTTTAGATTAATTTTGAGTTAAGGAGACAAATTTAATTGTTTTTCCATAAATTTAGTTATAGTTTGAAATCAGAAATTAATTTTTTTTGTTTATCAATTTAATTTTATCAAAATTTTAATTCTATTTATCCGAAATCTAGTTTGAAAATATCTATAATTTCAAATGTTAAAAATAAATATATTAGGTATGAGGGTTTTTCCATGCATTATATTATATATCATTTTTGGGATTCAACTATGTTAAGTAAGTCATTCATCTATGACCATTTCCATGAGAGGTAGTTGTAAGTGACTAATTTCTCATTATTTTTAAATAGTCCACTTAGCACTCATTGCATCAGGTGATGCTTACAGGAGTGAAGAAGTGAGATTGAAACTAGTGAAATGAATCACATAGTGTCAATCATTAACGCTATGTGATTCATTTCACTAGTTTCAATCCCACTTCTTCACCGCTATGAGCATCACCCAATGCAATGAGTGCTAAGTGGACTATTCAAAAGTCATGAAAAATTAGTCAGTTACGACTACCTCTCATGGAAATGGTCATTAACGCAATTGAATCCCAAAAATAATATTTAATAAATATATTAATAAAATAAAATATCAATTAAAATTTACATTTATTACATTTTAATTATTATTAAAATAATAGTAATTAATCAATATTTCTAACAAAATTTAATTTTAAATCAATATTATTTAAATGAAATATGTATTATTATTAAACTTAGTTTTAAATCTCATAAAATTTATCCCACTCATTCATCCTTACAATATTTTTAATTTAAAAAATAATAATAATAAATAAATAAATTATTTAAATAAAATATGTATTATTATTAAACTTAATTTTAGCTCTCACAAAATTTATCTTAAGTTGCCACTCATTCAACCTTACCGTAAAAGGTTTCCTTAAATATTATATAATAGCCAATATAATCTACTTAAAAAAAAATCAAAAAGCAAAATTTATTAAACAAAGTGTATTTTGTTCACCATTATCTTAGCGTTCATTTCCAACAACCATAATCATGCAATTATATAAGTGACCCCACACGTTATAAAAAATGTGCACCACATACATAAGATAACTAACATGTTACATACTACAATGCATATTACTTTAATATATATTAATAATGTATATTGATTTTTATTAAAATTAATAGTGTTAATATACAAATAAACTTTCACTATATTAACAAGGCTATAAGTAGCGACTACCTGCCGCTTAGTTTACATATAGCAATGTTACAATGTGATGTTGGAAAATGTCTATGGATAGCTATTATGGCTATTACATGTTGCTTAATGTAATCATAGAGATGTTACAATTTGAGTTTGAGGATGTTTATGAAAATTTGTTTTGTGATAAAGTATAGTTAAATTAAATTAGAAATAATTGTTGCAATTTTTGTTTGAGCATGTCTATGAGGATTTGCTAAATGTTGCCATTTCAATTAAAGGATGTCTATGAGGATTGTCTTTGTAATAAATTTTTCGCTTAGTTTAGTTTAAATATAGCTAAAGTAAAGTAAAAAACAAGAATTTATGTGCTATATAGTAGTAGTTTAAATCTATCTAAATTATAGTGAAACAACTTTTGTGTTGATGATGGTAATCAATTGGATCTGCTACATATGCTTAGCTTGTTTTTGGCATCAATATAAGTATGACAGAGTAGCTACTACCTGTTGCTTAATGCAAATATAGGACTGTTGCAATTTGAATTTCAACATTTTCTTTCTAATAAAGTTGTTGCTTAGTTTAGTTTAAAGTGTCAAGGTTTACAATCTAATCAATTTAGGTTTTTTAGTAAATGGTAAATTGAGGTATTTTGCTTGTGAGTCTAGGTAATCAGATATATACTTAGGTACAATTGAGGAATTGGAAACAAGTGCGTAATGTAGCAATTATCTGGAAAAGCTGGTTCACATAGTTGAACAATGAGCTAGGAACATTGTCAAAGAAGTTTATAATGTGTAAATTATCTAGAAAATTGCTTAATTTAGTTTAAATATAATTAAATCAAAGTAAAAATTAGAAATTTATGTGCTATATAGTAGTAGTTTAAATCTATCTAAATTATAATAAAACAACTTTTTTGTTGATGATGGTAACCAATTGATAATTACTAGGATGACCCGTGAGCATATGCATTTGTTGTGTAGATTAGATCTGTTACATATGCCTAGCTTATTTTTGGCATTAATATGAGCATGACAGAGTAACTACTGCCTATTGCCTATCAATGATTGCTTTTTATAAATTAGTACTAATAATATTTTTATTTCTAACTTAGTACTAATAATATTTTTAGTACTAAAATAAAAGGTAGAAGCTTGGACATAGACAAAGGCAGTTTTCAATGAAGTCACTAGAGGGCAGCTTATAGATCGGACCAAAGGTCATTTAGATTTATAACATTTATGTATATAATGTCAGATTGTGAAGTCAGGCTCTATTCATTGAACATATATGTATGAAATCTGAAAACATTTGTAAACGTCAAATGAAAAAGCTATATTTCTTAAATATACATATATTAAGTCTTTTGCAGACATACTGTACTTTGACTGTTTCCAACAGTGAAAAATGAATCCCTACAATTACAACCGCAATAACACATTCCAACTCTTTACAAAATGTTCTTTGGGGTTCTTTATAGGAAAAATCGATAGCAAGGGTAGGTGATACTTATTAAATCGATTCATTAAGACAGAGTGGGGGTTGGTGCTTATGCCTACTCTGCTTGGTAGCAATGCGTTGTACTTGGTGATCTGGTTCGAGGTGTTTGTCAGGTCGATAGCGACCTAAGATGTTTCTTTGGAGTCCTTTCTGACTATGAGGGACTCTGTTTTGTCTTTTGAAAGCTTTCTGTCGGTGTAATGGCCTTTGGGGACTGGGGGAGGCGTAGAAACTTCTGCTGAGGGCGTACTGTTCTGACAAAATGTACTGCTGATGCTGAGAGCAGATATGGCTTGATTCATTTGCTCTTTATCTTCAAAATGTGTCTTCACTAAGCTACTGCTGTAATGGGCTTCTTTGTGTTTCTCTAACAGATTTCTTTTCTAGATTCTAACACAGAAATTGAAAAACAGTCAAGCCAGCATTAGACTGTCTCGCTTGGTGCGGACCGTGGAATAAAGACAAAACTGCTCACGGATTGAAAACTTTGTAGAAATTGAAAACACATGAATAAATGCTCACAGACTAAGCTTTATTGATTTTTCCCTACCTACCCTATGCTAACTAGAGTGTTAATAAGTCTAGCTTACAAACATTGTGTTCCAATGCAACCATTCCATCAAGTGATCCCATGACTGGTCTTTCTTGCTCAATTCCCTGAGCAGGCTGGTTAGGCAGGGCTGCTCCCACTCTTTCTGTTCTTCAACAGCAACTTCGAAAAGTCTTCGTTCTCTTTGCAACATGCTGCTCAACAAGACCTTTGATCCTTCTTCAAATGTTTGCAAGAAATGAACATAAGGATCATGATAAGATAGTTGGTTATGAATATTTGAGAGGCAGGCTTCAATCAGGATTTCTCCTTTTTACAGAGTGAAGACTCAGCGAATCTTCATCTATCACAAGGCTTTGATAACTTTCTTCATCAGTATGATAGATAGGTCGGCTATCATCAAATTCGACAAATGAATGAGCGAGGGTCTCTGATCTGTGGAAGATATCAGAGGTGGACTGCATGATCAGGGTGCCACTCTTCTAGTGGAATCTAAGAAGAATTATCAGCTAGAGGAGTAGCCTCCATGCGTGCTGGTTCTTGTTCTGCGTCAGACTCTGCATCTTCTATGTGGTCACTTGTTCCCTCAATACAACACTCCCTGTTAGCTTTCTCTATCAGGCTGTGATCTTTTTTAGTCAGCATAGTGCAAGACAGGGGTGAGCCATCAGGCATCTCCCAATTACCTTCCTCCTCATATTCCACGGATTCTTGAGCATCATACATGTGCTACTCATTATCTGTGTCTGGAGTTTGCTCTTGCTCTGGAAAATGCATGGGCTGTTCTAAGTAATGATCATTTGCATTCAGATTAGCCATATACATCCCCATCACTTTACCAAACATGTGTGCTATTCCATTTAATTGATCACATAAAGTATCTAGATTTGTATCTCTACCAATGTCTGGATCCATGTTTTTGCAAAGAAGCTCACTGCGTCTTCTGAAACAGTTCAGAGACCTGCTTGGACATACTCAAAGGCAGTTTTCAATGAAGTCACTAGGGGGCAGCTTATAGATCAGATCAAAGGTCATTTAACTTGAGATCTGCTTTAGCATACTTCAAGAGAAAAACAGATGCAAGATTTGAGACAAAACTAGGATCTATAGATCGGAGAAGGAGCTTTAACCTTCCATGATTTGACACCAGCAAGAAACATCCAAGTAGCAAGCTCAGAGTTCACAGATCAGCTAGCAGGAAATAACATCTGCTACGGTGGTTAAACCACATGAGTTTACCTATGCTATATTTCTGATGCGTACCAGAAGACCAATGAACAACATGGAAAATGTAAATAACAATGGGATAAGAATAACATCACCCGTAGTAATAGACCAGGAATCTGTGAAATTGCTTGATTAATTGATGCAAAACCAGTCACATACACTAAGCTCAAATAGCTGATTACAGTCTCAACTTTCTCCTCCCAACGTACTACTTTACAAACTACTTTGCTACACTCTGCCAAAACTGTTTCTAACAGTCAAAGATGAATGCGTACAACTACAACCGCAATAACACAATTCAACCATTTACAAAATGTTCACTGGGGTTCTTTATAGGAAAAATGGATAGCAGGAGTAGGTGATAGACATTAAATCGATTCATTGAGACAGAGTGGGGGATGGTGCTTATGCCCACTCTGCTTAATAGCAATGCGCTGTACTTGGTGGTCTGGTTCGAGGTCTCTGTCAGGTTGATAACGACCTAAGATGTTTCTTTGGAGTCCTTTCTGACTGTAAGGCACTCTATTTTGTCTTTTGAAGCAAGTAAGGTGACTGAAGGTCTTCTGGGTTTCCATACCTCCATTAGGGCGTACTTCTCTGAGAAAATGTACTGCTGATGCTGAGAGCAGATATGGCTTGATTGATTTGCTCTTTATGTTCAAACTGCGTTTTTTCCTTTGATCACGGAATTAGGTCTCAAATATTGAATTAACAGGCCTTAATCTTCTTAATTTGTCTCTACTGTTTCACTGAGCTACTGCTGTAATGGCCTTCTCTGTGTTTCGAATAACAGTGACTGCGATTATGGCAAATAGACTGAATTCATCACTCTGTGTACCCTGGACAATAAAACAAGCCAACTATCAAAAAATTCATAGGGGGCTAACAAAATATTTATATATTTTTTTTTTAATTTTCAATTTAATTTAAAAAATATTGTGTTGTATTGTGTGTACAAGTACAATGTCTTGTTGATGATGGAGACTCCGATGTTTTCATCGCAATCGGAAGTAATTCATATAATCGACAGCCTTTTGTAATGGCCCGATGCGATGAGTTCATCGCATGATATTTCATATAAGAATGGGTCTCTACATAAGCCAAGGTCCGCAGGTCCACAAGACTACGTGGCATTATCATATTGTATAGCAAGTTGAAACATATCGGGAGCGTTTTCTTTTTGGCCCAATTGAACAGTGAAAGGAACCGGAGCAGATGCATATTATAGGCAATAGCTAATAGTTGAACTCAGGTCTGATTAACAATCGGCATCGAAGTTTTTTATTTGAACCATTTGTTATGCTATAAGTCTGAACCCGATCTATGTTATATGGTGCAGTTAATAGTTGATTGCGGGTTTGCGTTTCAATCGGCATCATAATTTTTTGTATTGGCTGCTTTGTAATATTATGTTTTGGACCCGATGCAGTCTATGAAGCGGATTTAATCTCTTTTCATGTTCGTCGGTATACACACAAATGAAATGTTTTAATGTTTTTATGGCGCGAAAAAAGGTTTTGCAACATTTGGTTTGTTGTATTGTTTTAAATATATACAAAGCGCATTTGTAATAGGCCCTACAAATTTTAGTTTAGTTTCATTTTATATAGTTTTTGTTTTATGTTTTAATATGCATGGAATATATAAAGTAAGAAGTCGGAGAGGCTATTGTAACAGACTGCAATGTTTTTATTTTGAAAGCATATCAGAGTGCGAAGACGGTATGTAATTTTTTTTTACTCTTTATTTTTTGTAAAACAAAAAAAACACAGAGTGTGTATTGTTTTTTTTATTATTTTGTAGTGAGCATGAAGGAAAAATACAGTCATGATGAAGCATGGTCAAATAACAAAGGCAAAGAGCAGGGAACATAAAACTAATTTTAGTCTTAGGATAGTGTTTAGACATAGAATTTGGTGCATTACTATTAATACTGAATATAAGAATCTGCAAAGAAAAAAATATGAACTTATAAGCCAAGGAAGCATAAACTTAGAAACAATTCTGAAGATGTTATGTGCAGTTCTATAATTGATCTGCTCTTAGAATGGCTTTCAGATTTAGATTTATCTGCCATTCATAGCTTTGCCCCTCCTTCTAGTCCCAAAAATGTTGAAGCCTCGAAAATTAACAAATTTAAAAGAGAATATCATATGACAAAAGAAATTAACAGTGAATAGATAGAATGCAGCAATTATGATGCAAAATCAACTCTGAGGTACATAAATGCAACTCTTAAAAAATAATTCTGCACAGAATCACCAGATGTGACCCTTTATAGAAGAATATAGAAGTAAATGTAGTACAAAAATCTAATCTCCAAGTAAAAAAATATTACAAATACAGGGCCCCTTTCTAAATGCATGAAAGGGGTTTAAACAAGTACTCAATAAAACAAAATAACTAAAAGTATTCCTATAATTTATCTAAAATAAAATATCTTAAACTAAAATGCAAACTTGTAGTAGACTAGCTCATTAATCATCGATTGAGGTGTATGAACGAAGGTGGCAGAGATTGAGCATATCTTGGACTTCTGTTGGCCGAGTCAACTTTGCACTGATTTCTGAATTACTATGTGATTATGTTGTAGCCAATGTTTGAAGAAGTGCTGGTGCTGCAAAGAAAAGGGAAAAATTAGTAAAAATCTTGCTATTTTGGATAGCATAAGCTAAATTGCATATATCTGATTTTTTGTTGAAAGATGAAGAGTAATTTAAGTATACCTAGCCTTGGTAGGGCTTCCGTTGCTGTCAACAGATTGGATCTCGTTGTCTTCGTTGATTGTAAATGTACCATTGATTTTGAAATCGCGTAGCATATACATTGTTGCTTGTTTCCTTTTAACATAGTCTTGAAAAGACATATCTTCTAGGTTGGGAAGTAATTGTTTCAACAGGAATTTGCTTCGGATGCAACATTGCAAATTGGTGTTGTTGGACTTGATTATGCAATTAAGACACTGTGAATAGGAAAGGGACGAATTTTTGTTGCACTTTAGGCAATCAACTGTATTCTCCTCTATCATTGTAGAGGCTGGTATTGGTGAATTGCATTCAACACAAACTGGTTCAAATGGCGTAGAGTAAATGCTTGCAATTGTCAATGTTCCTTTTATCTGTTCATAGACGAGCACAAGTAGTATATGTCAAAATAGAAATAGATGGAGAAACAATTGAATATTGAATAGTAGAGGTACTGTTTGATTTGTACTTACAGAGAATGTTGGAGGGTTCAATTTTCTGAGTTCTTCCGCTGCTTCTACATTCAATTTTGTGATGAATGTAGCTTGCATTGTTCGAAGTATTTTGTCCTTCAGTTCTTTCCTGTTTGTTATGTTTTTGAATAACATAATTGGTAGATGGCCTTTTTGCAATTCTTGCTCAATTTCATCATAAAGCGGTGCAAATGTTTCAAATAATTGCAACTGCAAAAGAACACAGAAAGTTGTTTTTTTTTTTTTTTTTGAAACTGAATTGAAATGTAGGATGCAACTAGCAATATAAAAACATTGAAAAGTAATTTATGTTACCGTTGCTCTATTGTCATCGAAATTTCCATCTTTAATTTGCAATGTATATTGGAAACCAACTTTCCGTGCAGCTGTCACAACTGCTGCAATCGTTCCAATTGGATATGTTTCTGTATTTGCTATAAGTTGTTTTATTGTAGTATTTGGAATGAATTTGTATTCTTTGCAAATTGTTGGTATGTTTTGTATGGTGCTTAGTTCAGTTAGCAACAGAATCCAATCACAATCACCGCGGTCATAATTTGTTTTGGGAAGAACTTTAAAATTTGTGATAGATATTGCTTTTCCCGGTGATATTTTTTGGCTATGTTGTTCAATAAGGTGAGTTGGTATGGACAATGTGATTATCATTTTTCCTTTGGCATCTGTCAAATCTACATGTAGTATTTGTCGTGCTTTGTGGACTTTATCAAGATATGTACTATAGATAACCATAACATCTCCATTGAACATTCTTCCAGTCTTGTGAATGTTTAGTTCTTCAATGGTAACTGGAGCTAAATATGTTGCATTTGATCTGTGTATTGATGATGTTGATGTGGGAAAACAAACAATTAGAAGTAAAATATATTAGTGATAAATATGAATGCTATGTGAATGGTACGTATAGGAATTTGTTTCAAGTTTACTTACTTGTCTGATTCAGTTGCACTTGATATTTGTTCTGGTTTGTCTATTCTAGCTTGTTGTCCAGAACTGCGAGATGAAAAAGATGCAATGTCACTGAATGGTCCGCTTGAATGCAAGCACGAAGTCTTTGGTAAATTTTAATAACTAATAATAAAAATAAAAGCATAAGGTTATTGTATATTGTACTGGAAACTGAATATTAGTTATTGACAGAAATATTAATTGCATTTTAAAACTTGGATAATGGAATACTTATAAACTATACAACATTAAATTCAGAAAATTCTATTGGTGCAATAGAAATATATACTGATCTGAGTTGCAAATATTAAAAGTTTTTTTGGCTGATAGAAAAAAATGAGTCAATTCCAGTACGATAGAAACATGTAAACGCATCTAGTACAGATGTATGAAAGTTCAGGTACTGCTGATTGGCATGAAAACATTTACATATGCATCAAAGACTAAGTAAGTTGGGGGTAATAAGCAAGTCTGGATGTGTTTCTTGATTAAGTTCACTTTCCAATGTTGTTACTCATTATGGGTACTTGGCAGTTTACAGAATATATGTGTTGATCAAGATATATGTCATTTGAGTTTGTCCTACTACTCAACGAAAAATAACATAGAAACACCATAGGATAAAAGAAACCAAAGAAAAAAATGTATAGATAAAATTTCAGAGATAATAGCAATATTAACAGAAATAATGATGAAATTGGACACATTTTGTTCAAATTGCACAATGTGGATTAAGATGCATATGGATTATGAAATAATTTAGTTTGATGTAACTGAAATGGGGTTATAATTTTGGAAGCAATTTAATTTGTATTTGATATTATCTTTATTGCAATTTAGAAGTTGACAAGAAGCAACATGGGAAATTGGAGAAGATATTATTTAAAAAGGGTTCAAATGTAAAGTGAACAGGAAGTTTGACAAGTTTTTACAGAAGGGTGAGGAAAAGGAATTAAAGGTTGACAAGAAAAAAAGAACAAGAAGACTGGGATTCATAGAATTATGCATGTAACAGTTCCGATGTAAATAAGCAATTGGCGATGATTTCCAAGTTTAAGCATGGAACAATATTGTGATGATGAAAAGGGAAACAAACTGTGTTGTGATGCTAAAGTACTGTAGAGAATAAGATTCAGTATTCTGTGGTGTTTATTGTTAAATAACTCCAAAGTGGCTATATATAGTTTGCAATTTGCAATCGGGTGTGTCTCACTTGTGCATGAAAATATTACAATGTGTTGGAAGACAAATTCAAGAATTAAAATGAATTATGTGATGCTTGAGAAATAAATTATTGATGCATAGTATAAGTCTATATGAAGAACAGTGCTATAGAAGTCAGCACTAATAATATAAGAATAGGTCTTGGAATAGTTTTGTAGAAAGAAATAAAGAGTTAAACATAGAGATATATCTATACATATGCATTGAAGAGTAAGTAAGTTTAGTGTAGTAAGGAAACCTGGATGTGTTTATTTCTTTTTGTGACTTGTCTTTGTCTATTTGACTCATTGTAGAAAGCTATAACAATCTGCAAGACAGACAATTAGAAGTCAAAGTCATAGTAGTTAAGAGGCTATGATACTATTGACTAGGAAAAAGCATTAGATTAGAAAGACTTTTTTTAGTAACAAATTAAAAGTATATTTGGTAACAATGCTCACTATTGATTTTGTTTCTATAATAAGGACATGAATATGCAAGTCTGATACTATTGACTAGAAAAAACCATTAGACTACTTTCATTTGTACTATGTTTGTGCTGCATTTTTGTGTTCAATGATGAGACAAATAGTATCATGGTCACTCCAATATGTATCTAACCTGAAAGTCTTATAGCTAGAAGTTATTTTTGACCATATGTGATCAATGATTGGTAATTGTTGATTTTTGTTTGTCTCTAAAATAAAATGAATGTTGTAATTGCGCATATACGATCTTAGTTTGTTTGTTTTCTTGTTGCTTTCAAGCATATTGATGTTGAAATCGCCAACAATTGCTATTGTTTGATTTGTATGTATTTTGCATAATGCTTTTGAAAGGAGATCCAATGTATTGTTCAATGTTGCATATGGCACAACATAGACATTCACGACTATAATATCCATGTCATGAAGAAGCACATTTGCTAATGTAGCTTCAATGTTATTTTCTTCAAAATGAATATGGTTCAAGATCTTTATATGCTTTTTAATACAAATTAGCAAACCATGTTTACTATGATTTGATATGCAATTGAATGTTTCAAGTCTTTTTGGAAGCATTGAATTATTCAAATGTGTTTCTTTTAAACACAGGATGTCAGATTGCATTAGATCATAGTCATTTAACAAATCATCAATATGTATTTGTAAACTGCGAGTGTTTAGAGAAAGAATTGAAATGTATGCTTTTGTTTCTAATAACGAATAGTTGTAGTCTAGTTGCCACTTTGCATTTTTGTGTAAACATTCCATTTCAACAGAAATTTTGTGTTGAATTCGGAAGTTTTGTTTCTTAAGTGGACTAAGCAAATACAATGATTCTATGTTTCTCACACGAGAAAGAGTTGTATATACTAATCCATGGCGTCGTATTCCTAAAGGATCAAATGCAAGATTGTCTAGTGTCAAGCCTTGTGATCTGTGTATTGTACGTGCACATGCTAGTTGGATTGGAAATTGTTTTCTGATTTTCAAGTTGCCTGTTTTTGCTAATACAGAAATTGGCTTTGTTGTGCGTAGTATGGGAGTCCAATCACTAGAAATTTCTTTGCTATATAGAAAAGAAAATTTATGTGCTTGTTGACGGCCAACATGTTCATCATAGAATTTGATCCATATTACATCAAAATTGTCTAACTTTACATATGCTTTAATGATACCATCTGCACCATTGACTAGACCATCTTGTAAGTCATAGTTTCCTGCATATATTTCAACTAGCATGTTAAGTTTTAGGACAATTTGTGAAGGAAATGTTGCCATTTGTGCATGAGATGGTATGTATCCATCGTTTTCTTCTTCGTAATCAATTGCATTAATTACAATTTCATCACCAGGAACAATAGACAACATTTTCTTGTTATGTAATGCTACATCTTTATTCCTAAAAAATAGATAGGGGAAAGTAGGATCATTAGGAGCATTTCAAATATAATGGCTATTTAGGTAATTCAAATCATCTTTTGTTTGATTATTTAAATGCATCCTATTCAAAATGTTAATGAAATTTTCATTTGTTTGTCGCATTGCAATGTGCAATTCATAGTACTTTACATGTTCTTTCCAAAAGTCGTATGTTGTTGGTTGCCTTCTTATTGTAGGTTGTTCAAATATTAGTGAATCTTGTATAGGTTGTGCTTGGTACAAGTCGCCACAAAATATGATATCAATGTTTCCAAAGTATTTTGTTTGATTGTGCTTAATGTTTCTTAGTCGATCATCAATTTGATATAGAAAACAACTTCCAATTAGAGATACTTCATTAATCAGAACAAATCTTAATTCTTCATATAGCTGTGTTTAGTTGTCTACTACATCTTTGCTAAGTGGAATAAAACTAGATTTGTTGAAAGACATTAGCAATGCAGAATGAATTGTAACTCCACTTGCATTATACGCAACTTTACCTGTATATGCTAATATCAAACCTTTTGGTTTCAAAGGATCTGTATTGTAATGTTCATCGTAGATGCGCATGAGCATTTGGAATATTACTTTTGCTGTAAATTTTTTTCCAATCCCAGCTCCTCCAGTAAAAAATAAGTAGAATGGTTTGTCTATGTTCTTTCGTTTTTTCATTGCAATGTCTTTCAGTATTGCTTGTTGTTCTCTATTAAGCATTCTCCTAATCTTGTAGTATTCTTCATTGCTAAGCATAAATGGATGTTTTGTAAATTGAAAACCAATGTTAAGATGTCTTTTTTTCTCATTGCATTGGGGAAATTGCAAATCTTTAGCCAAGTCATACTTCTCAGTAACATCATTAGATATTTCAGGTTTTTTTATTGTATGATTAGAAGTTGCAATGTTGCTATCAATTTTTTGAATTGCTTTTTCCAAATCACCCCATTTCTTGTTCATGTTATATGTGAACTTAGTTTCATTGTTCTTTATTGTGTTCTTATGCAACATGTATGCACTCTTCCATGTAGAGGAGTCTTGCTTTAGTGCATTTTCATTGTTTTCGAATGGAACATATAGCAAAAGTTTTTCTCTGTAGTAGTTTTCATAGTCAATGTGTTTTTTGTATTTAATGAATCGAATTACTTTTTCTTTTTCTTTTTCTTTTTGATATTGGTTTGCCATCTTTCCTATACTTTGATACAAATTCGGCTAAACATATATGCTTAATAGCATTAGGTCTATTGATATAGTAATCAATTATAGAGCTGCACATAACATCTTCAGAGTTGTCAAGAATTTGTTTCAAAAGAGTAGTTGGTTTAAGTATAAATGTGTGTTCGTCTATTGGTGATGTGTTTATAAAGTTGCATTCTCTTGAACTATGATTCAATGGTAGTGATAGAGCTATGTGAACTGCTTGTTGAGCTAAAATTTGTTGAAGGTTAAGCAAAGCATTGCCTAGAGACCGTATCATTTGAATAGCATCAATTTTGTTGTTTCCATGCTCTTTTCGTATCCTTTTGAATGCATTTGTCATAGATCCGTCAACTTTGGTCATATATGAATTGCAAAATGAAGCTGCAACATATGCATTTAGAACATATTGAGCATCTATATTTGCATTCCATAGGTGTGGCATATTGTATGAAAAGCTATTATTCCATATTTCTGATGGTTTTCGTTGCAAGAACACCGTTGGTTGTGTTAATGTACTTTGTATTAATTCGATGTATGCAGTTTCTGTTAACTGGAGTTCATCTAAGAAATCTTCATGACTAGTTGATTTGTCATAGTGTTTGTGTTCTAAGATGCTTTGCAAGGAAAAAACTTTTTCATTTGCTGAGCCATGCACCGAAGTAATTGGTTCAAGAATCCTTGTTCTTTTCATTGGTAGCATTGGAAATTTGTATCTACACTATGATGCTTTTCTTTTCTTACAGCTTTTGGTATGATGATGTTTATGTATCTTTGCGAGTTCTGGATCAAGGTGATTTGTGCTACAAGTTATATAGTTATCCAAGAAGTTTTCAATTTCTGAGTTAGTATTAAGTCCATATATTGGAGCATTTTCTATCCATATAAGAGCATGTTCATGTGCACTACCTCTATTTTGGAATTCAGTTACAAAGTAGTAATCTAATATTTTGCCAAAAAATGTGCTATCTTGACAGATCAATTGCTTCAATGCATTTGTCTTATGTCTATAGTAACGTGTACATGTTACTGGGTCCTTTCTGACAAGATAATCAATATTGCATTCCTCAATTGTTTCAATGTGTTTGTCTTTATTTCTATTGCTGTGTAATTTAGTATGAGTTTGTACTAGTGGTGCCCAAAGATGCTCTGCACTTGTAAATGTAACAAAGAAGGTTGGAGGACCTAATTGTCGTATCATTGCAAATATATGTTTCTGCATTTGTTGATGGTAATCAGGAGAAATTCTTATGTGTTTGAAATCTATGTATCCAATGTGACTTTTTAGTAACTTTTCTAAGTTGGGCATGTACTTAGCATCCTTTGCTAACAACTTTATTCCTTGTAATTTTCCTTTTCTTATTCGTACTGAGATGCATGACATGACCTTTTCAATGAGTATTTGCATTGTCTTGAAGAACAAATTTGTAATGTGATAGGAAAAGTGACCACTGCAATGCATTAGTTCCCATTTTACTATTTCTTGATAACGAAATCTTTGTACTATATCATTGTCACGTGGATTTCCAAAGAATAATGTTGGGAAACTCATTTCTTCTACATGTTTGTCTTTGAATATGCCAAGTGGTCGTTGTCCCTCAGCTGGTGCTATTTCAATAATCTCGTCTTGTAAATCATGAATTCTTTGGGAAGCTATGAATCCATGTACCAAGGTTTTAGTTGGCCTTTGACTTTCTGAAGTGCTATCAGTTTCACTTTCGCTATTAATGTTGTCATTGTCGGATTTATTACCTTTATTTTCCAATTCAAGTATATGATTCCAATTGCTATTAATGGAAATGTTTTCAGTTTTATACAAATTTCGAGAACATAGTTCTTTAAGTGCTCTCATGGCAATATGCACACACACTTTTCCTGTTTGATATGCATTCTTGTATTCTAGTCGCCATTTCAATGCAATAGCAATTGTGATTGTATTGTTTATGGATTGTGGCAATGCTTTTTGGAAAAAGTCCATCTGGACAGGTACATTGATTATTAAACCAGTGAAGCCCATTTGTGATCGCTTCTTCCCACATTGTCTTATTTGTGCAAAGGGAATTCTCAATGCAACAAGTCTTTCCTCAAGCTCTGAAAGTCTTGTTACAGTTTGCAATGGCTTATTAAGTCTTATTTGTTCAGGTGTTGCAAAGTGAGGCAACTTTGCATTCACAAGTGCTGTTTTGCAAGATCTGCAAATAATGTTTAAATGAAATGTCTTTTGTTTTCCAGATATGTCTATGTACATTTTTTGTAATTCAAGTCCAATGCTTGAGATGTTCTTTTGAAATTGCAATGTCTTACATATTGGACATTTGGTTTTTGGTGTGTCTTCAATTTTTCGTTTGTAAATTTCTATGGGAGTACTTTTTCGTAATGAACAATTTTTATTTGTTATTTTATTTCTATTTTGTCCAATTTTGTGTGGGTCATTTGTACGTATCATTTGTTTCAATTTGCGCAAGTTTATTCTATTGTTGGTGTTTTCGTGCATTTTCACTATTCTTCATTGCAAATTGCACTGATTTGTATTTTGATATGATAGTAATGGTTCATAATGAATATGTGATGTGCTTGTTTCAAATGATAATATGTTGTACGTTTGGTTGGAATTTGTTTTTGATTGGTAGTAATTCACAATGGTTTTGGTCGTAAATGACCATATTTGTACGTTTACATTGAATATGATCGATGTCCATTGCAAGCAAAATGATGTTCCTTTAACTCTTCCTTTTTCATCTGGCATTGCCATATTAATTAGGTATTGTTGCCAACCTGCAACCATTGTTTGACTTTGTATAGTTTCATTTGTTAAGTGTTTTTCTATACAATTTAATGCATCGTTGCTCCTAGCCATTAGTGCATTGAAAAAAGATTGGACAATGTAGATTCTGAAAGATTGTTCATCAAATTCAAGAGCTATTAAATGACAAATTGCACTAAACATGCTATTAGCACATTTTGCCATAGTTTTTTTTGCTATATGCAATCCATGAATTTGCATTTCATGGACAACGGATTCATAATGGTTTTCAAGATATTTGCAAAGAGGTGACAATGAATAATTTGGTACAAAGTTGCATCTACATAATCTTTTGTATAGTAGGGGTTCAAAATGTCCACTAGTGGGATCTGTATCATGAAACAAAATGTTTAGTGGAATTGTATGTAGATCGTGGTTGAAGAACAAATACCTTGTTTTCATTGTTAGTGACCAGACTCCAATTGGTATGTTCAACCACTTTGATAGCCATCGTATGCAAAATGTGTCTCCCCATAAGCCTCTTTCAGATTGGAAATTGCTATTAGATGCAGAAAAACGCATTCTATGAAGGTATGTATCAACATTGTGAATTCCATGAAGTTGATATAACATGACAGGATCTAGTTCATATTGATATGATTATTTTTCCTCTGCGTCATTTTACTGTAGACAATTGAGAAAATGGTCTATTATTCCATTGCGCAGTTCAATAGACAAGTAACGAAAGTGCAGAAGCACTTCAAATGCATTGAACAAACAATCTCCAGGAGTATGTGCAAATTGTTGTAGTCTAAAGAGACTATGGTTCATTAAAACGACATCAGTATTAGTATCTATCCGATGTTTTTTGGCTGGATGGTAGTTTTCAATGTCTATGATTTCAACCATTCTTTTCTATGTATTTATTCTTCAGATTCGCATGGTGATTTGTTTACTAAGTACTATGTATCTTAGATTTTTTTCTTTAAAAGATGTGAAGAGCTTCTATAATATTTTTTTTTTATTGAATATATCTTTATGATAATGTTTACTAGCACAAAATACTAATTTTACTATTATATTGTATCTTTGGTTTCAAAACAATTAAATAAAAGAAGCAAAGGTGCAACTAACTAGTTCTTATTTTGCACCTCTCTGTATCTGAAAAGTATCACTGCAAAACAAAGAAAATGCAAGATTGATTATTGTCTCTAAAAACATGAATCTCACATATAAGCTATGTATTCTAGAAATAATTTAGTTTTGTATACAATAGAAAATATGAAATACAGATTGAATGTGTCTTGATTTGAAAAGCCAATCTTGCTAGCTGTAAACAACATAGTTGTAATCACAAATATGTATGTATAGTTAGATATGGACTATAGCATAGTAGCATCTTGAAGGCAATAATAGCCTTGATACAAATAGCTAAACGTGAGAATTGTCTCATCTATTACAAAGCATTCATCCCTTATGCAAGTCCCAACTTTATTGCACGAAAGCATGTACTTGCAAGTCAATGTAGCAAACATTGGTCAAGATCGGTCAACATAATATGGACTAATTCTTTCACTATATTTTGAAAATTTGGTGGTTACACTACTTTTTGTCATAAGACAAAATATTGATTTCAATGACAAATAAATGTATTCCATGACGATTGCTAATAACCAACCATTGTTCTATAGACATTAACAATGGTGGTGTATACAACAACAACATTTGGATCATATGAAGTCATATCTATACAACCTGGTACGACATCTAGATTTAGAGTATTGACTATTTGTTTTATTCTTTGCGTTCCTTTGTATTGATCTTTCACAACTGCTTATTATTTTTTGCATATTAACAAATGTACTGCATACAAAAACAACATTTGCACCATTTGAAACTGCAGCTAAACCACTTCTCACAAGGTCTACATGCAAAGTATCCAACACTTGTTTTCTCCGTTGCTTTGTTTCTACAGTGTATTTTGGTATTAGCAGTGTCTTCTTCTTCTAGTAGTTGTTGTAGCGTCTTTGAAAGTTGTATGTGACTACATTCCATCGTTCCAAATTTATATTTTCGATTCAATGCAGCAAGTGGCACCTAACTTTGTTAAAACATCAAGAAAAAAAACAACAAATTAACTATCCAAAGGTATCAACTGACTGAAGAATAAGAGCAATACCAAAAGTTGAGACATAGTAAGATGTGCGCGATGATGTGAATAATAGATGACATAGAACAATTTTGATTTATACTATATGAAATCTTTAAGATCCTATAATAATAACTTAGGGCATAGGACTAAGACCACCATTACCATAGGTGCATAGCAATAAGACTAATGTGACTATTTGGGTAACTACTCTAATTTGCTATAAATCTCTAGACTATAGTGTAACAAGTACTATTCTCAATAAGCTATAACCACATAATCTGTAAACTACCCTTGGCTTTGCATCTGTTCTATTAGCTACTTCTGTTTTCACTGTTCCATTTTTTATCTCTAGTTTTTTGTGTTGGAACTGCTTTCTAAAATGGTGAACAATGCAAAGGTTTTATGTTAAAGGTTTTAATATTTTTTATATGCACGACAATTTTTTTATAAAGTACTTTGTTATAAGAGCTAATGTTAAAACATTTCAATGTTTTTAATATCAGCCTTCATTTTGGGTCGCTCCGAAACGACGTATTGCTTTAGTATAATTTTTAGTGTAATATGTACTGCCACATATAAAAGGCTCGAGAGTCTTTGTAACAGTGTCATATGTTTTTATTTTAATAAGCAGAGCAGAGTGCGAAATAGGATAAGTTTAGATGGCAGTATTATTTTTTCTTGAACTGAAAAATATAGAGTCAAATTTTGTGCACTCTGTCTTGCAGCAGTCACTATTTTGTAAAACCTTCTGTGAGCAGGAAGATCAACACAAGATTCAGACGATATTTCAAGAATCAGACTAAACACCTAAAGATTGGGAACTGAAAAACTATGAACCTTATTACAGATTGTAGATGCAAGAAACGGGACTGTAGCGATCAGTCGGGAATTACTTCAGGAGCATCATCATACGTCGAATTTAGACAACGTCAATCAAAACTTTTCTGACAAAATCGATAGCTTAAGAGAAGGAGACTCTAGTGATCGCTCGAGAATTACTTCAAGAGCATGGTCTTATATCGAATTTGGAGAACCACAATGAAAATTTTTCTGACAAAATCAAGAGCTTAAGAGAACAAAACACTATTTTGTCAGAGAATGTCATTGAAATTCGTCTTCGTAGCAGTACTGTACTATCCAGGTTAGTTAAAATTGCAAAAAAAAATTTTAAAAAAAAAAGAAAAAAAGAAAAAAAAAAGACCAAATAATGCAGAGTGAATGCATTTTGGCAACCAGATAAATTGTATAGAGTCCAGTCAGGCAAGGATTTATAGGATGAAAAAATTTATTCTATATGAAATTATATATATATATATATATATATATATTTTAATTTTCAATCAAATAATAAAATAATGCAATGGAAACAAAGTTCAAAACATACACTATTTGAGATATATTTTTTTGTTGAAAAGTAAAATTACGATGTAATCTTCGTTGAAAATAGAAACAAATTTCAAAACATACAGTCTGTGTGATGTAATTTTTGTTGAAAAGTAAAATTACGACGTAATCTTGAAGGTTTTAGGAAAAATTAAAATTACAACGAAGTAATTTTTCATTAAATAATAATTTAAAATACATTAAAATTAGGAAAAGTATTTCATGTCTTTGAGAATTAAAATTATCGCAAAAAGTTTTTAAGCCGAACAAGAACATATTTTTTCATCTGCTAATACCGAAGCTACAAATGAAGTGGAATTTGATTCAGAAAATGATGATAACAATAATCTACATTTTTTAATAAACGAAGGCTTTAGTAAACAAAGTCGTTCCAAGGGAAATGACTTTGAATCCTCCTAGGCTCATATAAATGGTATTCTCATGTTAGGGACCTAACAAAATTCTATTTTCTATGTTTCCTCTGTATGATACAATCTTGAGAAGTACTTCTAAGAACTTTGTAAATTTGTTAAAAAGAAATGAGAATTGTAGGACGCACCAACTTTATCAAATTCGAAAGGAATTGCAATCATCATTGTTCCATCGGCTATCGTTTAAAAACATAATCCATAATATGTAAATTGCAGGTAGAATATCATCCACTTTGCACTCAGAATCAAAGCAAGAAAGCGAATTTAATGTGTGGAATTACGTGAAAGAGTAAAAGAAATTATGCTTAGAAAACCTTGCAGCCAGACGAGCACAGTTCTAGCCTGACTTGCGAAAGCTTGTTTGCAGAGTGTCGAGTCGCACGATAAATCTACTTGCAGATGTCTTGAGCAGAATACAAAGATTTCGACGGTCAAGAACAAAAAATCTAAAGAGCAGAAATAAAATTCACAGAGCTTTAAGCAAAAGAACAACTACAAAGTAGAAACTGGTACAAATGCTATAATTTTATGCTATTTAATTTTAAATTAATGGTTTTTGATATCAAGAGATCTACATGAGATGTCCGTGACATCACTAGATCCTCCAACTCAGATTTGCATTTGCATAATGAATGTCATAAATTACATATTCGATGCGGAAAACCTTATTGTTAATAATGATTCTATGTATGATTAATAACATTGAAATTTGAATTTTATTTTTTCCATGATGGTTTTCGCAGCAGAATAGGTGGATAGCTCTGAGCATTTGTACAATCAAGAAATGACCGATGATAAATGTAGATTCGACATGGATTTAGTTTAATGTAATCCTCGAAGCGAGAAAGGATAAATTTGTAATTTGTATTCTTTAATAAATTATTTAATGATGTGAATGCAATTGCTCTTAAATGTATTTTCAACCCAGTAGAAAATATATTAATAGCTAACTTATAATTTAATGAAAACTAATCAACTTCACATACCAAAATTCAATAATTTGGAGCAGCAAGTAAAAACTATGTATATAGTAACGTAACTGGAGAAATATATTGCTAATGAATAAGTTATATGGGGTATGATCCTTATTGCTTATGATAAAAGTCTTTATATAATTACCTATTGCCTTATAACCTTATCTTTATTACCTATGGTTTCAACTATACTAGATTCAAAATAAAGCATATTTGAAGGGTAAAGTTAATATGGTAAGACTTGAAGGTTGTTAATCTCATATTAATTGAAAAGGTTTATAACCTTCAATGCACAAGCTTCTCTACAACACTAATAGAGTGAACTTCCCAGATTGACATGTATTTCTATACACAGGAAACGAAAAGCGAATTAGTTAAAATAGGAACTTGAACATAATTAATAGAGCCATAAAAATTGGTACCGAGCACTTAATGAGATGAGATCCCGAGAAATATCAGAACGATTAAATTGATATAATTACTCACAGTACAATTAATACTCATTGCTGGAGTATGTCAGAGGTGTGGAGTTCGAAAACCGTCAAACTGTGAAGTTAATCTACATATATACGAAAGTGATATAGTTTAGTTCAAATATAACTAATTTAAGTAATAATCATCAACATATTAATGTTTATCATGTAATTGGTGAAAATTTGAATCTGAATTAGAAAAATATGAATTATTTGCTATAACTACTTAACGTAATCCCAATTACTAAAATTATTTTAAAAAAATGACAATTTTAAGTATTATTGTTGTATTAGATTTATTTAACATTTGAACAAATTTGAATCCTAATATTTTTTTACAATTATATATATTTTTTAGATAATTTTTTAAATTTTTAATAATTAAAATTTAGGCCTTTGATTGAATATGCACGTTAATCCTTCAAACATGAGTTTTTGCTTTGGCTTAGATCTTTTAACACTAATACTCTTTGCTTCTTTTCTGTATTGCTGTGTCTTGTTGATGTACAGGCCGCCCAGGGCTCATATGGCATCAATGCCTCATGAAACATTAATGAGTCGTGGAGTTTGAGCCCAGCAAATGGTTCCCTTTGATGAATCAAAGGCGCGAGAATCTTCATTCCCAGCCTCCGACTTTTCTTTCAATATAATGGAGAACCATTATCACCTGCAAAACACGAAACCAATTAAGAAATCCTGCATTTTGGGTTAAACTGCTTCAGAGGCGTGGGAAGAGAGCAGGGCCGTTGGATGGCATCATTCAACGGTTGGGATTCATTTAGAAGAGGTCAAACAAGAATGGAGGAAGAGAATAAATCAGATCCGTCGATCGCGTAGAGATCGACGGTGGGGATTAGTCAAAAACATAAAGTGGAAAGGTGAAAGGTGATAGAATAATGCGGGAAATATTCGGGACCATCCGATTTGGACACGTGGACGGTCCAGATCCAATCGAAGGATCACAATCGACGGGGGAAAGAGGGAGGGTGTAACGAAAATCGCCGATGCGATTGCGCGATCGGGAAGGGCAATGCGATTGTGCGATCGGGGAGGGCGATGTGATTATATGAAGGAGAAATTGAGCGTCGGCCGTTGATCTAAGGATCAGATCAACAGTGGGGAGCAAATCAGAGGGATGACCGATCGGGAGCGGACAAACTAATGCATCAAACGAAAATTGCGATGTGATGTAGCGCGGGTTGTTCGATTGGCTTCAGATCGAGGGCAGATATCGCTTTAACTGTGCTCCAGCGAAAACCTTTTGAAACATATGAAAAAACCAAATTTTCAATATAAAACAAAGTTTTGTTGTCGGGTGGATATATATATATATATATATATATATATATATATATATATATATATATATATATATATATATACATATATATATACATATACATATATATATATATATATATATATATATATATATATATATATATATATATATATATATATATATATATATATATATATATATATATATATATATATATATATATATACGGAATGGTCATCGCGCCCGATTGCGGGGCCTTTGATTCTATGGAATATAATACGCCCGGGTCGTATACAATAAAGGGCCAGTCGCAATCAGAGCTTTCGGGCTTGGGATTTTCAATCTAACCATTTAAAACTTGCGATGCGATTAGCGTCTCCAGACTCTTAACACTTGGTCCCCGGGTGAAAGTCATAGGGAATGAAAAGCGAAGGGGGGCGAAGTTTTAATAAAGGGACCCAACCGCATCAGAGCTTTGATGCGGTCTTTCAATCTGCCCATTGTGAATTTTTTCGATGCGATTGCGCTTCGTGTCTAGCACCTAGTTCTAGGCTGTGGGCACGTCGAGGGGAAGTTGTTCAGGTTTAGCCCAAGGGGGCTTAAATCTGTAATACAACAAAGGCATTTTTTATGAATTTTCCACGGATTTTAAAAGGATTTGAGGTTTCAGCAGAGTTTAGAAAAGAGTTTTAAACTCTGCAAAGGAGATTTTATGAAGGGGAGATGAGGAAAATGGAAAACAAAGGAAAATGATCGAAAAAAGTGACTAAAAATGAAGGTTAGATAACATTTTGGCAATGACACTGTTTCTTTAAGGCTGAACAATGTTTTGGCCACCTTTTGATAGAACACATTTTATAGGTGGCCAATAGTGGCTCCACTTGGGGATGGTGCCTTCTTGAAGGCATCAAGAACTTCAGACCTGCATTTCTCTAGGAGGCTGATCAGTACCTCATCCATTGGGCTGCCTTCTTTGCTAGGAAAATCTTCTTTTTTCTGAAAACATATTAGTAGCCAAGAAAAAAAAATGGACCTTCATCAACGAGCTTTCTACCTACCCAATCCTACTAATCTAACATTTTTTCTTCATTAGAGTGCACTTGGATTGGCAAAATCTTTTACAACATTTTATTTTTTTGAAAACAGGAAATCTAATCTATTTCTACTCCTTATTTCTCCATGGACTCAGATTAAATAGTTGAGTCCATATAATTCTCTACCTAATCTACCATTTTTTGGGATTAAACTGTCCAATCAGATTTTATTCTCTAAATTCTAGAATAGAAATTTAAAAACAGTCAAGTCAAGATTAAACTGTTTGACTTGCTGTGATCTATGGCATAAAAAACAAGCTGCACATAGATATTTATTTTGCAGAAAATTTAAATAAAAAAATGGAAGGCTTAAGATCTGAAAGTTGAAGCATTTCCTTCATCATTTTTTTTTACAGCTTCGTTTTGACTCTAATTGAGTTGTTCCTTCTTTGTCTGACTGGTTCAGATTTTGAGCTGATTAGAACCAGATTTACCTCTGTTTTGACTCAGAATTAAACATAGATTGGAGCCAATTCTTGATTGGAAACTTAGGTTTAGGTTTTGAGCATGTTTGAACCTTTAATTTCTATCTTAATCTACCTACTGATAAGCCAAGATTAAACAGTTTGGAAAATCGAATTCACTATCCTCTCAGCAGTAAATTTAAAACTAATTAGTCAAGATTAGGCTATTTGACTAACTAGGAGTGTGTTTTTCAGGAGTGGCATTTGAGCTTGCACACTTTCAGAATTTATTTCTCTTTTTTGGTATGGGGTTGTACCTTTATTGTTTTTTACAATCTACCCTCTTTTCTCTTTCTATTGTTTTTGTATTTTTGATTTTCTAAGAAGAAGAAAATAACATATAACAAAATGCTCAAAGGTTGAGCTTTATTGACACTTCTATCTAACCTATTCTAACTTGGAATATTTACATCTTCATATGATACAAAAGTGCCAATGCAACTAGTTGAGTAATGTCAAGAAGAAGAAGAAACTCTAGCTACTTGTCAGAGGTATCCATAGTATATTTTGAAGATTAATCTTCAAAATACAAACTATCATAGAAGGTGACAACTTTTCATGTCTCTGGCTCTTGCAAAGGATCAATGCTTGATAATTTGAGCCAGTCAGGACTTCCACACACTCTTCCAAAGGATCAACAAAGAAAAGATGAAGGTTCTCTTATTTTTGGTCCTCCATGTCTGGTAGGCTGTCTGTATCCCGGGCAGCTTCAAAGTCAAAAATGGGGAGGGTTTTTGTACAGTACAATAATTGGCGAAGAAACAGTTATCTCTAAAAAAATGAAGTGAATACTATATTTCAAGTAAGTAAAAATCTCTAAGGATAATGAAAACTTTTCTTAAGATAATTCAAATAAAATCTAACTATGTAAAAGAATAAAAATCACTTACAATTTCTTTCTAATTCTTCAAGGACCAAAACATTTGTTGTGTTATCTCAAGCTTTTATTAGTTGATAATAATAAAGTAAGTGGATTTTCTCAAGTTTAGCTTATGTAATATACTCTATTGTCACATCTATTGCTTCTGCTGCAAGCAAACGCTCATAGTCTCGACAGGATTACCTTTTAACCATTAACTATTCATACACCAAATCTGGTAATGATGAATTGATAATTGAAATCAATAATTATGTCAAAGTTGGCTACTTCTAGATCAATTTCTTCTACCCATTTTGTCAACTAATCTGTTGTTGTGAGAATGTACTTATGCTACTTGGAAAAATGAGGAGTTATCTCACCAATAATATAAAGCCCCCACTGCTCAAATGGTTGTTCAATGTTTACTAGTTGTAGAGAAAAAGCTGGCTTCCTCTGCCTTCTACTAGCAGTTTGGAAAATCTTGCACTTTCTCACATAATCATAAGAATCTTTAAAAAAGGTAGGCCAATAATATCTAGCATAGATGATTTTGTGCACTGTGGCATTGCCTCCAAAATGACCTCTTGCTGGTCCATCGTCTAGTTTTTGCAAAACCTTCTTTGCCTCAATCTTTTCAAGACATCTTAGTAAGATTGAATCATAATTTATTTATTTATTTATTTATTTTTATTTATTTTTATTTATTTATTTATTATTATTATTATTATTATTATTTTTGAATAACACATTATCAGTGATTTCATATTTAGTAGCTTTTAATCTTAAAGCATGTTTATTCTCATAGCTGACATTAGAAGGATCATACTCATTTTTGAAGTAAAATATCAGATCAGCATACTGAGATTCAGAATCTGCAATACTTATCTGACTAACTGAAATAGAATTCTCTAGATCTTGGTTTTCTGATATATTATCAGCTCCTGCTAATAATCTACAAAAACCTTGTTCTCTAACAATCTTTGCTGGTTTAATCTCAATACCATATTCTTGCAAGTTTGTCACCCAATTAGGCTTTTTTTTCTCCTACTTTTCTTTGAATCAGTAATTGTCTTTGTATGAAGCATATTTTTGCCTTCAAGATGCTTTTATGCTATAGTGCATATCTAATTGTACATACAAATTTGTAATTATAACTATGTTACTTACAACTAGCAACATTAGCTTTACCAATCAAGACACATACAATCTGTATTTCATGCTTTCTATTGTATACAAAAGTGAATTATTTCTAGAATACATAGCTTGTATGGGAGATTCATGTTTTCAGAGACAATGATAAACATTGCGTCTTCTTTGTTTTGCAGTGATACTTTTAGAATACAGAGAGATGCAAAATAGGAACTAGTTACTTGCAACTTTGCTTCTCTTATTTTACTGTTTTGAAATCAAAGATATAATATAATAGTAAAATTAGTATTTTGTGCTAGTAAACATTATCATAGAGATATATTCAATAAACCAAAAAAATATCGCAAAAGCTCTTCTCATCTTTGAGGAAAAAAAATCTAAGATACATAGTACTTAGCAAACAAATCACCACACGAATCTGAAGAATAAATGCATGGAAAAAAATGGTTGAAATCATAGACATTGAAAACTACCATCCAACAAGAAAACATCGCATAGATACTAATAGTGATATCACTATTCTTTGGAGATCCACGTGACGATGATATACTACAAAGATTTCGTTACCAAGAAATAGTAAAGTGCAAAGCATATTTGGACACCACTAGTACAAATTCTTATTAAATTACATAGCAATAGAAATAAAGAGAAACACATTGAAACAATTGAGGAATGCAATATTGATTATCTTGTCAAAAAGGACCCAGTAACATGTACACGTTACTATAGACATAAGACAAATGCATTGAAGCAATTGATCTGTCAACATAGCACATTTTTTAGCAAAATATTAGATTATTACTTTGTAACTGAGTTAGAAAATAGAAATACTGAAATAATCTGCAAAAACCTTGTCCTCTAACAATCTTTGCTCGTTTAATTTCAATACCATATTCTTGCAAGGCTGCCACCCAATTAGCCTTTTTTTCTCCTACTTTTCTTTGAATCGGTAATTGTCTTTGTGTGAAGCATATTATTGCCTTCAAGATGCTATTATGCTATAGTGCATATCTAACTGTACATACAAATCCGTAATTATAACTATGTTACTTACAACTAGCAACATTAGCTTTACGAATCAAGACACATACAATTTGTATTTCATGCTTTCTATTGTATACAAAAGTGAACTATTTCTAGAATACATAGTTTGTATGTGAGATTCATGTTTTCAAAGACAATAACAAACATTGCATCTTCTTTGTTTTGTAGTGATACTTTTGGAATACACACAAATGAAAAATAGGAACTAGTTACTTGCAACTTTGCTTCTCTTATTTTACTGTTTTGAAATCAAAGATACAATATAATAGTAAAATTAGTATTTTGTGCTAGTAAACATTATCATAGACATATATTCAATAAACCAAAAAATATTACAAGGACCCAGTAACATGTACACATTACTATAGACATAAGACAAATGCATTGAAGCAATTGATTTGTCAACATAGCACATTTTTTGGCAAAATATTAGATTATTACTTTGTAACTGACTTCCAAAATAGAGATAGTGCACATGAACATGCTCCTATATGGATAGAAAATGCTCTAGTATATGGAATTAATACTAACTTAGAAATTGAAAACTTCTTGAATAACTATATAACTTGTAGGACAAATCACCTTGATCCAGAACTCGCAAAGATACATGAACATCATCATACCAAAAGCTATAAAAAAAAGAAAAGCATCAGAGTGTAGATACAAATTTCCAATGTTACCAATGAAAAGAACAAGGATTCTTGAAGCAATTACTTCGCTACATGGTTCAATAAATGAAAATTTTTTGTCCTTGCAAAGCACCTTAGAGAAAAAACACTATGACAAATGAACTAGCCATGAAGATTTCTTAGATGAATTCCAGTTAACAGAAACTGTTTACATCGAATTAATACAAAATACATTAACACAACCAACGATATTCTTGCAACGAAAACCATCAGAAATATGAAATAATACCTTTGCATACAATATGCCACACCTATGGAATGCAAACACAGATGCTCAATATGTTCTAAATGCATATGTTGCAGTTTCATATTGCATTTCATATATGGCCAAAGTTGACAGATCTATGACAAATGCATTCAAAAGGATACCAAAAGAACATGAAAAGAGAAAAATTGATACTATTCAAATGATACAGCCTCTAGGCAATGCTTTGCCTATCCTACAACAAATTTCAGCTCAACAAGCAGCCCACATAGCTGTATCACTACCATTGAATCATAGTTCAAGAGAGTACAACTTTATAAATACAGCACCAATAGACAAATGCACATTTATACTTAAACCAACTACTCTTCTGAAACAAATTCCTGACAACTCTGAAGATGTTATGTGCAATTCTATAATTGATCTTCTCTTAGAATGGCTTTCAGATTTAGATTTATCTGCCATTCATAGCTTTGCCCCTCCTTCTAGTTCCAAAAATGTTGTAGCCTGCAAAATTGGCAAATTTAAAAGAGAATATCATATGACAAAAGAAATTAACACTGAATAGATACAATCTAGCAATTACAACCCAAAATCAATTTCGAGGTACAAAAATGCAACTCTTAAAAAATAATTCCGCACAGAATCACCAGATGTGACCCTTTATAAAAGAATATATAAGTAAATGTAGCACAAGAATGTAATCTCCAAGTCAAAAAATATTACAAATTAACGGCCCCTTTCTAAATGCATGAAAGGGGTTTAAATAGGCACTCAATAAAACAAAATAACTAAAACTATTCCTACAATTTATCTAAAATAAAATATCTTAAACTAAAATGCGAACTTGTAGTAGACTAGCTCATTAATCATTGATTGAGGTGGATAAACGAAGGTGGCAGACATTGAGCATATCTTGGACTTCTATTGGCCGAGTCATTTTTGAATGTAACTGTCCAGTGTATGTAGCATCAGACAATTCAGGAATGATACATTGAATAGCATTCGAAAGGAATTTGATAGCTATCTGTTGGCTGTGTGGCTTGATCCGATAAGACCACATATTATCCCATGAAATTCCTTGAAGTTTGCTAATTTTTTTATTTTTATCCATTATCTCTTGCTTCCACCTAGAATCAGCTTCTTTTACTTTAGGTAACTCGCCTGCAATACAATCTGACATCAAATTGGTAGTGTACAGGCTATCATTAATCAATTGTGTTGTATTATTCATTAAACTTTTAGCCCTTGATGTGGCTCTTTCTAATTTCATTAACTGCTATTCCCATTCCATAAATAGAATTTCCATGTGTCTTTCTTCAATTCTAGCAAGGTTAGCTTTTCTTCCTTCCTCTGTACCCTGCCATGAAAGAAACTCAGAAATTTTATCATCAACATCTTCAATTTCTTGCCTAAAAGTGACTGATTTATCTATCAAAGACGATGTAATTTCGTACAAAGGCTCAATTTGTGTCCACTTTAAACAAAATTCATTTAACTGTTGAGATAACAATTTGTTCATTTCAAGAGCTTCAGTAATGAATTGATCCAGCTTGGGATACTCCTTGAACTTGTCCATTTCTGACTGGAACATTTTTTCCTGTTCAACCCTTGAACTTCTCTCATTCAGTAAAAGATTTTGTAACTTTTCTACTTCTTGAGTAAACTGTTGTTGTTTGTCCAAGGTTTGTTCATCAATCTTTTTCTTTTCAAGGCTGAGCTGCTGTTCTAGTTGTTTAGCTCTGAGTTCTGCATCCTGTACCCACTGTTCCAACTGAATTATCTTTTGCTGATGACCTGCAACCTGTTCTTCAAAGATAGAAATTTGCATATCCTTTTGTTTTACTAGCTGTGAAACTTCAGAAGCTTTATCTATAGTGGCAGCACTATAGGCACCAGCATACTGAGATAATTTGGTGAGATCCTCAGATGGATCCACCTCAGCATTTTTATAAACAACATTTAACAATTCCCCCTGTAATGCCAAAAAAGCATCTTGATCTGTTCTCCTCCTTTTCCTTTGTTTTCTTACCACAGCCCTATGTTTGGGACTGTAGAATATATCTAAAGGAGGGATTTCTTCTATCTTTAGCATAATTTCTGCAGTGGGGTTTTCAGGAATGATTTCCACATCCTGATCTTTGGGATCGTCAACTTCAGGATTGTTTTCCAATCCTATCTGTTGTACAAATTGTTCATATTGATTTAGCAAATGAGAAGAAACAACCAATTCAGTATCTACTTGACCTCCCAGTTGAGAACCTGCATCATTCTTGGATGCCTGTTCAGTGCTTTTACTTTATGTACTTCCCTTTTCAATATGCAACTGGGCATCAGTGCCAGTGTTTCCTTTTTCTGTTTGCACTAAAGGCTTCTATGTATATTTTTGAAAAGATGTTTCTGTTTTGGCACTGTCTCCTTTATTGTTGTCATCCTTTTTCCCTAAAACATAATCAACTCCTTCTACTTCTTTACCATAACTACTTCCTGCTTGTTGTGATGCTTTCTCCTGTACCGGAGCTCTCAACTGATCAAGAGGCAAATTACCTAACCTTTGGGCTCTATACAACAAAAACTTTTTCAAGTCCTCGACGTGTAACTTGGACTTGGCTGAATCAAAGACTTGGGATATATTATCCATGGAAACAAACAAATCATCAAAAATGTCTGGTTCATGCTCAAATCGGGCAATCGAAACAGACGTAGTAAAATCATGCGCCACTTTCCTTGGGTCGTATTGTCTTCCAGGAATTGTTGAAAACTTAAGATTAGAAATCTTACCAACTTCTTTTTCAGCATGAGCAAAAATATTAAGAGTATAGTCACCACACGTAAAAGGGAAGGTAGGCCACATAAGCTTTTTATTGCTTTTCAAAATTCTATACATTCCTTCAACTGTCAGTTGATAGGAAATCTCCTGAGCTAACAACTTATCTGGAACATATAGCAGAAGGATATGTGGCTGAACAATACTCCCAAAAATTCTGATATAGGTGAATTTTTCTTCTCCGAACCAATCTCCGATAGAAGACAAATCAGTCTTGGTTTTATTGGACAGTCTAGGCGGGAAATCACCAAAAATAGTTTGGTAGATTGGAATTAGAAAACCATGGAAGACTCTGTAAACATGAAGTTTGAAATGTTCTTTCCATAAGAAATTATGATACATATGAATAGGAATAGGTTCTTTTGGAGTCCATTTCCAACCTAGCATGGGGAACTCAGAATTGAAACAAAGGGCGTCCAAAATATAACCACAAAAATGGAAAGGGGAAGAATTTCCTGAATTTCTATCTTTTCTATACTCTAGAATTCGATTAGCTATCTTATCCAACAAAATGATAGCCCATTCCATAATTTCAGAATTAAGAGTAGAATGAATTAACGGGACCATTTGAATAGAAAATCTAGCAGAGTTGTCATTTCCGAACAACCTACACATCATTGCTGCGACATAACAATATGGAGGTGCAAGAGACTCCATAGAGTACATACATGATGCTTCTTGCTTATGTTTCTCAGGGTTATTCCTCCATTCTTTGATTGGCTCTACCTGGTTTGGATGTTCTTCAGCATATTCCTTAAGGAATTCTTTGTTGTAAATCTTTTGTGGATTGGGAAGATGGTACATTGCTTTAATATCTTCTGCCCTGAATGACCTGAATATTGATCCAGAAGCAAAAACAAAAGTCCTGTTTTGAATGATCACATTGTTAATGACCCATCTGACAACATCATAGTAGGGAAAAATATTCGCCCGGGCAGCAACTCGATGTAAAAATGAATTTGCCAAAGCACTAAGTTGAGATTCGGAGTCAGAGTCTGAATCTTCTTCATCAGGAACAATTGCTTTGGGCACAACAACCCTAGGTTTCTCTTTTTCAAGCAAATTGTATAGATTCTCCCATGTCATCTTCCCCAGTCCTTGACAGGAGGTGTCTGTGACTAGCTTCATCTTCATCGGTTTTTCCTTGGGCGACATGTTTAGCACAGGAGCATTTACAACAAAAACAACTTTAGACTTTCTACTTCTCTTTGACATCTCAGAATGGGGTAAAGTCTCTCTTGTTCTGCAAATGAAAGGGTTCGAACTTTTGTTTTGCAATTCAAATAAATGCTTTCACCTGAAATAAAACACAATAATGAGAACAACTACAAAGATTTTAATTACTATTTAATCTCCCCGTATTTTCAACGCTTGTCATACAATCGAAGATCGACGAATCCTTGTAATAAATGTTAAAATTCACTTTTGATCTTTTGCGATGCGATGAATAATAAATAGAATATGATTCATGTCAACTTTCCAATTACGATTATCACATCGCAATTTGTTTTAGTGAAAACGTTTTTACCAAATCTCGATCGCACCGGAGATTTAAAATGAAATGCACTGTTATATTCTATCTCCCAAAATCCGATTGCAATTGAATGCAATCGCATCGGAATTTTGCAATGAGAGGAATGCAATGTTTAATCTTTTTCCCAACACGCGATTGCGCTAAATGGCATTGCATTGTTATAAATAGAAAAAGTATCACATCGGAACTTCTCAAAGCAATAAGAACTCTTTATAAGAACTTTTCCGAATTTCCAATTGCGATTTGCTATTCATTCTAAGATATTTCTAAGTATACAATTTTTCTAATATGTTCAAAATATGTTAAAAGGTCTTTTAACTCATCGGATCGGAAAGTTTCTAAAATCGCAAATCGCAAGTTCTTATGTCTTCAACCGATTGCAACGGCAAGTCTCGGACCCGATAAGTTTTATAACACAAATTTATTTTCCATATTTGGTTTAAATTTTTTCACGTTCAACGGGATCCACAGTTGCAAAAGGTTCATTTGATACGTTGTACTTTATCACGCAATGGAGAACTTTGATAAGTTTTCTTTTGTAATACTTTTACCTGTTTAATTATGTATAGTTTAAAAAATACATATCCCAAGCTACTTTATTGTTTGAACAAAATCACTATAGATTTATTATTTTATTCTTCACTATATTAATTTAAAAAAATATAACTTTAACTTTATATTTAAATCTTTGTTTTTCAAATTTATTATTTTATTTTTAACTATGCAATCTCTTGTTCATAATTAATCTTTGTGCTCAGCCTACCTACTTACACTCTTTGTCCATATACGAACTGAATATAACTCAGAGAATAATGCTCTCCTCTAAAGTGCTTTCTATTTCATTAAACAAACTAAGAACTATTACAAAATGTCTTCCTATGTTGAGGGATAACAGACGCAGTGCTCTCAAAAACAAATCTCTATCTCTCAAAAACGCACAAACAGTGCTCTGTTATGGTTCACTGAGTTTTCCTTTCCTGCGGGCTTACACACAGCAATTACAACACAACAATACAATCTCTATATATGATAATACAATGGGCCTTTTTATTTTTAAATGGCGTAGCGGAAATAAAACACAAAACAAATTATAAAAGAAATACATTGCCAAAACCTAATTTTAACATAAAAACTTTATATGCACGATGTATGAGTGGAGCCCACTTCGCAATCGGCGATCGGCGGATCAGCTTGACAAACAAACTTGCGATTGGCGATTGAGCGATGGCTTGACAATCGCAATCGGCGATCGAACATCAGAGTTGGCGGAATGAACTTTGCGATTTGTGCGATAAGCGATGTTGCGATTGCGATCGCATCGCAAACATCCAACAGAACATATCATATGGCGAAGAAACACATATGCGATCTTGCGATTGCGATCGCATTGCGACTTTTCAATCGGCGGATAACATATGTGACATGTGATTGCGATTGCGATTGTGGTGGGACCACATTGCATCGCATCGCAAATATACAATATAACATATGCGGTGGAACACAATGCGACTTGCGATTGCGATTGCGATCGCATCGCAATCTTCCATATCAATAAGACACTGCAAGTTCCATTGTTATGATTTTCTCCGATGCCATTTGTGAGGGTCCCACAAATCCTTCTGTCTATTCGATTTATTATAATCCAAAATGCATTATACCCTACCTTTATATATCGCGCACCAACTATGATATATGAACATACGCACAAAAATTAATGACGTAAATATTTCAAAAGAGTTGGAATATTATTATATCGTGAAGGTTAAACCAAGTATATAACAATCTGTCAGAGACCATAAATGCTGACTGATACAGAGAAAACGACTCTCTCTATGCATATGCGTGCTATCTGACAGACCACAATGGACGCCTCGTACGGGGAAAATGCATTCAGCACTGTCTCGTTACTATAAAGTACAGGACCTGCAGGATAGATATAAATGTTTTTGTAGTGGCAGTACAAATAATGGCAATAAAATCTAGGCATTTTGCAATAAGAAGTGAAATTTTTTGGCCAATTAGATAACAAATAATTTAAATTAAAATAATTAAAATAAATGAACAATAATAAATCTTATAGTGAACCATGGAAAAAATAAAAAAAATTTGAAAACATATGTCTAATCAATGTGAATTAATGTCACAATCAGGAAAAACCTGATGCGTAGTATCCTGCCAGCGGCAGGTACAATAATGTAATATAATATTAAATAGTTTTTAAAACATAATATTAATTTGTAAGTATGATAAGACTACATCTTCAACATGTCCAACATATCATTTCGATTGGGATGGAGAATTGAACTAATGACTAAAACAAAATATTATGAAATAAAAAAAATTGTCTTTTTGGTGGTGAAAAATTAGATAACAAAAACATATTTTTTTTAAATGATATATATATATATATATATACATTAAATTTTTAAAATATTTGTAATAATATTGATATTTTTAATTAAATTTTTTAAATATTTGTAATAATATTTTTTTTAAATGATATGTATGTGTCCACATTAAAATTTTAAAATATTTGTAATAATATTGATATTTTTAATTTATTGATTCACCAAAATTATAAAGATTTAAAAAAAAATTCTCTAATTTTTTTATTCTTTATTTTTTTTAATAAAAATAAAATTATAAAACAAACTATTCATTTCATTATGAATTTTTTTATGTCTACTATACCAAAGTTTATCTGAGTAAATACTAATAATCATCATGGTTGTCTTCATTAATATTAATTATATATAATTAGTATAATCTTGAAATAGGTAAAGGGAAGATTAAAGTGAATTGAGGATGTACACATAAGTTGAGTTGAGAAATAGTTTTTGTTATTTTCACTTGTATAGGGTTGCAAATTAATGACTAAATATCTCATTTGTGGTTATTGGGGCAATTGACTAGTTATTATTGAAGATCTCATCCTTAGTTGCCTTCAACGAGCTAGAGTGAAGTGCAACCTATTTCTATGCCATCATAATCTACTAAAGGAAACAATAATATGACACTTGAGAGATTGATGCCTCTGCTCCCATAAAAGATGCAATGAATTGAATTAGCCAGAGTAAAGTGCAACCTCTTTCTATACCATCATAATCTACTCAAAGAAACAATAACTTGACACTTGGGAAATTGATGTCTCTGCTCCTAGAAAAGATGTTATGAAGAAGACTTTTTATAGTCAATGATGCCATATATTACACCATGGAGAGTGAGGGTGGCAAGGGGCCATGTGGTCTCACTTTTTCTTATTTTGGTTCATTGATCAAAATATATGCATTTTCCACTTTTGACATGTTCAAATGGTAGTAAAGTAAAACATGACTTATTAACAAATATCATCTGCCATGATCCTTCAATAAATATACAACAAGTGGTAAGTTGTTAGAGGGAGAATATGGCATCTGTTCTTCCCTAAGTCAAATGACTCGATGCTTGCAACCCGTTCAAAAAAACCCTCTAACTCAACATTGTGTTACATGGTATATTGTTTCAATTCTCTTTTTGTTTTGGACAACACTGTGCTATACATATACGAGGAACTTATAATTGAGCGAAAATTCAAAATCCAAAAATCTCAATATTATCCAAAAACTTCCTCATTCAAATAAAAAAGAATGTTATTTAAAAATAATTTATTTTACTCTAATCAAAATTTTAATTCTTTTACATTTTAAATTTGCATATAAATAAAAATAATTAAATTACAATCACAATTAATGAATAATATAACCATTTAATAAATCAATATATTAAATTAAAGTAAAATAATAGATCAATTTTTTATTTCATAAATATATGATTGAAATTAATCTATCTCAATTAAAATCAATAAATAAAATGTAAAACAATTCCATATTTTAATTATTAAATAATTTAGTCATCCATGGGGTTTTGGGTAGATAGAGATTGGGTGCGTTGTTGCACTCCTAAATGTTAAGTCACTCGTTCAATTATGTGCCCTATTCGGGTGTTATTCTTGGACATGACTATTATGTAGTCTCATTGTTACCGAACTTACAAAACAAATATTTTAATTTAGCTATATTTAAACTAAGCGAAAAGTAATGCTAGCTATGCGGCCTTGTTCCATTGTTAACATTGCTTACATATACATATATGCTTTATATGCCATTTTTTCTTGCACTGTTGCAACATGAAAGTAATGATATTTTATTCCAATCACCAAGGTTTATTTGTCTCAAAAGAATAAATGGTTAGAAGCAAATGATCAATATCCCTTTTATCACAATAACCTAGTCACCCTCTCATTTCAATAATATCACCCTTTTAAATGGATATTTCGCTTTACATGATCCTTTCTGAAATGTACATTTATTAAATCACAATGCATATTAATAGGTGTTTCGTTTTGTGTCAATATCATTTGTTTTAGTTTAATTTAGTTGAATTGTTATAAAAACATGTACTACATAGTAGCTAGTCCTACCGCTTAGTTTAAATTAGGTTTTATTAATTGGTAAATTGAGGTATTTTTTTAATTGTAATTATGCATTTTTGTAGATATGAATAACTATGCTACTAATTTCATTTGTTAAAATATGAATTTGTCCACCATAAGCAAATTTTGACCTAAAACTACTTTTGATTGGTTATTCACTCGCTTTCTTCAGATGTGAGAAAACTTGTGAATAACCCAAAACCCAAAAGTGTTTGACATGCATGAAAGTTCACCACCTTAAAAACTACCAAAAGTTCACCACCTTAAAAACTACCAACAAGATATTTTAGATGGTCAAGTTTTGTCAGCATACACAAGATGTTGAGTTGCATGCTACCATGTTAGACATTAAGAGAAGATAGATGATTAACATTTGATATTATAAAATTATTTTTATTTAAAAATAAATGAACAAATAAGTATTCAAATAAATGATGAAACATGTAATTAAATTCAAGTTATTAATAATATGATTGAATTGGTCCCAGAAAAACTATTAATTTGATTTTCAAATTTTGATTGGAATTTTAGATTTATGAAAATTTATACTTTTGTATAGTTAATTTATGATAATTAAAAAATAATAATTATTACAATATTGTACATTGATTTATGAAAATAATAATAAAAAATATTATAATATTGCATCACTTCAAGACATTTTATACTTTTGTTTTGTTTTCTTTAGAAGCAGGGCTTATTATATTATAGAATATTGGTAACTAGATTTTTTGCTTTTTTATAATAATAACAAAAAAAAGTAGTTTTAACATTTTATAAATTACAAAAATATTTTATATAAATAATATGTTGTAATTAGAGAATATAATTTTCACGTCATAAAAACTAATAAACGACTTAATTAAACTAAATTAAATATGACATAGTTGAGATTGCATTGATATTCTAAATGATTGATAATATATATATATATATAGTAACAATGTCAGATATTTGTATTATTCTTCGAAAATGAGGCAAACTCCCACTTACAAAATTGATGAGAGAGGCAAAATGGAGGAGGGGAACAAGCAGCTAGGATCATATTCCAATGCGTTTAAAAAAAATACATTTCATAGTTGAAACTGATTATTTAGAGAATTGAGACTTTTCCTACGAATTTCTATCTTTTGACTATTGCTGACACAAACATAGTTACCTCAAAACAAGAACTGTTACCTCAAAACAGGAACTTTAGCCCAAAAAGACTCCAAAAACATGAAAAAACGCCCCAAAAACAAAAAAGTGTATATTCCAAAACGCATTTGGTTTTTTCTCAAGGTCAAATTTCAACATTTTATAAAATTACGCTAAAAACAAAATTGTTTCTTGAAAAAAGGATTGAAAAAACACCCTCAAAACAAAACGAGTTGATGCTGGAATAACAAAAAAAAAAACATTGTGTCACACTTTTGACACAATGTAACAATGGAATTAAAGACAACATACTAGGACATTGAAAAATCGTAAAATTCTAAAAATTTTGATACATGACGTTAAAGATAAACAAAATAATGTCTGAAGGCCTTATCATTTCGAACAATTTTCATCCATGTTGTTAAACCTAAAATTGTATATGTTTTCAACCATAACATTAAAGTTAAAATTTCGTAGCACATAAAATCCTTAATGCCAAGTTGTAAATCTCAAGTTTTTATATTTTATGTTTTCAACATACTTGAACCATGAAATTATGGAGAAATGATATGACTTAAACACTTTTAAAAATGAACAAGTAAATGAAATATTTATTATTCCAAGAGTAATTTTAATTTTAAAGGATAAAAATATATCTTTTTTCAAATCTTAGCCTAAGACAAATTTAAATCTAATTGCAACCAAAACCTAAAAATCAAGCATCAAAACAAAGTGTCCCGTTTCAATGAGGCATATAATTTTTAAATTTTTTAAAAGTATCTTATACCAAATGGTAACAATACATAATATCATGGCAATATCACTACATAATCTAAAAATTCAACATTAATTTTTATTTTCTTTTTTACTTTTAATCAAAAATATCAACATTGGTACATTGAATATAACATAAATTATTTTTGTAATTCATTGTTGCACTGTGGATATTCTAAGAGATGAATTCTTCATAATTAAAACATATAATCCAACAAACATAGAAATGCCTCATAACATCATGAAAAATCATATGGAAGTCAAAATATTTATTTCAAGTTACCATGCAAACGTCAATTACATAAAAGTGTCTTAGACAATTATTCAAAATCAACCATAGGTTCAGGCGCACCATTAGAACCTACATCTTCATATGAATGACTCGATGCAGATGAATATGATCCATATTCTTCACTTTAATCAACTAGTGCTCCATCTGAGTCAACATGCATGCCCACCATTTCAGAGTTCAAATATCTTGTAGATCTACGACTACATTTTGTAGAGTCTCATCTCAGCAGTAGTTGTTCTAGTAGCAATTTCTTCAAAATATTTATGGTCTTCAACCGAAGGGTTCCTCTCTTTTTCAAATTGAAGTCATACACAAGTATGTCAACATCCTCCAATTTTAAGACATATTTTCGGCGACGATTTATATTTGTACCCTTTCTTCTTCTCTTTCTGCAAATTTTTTTTCAACTACCATCATTGGCTTGTACATACCATTTAAAGGGTGGGTACGTGTGGCATACCAATGTACATCAACAACTGTAATATCTTCATTTTCGTTAATGACCTTTATAACCTTGGCAATCCAGAATGGATAGCCAAGTGGATCTTCATCTATTAACACTGCTATCATGCAACCCTCCTTAACATCATGCACAGAACCCCTGTAAAGGTCTTCCATGGCTTCACGTTGTGCACATGATATTCTAGAACCAATATATATTTCTCTTTCCTCTACCTATGGAGAATTAATAATAGCTTGAGACTGTTGTTGTTCAACAATGTGTGTTTCCTCATGTTCATTTGGCATATTTTGTGGCAAAAAAAAGGGGTCTTCAAAAGTGTATCCTCATTTATTGATCTTGAAATCATATCACTTTGATTACTGAAAAAAGACTCCCACCAAACTGAATAAACAACATCGAAGTACTCATATGTATCTCTAATACATCTTTTAATTTCCTCCAGACATTCAAAATAATTTATGTCTCTCTTATGCTTTTGTGCATTATGGAGTTCAACAACTGACTGTAATAACAATATCTTTGATGAATATATTCGACGCTCTGGAATGAACTTCAAAAATGCTAAACGTGACAATAGCCCCCATTCTGCAACAGTTGAATACTTCTTTCCCCATATAAGTGTTATCCCATCAATTTTTTTGATACGAAATTGATGCTGGAAGCTAATGTCGTTAAGTTGTTCAATGCATTTCTCCTCACCATGTGATCCCAAAATAAATCTCCGCATGTCAATAGTTTCTTCCAACACATGAAAAACAGGCTCTGGAATGTACGATTTCTTAATACATTCAACTAATGTTAGGAGGCTCCCAACACCTTTCCTCCTCAATGTTACTAAAAAACGACTGAACATTTGATCAATATGATCATGAGCACACCCAACAAGAAGGAAACCAACATTTATCTTTTTTAAACTTTCCAATTCAACGAGCATGTTTGGATACCCAAAAAGAACTTGATTTTTGTTTTCACGACTTGTGTTGTCTAATTGTACATACAAAACTTCAGCAAGAATACCAGACCAATGAGTAACCACATCATGGATTATAGTTATGGTCAGATTTGCATCATTGTGAATATTTGGAGTTGTGAAGAAAACTCTTGGAAACATCTTCGCATTGAATACCATACAACCAACCAAGTGAAACTGAATGAAATTTTCCTCCTATAATTTTTTTGGCGTGCGGACAAAATCTGGAAGAAGTGTTTTCTTTTGGTCCATACCATCAATTATCAAACCCAAATATTTATTTGGATTATCATAACACTTATTTCGATGTTTATACAACTTTTTCCTTTCACTTGTTTGCTGATTGTGATGCTCTTGAAGTTCTTTGACAACGAAATCTGTACATAAAATAAATGAAACATATGAATAAATATATTTTCATAGTTGAGAACTATCAAATTTTAAAAAACAATGTTTTGAACGCATACCTCTTTCTGCCCCTTGACATTTATCTCTTTTTGCTTTAAGAGAAGCACATGTGCTGCAAACACCCATCCTTGTCTTCTTAAGAATACGAACATTGTTGAATTCGTTTTTCCATACCCTTGTAAAATAAGAATATGTAATAAATTTACCAACTCCTTCAGCAGCTTCTGCATAATCTCTGTATAAGCTGAATATTTCTCGTCTCGAGAAATTATCTGGAATATGTATTGTGTCTTTATTTGGCATACACTCTCCATGCTTTGAAAATAAGTTTTTGATCCATGTCATAGCAGTATTTGCTAATGGCCCAACCTCCCATTTATAACGTACTTCTGAATAATATGTGGGATAATTTTCCAATTTTTCTTGGATTCTTGACAAACGACAATTACCAATTGAATGCAACATTTGGAAAGCCTTTATGCAGAGCAATACATTTCCAATATGATAATCATAACCTGCTAGTGTAGATTTCATGCAACCCATTAAATATGAATTTTGCATGCTTTTATTTTCTTCAAAGCAAAGTTGAAATCCATATGTTTCAAGCAATCCCTTCAACAACATTCACTTGAAATCATATGAACGACGAAACTTCTTTTTGTGAGATATGTTGTCCTCACCCTTGTATAATTGGAATGTTTTGGATTGATATGAAAAGGCCTACTCCTACTCCTAGTTACAATATTTGCTTGCAATGACTTCATCATTCCATCATCCTTTGTAGAAGCAGTTTCATCACCATTAGGAGGAATATAATCCCCACTATCATCATTATCAACATAGTTAAGAAATTCATCAACATCATTGCCTGGAAAATTTCCATTACCATTCTCACTTGAAGAAAACATTTCACAAGAATCATCTACGCTTCTGTAACCCTGACTCAGACGAAATTCTTCACCATCTTGATCCATGCTTTCAAATTCTTCCCTGGGAGGATTCAATTCTTCATCGCCATGAGTGTATTTGAAACGATCACTTAGAGAAAATGCATTATTCAGATATGTGCCTCTAAAAATATCATTTGCAAGAAACTGTTCATCCTCCCCTTCCTCAGTGGTGCTCTCATAATCCTTGGGATTAGGCCTAAGTTGAAGCTTTGAATATGTATTCACTAGAATTTCTTCATCCCGCCCCTCCCCTTCCTCATTGGTTCTCTCATAATCCTTAGGCTTAGGAATAAGTGGATGCCTTGAATCTATATTTATTGGAAATTCTTCATCCCCCCCTTCATCAGTGGTGCTCTTATAATCGTTACGATTAGGATGAAGTGAAAATTTTGACTTTGGAAATTCATCCCCCTCTTCATCAATGGTGCTAGCATAATCCTTAGGATTAGGATGAAGTGGATATTTTGACGCTGCAAATTCTTCATTCCCTCTTCATCAGTGAAACTGGAATAATCCTTAGGATTATGACGAAGTGGATATTTTGACTCTACAAATTCTTCATTCCCCACTTCATCTGTGGTGCTCGCATAATCCTTAGGATTGGGATGAAGTGGATGTTTTGACTCTGGAATTTTTTCATCCCCCTCTTCATCAGTGTTGCTCGCATAATCCTTAGGATTAGGACGGAGTGGATATTTTGACGCAGCAAAATTTTCATTCCCCTCTTCATTAGTGGTGCTGGCATAATCCTTAGGATTAGGAAGAAGTGGATATTTTGACTCTGGAATTCCTCTTCATCAATGGTGTTGGCATAATCCTTAGGATTAGGACGAAGAGGATATTTTGACTCTGGATTTTTTTCATCCCCCGCTTCATTAGTGGTGCTGGCATAATCCTTAGGATTAGGACGGAGTGGATATTTTGACGCTGCAAATTCTTTATTCCCCTCTTCATCATTGGTGTTGGCATAATCCTTAAGATTAGGACGAAGTAGATATTTTGACTCTGCAAATTCTTCATTCCCCTCTTCATCAATGGTGCTTGCATAATCCTTAGGATTAGGACAAAGTGGATATTTTGACTCTGAAAATTCTTCATTCCCCTCTTCATCTATGGTGCTCGCATAATCCTTAGGATTAGGATGAAGTGGATATTTTGACTCTACAAATTCTTCATTCCCCTCTTCATCTGTGGTGCTCGCATAATCCTTAGGATTAGGACGAAGTGGATATTCTTCATCTCCCCCTTCATCAATGGTACCCTCATAATCCTTAGGATTGGGACGAAGTGAAAATTTTGACTTTGGAAATTCTTCATCATGCCCTTCATAATTGTTGCTTTCATAATCCTTAGGATTAAGAGTAAGTGGAATACTTGACTTTCAATTTAAAGAAATTTCTTTTTTTCTGCACCCCATCAATTATGTTCTCATCATCCTTAGGATTACGACCAAGTCAAAATTTTGACTCTCTATTCATGGTGAACGAACTCTTGTTATATTCATCAATCTGAATAGAGTTGTTGTGTGATGAAGATGTTGATGTTGTAGAAAGAAAAAATTCGTTATCAGAAGAACCCATGGCTTTCAAACAAGAAGATGTTGAATGATACAAATGCTTCTCCCAATTGCAATATATAGCTTAAAGACTGAAAATTTCCCTCCCAAAAAATTTCGCGAAAAACTTTCCCTCCAAAATTTTCATTTCAAATATTTCGTACAAAATATTTGTCTAAAATGTATTTAAAAACATTTTAATAAATTGTTTGTGTTGAAATATTTAACCGATATTACTATTCAAAATATCCACAAAATATTCCTATCATGCATGCCTTCCAAACTAAAATAATATTGTTATTTTAATGATTTTAACATTGACTACATGTAAATATTAACTATAATAACTACATGCAAATATTAACTATTTTAACCATAATTAACTACATGTAAATATTTGAAATTTGAAATTTTAAACCCACATTATATTCGTCTAAATTATATTTCAAAGTTTCTTAATAAATTGTTGGTATTGATATATTTCACTATACTTTCTATTCAAAATATCTACAAAAGATTCCTTTCATGCATGCCTTCCAAATTAAAATAATTTTTTTATTTGAATGATTTAACATTGACTATGTGTAAATATTAACTATAATAACTACATGCAAATATTAACTATTTCAATTATAATATTAACTATAATTAACTACATGTAAATATTTTTAATTTTTAATTTTAATCTCATGTTATCTTTGAATGATTTAACATTGAGTACATGTAAATATTAACTATAATAACTACATGCAAATATTAACTATAATTAACTACATGTAAATATTTTAAATTTTAATCCCACATTTGTTAAACAAAACCAATCACAAAATATTCGATATATAATAAGAATCATTGTTTCTATTCATCACATCACATCACATCTTCTCGTTTTTGTTGGAGCAATTTTCTGGAGGTGTTGCGTTGCCATGGTAACTTTGTGGAGGCGTTGCATTCACATTGGAGGCGTTGTGTTGACATTGGTAATTTTGTGGAGGGGTTGTGTTCACATTGGTAACAAGAGTTTTTTCGCATTTCAAAGGTTAGTTTCCTTCTATTCTGTCCATTTAAAGATGATTTTGGGGAAAATCTGTTTTTTTCTATGGTTTTTGTGTTCAAAAACAATTTTTTTATGGTTTTTAGATTCAAAAACCATAATTTTTTAATATTTTTTACTAAAGAAAATGGGAAAAAAACTCATTTTTCTAGGGTTTTTAGGACATAAATTTACTCTTTTTTTTTTTGGGACGGTTGATGGGTTTCTCTCTAAAAAAAAAAAAAACCTACAACTATGCACATAAAAAAGTTATATTTAGTCTATTTATTTATTTATTTATTTCTCTCTCTAAAAGTGCAACTAGAAAAAATGAAAAAAGATTTTATTTTATTTTTATTTTTTTATTTTTTTTATACATGAAAATTTATTTTGAAAAATATTATTAGATATTTTATTTATTTTTTAATTTAAAGGAGAATAGATAGTTTTAGTTTATATTAAACATATTTGTTTTTTCTTAATATAAATATACTGGTGGTTTCATTATTTAAATTGTTCTTTTTAATGTTTATTTGAGTTTTTATTTTTATTTTATTTTATATTTAAATTTTATTTTATTTTTAATTTTAATTTTTAATTTTAATTTGTTGTTGTTGTTGTTTCTTTTAAACACACACACACACACACACACACATATTAAACATATACTTTCTTAAAAAAGGTTTTTTACTGCTGCGCTGCGAACGTGACCTAGCAGCGCCGCCTCTGCTCTTTGCTCTCTGGGTTCAGCTCCAATGGAGGCCGGTGGGGGTGCCGAACCTGCCCCTCCCCTACCCGAACTGATTGCACTATTCAATTTATATGTACCGGTATTGTATTTTGAAAAGAAAGACTGTTGTAAAACATTAAATGAGTTTTTGCAACTAATTTCTCTAAACAATATAATCATAGCTGGAGATCTAAATTTAGTAATGAATGAAAAATAAAAGAGAGGGGGCAGGAACAACAAGGATAAGATGATCCAGGTAGTAGAAGACATGATACAACAATGGGATTTATTGGACTTTAAACCAAGAAAAGGGCTCTATACCTGGACAAATAACAGGACAGGGGAAGACCATATATCCGCCAAACTGGACAGGTTCTTGGTCCAAAGCACAATGTTGATGGAAAGGAAGCTTATCTCATCAACCATCCTTCCAAAGCTCACCTCGGATCATAAGCCCATCCGGCTAATGCTTGAGGAGGAAGAGAATTTGGGGCCAATCCCATTCAGATTTAGCCCTATGTGGAATGGAAAGAGCGGCTTTGTAGAGATGGTCTGAATGGCATGGAACACCTCAGTCAATGGCTCTCCCAATTATGTATGGGAACAAAAATTAAAATTAACAAAAAAGGCACTCAAGGAATGGAGTAAACTTCCAACAAATACACCTAAAGACCAAAGCATCGAGGCAGTGCAACACTTGGAAATTATTCAAAGTGAAATGGACACAATTGATATAAACAAAACATAATTAGAAAAGGAGCAAGTAGCCCAATGCAAAACATTCCTCTCCTTCATAAATGAAGAAGAGTATTGGAGACTAAAGTCCCGAAGTCTCTGGCTGGAAGCTGGAGATGGAAACACGTCATATTTTCATCGACAATGTAGAGCTAGACTCTCCAGGAATCACATCTCAGAGATCACTTCCTCTGATGGGAGGCTCTGCAAAGGAATATAACAGATAAAATCTGCTACAATATTACATTTCCATCATCTTTACAGCAAAGAGAAAGAGGACTGTGAAGAAGATAAAAAAGAATTCCTGAAGAACATTCTAGCATTGGTCACCACAGAGGACAATACAACATTATTGAAGCAAACAAATGAAGAAGAAATCAACAATATAATTTGGTCCAGGAATCCAGACAAAGCCCCTAGGCCAGATGGGTTCACTATTCACTTCTATAGGATATGCTGGGATATAATAAAAACAAATCTAATTAGAATGTAAAAGGATTCTTGAAGAAAGCAAAAATGGGGGGTAGCACCAACTCAACATTCCTTGCTTTAATCATGAAAGAGACAAACCCCTCCTCCTTTGATAGGTTCAGACCGATCTCTTTGTGTAATGGCTCATATAAAATTAACGCAAAACTTCTTGCAAATAGAATAAAGCCACTGCTGAGCAAACTCATATTAGATTCGCAAGGGGGCTTCGTCAATGGGAGACATATCCTAGACAATGTAATCCAAGTCTAGGAAGCCATGCATTCCAGCAATCTTAGAAAGGAGAAAGGTATGCTGATCAAGTTAGACATGGCTAATGCCTTCGACAGAGTCAAGTTGTCCTATCTATATCAAGTTCTAATCTCCTTTAGATTTGATCAAGAGTTTGTAAATCTGATCCAGGCATGCACCAGTAGTCCATGGATAACGCCTTTGGTAAATGGGAGGCCAGCTGATTTCTTCCAAGTCACGAGGGGGTTGAGACAAGGATGTCCCCTTTCTCCATTCCTCTACATCTTAATGGCAGATACGTTGAGCAGAAAGCTGGAGCTTGATATGATAACAGGAACAACCCTAGTTTTAAAAATAACGAAGGACCTTAAAGCAATAAACCATGCACTGTTTGCGGATGACTCCCTCATGCTGGGAGGAGCTTCAACTAGAATAGGCTCTGCATACAAAAATACTCTTCAAGCATATTGCAAAGCATCTGGAGCTCTAATCAGTGTAAGGAAAAGTGCAGTATATAGCTGGAATATAGAGGAGGAAGAAACTCAAAACATAGCAAGCAACTTGGGGTTTAATGGATACACAAAATGGGAAAAAAATCAACTATCTTGGATTGCCACTAACACTGGGCACAAATAGAGTCAATCTGTGGGAAGGAGTAATTACAAAAATCAGAGGCAAAATCGCTGCATGGGGTGGCCAATGGCTAACTCATGGAGGAAAATTAACCCTTATAAAATCAGTGTTGTTATCTCTGCCAATTTATCAAGCGTCATACCTGATGGCACCCAAGTCGATCTCAGGACAGATTAATAAAATCATGAGGGACTTTCTGTGGCAAGGAGGCAAAGGAAACCAGAGAAAATTTCATCTGGTGAAATGGGAGATAGCAAAGCGAACTTTGAAGGAAGGAGGCCTTCAAATTCGAGATCTGGACTTTGCCAACATATCTCTGGGATGTAAAATACTCTGGAAACTTCACAATGACCCCAGTCATCCCGTCAACACAGCTCTGAGGCATAAATACCTACCAAATGCAAAACTACGAAACTTGCAGAACGCAAACAACAAAAAGAGCTCGCTATTATGGCAATTATGTATTAAAGGGAAACGTTTTTTCACCCGGAATTTATATCGTATCCCAGGGAATGGGAAACGCGTCAAGCTGCTGACTGATAGTATAATGGGCCACTCGCCTTTAGCCACACAAGATGGCCTGCATGAGATATGTGCGTTTTTATAAAACAGAGGGGACAAGATGCTCTACAACATCTCAAAGTGGAACGAGTCTGGGTTCTGGATTGATTGGGATTTCAAAGATATCCCAGCTCACCTAATGCAGCAAACAGAATTGCTCAAACAGGAACTTCGTGAGGCTACCCCAGTGCATAAATCAGAAAAGGATAAATGGAGATGGGGACCTACAGGAGCATATACCTCAGTCAAAGGCTATGAATTGATGCAAACACACAGAGACCGAATTCATCCAGAAAGTTTTGGAAAGAGGTATGGGATCCAATGGCGCTGCCCAAGGTAAACTTCTACTTCTGGACACTAATGCATAGAAAGATCCTGATCGGTGAAAACCTTATGAAAAGAAACATTGCAGGTCTGCATAAGTGCACACTTTGTGAAGAAGACATGGAAACCATGGATCATTTATTTTTTGAATGTCCATATGCAAACAGAGTTTGGACCCACACTCTTCAAGGATTAAAGGCTATAATCCCCTCTAAAACTTCAGTTGTGGACTTATTCCTCTCATGGAAAGAGCACTACTCGTTGCTCTCCCTAAACTCATCATGGGCCAGAATCTGGATCACTCTCCTCAAGCTAGTGTGTTGGAAGCTATGGCTAGCTAGAAATGAGAAGATATTTAACAATGTAACTTGGACCCCCAACATGGTAGCAGCAAAAGCAAAAGGACTCCTTCTAGAAATTTTGAATTCTCAGGAAATCAAAGAGGACAATTCGATGCAGCGAGAGCAAAAGAATTGGCTTGACACTCAAGCATTCATCCAACGGATACACAACATAGAAAAACCCCTCAGAAATCCTGAGTGGAGGCTAAGAGAAAAGGATGAAGCTTTTCAGAATTGGTGGAGGAAGCAAGGAATAACAACAACATTTTTTGACGGTGCCTCTAAAGGTAACCCCGGGACAGCAGGAGCTGGAGGACTCATATACTCTTTTGATGGAGGCATCAAAGAAACCTTCAGTTGGGGTCTAGGACAACGAAATAACAATCAAGCAGAAATCCTTAGCTTGATAAAAATATTCCAAATAGCCAAAGAAAGAGGACATCAAGAGCTGCAAGCATTCAGAGACTCAGAAATCCTGATCAAAATAATACATACGCAAGGCCAATTCAATGAAGTTGGTTTAAATAAGAATCTGCAAAGGCTGAGATACCTTCTCCAAGACTTCACTTCCTTCAAATGCTATCACATTCTCAAAGAATCAAACAAAGAGGCAGACTTCTATGCCAACAAAGGCTGCCTCTTGGCCCAAGGAGACCTTAGCACAAATGGCGGAGATCCAGAAACAATCTGTATACCATGAAAATAGAAAAATTGCTGGAAACAGAAAATTTAAAAGAATTGCACTGAAAGATGTAAGGCTGCGGCCATTCGGAGTTCTCTACTAATAAAATCCATACCCGTTTCAGTTAAAAAAAAAAAAAAAAACATATGCTTTTTTTTTTCTTTTTTTTTTAATAAATTTAATTTAAAATTGTATAGTATTATTTTTTATATTAAACAACAATTGTTTTTTTTATTACAATGGTTTTGGTTTAAAAAAAAAAAAATATTATATGCATTTTTTGTTTATATTATAAAACACACACACACACACACACACACACACACACACACACATATATTTATTTATTGTTTTTTTTTTAATATATATTTTAAATTTTAAATTGAATAGTTGATAATGATGGTTAACATCCACTAAGACCAATCTTTGGTCTATCGGACCTAAAGAAAAGAGTTATTTAATTTGATTTAAGATTTTATTCCTATGCTCAAAAAGCTTGGAGACAAGCCTCCCCAGCTCACTATAATTTTGACATCTTAAAAGGCTAGGAAGGTCAGTATTGCAACAAAGATTATGAAATTGAGCTCTAATGTGGTTGTATGCGGGGCAGTCTAAGAGGAAGTGATTTTCATTCTTTATGTTCATATTCTCACAGAGATGATAGATCATTTCCATCCATGGTGTTTTAGGAACTGTCCAACGACCTGTTTCACTATGGAGCTCATGAGAGTTCGTTCTAATCTTGGCTATATTAATTTTCTTCTTTGAGTTAGTTAAAACAGAGAGATACTTTTGATCTTCTAAGGTGGGGTTGATGACCTCCTTATAATACCTTAATTTTATTTTAGCTGCTACATCTTTCACACACCACATTTTTTCTTTAAACTTAGAAGTAACAATTTTTTTAATGTTATTGATGTTTTGCAATGCAACATTCTCGTCGATCTCCCAATGGTTTAACTAGGCCCTGGTGTCTTTATACCAACCTCGTTTAAGCCTCAGGTGGTTTTGGCTGGAATTTGAAGCTAGCTTAGGAAGTCTATGGTCTCGTATGCTATTGAGCTTATGCTTGTACAACAGAAGCCTAGTCATAGCTAGGCTCTCGATAGGGGAAAGACCCACTTCTATAAGGAGAATGGGATAAGGTGTATTGCTTTTAATTTTAAGGTTATACGTTATAAAACGTTTCTATATTTGCTCAATATTTCTCGAGGATTCTCTAGAGATGCTGCAACCCCAAACCTCACATCCATATAAGATAACAGAAGTGACTAAAGTTTCAAAGAGGAACTTATTTCTATCCCACATTACGAGGTTTATCGTTTTACAATTATTTTCAAGACCAAAATAAGCTTTCCACCCCCCACTAATCCTTTTATGAATGCTATAGTTCCAGTTGAGGTTGTGATGAATATCAATTCCTAGGTACTTGTAAGAAGACACATCCTCCAAGTTACTATTGTCATACATAAAATTAGTGTAAGTGTCCTTGGATTTGATAATCATAACTTTTGTTTTGTCAGTGTTAACAGACATACCCATGGTAGAGCACAAATCCTTAAGAAGTCTAAGTTGCTTATCAAGATCAGATGGGCACCTTGCAAGAAGAACAATATCGTCAGCATAGAGAAGAAGGATGGTGACTATTCTAGCTAAGATCATGCCAGCACATCCTGCTTCCTCTAAACAACCTTCTAGCTTGTTGATGTAAATGCCAAATAGGGTAGGGGAGAGGGGGCAACCTTGTTTAACTCCGATATTACACTTAATATCTTTCGACCACCCCTCATTGCTCTTTAACTTGGCAATTACATTCTCGTATAACCTTATAGCAGTCGCTCTTAGCTCGATAGGAACATTTAGCTCTTCTAATCTATTCCATAGGTTATTTCTAGGAACTGTATTGAAAGCCTTTCTAAACTCCACAAAGCAAGAGAAGAGATTGGATTTATCATTGCGGCATTCTTCCACAATGATCCTAAGCGTAATGAGGTGGTCCGTTATTGAGTGCTGCCTTCTAAAACCCACTTGGCCTTTAGCCCACTTACCTTCACTTTCAAGCCAAATGCTCAACTTCTTTTCCAAAATAATACCATATAACTTGGCTAAGAGAGGGCTGATCATAATTGTTCGATAAGTAGAGGGGTTATTTGTATCCCCACTTTTAAAAATAGGGATAATGAGGCTCTGAGTCCAAGGTTTAGGGAACTCTTGCTTGACCGCTTGGTTGAAAAGCTTGTGGATGTGGGGGATGAGGACTGGACCTCCAATTTTTAAGATTTCTGCCTGGTAACCTTCAATGTCTTTAGATTTCCCATTTGCTAGGCGTTTAACCCCAAAATCAATGTCTTCTAATGAGAAAACTTCTCTCGTTGTGAGTAGGGTTTCAAAATCCCTGGCATTTGGAGATTCATAAAGCTTTTTAAGATAAGAATTCCAGTCGTGTAAAGCAATTTTATTATTATCTTTAGTTTTCCTAGTTAGAATATGCCTCCAGAATTTCTTAGGAGCCACCTTAGAGAGGTGTAAGAGATTCTCTTGTCTTTTATGAATATATTTCCTTTTTTTCCTTTTAGTTAGGGCTTTGTAGATTTTTATCTTGTTAATTTTGAGAGACTCATCAACAACTTCCTTAATTGTTCTCCTCGCACTTTTACAATCTTTGTCATACCATGGGTTGGTTTTCCTATTTCTTTTATTACTTGAGACTTCAATTGAAAACTTGTTAATAGAATATGAGAGGATTGTAGTAAAATTATGATAGAGGTCATCTATGTTGTCTATACTAGATAAAGGAAGCAAATTAGTTTTTAATTCATTTAGAAAGAGGTCGTTTTTATTTCTATCAAAGATCAAGTTCTTTTGACTATAAGGATTATCTTCTATGGGATCTCTATGCATGACAAAATTGAGAGTTATGAGTTATATATTATATATTAAACAATAATTTATTATTATTATTATAATAATTTTATTTAAAATTAAAAAAATAAAATAAAAAATAAAATAAAATTTAACGTTTTTATATATGTTTTGTATTTTAAAAATAAAAACCCTCCATGGCACCGCCTGGCCGGCCTCCGGCCCCCGGCTGGGCGGAGGTGGATTCCGCCCAGCCAAGGAGAATCGACCTCCGTCCAGCCGGGGGCCAGAGGCCAGTTGAGCAACCCTCCACAGCGTCACCTAGCCCCCGACGAGCGCAAAAACAATTTTTTATTTTTTTTTATTTTTTATTTTTATTATTATTTTTATTAAATAAAAAATAAAAAATAAATTATTATTTTTAAATATAAATATATTATGTTTTTGTTTTGAAATATTTAATATAAATTGCTTTAAAATTTTAAAATATATGTAATGTTTTATATATAAGTTTTATTTATTTTTTAAATATATAATTTTAATATTGATATAATATAAAATTTTAATTTTAAAATTTATTTTTAGTTATAATTGTAAACTAAATAATAATTTAAACTTTAAAATTGACTTTTTAGTTTTAATTGTAAACTAAATAACAATTTTAAAATTTAAAATTTATTTTATATTTAAAATTTTTAAAATTTAATAAATAGTGTATATATCAATATTTCAAAATAAAATTATAAAATTATAAAATGAAATTTTAAAATATAATAAAACATTATAAGTTTTAAACTTAAATTTAAATTTTAAAATATATGCTTTAATTATATTCATTATATTAAAAAATTTAAAATTTAATTTATTAATTGTATATTTAATAAAACAAAACAATTAAAACTAAAACAAAAAATTAACATTAATTTCTTTTCTTTTAATTTTCTCTTTAGCTTAAAAAAGGTAAAAAAGCAAATTTAAACATTAAATTTATTTTTTTAAATATTAAACATAAACTTAAGTTTAATTTATTTTATTTTTAAATTGTTTTATACAATTTAAAACAAATTTTAATTTTTTTATGATGATGATGGTGATGGTTAACGTCCATTGAGACCAAATTTGGTCTATCGGACCTATAATTTTCTTAGTTCTTAATTGTCTTACTTCTTGTCTTTCTTGGGGAGATTGGTGTTGTAGCATTCTTTTTCTTCTCTACGGTCTTCCAACTTCCTTTATCTTACCCCTCCTTCATCTCTTCTGATTTTTGGGACACTGGTGTCTTATCTTCGGGATCTGGGAGATCTGCTTTGCTGCCAAATGAAGATTTCTTTTGCGCGGTATTCAAATCCTCATAATTGTATTCAAAAAATATTATATAGATATATATACATATATCTAAATATCTTTTTTTATTATTTTGTTTTTAAATGAAAAAATATATAGTTAATTTTATTGGTTTATTTTCAGTTTATTTAGTTTTACAAATAAATTTTGTTTATTTATTTATTTTATAGACATTATTTTTTGGTAAATTTTAAATTTATATTGGCAAACTTAAAAAAAAAATTTGATTAACTAAGTTATGTGTTTTCTCATTAACTTATATATATATATATATATATATATATATATCTTTTTATCAGGAAAATGGCATCAAAAAATATTTCTGTGAATGTTTCTGCACCTAGGGCAGAAACTCACAAATCTAAAGTTGCAGCTGGATGCACTATGGATACAACTCCCAAATCTAAAGCTGCAGTTGGATGCACTATGGATACTGATGTATGCAATAAGGACATTGTTGCACACACTGATAAAAGTCAAGCAAGTGGCCCACCAGGTTCATTAAAGATTATTTATGATTGGAAGAACGCCGAGGAAATAAATAAAATTGATTTCTCATGGTATCTTGAAGACAATGAAATGGAGGTTGATATACACATATATCTGGTTTGTGGTATGATTGACTTAATGAACCAAATGAAGTGATGGACAGAGTACGAGACATATGTATGGTCTCGAATACAAACATTATTTATGTTCTTGCAAGGATGCCTAATAAACGTGACAAAGTTAGATATCATCTATCAAAGGTCAAGTATGACACAAATGAAATATCTACAAAGTTGTCTGAAGAAATCTCAAACAACATTGCAAATAACATTGTAAGTATACTTATTTATATTTCTGCTATGCATTATTGTAAGGATCATTCAATTTTTTATAAATTATTGATCATTGACATGTTTTATTTTGTTTCATAGGATTTTGTTTCGAGTCTTTCAAACATATTCAAAGGTATTTATTTTATGGAGCCAAATGTTATTACTGTGATCAACACTTTCCACATAGACAAAGTAGAGGAAAGGAGATTGAAGCAAAGATTAGTTCGTGACAGTGCAATAGTACAAAGAGGGAATCAACCAAGAGTCACTAAGGTGGGTCAATTTAGTAAACCTAAACATGTTGCTTTTGAAGATATGGAACATGAAACTGAAAATTATGATAGAATTAGTGAGGAGGAGATTAGAACTGTTATGCAAAAGGAAAAAACAAATCAAACACCAAAAAGAAAAATGGCCAAATATGTCTCTCTTTTACCTGATGATGAAGAGCTTGTTTATAAAAGAACTGATATGTTAACCAATAAGAAGAGGAAATCAAATATTGTTCAAATTGTAAAAGTCATGAGCAGTAGTGAAAAACAAACTGAAAGCTATAAAGGAAGCAGAGAAATCATAACACCAGGTGTTGAGTTAGAGGATGGCATTATTAAAACAAAACAAAATTCCATTTGATATGAGTTGAGAAAGAATAAATTAATTCTTGGTGACCAAACATTTGAGCTTAATGTCAGCCAATTTTATAGGCTAGAAGAAGGACAATCTTAATATCAAATTAGAAAGACCCATCACCTACATGTATATAATCTGAAAACATTGTTCAGGTTCAATCCATATGCGCATGTGATGGATTATGTGGTTCTTGTTGATCCACGTCAGGTTCCCAACAAACATGCATATGACAAGACAAAATATTTTGATTACAAATATTACATAATTGGAGGGAACGATTCGGTAAAGGCTAAAAGACAGTTGATTGAAGAATATTCCAATAACTATCTTTTGCAAACAGTGAAATGCATCATTTACGTTGGCTTAACAGAAATAGAATCAAAGTTATTGGCATGGGATCATAATGCAGATGATGAGTACAGAATGAAAATGGCTTTCATCCAAAGGGTCATATTTATTCATAATGAATTCATAGAAAAATGTGGTGGGGATAAGACACAAGCTAGTCTGACATTTCGGAAGGAATGTTTAATGGAAACAGGTTATCAAATTGATGAAAAAATCAAAGCAAAAGATGGAAAAATGCATTCAAATATATTCAGAAGCATGGATAACATTTTTTAGTTGGCATTTAGAACTGGGGATATATGGGATTTGATTGATGAGTTTTTTGAGCGGTGGGAGAATATTTCCATAAAAAATCAGAAGGTTAAAAAGAGTAAACCCATAATATGTACCAACAGTAAGATAGATCTTGAAATGAAGCAACTTCCATAGGATATGACTATCACACCTTGGAGAACAATGCAAGGTGTGAATGATGAGAAACTAGTCAAATCAGTACTAGTCCGTGTGAAGTCGGGTGAATTATCAATGGATGAAATGTGTGCATAATTTCAAAAGTAAGTTTCTTGAATTATTTTTTATTTTCCTTTCATTATAATTTTCTTTTAAATAAAACATAATGTTGTTGGTAGAATTTGTTGTACATGTCATTATATTAACAGTTTTAACTTTATTTATTCAGTGAGAAGTTTTTTATGAAAATACAAGAACATATGGTTAAAATGTTGAATGAAGACAATTGGGATGATGTTGTGGACCACTACCGAGAAGCAAGTTCTACAACAACACTTAAAGATTTTTATATTGCATTCTATAAGGTATGTTGATTTATACATTCATTTTATTCAGATTTAAACTATTTTTATTTTAAATATGCCCTAGTTATTGCAGATATTCCTCATGGTTTCAATTTCCTAGACATTGAATATGATAGTGAACCATATACTTATCAAGCTTTTAGTAAAGTGGTTACGGGTTTTCAAGAAGTGACAACATCACCACTTTGGCGATTTGTGACATTTCATTCAGACACAATTTGCAATGTTATTAACAAGCTTCAAGGGAAAAACAAACTCAAGGATGCAACTTACATGGTAAGACTTTGAAATTGTATGTTTGATTACTATTAATTTTTTTTATTTATGTACAATTTAATTAAAATTTTACTATATTATGTTACAGGTAAAAGTCAAATATTGTTTTTTTTCCGAAGATCAGCCTATTATAAATGATTGTGAGTTCATCCATGTTGAATGTTGGACAAAAGAGGATAGCTATAAGTGTATTCTTATGAATCGAGTAGATGGAAAGAGTCATAGTCAAGTATTGGTTTATTATGTAGTGGCAGGAAAACTAACATATGAGGATAAAGATGCAAAAGAGGATATCGTTAACATTTACCAAAAATCGCAAGCATTGATTAACTATTTTATAGATCTATATTCAAATGAAGGAGATTGGGTTTTGGATTTATTCTCAGGTTCAAGTAAGTTTTATTATACAAATTTGAATTTAAATATTTTATTTTTTAATTTTTATGTTTTTATACTAATTTTCTTATTTTTTTCTTTTGTGCTTGATGATTAGGTACAATACTAGCATGTTGCCTACCAAAAAGAATAAATTGCATTTCCATTGAGAAAGACCCAGTGCAATGCAAATTTATTCAACAAAGAACTAACGCTGTTCAATTCCTTCCAGATACGAAGCAAGAAGTTGGTTTGAGGAAAGGGAATTTTAATGAATCAGGTGTGGAAAAAAAACAAAGAAACCTCAACCACCATTATATGGAGTGATTGGAAAGGGACACTTTGGAAGATTTGCAGACATGAAAGATCCATTAGAAGATGAAAATGACCAAAATGAAGCAGAAAATGTTGTAGAAGAAGACATCAATGATGTTCTAGAAGATGTTGAACATGGATTAGTTGATATTGTTGATGATCTTTAAGTTATGCTTGCAAATAAAGCTTGGTTTTGAGATCTATTAATAAATTTTACTTGTAATGTTTAGAATTTGATATTTTATGAGAAGAATCCTTATTTTTTGCAAAAAACATGTAATTACTATTATTTTTTGACAAAAAATTCAATAAAAATGCTATTTTCTTAAGTTTTTTTGTTAATATTTTCCCAAAAAATTAGTTTATTTAACATGTTTTTATTAATAAAAAGTTTGTAAAAGTGTATTTTTTTCATTCTATTTATATTAAAAATTTGTATTTTTTGGTCATATGGTTCAAAATATTGGTTTTTTAGCGACAATTTTTATTTTATTTTTTTAAAAAGTAAATTAGGAAGTTCTATTCACATTCAACACAAAAACTTAGATTACATCGTAGCCGTAGAGAGGCGAAATCGCAGACAAGCATATGGAAGCAGAAGATTCATTTGTTTGATGCACTTGGGTCTCGCCCTCTGGGAATGGGAATACAGGGAGATTGCAAATGTCAAAAAAACATAAAATGATCATACATTGCAGTTCTGGTTAAAAGGCATTGAGGCCTCGAACAAAGAGTAAAAAAAGAAGGCATATCTCAAGAATCAGGAGAATTAGAGGCCTGGAGAGTGTTGTGGCTCAGCGTCGTCAGTCAAGAAGTCATCCACACTTATGGGCCTGTCGGGTGTCCCCTCATCGGAGCATAAGATCTGGCGTCGGTTGGAGGACGGTCTGACACCTGGGCAGTCTGGCCTGGAGGAGCGCAGAGCCATGGGAGCTGCCTCTTCTTCCTTGGGGAGCTGGTGGTGGTGGCGCGTAGCAGACCAGCTCTTCAGGAGAGCATAGTGGGGAGAGATCCTGTCAATGAACCACATATGGTGTACTTCGCTTACATACATGACGAATTTCTCCGTTAAGGAGTCAATTTTGCGTTCCATAACTTTGTTGTGGTCATTCTGGTCCTGGAGGATGATAACAAGGAGATTTTTAGTGTGGAAATGTAAGTCGATGGCCCTGTTGTACAGGTTTTCTCACGGTCTGGTGAAACCGGGATGCAGCGGAACGTTGCATCAACCACCTCAGATGACGTATTTCTGTGAAGAATGTGGGATATGTTCTCCAAGTCGGCGATGTGCCTTAGCATGTCCTGGCTAGTAGTGGCAACATAAGTGCTGGCGGAGTTCTTGGCTACGGTTTCGATGCGGGTGACAGGGGGACGGGAGTTGCTAGCCCAATGGGCACCATGACTATGGCAGGAAAGGGGAGGAGGGTGAGCTCTGCGAGGGGCCATGGGGGCGGGGAAAGGCAGAGTAGGGGAGGGAGACACGAAGGAATGAGAGGGAGAATAGTGAAGCGCCAACTTCTGGGGAGATAAAGTGGTGACAAGCTCAGTGAGAGGAGTAGGCAGGAATGAGGAACAATCGAGGGTAGAGGGGAAGATATAGGCAGGGGAGAGGTGAGGCGGACAAGGGGATCCGTTGGGTAGCGTGCCAAATGCGTTGTCTTCATCATGCAGGAAATTAATGAGGCGAATGGGAGTGTACTGCTGAGAGCAGGTTGCAGGAGTGCCGAAGGTGGGATTCGTGGGGAGGGTGGCGAGTGTGATGGTCATGAATACTGATTTGAGAGGGGGAATCAAGGGAGTGGCCAGGCCGACCTGTTGTGAGTCCAAGAAGCTGATGCAGATGCATTCATTTTTGAAAAATGGCACAACGATGGAGTCCCAGGCTACTGAAGTTAGTCAGTTGATGTCGTTGATGCCGGTGTTGGCCAGAAAATCCGCAAGCTTGTTATATTTTTTGCCTAACAACCAAGAAGGAGATGCCCCTGACATTTTCAATGTTGTGTTTAATTTTTTGTAGGGTTTTTTTTATGCACCAACAGTAAGAGACTTGGTGGACACTGCGACCCTATTGGATTTTCCGACAGTCTTGGGTAGAAATAGTGGAGTCCCCTTCAACAAGGAGGGGCCAAAAGTTGTGATGGCTGGGAAAGTCGAGCTCGTGAGCTAGGGCCTGAAGTTCAGCTACATTATTGGTGGTGTGGCCAAGGTTCCCGTAGTAGATCCAAAGAATTTTGCCTTCGTGGTTGCGAAAAAATCATCCAAAACCCACATTGCCAGGATTGTATTTAGAAGCACCGTCATAGTTTAGCTTAATAATGTTGGGTTCGGGAGGGTGCCATTTGGGCTCCGGCAAGGAGGCGAGAGAAGGAGAGGGGTTAGAGGGCAAGAAGAGGAGAGAGAGGTCAAGAAGGGAGAGGATGCGACATTCCTCCTTCGCCGGGGGGGGGGGAGGAGGGATCAGGGAGTTTAGCAATGGAGGCAAATTCTCTTAATGTCTACTTGATAGAGTGGAGGACATGTTCTTCTCTTTTTTCCAGGTTTTTGAAGATACGATAATTCCTTTCTTTCCAAAGGGCCTAACATATGCTGATAGGAAGAAGGTTCCAGGCCAAGTTGATGAGAGGCTGGGAGGAGAAGGAGGTTCTCTAGAGGTTGAGGGAGAGGAGGATGAAGGAGGGGTCTCGATCGGAGGCTTTGAAGGCAACAAAAAAACAAATTCCAAATGTTGGAGGCGAATTGGAAATCGTTTAGCAAATGATTGGAAGTTTCTGAATTAGTTTTGCAAAGAGTGCAGATGGATGGACCGATGAAACCTTTTTTTGGAGATTGTCCCAGGTCAAAAAAAATTGGTGCATGACAAGCTAAATAAAGAGAGTAATTTTAGGCCATTGATTATGATTCCAGAGCCTACTCCATTTACTTTCTAGGGGGATGGGGTTGGGGTCGGATAGGAGACCATAGGCCTCTTTAATATTGAAGTGCCCTGTTGCATTTGAACCCCATCTAAGCTTGTCCGACTCCTCATCCTTTTGAATCTATCTTTGATGAAGCTCTTCTGCAAGGATGACACAATTCTGAGGGTGATTTTTCTGAGCCAATGCAGAGGAGTCAAGCCACACCCTCCAGTCGGTGTTGTCCTCGATTTTCCAGAAGTCTTTAACGAAAGTATTGTTGAGTCTATCCATGTGCGGTTTTATGGGAAGGAAAATGTCTGTGTTGAGAATGGGGCATTGATCCCAGACATCATCCCAGAACAAAGCATTCTCGCCATTGAGCACTTCCAAGAAACAATGATTCAGAATGAGAGCTCTGTTGTCCCATGCCTGGTTCCAGATCGGGGAGCCTTTGAGATTGCCTAAGAGTCTGTTTAGAGAGTTTGGATGATGAGTGGGAGCATACTTAGCTTTCCATATTTTGGCCCAGGAGGTGGTGGGATTAGTGATCCAACGCCACCAGGTTTTGGCCCCCAGGACTTTACCAAGAAGGTTTAGATCTTTGAGGCCGAGACCCCCCGCTTTTTTGGGCTTGCAAATTTTTCTCCAGGAAACCAGCACCCATTTACCTTTGTTCACCTTGCCCTTCCATAGGAAGTCCCTTTGGATTTTTTTTATTTGGTTTGAGATGGATTTAGGGGTCGCAATGGCCGAGTATTGGTACTGAGGGATAGCTTTGAGAATCGAGCGAATAAGGACAAGTCTGCCCCGGTAGGTTTAGAGATCTGAAGGTCCAGTTGGAGATCTTTTTTTGCAGTCTAGTGACTAGGGATTCCCAGTTACCTTTGGAAAGGGGTTTATCAGTAAGGGGAACACCCAGATACTTAGAGGGAAAGGAACTAAGCTAGAAGCCTAGAATGCAGTCAATGTTTAACTGAATGGCTTGGGAGGTATTGAGGAAAAAGAGCTTAGATTTGGTGTTGTTGACAGAGGTGCCGGAGGCTAGAGAAAAATCATTTAGAATAGTCTAGAAGGCAAGGGCTTCTTTAACGGTGGGAATGCCCACAAGGAGCGTGTCATCCTCAAATTGCTGATGGGTGGTAGGGGGGTTAGAGGGATAAATTTTAAGACCATAGACATGACCATTTGTAGAGGCAGCCGTAATGGAGTGCCCCAGACCTTCTGCCATGACAAAAAAGAGGAAGGGAGAAAGAGGGTCACCTTGTCTAATGCCATGAGAAGGGTTGATGATGGCCAAGGGAGAGTCATTGAGGAGGATGGAAAAGAAAGCCCCCGAGACTAAGGCCATTATCCATTTGATACTATCTTTGTTGAAGCCAAAGGCGGCCATCATTTTTCTAATGTAGTTCCAATTAATTTTTTCAAAGGCTTTGGACATGTCCAATTGGATAAGCATGCCTAGTTTGTGCTGATCCTTGAGGGAGTGGATAACTTCCTGAGAGAGGATGATGCTATCCAGAATTTGCTTGCCTTCAACGTAGCCTGCTTGGTGGGGGGAAATGAGCAGGGGTAGGATATTTTTGATACGATTGGCTAGGACTTTGGAAATGATCTTGTAGATAACATTGCAGAGGGAAATTGGCCTAAACTGGTCGGGGGAATTTTCTTTGTCAAATTTGGGGATGAGGGCAAGGAAGGTGGCATTGAAGGATTTGAGGATAGATTTTCTGATACGAGATTCTTCGACCAGGTCATAGACTTCATCTTTGATTAGGGGCCAACAAGCCTTGTAGAAGTCTATAGTGAAACCATCTGGTCCAGGAGCTTTGCCATTGGGCATTGATTGGACTGCTTCCTCCACTTCAGCCATAGTTATCTTTTTTAGCAGCATCTGGTTATGCTCTCTGATCAATATTGTGGGGATGTTTCTTGTTATTTTTCCCCTGTTCTCCTCATTGTCATTGTTGGATTCAGTGAGGATGGCGCCAAAGTGTTGATTGAGCTCATCTTCAATCTCAGAGTGATTGCGAAGGATGAGGCCCTACTGGTTTTTGAGACTAAGAATTCGATTGTATTTTCTATGTTGAATCATTGACCTGTGGAAGAAAGTATTATTCTTTTCTCCATCTTTGAGCTAGCTGAATCTGGACTTTTGCCTCCATAGAGTTTCTTCCTGGGCAGCTCGTTCGTCCCAATTTTTTTGAAGCTTGAGTTCCTCCTTCTTGTTTTTCTCTATCATCCCCTGATTGATGATATTCTATTGAAGGGCTTTCATTTTTATTTCAATTAGCTTTATTTCAACTATTATATCTCCAAATGTTTGTTTGTTCCAGACTTTGAGTTTCGATTTAATAAGCTTTAGCTTTTGCTGGAATTTGTACATTTTGTTGCCCTGGGAAGGTAGGGGAGAATACCACCACTCCTTCATTTTGTCCTTGAATTTTGGTGATTGATCCAGAAAGCTTCAAAACTGAAGGGAGTGTTTTTGGGGCTTTCTGAAAGCTTGATATAGAGAACAATGGGCTAGTGATCTGAACCTGCTTGAGGGGCTATGCTTGCTTCCGTTTCCAAGGAGCAGAGGAAGAGGTTCTCTAGAAGGAGAAATCTGTCTAATCTAGAGGCAATTTGTTTGTCCCCTCCTCTTCTATCATTCCAAGTGAAGGAGCCATTTTTGGTAGGGGTGTCAATGAGTCCTAAATCATCAATCATGGCCTGAAAGGCAGCTGAGTCATTGTCCAATTTCCTTAGGCCTCCTCGCTTTTCCCCAAGGTTGAGAATCATGTTGAAGTCCCCAACAATGAAACTAAGGGCATGATTGAAGGAGCTGAGATGTTTCTTCAGGCTGTTGAGCCAAGCTAGTCGCTTAGAAGTAGAGTGAGGAGTGTATACATTGGTGATGATGATCTTGTCTTTAGTTCTAGTGATTTGAATGACTGTGGCGAGGGCATGTTTGGAAGCTAGAGACTCACAAAGGTGAAACCGAGAGTCCTTCCAAAAGGTTGCAAGACCGTCCGCAGTTCTAGGGGTAGAGATGGCCAAGTGGATGTAGTGATTTCTGAAGCAATATTGTTGAATGGCGTCCATACAGTGTAAATTTCTTTTTGTTTCTTGAAGTAGTACAATATCAGGCTTGTTAGAGGCTATCATGGATTTAAGGATCATTTTCTTACTCAGACTGTTCAGTCCTCTTATACTCTAGGATGTACAAATCATAGGAACGTTTTAAACACTGTTACCGATGAAATAGGTAACTGCACTGGTACCTACTTTTTGACGTAGCAAGAAAAACACCCGATTTTGAAAAGTGGCGATGTAGAATAATTTTTTTTTAAAACCATGTTTTTTTTTGTTTTTTGTTTTTTGTTTTTTTTTCCCTGTGATTCTTTTTATGTCGATTTTGAATAGTGGTGGTGTATCATCACCAACGTTTTTTTAGAGGATTGATTTTGACACTATACATTTTCTAATGTATTCTTCTTCCGTGAGATGTTTATTTTTAAGTGTATTTATGTACTTGTGTTTTAAAAAGATTTTTTTTTTTTAATAAAAATTTGTAATGATATCTTCACTTTTTCACATAGATAAAAAATGAAAAAAGGGTCAATATTATAAAGTTTATATTTTCTTCAAGTTTATGTATTGCTAATTAATTTTTCAATGCACATCAAATAATTATCGCTAAAAAACCAATATTTTGAACGATATGACAAAAAAATACAAAATTTCAATATAAATAGAATGCAAAAAATACACTTTTAGAGACTTTTTGTTTAAAAAAACATGTTAAATAAACTAATTTTTTGTGAAAATCTTAACAAAAAAACTTAAGAAAATAGCATTTTTTATTGAATTTTAAGTCAAAAAATAATAGTAATCACATGTTTTTTGCAAAAATATGGATTCTTCTCATAAAATATCAAAGTCTAAACATTACAAGTAAAACTGATTAATAGATCTAAAAAATGAGCTTTGTTTGCAAGCATAACTTAAAGATCATCAACAATATAAACTAATACATGTTCAACATCATCTAGAACATCATTGATGGCTTCTTCCGCAACATTTTCTACTTCATTTTGGTCATTGTCATCTTCTAATGGATCTTTCATGTCTGCAAATCTTCCAAAGTGTCTATTTCCAATCATTCCATATAGTGGTGGTTGAGGTTCATTTGATTTTTTGCCACACGTGATTCATTAAAATCCCCTTTCCTCAAACCAACTTCTTGCTTCGCATCTGGAAGGAATTCAAGAGCGTTAATTCTTTGTTGAATAAATTTGCATTGCACTGGGTTTTTTCTCAATGGCAATGCAATTTCTTCCTTTTGGTAGGAAACATGCTAGTGTTGTACCTAATCATCAAATATAAAAGAAATAAGTAAGAAAATTAGTGTAAAGACATAAAAAGTAAAAAATAAAACATTTAAATTTAAATTTGTATAATAAAACTTACCTGAACTTGAGAAAAGATTCAAAACCCAATCTCCTTCATTTGACAGCGCTGCCCATCAGGGGGCCGGAGGCAGGCTGAGCGGCGCTGTCGAGGGCTGCCCAGCCTGCCTCCAGCCCCCGCCTCCACCCAGCTAGGGGTAGGAGGTCGGGTGGGCGGCATTATCGAGGGCGGCCTAGCCTGCCTCCAGCCCCCGGTTGGGCGGAGGGCGATTCCGAGAATCATCCTCCACCCAGCCGCGGGCCGGAGGCAGGCTGGGCAGCCCTCGACAACGCCGCCTAACCTGCCTCTGGCCTTTCTCGAAATCGCCCTCCGCCTAGCCAGGGGCCAGAGGCAGGCCGGGCGGCGCCGTAGAGGGCTTCCCATCCAGGGGCCGGCCTCCAGCCCCCGGCTGGGCGGAGGGTGATTGTAGAGGGTGATTCTGAGAATCACCCTCCGCCCAGTCGAGGGCTAGAGGCTAGCCGGGTGGCGTCGTCGAGGGCTTCCTAGCCTGCGTCCGGCCTCGAGCTAGGAGAATGACGATTCTGATAATCGCCCTCGGCTGGGCAACCCTCAACGGCGCTGCTCGGCCGACCTATGGCCCTCGGCTGGGTCGAGGGCGATTCTTGGAATCGCCTTACGCCAAGCCGGGGGTGATTCTCGGAATCGCCCTCCTCCTAGCCCGAGGCCATAGGTAGGCCGGTCGGCGCCATTAAGGGCTGCCCAGTCTACCTCTGGCCCATGGCTAGGCGGAGGGTTATTTTCGGAATCGCCCTCCGCCCAGCCGTGGGCCAGAGGCAGGCTGGGTAGCCCTCGACGGCGTTGCCCGACCGACATCTGGCCCCCGGTTGGGAATCACCCTCCACCTAGCCGGGGGCCGAAGGCCAGCCGAGCAACACCGTCGAGGGCTGCCTAGCTTGCCTCCGGCCCCTGGCTGGGCAGCCCTCGACGGCGCCGCTCGGCCTGCTTCCGGCCCCTGGCTGGGCAGAGGGCGATTCAAAGAATCACTCCCGGCTGGGTGGAGGGCGATTTCGAGAATCACACCCGGCTAAGCGTCCTGTCGAGGGCTGCCTAGCATACCTCCGGCCCCCGGCGGGCAACAAATTAATTTTTTATTTAATTGTATTTTTTTCAAACACAAACTATATAAAAAATTTATTTTTTTTAAAACAAAAACTATTATAATAAAAACAAATGTATTGTTTAATATTAAAAAAAAAGAAAAAAAAGAAAAAAAGAAGGGATTCAATTAAAATATAAAAAACAAAAATAAACAAACAAATATAAAAAAAAATTAATTTTAAATTTTAAATTTTTTTATACTAAAATAATTATTATTTAAAATATAAAAAAACAATTAAAAGAAAGAATTTAAAATATGTTTTAAAATATAAACAAACATATATAAGAAGATTTTGATTTTTAATTTTTATTTTTTTAAAACTAAAACAATTATAATTTAAAATATAGAAAAACAATAAAACAAATTTAAAAATATGTTTTAATATATAAACAAACAAATATATGAATAATAATCTTTTCATTTACTTGTTCATTTTTAAAAATTGTTTAAGTCATATAATTTCTCCATAATTTCATAGTTTAGGTATCTTGAAAACTTAATATTTAAAAACTTGAGATTTACAACTTGTCATTAAGGTTTTTATGCACTACGAAATTTTATCTTTAATGTTATAGTTGAAAATAATTACAATTTTAGGGTTGTTTAGAGTCAAGATATTTTATGTTTAACAACATGGATAGAAATTGTTCGAAATGATAAGCCCTTCAGACATGATTTTGTTTATATTTAACATCATTTATCAAAAAATTTAGAATTTTATGATTTTTCAATGTCCTAATATGTTGTCTTTAATTCCATTGTTACAATGTGCCAAAAGTGTGACACAATGTTTTTTTTTTGTTATTCTAGCATCAACTCGTTTTGTTTTGAGGGTGTTTTTTCAATCCTTTCTTCAAGAAACAATTTCGTTTTTAGAATAATTTTATAAAATGTTGAAATTTGACCTTGAGGAAAAAAACAAATGCGTTCTGGAATACACACTTTTTGTTTTTGGGGCGTTTTTTCATGTTTTTTGAGTCTTTTTGGGTTAGAGTTCCTGTTTTGAGGTAATAGTTCTCGTTTCATTAGTAACAGTGTTTTTAGGGGGGAGGGAGATAGCCCTTACATTTCCTTCATTGATGAGGCATATTTCGAGCTCTTGAAGGAATTGATTGTTGGTTTTCCTGCCTTTTTTTCGATTCTTCCCTTTGATGATGTGTTGGCTTGCCTTTAGGTTTTCCGTGATTCCTCCTACTGGGTTTTTGCCTTTGTTTTGGTGCTCTCATTGCCTCTGCATACCTTGCTATAGTATAGAGGCCTCCTCAATTTTTTGTATGTGTTCTATGGGGATTCCTTCTATCCCTTCGCATTCCATTCTTTTGTGATTTTTTGCAGGTCCATTCCCATTAGGACTTGCTCAATCTCTCTTTCCTCTGGGGTTGGTATGTCTTGTATGCTTTCCATGTATGTGTCCTCTTGAGGTGTGTTTCCATATTGTGTGAGAGTGATCATTGCATCCATTTCTGTGCTGCTTTTATCCATTGGTGTTTCCTGCTCGATGTTTGTTTCCATTTCACTATTGTGTTGCCTTGTTTCCTCCTGAAGCATGGTTAGGACTTCGAACTTGTTTTGCTGGGAGAGAATTGGAGGATATTTACTTGTTTGCGTTCTTTTGATTTGCTTGTGTTTGCTGCCTGCTCTGGTGTAGCCTTGGTCATCCTTTTCCCCTGCTTTATCTTCTTTTTCTAGCGTTTTGTTTTGTGGGCAGTCTCGGAAGAGATGTTCGTTCTCGTGACATTTTCTGCATCGGAAGGGAATGTTCTCATAGTCTATGCTTTGAGTCCATATGTCATCCCTGAAATTTAGTCTGATGGCTTCTGGTGAGGCTTTAAAGACGTCTATGTAGGTGCAGATGCGGGCGTGCGAGATATAATGAGGATTTTTTGTGCCTTATGACATTTTTATGTATTCTCCAAGTTCATCCCCGATGGCCTTTAGAACAGAGGGTGCCAAGTAATCAGTGGGAAGTGAGTACGGCCTTATCCATACCAAAACCCAAGTGAAGTCTTCTTTGTCCGGAGTGAAGTTTTCCTTCCAATATCTCATGTATAAGCCTGCTCAGTTGAAAAAGTAAAGGCCGCCTTCAAATATCCTATCCCTATCTTCCAAGAGAGAAAATACCACCGTAGAGAAGCCTTTAGACCCTAACTGGAGGTCGATCTCTACTTTTGGACTCCATTTGGCATGGATCCATCCTTTTAGGGCACGTTTTGTGGGCCAAATGCCCACAAATTTACATATAATTGTGTGTTCTTGCATGTATTCTCTGTAGATGACTACATCCGGATCCTGAATGATTATTTCCGGGATTTTCATTGCCTTGGGGTTGCATGCACTTTGCCTTTTAGCTCCTTCCTTTGCATTTTCTTTCGTTTATGGCCCTTCACCTTTAGAGGGAAGGAGGTTTTGATTCACAGAGGCAGTGGTTGTTGAGGCGGTGGTGGCCGTTGCTGTGGTCACCGAGGAATTTATTGCAGCCTGATCATGCTCTTACAAAGGAGGGATGGGCCGCATCTCTTGGTTTGAGTGAGGAGTGGCAGAGGTGGTGGTGAGGCGTGTAGAAAAAGATACATTGGGCTTGTGAGAAAACCCTGCAGCGAGATCTCGGAAGGATGGAGCCGGCGCGCCTCCATCCTGCTCCACTGAGGGAGCTCGAGGTGAGATCATGCATGTCTGCAATGGTAGGGTCGCAGCCAGAGGTTGGAAACTCAGTGCAATAGGGTGCATAGAGTGTCAGCTAGGGTTTTTCTGTTATCATCCTTCTATCTTTTCGTCAATTGATAGATGTTTAGCAACAATTATTTGATGTGCATTGAAATATTAATTAACAATACATAAACATGTAGAAAATATAAACTTTATAATATTGACCCTTTTTCATTTTTTTATCTATGTGAAAAAAATGAAGATTTCATTACAATTTTTTATTTTAAAAAAAAATATGTTTTTCTTTTTCTTTTTAAAACACAAGTACATAAATGCGCTTAAAAATAAACATCTTAGGGAAGAAGAAGACATTAGAAAATGTATAGTGTCAAAATCAATCCTCTAAATTTTTTTTGGTGATGATACACCACCACTATTCAAAATAGACATAAAAAGCATCACATAAAAAAAAAAGGTGCCAAAAACATTCTCCAAAAAAAAGTGATTATGCATCACCACTTTTCAAAATCGGGTGTTTTTCTTGCTACCTCAAAAAATTAGGTACCAGTTCAGTTACCTATTTGATTGGTAACTATGTTTACATAATCTAAGACTGATTTACAGTGGAGATAAGACTGATGGTACTTTAATTTCTTGAAACATGAAGAGTAAAAATCTCATCTTGGAGATGAGGGAGCTGCTCCATTTCGAGATATTCATCTAACTTTTTATTAACAACATTTTCTCCCCCTGGTCCTATCATGCTATTGTGCTCCTGAGTGCTTGTGCTACCTTCAGATTTTTTGGTTATTACATCTCTCAGGAAATCCACGACATCTTTCATATGAACACACATGTTGTTGAGTTTCTCGTAGTCCTTCTTGTAATTTGATAGGCGATGCAATATGACCACATGCTTAGCTCGATTGTGATCGTTTAGCTGATTAAGGAGGTCCTTCACGTGCTCGATCATGAATTTGTTCCCCTTGCACTGTGGGCACAAAATAGAAGAGGGTTGATCCATAATAGCAAGAACAGGGGAGGCCAAAGAAATTTTATAGAGGGTGAAAGTACTAAAATGCTGGCTTGGATGGGGAAACCAGCAGGTGAGGAAGAACATCGAAGTAAGGGAGAGAACAACAAATAAATCCGAGGGAATGCGCGTAGAGATCTAGCTCGAGAAGAAAAGAGAAATTTGATAAATGGTGTGGTGAAGAGAGATTAATGAGGAATGAGGTATAAGAAGAGTAGGCAAGGGCAGGATGCCAGGAAGATGACGAAAAATTGTATGAGCCGAGAAGGCAATGGGATAGTGCAGAAGGATATTTGCCATAAAAAAGAGGATCTGCGTGGGTAGCAGAGAGGGGATAAAACAAGGAAATTTTGAATAAAGCATTTGGATGTACTCCAGGAACATATTCTTAGTGATGCATTTGCATACTTTCATAGATTCGATGTTGATATGTAGAGTACACTCATGGGATGATTTGAAATGTGACATTGTTACCTATTTTGACTTCACCTTGCTCTCTTTAAACTGCTCCGTTTGCCAAGGAATATGCATTTTTGTTATTGTATCTCAAAATATGATAATATGAGAGCTCCCCTAAATTAATTGTATTTGCTCTAATCCAGAGAATGATTTGTGCTAACTTTGAATTCTTCGGAATGGTTTTATTCACCATTTGTTGGATGATTATGGAGGAGTCTCCAAAAATAACAAGGTTTTTAATATTTTATTTCCTCCAAATTTGAGATCCTAATAACATACCAAAGGCTTCTACTTTGTTGTTTGATGCAGTACCAAGACCCCATTCAAATTCCACACTTGAATTTTTCTCATTGTTCTGAATGTAGCCTCCTGCCCTAGCTTTGCTCAGGTTAGATTTAGAAGCCCCATCAAAAACATATATGAATGCTTTAGAGTGTTGATCCATCAATAATAATAATAATAATAATTTGTTATTAAAAAAAATGTAATATAAACACAAATCACTAATCACTACGCGGAGGTGGGTCCCTTGTCCTACAAACAAGGGGGTCTCATACACCAATTTGGTGTCTGGCTTGGTCGTGACCTTAAAATTGGATATATGTGTGTGTGTGATTTGTTTTTTCATTTTAGTTGTGATAACCATGTTTGACTTAATAAAATATTATTTTCTCAATTAAAACGACCAAAATTACCTAATAAAATTAACCTATTTCAAAGTAAAATCCAAAGAAAACTAACTAAGTCAGCTAGTACCAACACGTGGAAAAAACCTGCAAAGGGCTTAGTTTATCTAATTATTAGCCCACACCACCATTTCTTGAGCTTGCTTTGTTGGTAGAAGCTCGATCAATGAATCAAAACATTGACTCTTGCACTATGTGTTTGAGAGGGAATTTGATTATTTAGAGTCAAAACATTGACTCTTGCACTATGTGTTTGAGAGGGAATTTGATTATCTAGAGTCAAATCAAGTGTCGACGGGTTGAGCCTATCCGTACCAAGCAACAAAGCAATCTGACATCCTAACATAGATTAATGACACATATTTTAAAGCATTGTGAAATAACACATCGAACTTGAAACCCAAACAAATTGATAATAAATATATTAATTTATTTTTAAAAAATAATAAATTTTAGTTTTTAAAGTTAAATTTTGAATAATTTTTTGTCCAACCAAAAGTAATACGGGTTTGACCCAATACTGAATGTGATATCTCTACCCGGCATCATGATAATAATGGTTTTATTTATTTAAAATTATTGTTTATTGACATTTCGATAAAATTTAACTTCGAAATACATCTTTAATTTATTAAGTATTTTAGTGCATGAACAATATTATATATAAATTTTTTTGGTAACAACCATTGTAGTGTGGATTTTAGTTAATGTGTCATGCAGAGTTTTATTATTACACCAAAAATGTAACTGGAACTAGTATACGAAAATTTAACTAGATCTTTCACTAAATTTTATTTATGTTGGTGTAACAATTCTACACATTAACATTAATAAGGTGGAGAAGAAAATACAACGTTATAATGCACGAAGATAAATCTCTTGTGAATTTCAATTATTTTTATTGTAATATTTCGTTTTGATTTTTTCTACGGACAAATGTAAGTCGAATTCAAAAGTTCACAAAGCCACGTATTTTCTATTTTTTTCTTTTTACAAAGAAAAGCGCATTTGTTTTACCTCTAACGTTGTACGTCTTTGCCTCTATCCAGCTGCTCAAACTTAACTGTTGGCCTTGGATCCTTTTCCTTTTCCTTAAAAGATCCAATTGTGTTCATGCCTTTCTCTCTCTGAGGCTGTGAAATCTCCAAAATGTGTTTGTTTTCTTGTGCTCCATAGTTGTGTACATGTTTTCTTTTATTTTCTATTCTCTGCTTTATTTTGTTCTGTTTGGTTGTATGGTTTTGTTATATCTGTTTATAAGTTTCCTCTGATTTCTTATATGGATTTTTGTGATGTGTTTTTTTTTTCTAATGTTTTTCCCAATTTTGTACAGTTTAAGTTCATACAATCTTTATTATATTTACTCTACAATTTTCAGTTCAATTTTTAATAATCGTCATTATATTTTCTCTCGAGTTTTGAAACATGAGAGTAAAACTTCTAAATATTTGAATTCCTCAACGATTCTGCTATATGAATATCTGAAATCAAACATGGAGTTTAAGCAATATTGGAGGAGACAAGGGAAATAATTAGTTCCCTGTGAGAAAGATTCCATAAAGGTTTGAAAAAATGTTTGCACAAAGGATAAATAAACTAGATCTCGGTCTGCAGTATCGGTCAGTGGCTTTTATTTTCTAATTTATAATATATATTTTGACATTTTATGTTCTTGTTATTTGGGATTAGAATTTGATTAAATCTACATTCCTCATCTCCATTTACAGAGGATTGCATATCTAATTTTATATATATTCCTATTCTCAGCCCACCACGAAGGATTGGCTTTAATAGGAATTGGAGGAGAGGCTATTGTGACTGTTTGAGTTTTTTTTTTTTTTGTAAGTAAGAGGAATTGGCAACATCAGGGAGCTTTCACATGCGCGGCGCGGGGTCCAACTCCCCGGCTACCACTATAATCTCTCGGGGAACCGCCCAACCTGCAAGAGCGGTACCCGGATAAGATGAGACTTGAACTCGTGACATGCTTAACAACACGAATGCCTTAACAGTGCGTCCGTTGGCCACTAGACCATGCCCCTACGGGCTCGACAGTTTGACTTTCATTACAAGAGAAGCATATTAATATTTAGAGAAATTGAACATTTGTGAGTAATATTTCTTGTCCCCCTTCTTATTGTTTTGTCAATTTGATATATATGTGTGTGTGCGTGGGAAAAAAAAGTTTTCAACCAATATTACTATTAACTCTTTAATATCGTGTATACAAATTTGTTTTACAGATTTAATTGGATTGGAGTAGGGGCTGCTGCAGCGGATTAGCCTTCATTGAAGGAGGGGTTTCGACTATGGATTGGATTTCTTTAAAGAAGGGGTTGTTGCGGATTAATATTGAGTGAAATTGAAAATCTGTGAGTAATACTTCTTGCCCACCTAGTGGATTAAGTCAACTCCTCGCGAACCTAAAATTTTGTGAACAATGGATTAGCGCGAATGGATTTTGAAGAGGAGATATCTGATTTTTTTCTTCATAAGTGGACTCCTTGGTGGCCTAGTGAGTAGTTCTAAAATGTTGTCATTGAGTCGTTCGAAAATGCGTATAGGGAGAATATGGCCCATTTGAATTTGGGTGAGGCTTCAAGGCTTTGTTACCTAAGAAGCAGCTAGTATAAGTGCCTTTTAGGTTCATGTTTTAAGGTTACAATTAAGGATGAAATATGTTTAGGGCATCTGTAGAGTCAAATCAACTGTCGGGTTAAGCCTGTTCGTACCAAGTAACGAAGCAACCTAACAGGCTTACTTAAATGAATGACACAAATTTGACAGTCTAAGCTAAATGAATGGCATAAATTTTAAAGCACTCTGCAATAACTTGTTGAACTTGAAACCCAATCAAATTGATAATAAATATATTAATTTCAATTTTTAAAGTTAAACTTTAGAATAATTTTTCGTCCAACCAAAAGTAATATGGGTTTGACCTAATACAAAATGCGATATCTTTGCCTGGTGGTAGGATAATAAAATTAATTAGATTAATTTTTTGTGCATCACGATGCCTTCTATGTGGGGACTCTTTTAATATAATTTGTTTAAATAACATAACCAAATCCCAACATTGATCACCACAAACCCAAGCGTAACGTATCAACACATCTCATCATCATTGTGATAACACACAATAACCATCATTGCATGGCTTTCATCATTATATTAAGTGCATGTCAATGCTCTATCCATGTTGTGTTAGGTTGAACTCCAAATGAGCATGTCACCATGGCAACATACCATTAATCCAAATCAATAAGGCTCTACAACTCAAAGGTTCAATAAACATAACTAATTTAAAGATTAATGTTATCAAGGTTTATTGAGTTTTATTAAGGCAAAGTCAAACCCATCTTAATTAGCAATTTTTGAAATTTGAGAAGTCAATTATCCTTACATACATAGCTCATCTAGGTTAGAAGACACCTCATCCAATACAAGTAATCATTAAAATATGTATATAGAAATTTAGATATATACAATAGATATTTGGGTTTGTTGTTGACAGCTACCCTACTTAATACATGTAACAATGATTTAACTACTTAGTTTATAAAGGTGCACATAATGTGCCTCCTTCTTGAATTGAACCTATGACCTCGAAGGAGAAAGCACATGTTCCTAACCACTATGCCCACTCAAACTATACAGGTAGATTTGATTTATTGTCATTGTTTACAAGTTGCATTGCTATACTTAAACAATAAAATATTGAAGATTCATAAGCATGTGCATGTACATAGACAATGAATGAGAAGGATGGTAACAATTGCCCAGTTATTTATTGTAATTTCCAATCATTGTATAAACATTGAATGGATATGCATAGTGAGTCAAGTCATAGAGGTAGTCTAGTTCAAGTGGATCTAATGGTTAAAAACATGTGTTTATCCTTAAAGGTTGCATGTTAGCCAATTTAATTCCCAAAGAGGGTCTGTTAACCCATAAACAAGGGTATCTCCCATGGCATATGTCAATACTATGTCCTTAAATTAAATTATTATTATTATCACATAATTATTTAGTTGTTCTAGTTGAGATATTGAACCTGTGATAGTAGAGACCCTAAACCACATACAACTCTAAAGGAATTATGACCAATGTATATTGGTTAATAGATGAAGGACAATTTGAATCTTTTGAGATAAGCAAGTTGTATTAAAGGAATATATAATTGATACACGACATATTTGCAAGGTTGAGCTAAGTGTATTCACTCTCACAACTTGAGCCATAATGATCCTCTCCATTGTTTCGATCACCCCTTTGTAGCTCATTCTTCTATATAAGCGCATGTGTGCAATTCAACAATCTTAATGTTTGATTTGGATTGTTTTTTGTTATAGTTTATTGGTTTTTACTTATGTGTTTATGATTTTGGACTTAATCTTTGGTTTCTCGATGTATTATTTAAATTTTCAAACATTGTTTGGTATTTTACATATACATTAAAATCGTTTATGTGTGTCTATTAGTTTAATCATAATATTTTGTTAAGTTCATTTTTTCTATTATTGTAATAAAGGGAAACTGATAATTAAAAGATACATTCATCCTTTCCACTAAGTATCGCACTACATTGATGCCACTATAATCCCCTCGCTCAATATAAAATCCCACAAATGATATCAATCAATCTAACCAAGATTCAAACTAAGACGGGAAACATTAAAATAGCTATTCCCAATTACTTAGACTATCCCTAACAAGATTTAAAATTAAATTATTACTGACATTAAAAATATAGAGTAAAAAGTATTTAACATTAACATTATATTTATTTGCTAACCAATTCATGTAAAATTTCAATAAAAATTTAAATACCAAATATAATTTCAAACTACAACTTTTTTATGCTTCCACAAAATTTAAATATCTCTAATTTTTGTTTTTTTTAAAATCAACATTCCTAATTTGCATTTACATTATATCACTCAAAATCTGCATTTTTTTTTTCAAATTTTATGGAAAAACAAACTTTTAAAACTTCTCAAATAGTCCCTATAATAGTCCATTAAATGAGTTGGTTTTGTTATACTGAAAATTGTTTCAGTCCTTCGTCTATCTTTAGAAAGGATTTCAAGTCTTTGAGTTCTTCTAACCTTTTTTCTGATGGTTCTAGCTCTTGTATGGCTTGGACCATTGTAGAAATACTAGGGGTTGAGACAAATGGCAATGTGATGGCATAGAAATACCCTCCTTGATTTGGAATTGAGATATAATATCTTGATATACCATCATCCAATTTTGTTGAACCATGAGGTTCAATAGCAGCTAAAAATGGATTTCCCATAATGTAGTCTACTGGGATACTGCCTAGTACAAATTTGACATTATAAATGCAATAGTTTTCTAGACAAATAATGGCTTTACGAACTTCATACTGGAAGTTATACTCTTGTGTTCCTAGTCTTATGACTTCTCTTTTTGCCTTTGCCCAATCTTTTGCAGGGATTGAGTTTTTGTTCAGTACATTTATATATGTCCATGTGTCTAGTAAAGTTTTTAGGGTAAAGGCTTGTCCCAAAATCTTGAATGTAAGCATAACATGATATTGTTGATGTTGTACTGACATAATTTTCATGTTATTTAGCCCTAAATAGTCATATGATCTGAATTCATATATTTCTACATTTTAATTCTTTATGAAAGATGGTTTTTTTCTAAGATTTTTCCTTCTTTCATTTCACCTCTTTCTAGTCTAAAGACCCGAGTTTTATTATTATTATTATAATTTTTAATTTTTTTTTTAATTATAGTTTTTATTTATTTATTTATTTTTTTCTTTAATTTTTATTTATTTATTATTTATTATTTATTATTATTTTTAATTTTTAATTTTTAACTAATTAATTTATTATTAATTTATTAAATTTTTTTTTTAATTTTTAATTTTATTATTATTTTATTATTTTTAGACTTCTTATCTCTTGACTAACTTCATTGATAGTAATAATTATTTGCTTATCTTGATGTTGTAATCCCTGAAATGGCTTAGTATTTTTCTCATAAGAAGCATCAACAAAAAGGGCTTTCGATGCAATACCTTTTCCGAGATTTACTGATGTAGATCCTTGGTTCTTGAACATGGTTTGTAAAAATATCTCTACCAATTTCTCTTTCATTTCACCTTCACGAAGTATTTTTATTCGCGCTAAGGCTTTTGCTTATTCACCATCAGAAATGCGAGCCATGCAAATTTTTTAATTTTGTTTTAGATTAATCTCCTCTTCAAAGATATATTCAGAATCTGACTCGGAACTGCTGCAATGGAAATTATCTGAATATGTAAATTTTCAATGGTTAGCAACAAAAGCTGCATCACGATCTTCTGAATATTCTGAGTCAGGAAGGCTAAAACTTGGAGTCTCAATAGACTCACAACAATTTTGTCCTATAACATGTATTTCTTCTTTAATACAAATATTAGGACAATTTTTTGCTTTGTGGAATTTGGACCCACATTTATTTCACTAGATTGGGATTAGTGATTTTCCTTCTTCTCTCTTCTGCATGTCTAGCTGACAATTTTTAGCAAATTCTTGTGATTTTTTCCCTTTGTGTAGCCTATATTTTTCCCCTTGTGGGCCTTTATTCGAGGTATGGCCCTATTTCTCACATAACAAGCAGGTAAGTTTGTTTCAGGCTTCTTGCTTATGTGTCCCCAAATGGATGTCTTGTGGACCATAACAATGGGATCTAGGAATTCTTTTGTAACATTCCTTTGTTATCTTTTACTTTTGAGGCTTTCCAAAGTAGTTTTTCCTTTTTGAAGCTTTTTTCATGGCCCTTTTCACTGTTTTCCTTTGTACAACTGGGTCATCTAAAGACGGGTCATATTTATTGCATATAGATTTATTGTCAGGTAGTCTCGACAGTTTTTGTATGGACTTGTTTACTTTCATATTTGTACAAATACTACCAAATTAAATAATACCAAGGTAATAATTATAATACTGTATACCCCCCCCCCCCCCCCCCCAAAGTATAGGACTCATAGGGATTCTCGAAAACATTTTGTATTTTCAAATAATCTACAAACTTTGAAGGAAGGGCTGCAAGATAAACATGTTTCGATAAAATATTTTTACTATTTCTTACTTCATAGATTATTTGGACCCAATCTCTATGGAAACCTTCATATTGTGACATTCTTTTCCATTTAAGGTTCATTAACACTAGAGAATGTTTGTTAGAATTCACTATTTCTGCACCACACCAATGTTCAAGAATGAAAGATGTCAATACTTCGATCATGTTGCTTTGTGGAATCCCGCCTGCATTAAGTACAATATCCCCAACTTCATCTTTTACGGTCTCTTTTGCCATTTTGTCTACAAGTGTTGGGGAAGACTCTGCTTCCCACCATATGAGGAAGGTACTAGTAAAATATTGAATTAATGTCTTACATGCTTTCACTTCACTCTTTCTTCTCATGCACATTAGCTTATACTTAGTAAACATGTGATCTATCATTTGTATTATTTTTCTTGAGCTTATATTGTCAATATTCCATTGTTTATAAGCATCAATAAAAATTGTTTGAGTCTCTGACAAATTTCCCTTACAACTTAGATCGGGTGCAGGGTATCGAGAGTATTGGCTGTGAAGTGGTTCATACATCGGTAAGAGATGTGATTTAGATGAAGACTCTAGCTTTTCTTCTTTTTCTTTTGAAAACAAGCTGGGAAATTTATCTACAGATTTCTGAACATATTGCATAGGATGGTTGAATAGTATTGAAGAAGGAATTTCTTTGTTTTATAAATACACATGCCTTAAGCCATTCAATTCCATCACTCCCTAATAAATTAAAATGAAAGGTTGGCATGTTCACAACTTGAAAGGAACAGATGTAAAATTTGCATTCTTTCCACATGCATTTAAATTTTTAAAGAGACATTTATACGATGTGATATGCATGGTTGCATGGAAATTATTTAGGGCATTTTTAAATTTGTACTTATCATTTCGATGTTTTGGGAACAATAAATATGAAATGCAATCTGAGCTTATTTTCGCACTGCTACCTACCCTATACTGTTGAAAATCATGCTGAATCAAGAAATACAAAAATTCCAATGAAGACAGTTAAGTAGCTGTTGAAACAAGTGGACTGCTAGTTAGAATAATCAAAAGGAAAACTTGACTATTTGTCCACAAAATAAAAGTTGTAACATGTAATGGAAACTACTAATGGATCTGGTCCTTATAGTGAAAACATGTTTGAACACTTACGATGAAAAGACCCTCCATGTAGTCTGCTATAGAATAAATAAAAACATTATTTATTATGTTAGCTTTCAGGCCTTCAATGACTAGTTGATCATGGATGATTTCATCAATTGCATCCTTAAGGTTAAACCCTTATTCTAACTCTACATTTTCAGTCTTGTACTTGAAAAAATAATTCTCATCAATCTGCAAATCAAAAGGAAATACAATCTCCTCTTGTTTTGGAGAAGGAAGATTTTCCAAGAATTGTTTAGGATCTTGGAAACTATATAACTAAATTTGAAAATCCGAAAGTTCGATATCCTTCTCGAATCTTTCAGAACTAACTCAAGAAATTTTTTTTTACCTTCAGGAGAACATATGCTCAATTTCAAACAACGAAACACGGCTATTAAAAAATCTTCATGAATTTGAAACTCTGCTAACTTATCCCTTAATTCTCTTAAAACTTTACGAGATATAGGGTTTGCCATATACCCTGTCATATTATTCAAAAAGAAATCTTATCAACATGTAGTGGAGTCGCCATGAATGCTCTAAAACCTGGATTTTTTGACAGTGGAGCCACCCTGAAAACTTTGAAGCTCTAGATACTTTGAGCATGGAGTTGATAGGTGAATAATTCAACCTTCTCGTGTTTGTTCACTGTCCACCCTCAATAATCAGATCTAGAACTTGATAATATTTCCTAGGGAAGATGAAACCATTCATCCCCAGTATGGTCACCTTTATGTAACCACTCTGTAATTTCTGAGGTCGTGGAAGAAAACACATAGGTAACCACAAAATTGCTTTTAATTTTAGAAGTTATCCCTTCTAAACTCACAGAGGGATCTCTCTCTCAGATTTAGCTTTGTTTGCTGGGAATTTTAGGCTAGTTATGGTTGCGTAATTGTTTCTTTTATTGTTTGTGCCTTGTTGTAATTAATTTGGTTGATTGAATGCCTATAATTCCATTGGGCTATGAAGTCTATAAAATTAACATGGATCTGTATCAAATTTTCAAGGAGTTTCACAGGGCAAGGTAGGTGAACTAATTGGATCTTTTATATTTAAAATGGCATGTAAAAGAAGAAAAAACAAGATTCAGTTAAAGCTAAAGAGCAATTAAGAATTCCTTAACTTGACATCAGAGGAAAACATTAAAATTACCCACAACTAGAATCAGAGTGTATATTTCAACAAATTTTGTTCATCACAGTTTCTGTAAAGTAATTCATATTTAAGAAAGCACAATAATGGAAACGTAGAAATAGCACATAGACAATGAGAAGCACTTCACCAATTTGTCCAACACATGAATCCTGTGAAGAAGTCCTTTTATAAATGACTATTCCATCAATTGGAAAAACTGCAATAGCTTATGGAAAGCAAGAATCAACAACCCACACGTAATACTTCGAAGTCTGAAGTATTTATACTGATATTTACAAGAGACTCTTATTACAACTAAACAAAGTATATTTAGTCAAATCTAAAACAAATTATATTTTCTGCAAATTAATAGGATAGGTTGGAACTTCTCGAGAGGTGGCCCTTATTTGAACGAAGTTGTTGCTGAGGTGTCCTTTCTGTCTTTGCTGCGTTTCTGATCCTTTAACTACATTTGGAGTTATTCACTTACTCCAGTAACTCACACAAGTTATCGCACCTTTCTTCATATGGAATTGACAAATTTTTTACCCTCCTATAAATTTCATCTAGTTCGGTATATTTGGAAAAAGTGGGTGTTACCACAAAATTATGATTTACCTCATGTTGTATGTAAAAGTCATTTCCCATTGCTTCAAGGAAAGATTTTCCTTTCAAACTCCCCTTTATACTGGTGAACTTGGAGTTGTCTCTGGCCACTTCTTTCAACTTCTTATGTAATGCTCTTGTGTGATTAATTTATCATTGATCACAAACACACTGGGCAATCCCTTTTTGCTAAACACTTCAAACCTGCTGAAAAAACTGTTAACCCCTATTTCCAGTCCTTGGAATTTTTCTTCTAATTTCAGAATGGGGTCCTTTTTGGTCAAAACCTTCTTGACTTCTAAGGCAGTTTCAGTTATGCCTCAGTTCCTATTTCCTCCAACTCATATTTATTCTTGGAATTGAGGAATTTGATGATATTAGCAACTTCAATAGGCATGTCACCCAACTTCTCTTTGATGTTTACAATAGCTATTGTAGCTTTTTGTATCAGGTCATTCTGCTAAAAAATGATTTGTATGGATGGCCAAATCTCATTCATGGAGTTGAGGATGATTTTCCATATGTTTTCCTTGGCTTGGGCCAAGGTTTGGCCAATGGATGACACTTTTTATACTTTATGTATCCTTTCTAATAGTCTCTAGGATCTTTGCGCTTCAACTAAGTGTGAAGCTTCACTTTTGTTGTTATGTTCCTGAAAAGCTATTACTTGCCCTTGTAATCTCAATTTGCAAGAAGAATGTGATCGAGGTCAAAAGGGGGAGGTAGCGTTGGGTTGATAGAGTCTTTAGTGTTCTTATTTTTCAGAAGCATCTTGTTAATGAGAAATTACAGAGACAGGAGGAAATTGCGAATAATTACCAAGAATTTTTCCAGTTTGTAGTAGACTAGTAATAAAATTGGGCTTTTCTTGTGCTCGATTAGGTGCTTGGTTGAATGAGGAAAGTCACTGGGCACATGAACTCTAGAAAAAAATGTGGAGTGAAACAATATGCAAAAGAAAAGGAGAAAAATGGTGGTGCGAGGGGTTTTTTATGGTGGTGGCGCTGTTTATGTTAGGGGTGCGGGTCTGTTAGAAGTTTGAACGGTTACGCCGGGAATTCCTTTAATGGATTAACGGTCTTGGCCACACATTGGGATGAGAGTGGAGGGGAGCACGCGAGAAGGAGAGTGGTAAAATGGGTTGGTTTGGCAGATTTCGGGGTGGGGGGGGGGGGGGGTGAAAAATGATGATGTGCGACCGTTGACGTGAATGCTTGGCGGGGAGGGAAACCACTTTTTGGACCAGCACCCCCCCCTCCGTCGGTAAATGTCGGATAAATAGGGGGGTGCAAAAAATGATGCGAGTCGTCGATATGGTGGAGTGATTGATCGAGTGGTTAGGTGGTGCATGAGACTTAACCACCAACGACAAACTTCTTTTGTCGTTTTCGACCCTGATGACATGAGAGGAAAAATTGGATAGAGACACACTGAACTCAAACATTAGGCTATTAGCAAAAATCTTATCATGCTTCTTAAACTTAGGATAAAAGCCTTCGATGAGCCTAAAATTGTGATGAGAGCCCCAATAATGTAAAATCAACCCATTTTTACCCTTTGAACCCTTTTTGGAAATAATTTGCAGGATGAAATATTATTTACAACACCTCAAATATAATAATCGTTAATGACAATCAAGTGACCCTATAAAAATTATAGGACCCTAACAATATCATGCCACTATAATGTCTTAGATTGTTTACATGTGAAAAGGCATAATGCAACTTTCCATTATATTTTCCTTTGTTCAATACATGCATCACTTCACTCACATATCTAGATATTCGATGGAATCCAACGCATTCAAATGGATTTTCACATTCTCTAAGGTGATTTTCCCTCCTAGAGTGATTCACTCTATGTTATAACTCATAATTAGGACATTTAATGACTATTAAGTGGAGGATGAATTACAATAGCTCGCAACTAAGATATTTTAACAGGACTGATTTGGAAACTTTATGTTCAGTTTCGTGCTTCATATCATGTGTGTGGGGTCAAGACTCTATAAATTTGTTCATGGAAAAAACACATTATTTATCCCCCTCATGGATGCAATGGTGATACTCTTGAAGCATGTTGTTATATTGATATTATGTGTTCTAGTCTATTTAAGCGCCGATATTGGGGGGTTTTGCTAGAAAAACCAGCAAGAAATAGTTGTAATTTCCTTTATGCCCTAGCCTCTATCATATTTGGAAAAACATTGTGGGTTTCTCTCGAGCACTAGTTATGCCTTAGAAAATCATCATCCAGTCGGACTCCACACTGACAAACTCACAGAGCCATGTCTAGCATCAAGCCTCAAAATAGTCTCGACACCCAATAACTTGGGTTCAAATTTAATCTTTCCTTGCAATTTCTTAGTTTTCTCATAATCATGGCCTAGTGTCAACTGGTTTTACAAGCACTAGTGAAGGATTTTTCGGTTATGAATCTCTTCCCCATCTCAAGTCCACTAGTCTGTGTTATTCAAAGAAGACCCTCGACTTATTTTATTCGATAGGGCTCCCCCCAACGACCATATCCCTTACAAGCTTACCTTTTTCTCTCGATTCTATCTCAAACCCGGGGGAACCTTTAGCTCTCTCTAGGCCTATCTCTCTCTCATCACAAATAGTATGCCAGGTAAGTGAGCTCGGGTTCATTGCAGGGCAGCTTACTACCAGGAATGAGGGGAATGAGGGACCACTTGGGTGTAAGTCAAGGCATAAAGTTCAATTTTATAGTTTCAAGAGCTCACTCCTCAACTTATCCAGGAGGAGCTTGCTCAAGTGGAACGAGAATTGGCTAATCATAAGCATTCCCTCTTAAGCACAAATATTCTCATAGAATTTGAGTATTGGGTTCCTAATATCCAACACAAATAGGGGTGGTATAACCAATACATGTACATGATGGACATTTATTGACACCTCAAGTTTCTTCTTGGTTGGGTCTTGATGGATTTAATGAAAGTAAGGGGGACATCCTCCTCTCTTTAGATTACATGCAGCGACAAATGACAGTGTTGGATCGTTTACTGGGGTGCATCGAGAAACATATAGGCATTCGTCATTTTGGTTGCTCTCTAGGCAGCAACAAAGGAGCCCATACCTATTGAAGCCACATATTTGGATAATTCCTCCTAATTTGACTCTTTGTCTCCTATTCTTAGTTTTTATATTTCAATAATGTACGTCTCAATTTTTTTAGAGCCTAAAAAATCTTGTGTTTAGTGTATGTATTTTGAGTTTTTATTCTATATACAAACTATTTTCTTCTACTCTTTTGAAAAGATTGAATTTATAGATATGATCAAAATTTTCTAGCAATCAATTATATCAAAATTAAAAAACTTGGCATGTACTCCTTAATTTAAAAGTAACCCCAACCATTTACATCACCTTAAAAAAAGGTTAATTTAGTTTAGAAACTATATAATTTAAAGTTATTTGATGTATAATGTCAACCCAAAATACAAAAAATCATGTTAAATAAATCAATTGAATTTCATTCTTACTCATTAATAATGTATTCCCAAATCATATTTTAACACATCTAATTAATGCACATACATTACTCTTGAATCTACATTGACAGTTAAAAGTGACATCCTTCAAGGCGGTTTTTTGTTAATTTTCCATTAGTTTAGGTAAGAAAAGAGTCAAAATTAGCATGATGAACTCAATCATAACGTTAATTGAATCTCAACCTTACACTTGTTACTCATTCCCAAAGCATACACACCAAGGTCATCATACTATAGTCCAGATTAAGCTACTATTTTTCTTGGTAGATACGATTTCAGCTAGTAAATATGGCTACTAAACCCATATCACATTGAAAATGATGCATTAAACATATATGCAACCATGCATGCACTCCACCTACCTCACTCATCGATTGACAATCAAGTCATTCACATACTTGGGTTTAACCCCAACTTTCTCAAACACATCCTTTCTCAGCATGTCTTTAAGCATTTTAACATATTGCTAATAATATTTCTTAACAAAAATATAAAGGAGTATAAGAAATCATCAATTTTTTCTTTCATGAGTTTCTAGATGACATAATAATAATAATATCCTCTATGCCACCAATATGCTTCCACGTCAAGATAAACAACAACTCAACATGCATGCAAAATCAACATTCATACATCATCAACCTACAAGTAAGCATGTTGGCCCATTAGGCCCTAGTGTTGTAGCTTGGCTCTTATACCATATGTTAGGTCCCACCTTACCAACCATCAATAATGTAGAGAAGTATAGGTCACATGAATCACTAATACTCTCTTTTATTGTAACATTACTAACTTAGTTATTGTGTAATCATGTTCCTTCATCTATTGCACTATAAGACTATCACATAAGAAGTCAAGGATAACTTTCCCTTAAAACCAATTCCAAAACACATTTCCTCTCAAGTTTAAAATATGATACCATGTTCTCTTTTCATACTTTTACATGAGCTCTAAGTAAGATTGGGAGTAAATTCCACCATAATGCCATGTGTGAAGATTAAGTTAGATCAACGTATCTAATTTACTAGATTATGCTAAATAAGCTACACTTGTTGACTCTTGATATCATAACCACAAAAGTATCATGCTTCTATTACAAAAATTACATATAAGTGTATGAGTATTATCCTACCTATAACAATGTAACTGAGGGAAGAATAAGCCTCTCTTCATTAGTAAATCTAATAAATATGATATGTTTATGAAATGGAATCACAAAATATATTGACTCAAAAAAATTCCAAATTCATCAATTAAAAATTTCTCCATCCCAATTATTAAGGCAATGCTTCAATCATGAAAATTGTATAATTAATGTTGCAGCAAGAGAAACTACTATTACCAATTCAAAAGCATATTATTCTTCTGAAAGTTAAAAATAAAACAAAAGACTTACCAAAATTGAGCACACTAGTTGTTTCCTACAACCATTAAAACATAATATTGCACCCCTGAATACATGCAACTTGGACAAAACTTATTATTCTCACTTGCACAAAATCCAAAAGAATTAGTCACCATATAATTGTTTCCAACAACAACCATTTTTAAAAAAAATGAAAGCTTTAGATAATAAAAGTAACAACTATCATATTCTTTATTCACACTTCAGCAGTTTATTAGATTCATCTTCACATTCATACAACTTGATGACATAGCAAGCTACATCCATTAAATGATTTATTCATAAATTTTCTAGTACATAAAAGCTACAGTAAGTAGGACATTTACTCTAACAACTTATATGCACAAAAACTACATCCATTGAAGTTTTGACAAACACTTTGCGATCATGCAATCTATAATCTACATCCATTGAGGCCTTTTGAAAAACACTTTGAAAACATGCAGTCTACAGCCATTTAGGCCTTTTGAAAAACACTTTGCAAGCATGCAAGCAATCTATAATCATTGAGGCATTTTTTCAAACACTTGGAAGCCATAATCTCTTAAGGAAATTTGACATGAATCTAAGATTCTCCCTCAACCTATTTAGCTCATAAAATCTATAAATTAATTCTTCATATCATAAAATATTAAATCAGAGACTAAATCATCTTATTCTTTCACCTAAAACTTTACAGCAAGTGCAAACAGTGGCAACAACAATCTACAAAATCGCCTAGATTTACAATCTGGGTTTGGAAAAGTGTTTTTTTGGAAACAAGTAGGGGGTTATAGGTTCAAATGGTATGGATACCCCCTGATGTTAAGCTGAATCACAACAGAAATTCTTAGGAATGCGATTTATTAAAATAACAACAACACAAATTCCTACTACCTCATTTATCAATTTTGTCAAACACTTAGTGTGCAAATTTCAACTACAGCTGTACATGGAGAAAGAAAACCCAAATTTATGCTAATATGGTATTTCATGAACTCATGAAAACTTGTTATGACCAAAATTTCATTATAAACTGAACTTAAAAGATTTAGCAACACATTCTTGTTTTAATCCCTCCTACATGTACATGCTCAACTATAACTGCCATTCATAATTGGTTAGCTCAAAATTAACTCTGTAAATATCTCATAAACATTCACAAGTATCAATTCCAACAAATTGAAAATTTTATAACACTTTAAACTAATAATAACTCAAATTTTAAGAATGCTTATGAGCATACCTGGTTGTGTATTTATACAAGTCCAAAAGGATGAGAATATGCTCCAGCTCCAATAAGAGTATGCATATCCTTACCAAGTCATTGTGACCATATGGTTTTCCACCCAACAATATCTAGGGAGAACTTCTCCCCCTGGAACCCCCGCGCTGTAAAAGCTCACAAATAGTCCCAAAATATAGCAGAAAAGAGATATCCAAGGAAAAACGAGGAAGATAAGTTTCACTTCTTCCCAATACCACTCATGGTCAGCTCCACCATGTAGAGCTACTTAGTAATTTAGTTTAGGAATTTCAAATTCATTTCGAAATAAATTGGCTACTCTCCAAGTCTCTTCCTCTCATAATATTTTTCAAATCTCTCCAACTCTTGGTATCACAATGCACCTCCCTCAAGGGAGAATACATGAGGCACATATATATGAGGAGCAAAAAATTATTGTCATAAAAGAGGAGTAATATGCATGCCTTGTATTCCTCTTAGGGGAGTGTAACTCATGCCATAAGGAGAGGTATGCATGCCTTAGTGTGTAGTATGGGAGGGTGCTAGAACCAGGTTTCCGCACCTTGAGAGAGAGTAGGTAAGTCAAGGCATATCTGTGTTATAACTTACGAGGTTCGCACAAAATGAGTCTATTTGTGACTATTTTCACAGTGTAATCAACATATAACGATAACAAAGCTATCAGATCTAATCAGTACATTCGCATCAACGTGCGCATTACTAATTACCATCACAGAGCACTATAATTGCAGCCAATATCAAATCACAGATACACATATGCCAATTTCAGAACACAGATACATTCGTAGCTTAAACAAACATTACAGATTCGCTTCAGCAATAAACACAACCAATTCAGATAACACACATATACTTCAATGATACTTCGCATTCATTAATATCAAAGATCCACTTACAACCCAAACACAGCCCACGCACACAACTTAGCGAGGTCTGCACACAACAGGACTGAGGATCTCCGTGCACACAGCAAGCAGGAGTCCTTACCCAAACAACCCAAAACAGATCTTAACAATTCGCACGTAGCATTAATCTATCAACTTTCTTCCTTAATAGACCCAACTATCTATCTATTTATAATATCGTAGCCTTTACTATCCTATGGTCCGCAAACCATGGTTTGCGGACCCTAGAGCTACCCTTTAACCCATTACAACACATTAGGGGCTTTGACCCACCCCAAAACCCCTACGAAGGACCGACTTTAACAAAATTGTACCAAAAATGCAGGTTAGGGAATCCCGTTCCAACACTTAGTTAAGGAGAGTGTAACATATGCATTAAAGAGAGTGCAAGAGGAATATTTTATGACATGACTTTAACGAGTATAAGAGGAATATTCCATTCTTTGATGAGTGCATAAAAGAGAGTGTAGTGTATAATTAAGAGAGAGAGAGAGAGAGAGAGTTACATAGAGCCATGAGAATCGTCAAGGAGAGAGGTGTCAAGTGATTCAGGAGATATAATTCCATTTTAATAATAATATAGTAGTCTCATAAAATAATATTAATAATATTGAGGATTAAGTCGAAATTGAACTATTAAGATTTAAGTGGTTTTCCTTCAAGTATACTTTATTACCCATTGATTGGAGGTGATATACTATTTTTGGAAAGTCATACTTGGGATGCTAAACGTGAATTTCTATTTTTAGAAAGTCACTGCAAAATTGTCAAGAATGAGATTTTATTAAGGAATTTCATCCCTGAGCTTCCCATCCTTGAGCTGCCCATGAGTGGTATTTTTCTTCCGGAGAATAGGGATTCCACACCCCTATTGCATGCATCTCTGTGCCTTAGTAGATTGACGACTTCGTGCCCTAATCTACTCTAAAGATCCAAGATTCCACACCTTGATATTTTTAAATATTCACGACTCTACGCCCTAAACATTTCATTATAGATCCAAGACTCCATGTATTTGTATTTCATGGATTTATAATTCTGTGCCCTAATCGTTTTATTATATCCAAGTCTCCACGTATTTATATTTCATGGATTTAGGACTCCGCACCCTAATTTCCATGGCTTCTCGTCTACTCTGCTTTGAAAATCTGCTCTTCACCTTAAGGTACTGATTGTGAGCTCTTACCCATTTGATGGTTCGTTGGTAAGGTCTTCTTCCAAGACCTGCACACATCATAATCTCATAGATCAAATAAATCTAATGAATTTCATAATCAGCTTATTCACATTTTACCAAAGATTGTGCATGACTTCCATAATCATTTTGGTTTTGGAGAAATTACTTCCACAGTCATTTATAACTCGAGCATCCTTGTTGGCAATGACAAAGTCCCCTGCCACATCATGCTTAGTACGAGATTACGCACATATAATCATACAAATCATGTATCATCCATAAATCATAATTAACCATATGTTCCACGTAACCATGATCATCCATGGATATGTGTCTCAATCCTGGATCACGATCCATGTCATACACCTATGTAAAAAATAGGATACCAAAAGAGAAAACATCGCTAATATGCTCTTAACCAAAATCAATTCTTACACACACAACCAGAGATATTATCATAAGCACACAACAACCAAGTGACCCAAACCAATTTTATAGCATATAAGCATGTGCATAAGTTTGTCATGCATATTATTATATCGTTATATCAAAATCACCATCTCTTAGTGTCATCAAAGCTATCTCACCAAGAAGGAACACTACAGAGCCCCATTCGAGAAATAGGCCTGACTGCCATATTCTTAGTGATTTTCCTTGGCTGCAATAAACAACACAAGATAAACACATATACTTTCAAGATGAACAAGTTAGTTAGCCTTGTAATGCATTCAATTGCAAAGTGTATAAGGTTATTTAAAAAAAAAGGAAGATAAAGTTAACCTTTAAAAGAAAAGTAATAGTAATGTCTTAGTAAAGACACATGCATATGCTTAAAAGAATCGTTAGTTATCTTGCAAAATAGGTTACATAGAAGCAATGATCATGAAATCAAAAGATACGTACAGTTCAAATATGCATACTAAAGCCAACGAAATAATTCACTTTCATTAGTATGTAGAAACATAAACATACATGCCAAATAATGAAAGAACAATCTTACAATCATTCATGACATATGCATGAAAGTGTGCCGGCTCCAAGAGATTCGAATTAAATGAAAGTCCCAATATACATCATTACAATGATACAACACTAGTTCCAATAGTGGAACGTTAAGCAACCACTTTCTCCTCAAAAGAATAATCTTCTCTCCTAAGCTTAGCTTGAGAAGGCAAGGTGAAAATGCCTTTTCTTGAGCTATGAGGGTGTATATATAGCAACTGAGGTGACTCTCCAACTCCTTTGTGACTCTTGGCCTTCCCTTGTGACTCTTGAGCTCCCACGTGACTTTTCAAATTCATATAATCCAAAATTATGTAGGAACACAATAGAATACACATATGACCATAAATACAAACATGGAGTGGAAATAACACTTCATTTAATTTATATCAAAGAACTGAAATTTGTTTACAGACAGAATGGAAATAAACTAGCTAGGGCGCTGGTAGCATATCTCTGAGAAGAGATGTGGTGGCTATAGGCCTCTGAACTATGTTACAATGAGGCTCTAGGGCCTATTTATTATTGAGAAACAATGGAAAACCCTAAATTTTCAAAAACCTAGCCCTAGGAGATGAAGCGCCAAAACCATGGGCCCTGTTTGGGTAAATTGGTACATCAACTTCTCGGGGACATAACTTTGGCCTACGATCTTTGTTTGACACGCTCAATACCTCGTTAGAAATATCTATCCGAGGAATATAAATTTTGAGTGAGAAACATCAATCCATGTCCCCATGTTGCTCCTGGTTTTCCCAAAAAATGTCGTTTAGGGCCTAAAAACGGCTTCAGAAGTTCAGGACCCGAAAAACTGCTAAAAATAGTAAATTGTGCTATAATTAAGGAAACTAAAAAAATGAAAGAAACAATGGTGGGGCCCTAAGAGACATAGGCATGTGGAAACCAATATCCACTTGGATCACTCCTCCCCCATCAGGAAAAAAATTCCCCCATTGTGTTGAGTTCCTCCATGAGATGAGGAAACTTCTGCTGAACTTGGTCCCTGGTGAGCCACTTTCCTTGGTGCAAGAGTTGGAAAAATTTGACAACCCGATACAGTTGGATCTTCTGTTGGTGAGTGTTCTTGATTTTCATGTACATGATACGATCTGTGGTGGCATGTTCCATGCAGGTTGGGTTTAACTATGTTAGTGTGAGTTGTTCTGCATGTTGGAGGTTTCTAGTAGAGATGGGAAGCAGGGTCGAAGGCGGTCCACATTGAATAGTGGGTGCAGACCAAGGAATGGTGGAATACTGAGCTCAAAGGCATTGATCCCTACAACATTGGTGATGGTGTATGGCCCATATTAGAGCGGGCAAAGCTTGCGGTGAGGTCCAGTGAGGCACTCCTTTTAAAAATGTACCCACACTTTGCGGCCCACCTGGAAGTCGTGTGGTACCTGATGTTGATCATGTCATTGCTTGTAATTAGCATTGACTCTATCCAATATGTCATGAACATGTTGGAGAATGTGATGAATGTGCTTGATGAAGTTGTTCGTTTTGTCAGCTTCAGACTGGACATGAGCCGAATTAGCCTGAGCAGTCGCAAATGGCATGGCTACGTCAATGGGACATAGTGGCTGGAATCCCAAGCTCATCTGAAAGGGACTGTGGCTAGTTGAGTTGTGGAGAACCCAATTATAATTTCATTGTACATAAGGGAGGCTCTCATCCCATGTGCGTGGATGCTTTGAATTGTACATGTGAAGAATGTGTACAATCATCCCGTTGACGACCTCTGTCTGGCCATTAGTTTGGGGATGGAAAGCTATGGAATTGGTGAGGTTGGTGTCCAACATTGACCAGAGCCTGGACCAAAATGTACTGAGGAACCTATCGTCCTGAGCTGAGATGATAGACTGTGGAATCCCAAAGTGCACCCATACTCGTTCAAAGAAGATTTTAGCAGTGGCTTCTACTGTGATATTATTCTTGGAGGCCGCCATAATGGCCATCTTTGAGAATCTGTCGATGACCATGAAAACACAATCATTTCCATGTTTAGTAGAAGGAAGGCCTAACATGTAATCTGTGGATATGGATTCCCACGGTCGACTAGGGGTAGGTAGCAGAGTATAGAGCCCTTGCTTCTTGATGGTCGACTTGGCAATGGCGCAAGAAGTGCAGGATCTGGTGTACTTCCCGACATCCTGTCGAAGGTTTGGCCAATAGAAATAATTCTACAATACTACCACTATTTTCTCGACCCCGAAATTCCCTATGAATTGACTGTACTGTGCTTCCCAAATCATCTTAGCAAGCTCGCTTGAAGGAACACAAAGGTGTACCGGGTGACATAACAGTGCATCTTGGAGGTGAAAAATTGGAACTTGTTTACCCTCCAAGAGTGTCTTGTATGTGTGGCCGAATTCTGGATCGTTTTTGTAGAGAAGCAGCCAATCAGAAGTCTCGTGCCCACAGGAGTTGAGAATGGTGGTTAGCACCACGATCGGTGGTCGATTGAGGTAGTCTACAACATTATTGGGGTTTCCCTTCTTGTACTTGATATTCAAATGAAACTGTTGCAGATATGTGGACCACTTCTGATGGTGATCGTTTTTCAACTTCCCTTGTGTCGGCATGAACTTGGTGGTCTATGTGGATGAATATTTCCTTCCCCAAAATATAATGCTTCCATTGTTGACAAGCCTGCACAATGGAATACATTTATTTGTCATAAGTGGGATATTTGCGGACTGTGTCGGAAAATGTATCGCTTTGATATGCCATTGGATGCCCTTGTTGAGTAAGAACTGACCCAATAGCATAGTCAGAGGAATCTATCTCAATGTCAAATGGTTGTTGCAAGTCTAGTAATGTGAGCACTGGGGTAGAGCAGAGGCGATGTTTCAATTCTATGAACACCTTATTTTGAGATTCCGACCAAAAGAATTTTTCTTTCGCTCCTCCCTTGATGAATTGACTCAAGGGCCAAGTGATATGAGAGAATCCCAACATGAACCTGAAGTAGAAATTAGCAAGTCCCAAAAAGATGCGAAGCTATGTTAGAGTGGTTGGGGTCGACCAATCCCGAATGACTTGGATCTTGGTTGGATCCACATGCACCCCTCATTGATCAATAATGTATCCTAGATACTAAACCTAGGTCATGCCAAAAGTGCACTTCTCTAAATTGGTACACAACTTGTGTTGCCACAATGTTTGGAGGACCTGTCGGATGTGGTGGAGGTGCTCTTCCCAAGTCTGGCTGAAGATCAGAATGTCATCCAAGTACACTACTACAAATGAGTTGGTGAATGGCCACAATATGTTTTCCATCAACCTCATGAAGGTTGCAGGAGCATTCGTCAACCATAAAGGCATGACCATCCATTCGAAAAGGCCCTCCTTGGCTTTGAAGACAATCTCCCACACATTGGAGGGTTCAATTGGTACCTGGTGATACTCGGGCTTTAAGTCGATCTTGCTGAAATATTTTGCCCCTTTGAGTTGGTCTATAAGGTCATCAACCCGTGGGATCGGTTACCTATTCCAGACAATGATCTTGTTCAACGCCAAAGAGTCAATACAAAGTCTCCAAGTCCCATCCTTGTTTTATACCAACACGATCGGGCTCCCACAAGGCGATGAAATTGGCCGGATGTGACCTTTCTACAATAGCTCCTGAATTTGCCTCTTGATTTCATCGTTCTCGAGAACAGAGTTCCGATAGATCGGTCCATTGGGCAGCGGTGCACCTGGGGTAAGATAAATGGGGTGCTTGACCTAACAGTGCAGAGGTACCCCTGTGTGTGAGGTGAAGATGTCCCCTTACTCCTCCACGACCTTGTCCATTTGTTGTCATTGTTTGGAGGAGCCTTGTTTGGAGGTCGTGGCCACAGTCTTCTTCTTTCCCTAGGGGCGGATCATCAGGAAATTTTTTTTCCCATCTTTGGAAATGAACTTACTGCATTGTTTTGAAGTAACCAAAGAGATAGCGGTAGGCGGTGGTACCTCTGGTATCCTGTACAACTTATTGCCCAAAATAAAAATAACAATGCGAGGTCGGGACTCACACACAACATATCGCTTCCATAAGTATGGTTGGCCTAATAATACATCACAAACATCAAGAAAATAAATGTCACATAATACCTCATCCATGAAGGGCTTGATGTTGTAGGGAAGGCGACACTGCTGGCTGACGCGGAGATCCCATCCTTGGTGAAGCCACTCGATGGTGTATGGATGTGGGTGTGTTATGATCGACAAGACCAACCGCTTCACGACCTCTGTTGAAATGAGGTTATTTTGGCTCCCACTGTCGACAATGAATTGTAATGGGGAACCCTTTACCCACATCTCAGAGTGCAAGATAAGCTCCTCCTCCTCTGGATCTTCCGGTTCCTCCTTCTGGATCTTCACAGTGGTAATGGTGGCGAAGGGCTTTGCATAAATAATTTGCTTCCCTTTGTGATTCCCCTTGTTGGGTTTTGATTCAGAGTTGGAGTATGCATTTGATTCAGAAACCCTCATCTCAGCCACCAATGACTGCTTGGCTCGACACTCACTTGTGTTGTGAGTGCAGATCTTATGGAACTCACACCACTTTCCTGTGTCCTTATTTGGCTTCGCAGTGTTTTTCTTTTCTTGCGGCTTAGGCAGGTTGTCTTGGGCTGCCATGCCTTGGCTTTGTACTTTGTTTTGCGGTTTGGGGGCACCTTTCCCTTGCTTTTGATTTGCAGATCCAAAGTCTCGTTTCTTCTGTTTGAATTTATGCTCAATCTTGGTAGCATACCGGTATGTCGTACCAAGTGAGGAGATTTCAAGGAACTCAATTTCCTCCTAAATTTATATGTGGAGACAACTGTGTTACTTCAACACCAAATTTTTCTCTGAATCTTTGATACCCAACTTTGTGTGTAGGGTATGGAATAGATTCGTCAGCTCATGCACATCTTGATCCCTTTTTTTTCGCAGCATAGTCCATTGTATGTACTTGTCCTCATATCTCCCCACGAGATAGTATTGTTCCTTGATGGCGTCTCAGAAAGAATTCTAGGTGGGTACGGAGAGAAAATAGAGGGTTATATCTCGTCCTTTTTCTCACAGTAGGTTTCCCACCAGTCCTTGACATGGGGGGTAGCTTTGAGGAGTGCAAAAATAATCTTCTCCTGGTCGGAAAAGTCATGAAACAAGAAATATCCTTCTAATAGATTCAACCATATATCTACAACTTCTACATCTATTTGGCCCTCAAATATGGGAATGTAAAATTTTACTTGTACCCTAAAGGGAGTCACGCCTCCAGAGTGGCTATTGGATGCAGATGCGCCGCCGATGGGCAGTTATTGAAGGATCTGGGCAAAGTTATCCATCATCACGTTCCTTTATTTTTCGAGGGCCTCCTCAAGAAATATTTTGATAGGATCTCTTGCTCCCTCATCTTTATTTTTGTCCCCCATGGGTAGCCTTCGGGGTTTGCGAGGCTGATCTTGCAAAGGTTCAACCAGATCGATCCCTAACTCTTTATACCTCGACCTCGTTGGGGACATGCAAACAAGGATCGAGAAAGAGCATAATTCTCTGATACCATTGATCCAGATTTACGCAAGAACACAACAGAATACACATATAACCATAAATACAAACATGCAATAGAAATAACACTTAATTTCATTTATATCAAAGAACTGAATCTTTTTTACAGACATAATGGAAGTAAACTAGCTAGGGCGCTGGTAGCTTATCGCTGAGAAGAGATGTGGTGGCTACATGCCTCTGAACTATGTTACAATGAGGCTCGAGGTCCTATTTATTATTGAGAAACAATGGAAATCCTAAACATCCAAAAACCTAACCCTATGATATGAAGTGCCAAAACTATGGGCCCCATTTGGGTAAATTGGTACATCAATTTCCCGGGGACGTAACTTTGGCATACGATCTCCGTTTGATGTGCTGAATACCTCGTTAAAAATATCTATCCAATGACTACAACTTTTGGGTGGGAAAAATCAATCTATGGACCCATGTTGCTCCTAGTTTTCCTCATAAAACATCGTTTAGGGCCTGAAAACGGCTCCAGAAGTTCAGAATCCAAGAAATTGATAAAAATAGTAAATTGTGCTATGATTAAGGAAACTAAAAAACTGAAAGAAACAATGGTGGGGCCCCAAGTGGAATAGGCGGGTGGCCACCAATATCCACCCTAATCATCATATATGACCTTTGAGCTTCTACATAACTTTAGAATTTTCTAGTGACTTTTCACATTCCATGTGGGACCCTTGGGCTTGCACACATTTTACATTTCCTCATTTTCAAAATACAATATTACATGTGGAAAAATATAATGACACATATAACTCTAGTGGTGAGAATTTGAGAGGCCATGACTTGGCAATTGTGACATAATACTTCTTTGTAGTGTGTCTTTGCCAAGTTCTTCTCTTTGTTGTTGCCTTCATGTCTTCATGATAGACCTACTTGTACTCTCATCTTCATCCTCCAAGGCTAGTTATGTTATAGAGTCTTCCATGTCATTTTTTTCTCAATCCAGATCTCATAGTTCAATGTCTCTTTGTCTCTTTGATCTCTTTCTATCTCACCTCCACAAGTACCTTCTTACAACATCTTCTTAATATCCTCCTTGAGCATCATCCTGCCATGATAAGATCATAACACCTGCAAGAAAATTTCACTTATGAAAAGACAACATTAGTTCCAAAATCACCTAGTATACCTTGTTTCTCATGCAACATGATAACTATGATGTGACTTTGCGAAGTATTTAGGAGAGATTCCTTCTTGGGTGTAGTGTGTAGAGGTAAGAGGTAGGGGGTGAGGGACTAGGCACTATGACTACGCAATGCACAATTGACAGAGAGAGAGGGAGGTCAAGGATTATTCTTTGGCGGAGTTTAGGAGGCAGGGAGGCATGATTGGGAACTATGATTGTGCAGTGCGTAGTGTCATAAGGAGAGGCTCAAGGGACTACACAGTTGAGGACTGCAAGGGTGTAGAAGAGGCTTCACTATCTACTGTGATTGTGAAATGCGTGGGGAAAGTATAGGCTGATATGAACTGTGCATTTGGAAAGTGTAACTGGCAGATATGAGTGATTGAGCACTAGGATTGCATAGTGCGCAATTGAGGGATATTGTACACTAGGAATGCACAATGTATAGTTCCAAGAGGCAGAGAGTGCTTCAATGTGACTTAGGACTACAAAGTGCATAGTTCCTAAGGGCTGAAGGGTTGGTTGGAGATTGAGCAAGTTGAAAGGACAATGCAAGCTCTGAAAATTACTACATGTGGGATCACTATGAAGAGAGGGTAAGAATGAGAACTTGAAAATAATTTAGCATGATCACAAGCCCATGAACAATCAACCATATGACAAGGAAACACTTAGTACCCAAAATCAACATTCACTAAAACAACAAAACAAAAGTGATCTCCAAGTGTGACACTTACTATATACCTTACAATGCAAGTGTTAACTATAAACAAAAAGTGTGCGATACCCTAGGAATGAGTCCAATGCATATCATCATGATGGATAGGATTGATTAATGCAAGAGAAAGCACCAGATTTGTCTTCTTAAGAATGTGATAAAACTACCTTTTACAAAGGATGACACTTCCCTTAATCAAAATACGACACTTGAGATTCCTTTAAAAGGGGACTTGAAAACTTGGGAAACAAATGTAAAATAATTCTAACAAGCAGAAATGACAGTTCACATGGTCAGAGGGAGGCTCCAAAATTTGAATATGGGCCAAAATTTGGAGGGTGTTGTAGCAAAAACAACACTAACATAACAAATTAGTAATAGTAGTGCCTTTATACAACAAGAAAATTGTAGCAATGATAAAAAACAATTACAAAAATCAAAGCCTCAACCTGCAAGCAAATAAACAAAATAACTATGCTACCTTTATGCACACAATAATCCCCACTAAAGAGTAGTGCCCTTCCTCCTTAGCAAGGAATTGGAAAATCTTACAACTCATAAGCTAGCACACCGAATCATAAGGTGAACTACGAAATTGTTGGGGATTGCATTAATTTTGAAAAATAATATGTACAAATGAAAATTTCAAAATAATAATGCCATATAGAATGTTGGGAATCATAATCATCATGGCCAAGTTGGCCATGTTGTAAAGAAAATTCATTTCTCCGTTTGCACATTTTTACAAGTTGAACCCACTAAGTAACAATGTATGTGTCAACACCCAAATATAGTACCAAGAATTGTATCATAACAGAACGAGTATCAACATTGGAATAACAACAAAGAAAGATGTCATTGACCTAATGTAACAATGTCAGAGAATCTTAGAAAATAACATCCCATCATCTAGAACGAAGGAGTAAAAAGCAACTACTCTCCCATTATATGCAAGCAAAAGGTAATTAGTTAGAGTGACATGAGAAATTGGCATACCTTGGTCAAAAAGATAAATGATTAGATAAAAGGATGTAATTGTGGAAGGTAAAATGGTGAAAAAGGTAGGGAAAAAGTGGTGAAAAGGGTTCCAATTCTTGAGCCCAACATATCCCCCCAACTAAAGCAACTGCATATCCCCAAGTATACCTATCAACCAACCTTTAGCATATGTTGTGAGCGTAGCTTAGTGAAATTATAAGCATCTACGAGATCCTCTATGATAGCCCTGAATCCATAAAAAATATTTAGCTCTAACTACCATATTTTTGCGTCTTCAGGCTTAACGATAATAATGGTTATACCTTAGCACTAGGAGCCAAATCATAGGAAATAAAAACTTCAATCCAAGCCATCTAGGCCCACAATTCCTGATATAATTAACATATATTGGTACTCTTGAAAGGGCATGTACAAAATTTGGGTAGCAATATGGATCTTTATCCTTCAATCTTTTATCAGATGCTTCCCACCTTATTTAACTACCTTCGAATGAACCAAGTTTTGGCTTCTCAATATTTATGGAACAAAGTTCCAAGATTCTTCTTCAGATATCATGCACGATAGTCATCTTCTTTTGAGACCCAAGGAATTTTCCATAATTTCTAACCATTGTTGCAATAGGGCTACACTCCAGTGGTTATATCAAGTAGCGTATAAGCATGGAGTTCCTCAACAAGAGTGTCAACATAAGACTCTTTGGAAGGAGATATTTCAGTGTCATTACCATCCCTTCTTCTTGATCCCACCTCTTCCATCCCACCATCCTCTCTTTGTTCCTCTATTTCTTCTTCTAACTGAATCCACAATTCTTCTTTGTGAATTCCTCGAGCTAAAATTGTGACAAAGGTCAGCAATCTTGTCCATGACAAACTTAATAAGCCCATGATCTCTTATACAATTTTCTAGGTGCTTTACCTTCCAAACAAAATTGGCCATATGCTTCTCTGATTCTAGCAAGAAGTAAGGTATGTTGACTAATTTACCCTGGCAGAGGTGGGAAAACAACATGAAGTGATAGTTGAAAACTATCCGAAATCAACCTTCATAAGTAATATATTTCTGCAGAAAGTATGCTACATCCTCCCATGGGTGTGGAATTGAATCTCTTTCTATAATTCTACCCTTGTTATTGATTTTTTCATCCCCTCTTAGAAAATTGGCCCTCGTTATTGGAACAAATGTTTTCCTATTGAAATATCTTATTCATGTCCAAGGTAAAAAAAATTCCTGGGAAATTACTTATTTTTTAACCACAATTTATATTCCTCTTGCAGTTGAGATTTGTTATGTGAAAATTTTGGGTGAATTCAAGAAAAATGGCATTGTTAAACCCCTTCAACTTCTTAAAGTATGCCAACCACCCAAATTTTTGAAAAAGCTTGTAAACTATAAGATAAATATGTAGTAAGTCACTAGAGTTTTGTTTGTGATGCACAAATCCTCCCATGGTTTTGTGTAGATGCAGGTCTTGTTACAATTAAAATGGACAATACATGTAATTGTTTTTGGGGAGAACATTGTTAAATTTTAAAAAATTGTCAAGGTTAGTAGTAGTGGGGTGTCATAATTGGTAGTTTATACTGGGATATACATATGGATTACGAGAGATTGGGTTAGAGTAACAACGATGGATTGGCAATAAATGGTGGTATGGGGAGTGGTGATGTTCATGTCAAGAATTGGTATGTGGCATGCCAAGTCTCGATGTATGTCGTGGTATTAGTGTCATGGAAAATAATGTATCACACATTGGTATGATGTAAACCCACCCCCAACTAAAGTGGAGATCATCCTTGGTTGTCATGGAAGATGGGTCGTGTCATGAATCGCAATGATGCAAGAAAATGAAAGAGAGACATACCTATCAGGTTCTTATTGTGTGATGTGACCTTGCAACTGATTATGGTGCCCCTTTGTCGAAAAATGTTAAAGTTTAGTTGTGCGATCACAGCAACAACAATGTTTAGTAACAACGTACGAATATGATAGTGCACATGGTATTAATGTCATTTTATCAAGACTTGGTGTAATGACAATAATAACAACATTTAAAATATACATGTGAGAGTTGATATTTTTAGGAAGAAGGATATATAATGCAAAGGAAATTGGTATCAACTACCAACAAGCTATTTTTCAGTTGATACCTTTCTAACCATGCCCCAAAGGGGTTTTCATTGTTAGATTTATTTTATTTTACTATCCCCAATAATATTAAGATTTGAATTTGAGATAATGTGAAATAATGAATCCTTAGAAAGTTTTTTATGATACAATCGAAGATGGTGTCCATTGGCAAGAAAAGAATTTTTTATCCATCAATGGTTGCCCACTTAATAGTTGCATTGTTGAAGATTATGTCCACCTCATAAGGACCTAGCCACCTAGTGCAAAGCTTCCCTTTGAAGTACTTGACCTTGGAGTCATATAGTAGTGCCCAATCACCTTTCTAAAACACCTTCTTGATAAACATGTCATGCCACTTGGTGCATTATTGGGAAATAATATTAGTGCATTGTATGCTAGCCAAGTGCATTTCATTAAGCTGGTTCAAACGATGTATTTGTGTTTTATTTAAATTCAAATTATCTTCTAAATCAACCCTAAGAATCTTGATCTTGAAATCTATAGAAAAAACAAGAATATTACCATACACAATCTCATATGGAGAGAAACCCAAAGTGTTATGCCATGTAGTCCTATAGGCCCAAACTGCCTCTAGAAGTCTCTCGACCCAATCATGATGGTGACTAGCCACAATCTTAGCAAGGATAACCTTAATGACTTTATTGGAACTCTCCACCAGTCCTTTAGCTTTTGGGTGGTATGATGAGGTGATCTTGTGGTGAATATTGTCCTTCTTGATGAGCTTCTTAATCATCTGGGAAGTAAATTGTGGCCCTCCATCTGTAACTATTTCTTTCAGCACTCTATAATGGACAAATATATCCTTGAACAATAGGTTTGAAACAAATTGTTCAATGGATTTTGTGAGAGTCTTAGGACTGACCCACTTCATTATGTAACATATATAAACTATAGATGGGGGATTAATAGGTCCCAAAAAATCAAGACCCTATTTTTCAAAAGGCTTGATAACCGATAGAGTTTTTAATGACATTTCATTTGATTAGACAGGTTGGCCAATCCTTTGGAAGTTGTCACACCCATGTACATACTTCTTTGTATATTGGAATATGGTGGGACAAAAGTAGCCCATACAAAACAATTTATGAATTTTTCTCCTATCATAAAAGTTTCCACCAAAAGGCTCATCGTGGTAATCCTTAAAGATATTTTGGACTTCACCTTCCCTCACACAACATTAAATTTCAAGATAATCCCTAGTGTAAAAGACATAACCATACACCCATGAATATCAAGCACTTTGTGGGATGATCTTTTGTTTTTCACTAGGAGAGAGGTTGTACAAGAACCTTCTTACAACAAGATAATTAGTAATATTTTCATATCAAGGTGAGTAAGTTTATACTCCAAAAAAGGTGCTCCTATAGAAATGAATCCTCAATAGGTAAACTATCACTATCACTGCCATTAGTAAGCTTAGAAAGAAAGTGAGCAATGACATTATCCTGCCCAATTTTATTTACAATAGTAATGTGAAATTCTTGTAACAAGAGTATCCACCTAGTAACTATACCATTAGTAACAATATTAGTCATTAAAAATCAAACAACAAAGTGGTTAGTATGTACCAAAACTTGATATCTTATAATATAATGTCGAAATTCATTGATAGCATGCATGAAAACAAGAAACTCATTTTTTTTTATCGTATAGTTTAATTATGCAGGGGTCAAGTTCTTGGTGATGTAGTAGATGGCGTAAGGTTTTTGGTTTTCCTATTGTCACAATACAACTCCAATAGAAGTATCATACGCATATGTATAAATATGGAATGGAAAATTCCAACTGAATCCTCATAAGATAGGAGCTTCAAACACGCACCTTTTCAAACATGTAAATTTTTTTTGACATTCATCAATGCATATCAATTTTGCATCCTTTGCAGGTAACACAAGCAATGGAGATGCAAGTTTAGAGAAATTTTCAATAAAATGCCTATAATAACCTGCATGTTCTAAGAAGTTTTATAACTTATTTTGTGTTTTTGGAGGGGGAATTTTCAACATTCCCTCAACTCTCATCGAATCAACTCTTATCCCTACAATAGAAATATAGTGTCCAAGTACAACTCCTTCATTCATTAGCATATGGAATTTCTCAGTGCTTAAAGAAATAACAATTTGTCTCCACCTAGTCAACACTTTTCCAAGATTAGCTAATGCTACATAAAATATATCTCCACATGAGGTAAATTCATGCATATTCATTAAGAAAATCTAAAAATATCCCTAATATAGTATGTTGGAAGGTAGCATGCACATTATAAAGTATGAAAGGGAGAACTTCGTATGCAAATGTTCTCAAGGGTCAGCTAAAGTTATATTTATCTTGATTTTTAGGAGTAGTTTGGATTTGGTTGCATCAACTAAAACCATAAAGAAATGAGAAGATTTTCTTAGCAGATAGGGTGTCAAAAATCAAGTCAATAAAATGTAATGGGAAACGATCTTTGCGTGTGGCCTTATTTAATTACCTACAATCAACGCAGACCTTCCACTTACCATTATTCTTCGACACAATGACCAATGGGGATACCAATTGGATTTAATAGATTGGATATATGAAATGGCGTTCAAAGTTTTTTAAAGTTCCTCTTTGATAATGTAGAGCTATGTTCACCTATTGTTGTGACTGACGAAAATGTTAACAATTATCCTTGATATAGAAATGATGGGTGTAGAGATCAGGGTGGATTCCTTTCATGTCCGTGTAATCCCAAGTAGAATCCCCCTTTTTTTCTTGCAAAAATGGTATCAACCACTCTAATTATATGAGACATATATTCAAATTTATATTTAGGGCCTCACTCTTTGGGATTGGGGTAATTGTTATCTCGTTTGTAACAAAATCGTCATCACTGGGACTATTTTGATTGGGTTCATTCATTATAATATTAAGGAGTTTAAAGTTTGGTCATGTAACAACAAAATAATCACTAATGAAACTATTGATAGTGTTGTCCTTTGTTTCATCCTTAAAGAAAATATCCCTTCCAATTGTATAAGTGACTGCACACCATCTTCTTCTGGATCAACTCTTTCCACAAGGGACCTTCATAGTTAATGCTTGTTTTGGATGGGGGGTAAAGGATGATATTATTCATGTATTCCCATCATATATTTTCATAAAATCAGACCTACAATTGATAAATTCTTTAGTAGTAGTTAGCTAGGGTCTTCCTACAATTAGGGATGTCCTCCTAGGTGAGTCTTGGGCTACAACAGTAAAAAGTCATAAGGTTATTTTGAAGAATCCACATAATTGATAACATATTTTTGGATTCCTTCGTGTCAAATTTTATATTATTACCTAATTCTAACATAGCAGGGGTTGGTATTAAATTTGTGAATCCAAGAAACTCAAGGGTTTCTCTGGTCATCACAATTATTGTAGTGCCTAGATCAACCAAATTATTTGGGATTATCATTTTTTCCAATATGAACAATTATTATCAAATTCTGAGCATCATCATATTTGGTAGGTGGGGCCTTTCCCAACATTGATACTGATAATTTTACCACCACAAAAATAGTGGGAGGATCTCGGGGTTTCTTGCCAGGTATTTAAACAAATAGTTCCCTCACTATTTTTGCATATATCAAAATGCCTTTGATAACAATTAACAAGGGAATCCTAATATACATGTTTTTCAACTCCTTTAAGGAATCAAACTCAGGTTGTGGAGTTGTCTTAACTATAGGAAATTTCTTTGGATATGGTGGATTCATAATTTTTTTATTCATATTAGTAACATCGATTGCTACCGAAGGTTAGTCGAGTGTTCCTCAAGTAATAGTAGCATTGGCTTCTATAGGAGTTTCAACATGTTGTTATTTTGATGTCTCTTGAATAGAAGCTTCTTTCCAAGGTTAATTCTCTTTGTCATGTTTTACAATAATGACTGGGGAAGCTCCCAAAATTACTACTCATCCTAACCTCAAATGTATATTATTACATTTAGTAGGGGAGATGCAATGAGTAGGTAAGAAAAGAGCTTCAACTTGTCCTTAATAATTGAGTTTGGGTCAAATTTCACAGTTGGATGGGGTCAGAAGGGAGGATTGCATGGGAGCTTCAACTTGTTGCATCGCCTTATTAATTGGGTTTGGGTTATATTGCATAGGTATTTGGGGTCACAAGGGAGGATTTCTTTGTGGTGCATTGGACATGAGTTGAAACTACTGCTATTGCACATGTAGTTGTGTAGGCACATAAAACTTGAAGGTTTTAACATTGTATGGATAATACCTACAAGAAAATTCTTAGAAAACATAAAATATACAATGACAAGAACAAAAAATACACAAAGATTTTTCTCTTAGAACCCAAAACTAGTAAAACTAGATTGATTTTTCATTATATTCCTTTCAATGTTACAATTCATTATATACAAACCCCCAAACCATTAATCCTATATTGGAAAATAACCATATTTCCCCTGATGGATATACAAAACCATGGGAAAAACCACCATGCGTAAAACCATGTGCAAAACCATGGATGTGTCCACCCATAATGTTTTTTATAGGGCGCTACCTTGAACCCCATGTAAGGGTTCTACCGCCCCCTTGCTAACTACCAAACAGGGGGGCTATCTACCCCCCAAAAAAGGTTGGTTTTTTCACTCCCTTATGACCCCCCACCTCCCCCCCCCCCCCAAGGTGCAAATGCACAAGCTTAGTCATGCAAAGAATATAACACATACCCAAAATTCTCTCACTTGTTGTTTTCTTTGCACACAAGGGACCAAAAAAGTACACGATCACCAGTCTAGGGTTGCAATGCCCATTGTTTCTCTACACAAAGAAAACTTCTTATTTCTCACAAAATTTGTCAATGCATCTACTACATTCTTCAAAGTATCCACCTTTACCATCAACACCTTTTTGTCTTCAACCATATCCCTCTCAAAGTGATAGTAAACATCTATATGCTTTGTCTTCGAATGATAAGAAAAGTTCTGTGCCAAGAAAATTTCACTGTCTGCCATAAGCTATCCTTATAGATTGTTGTACCAACCCCATACCTGAACATAATATTTGTAACCAAAATACTTCCTTTCTTGCATGAGTGGTTTCCATGTATTCAACCTCTCTTGTTGAAAATTCCACTACAAATTACCTCTTTCTCATCAAACTGATTGCTCCTCCAAATAGGCTAAACACATACCCACTTGTAGATCTTCTCTAATCCGGATCTCCAACCCAGTTTGCATCAACAAATCCAATTATTTCCAACACTATTTCCAATCTTGGTCTTCCTTTGTAGCACAAACCATAATCACTAGTACCATGTAGATACCTAAAAACCTAGTTTACTGTTGTGCAATGCTCCTTCCCTGCGTTTGACATAAAATTCCTCAATAATCCCAGCTCAATACTCCCACTGTATGTGCATGTATGGTATGATACAAACCATTTCATACATCAAACTTCCAACTGCACTCACATATGGAACTTGGGACATGTCCTCTTCCTCTTCCTTTGTCTTGGGACATTGTTCCACAAATAATTGGAATGCTCACTATTTTACTATCTTGGATATTATATCTTTGAAATATTGTCTCGACATACTTCCTTTGATTGAACCAGATTTTACTCTTTTCTCAATCTCTTTTAATTTCCATTCCCAAAATAAAGTTTTCAACACCAAGATCATTCATGTCAAATTTAGAGGATAATTAGGTCTTCACATCCTTGATAATCTCTCTTTTATTTTCTATCAACAACATATCATCCACATACAAGGCCAAATAAATAATACGATAAAAAACTAATTTAAAACACACACAGTTATCTGCTTTGATCCTTGTGAATGCAATTCCCTGTATGTCTGTATCAAAGTTTTGATACCACATCCTTAGTTATTTCTTTATCCCACACACATATTTTTTTAACCTGCGTATTGGTTCTTTCTTACCCTTCACTACAAAGCCTTTTTAATGCTTCATGTAGATCTCTTCTTCGAGATCCCCATATAGGAATGTTGTCTTCACATCCATTTGTTCTACGTCGAAATCAGACGTGACAATAATAGATAAAAGTAATCTAATAGAAGCTAACTCGAAAACATGAGAAAAATATATCACCAAAATCAATTCCCAACTACTGGGAATAACCTTTTTCAACTAACCAAGATTTGTATTTCTCCACTTTACCTTCTGCATCCATATTCTTCTAAATGCCTATTTGCAACCAATGGGTTTTCTTCCAACCAACAACTCTGCCAAATCCGAGGCCTCATTCTTGTCCAATGCTGCCATTTCTTAGATAATGGCCTTTTCCAGAGTTTTACATCCTCTAAATCCAATGCTTCCCTGATAGTTATGGGATCATCATCAGTAATAGATAAAGAAAAATTTGAAAAGAAATGAGATGGAATACACCTCTCTAGCTACCTTATTTACCGAATTGACATCCTCAGAACCGGAGTGTGTGGTTCCTCTTATTCTAATTCATGTTCTTATATGGAGTCTGATTCTTCATCCTTCAGATGAAATTCTATCTTCTCTGGTTCTTTTTTCTTGCTAGAACTTGCTGTTTCAAGACATCCTTCACTTCTATAAATACCACATATTGATTGTACACAACCTTCATTGTTTGTGGGTTCCAAAACTTGTAACCTTTTAAACCCAATAAAGATGCACCTTTCTGTTTACTATCCAACTTTGTTCTTTTCTCCTTCAGAACATGTACATATGCATCACAACCAAATACCCTGAGATGCGAGAGATAGGGTTTCTTATCATTCCATAACTTGTGAGGAGTCTTATCCTCCATCACTAATGAAGGTGACCTATTAACCAAGTAACATGAAATCTCCATTGCCTCTACCCATAATTCTTATCCTAATCCAACTGTAGGTTTTAACCCTGTAAATAAATTACCTGCAAACAAATTCTTAACACATAAAATTTACAATAGCGAGAACATAAAACATAAAACAAATATACCTATAGATTTTCTCTTGGATCCCAAAACCAGGAATACCAAATTTATTTTTCATTATTTTCCTTTCAATGTTACACACACACACACACAGACACACACACACACACACACATATGTCGAAGCATTCTAAAATCCAATCCATTAACCCTATATTAGATCTTAACTGTAGTTCCCTTGATTAGATCTACAAAATACCATGGAAAGAAAACCATCATGCCCAAAACCAAGTGCAAAACCCATGCACAAAACGATAGGTTGGTCTGCCCACCTAAGATACGGTCCAATTTTATTTTTATTTATTTATTTTATTTTATTTTATTTATTTATTTTACAGGGGTGTTGTCGCGTACCCCATGCATGGGGCTTACTACCCACTTGAAAATCCCCCGACAAGGGGGGATGAGCCCCCCCTGTGGCCCCCTAATGCACCCGACGCAAAAAACATGGGGGGATAACGCCCCCCCTGTGACCCCTCCGACGCGTGCAACTAGTTGTGGAAAGAATATAACACACACCCAACACCAACACCACTGAGCATGCTCCTTTCCTTTTCCATCGATATCCTATTCATTCTTTCTGTAATGTGTGTATGAAGTAGTCTTCTGTTATGCTATACCACACTTCTTACAAAAATCTTTGAATTCATTCTTGCATAACTCTCCACCATTATTTGTCATCAACACCTTAATCTTTTTCTCTGTCTATTTTTTCACTAGAGTTTTAAATTATTTAAACGTCTCAAAGCCTTCAGATTTATTCATGAGGAAATATATCCATGTATTCTTCTAGAATCCATCTATAAATGAGATATAGTACATATATTTACCCAGTCATGGAACTAGCACAGGTCTAAACACATGACTATGCACAAGCTCTAATATTCCTCCTACCCTCTTACCACTAGAGGAAAACCTCATCCAATTCTACTTCACATTTACATAATGTTGGCATAAAACAAAATGCAGAGAGAAATTAGACATACCTTCTACCATACCATTACCATGTAGTATTCAAAGTCCCTTATCTCCAATATGTCCCAATCTTTGATGCCGTAACATATTCTTCTCACTAGAGACTACAATATTTTCTACTTCACTTTCAGAAACATATGAACTGTTATGCCCATAAATATAAGTACTTCCCAATAGCTTGTATAGAGTTCCAATCTAAACTCCCCTCATTAGTATCAATGCTCCTCAAACCATCTTGTAGGTATCTTTCTCGAACATTATTTTTACACCTACATTTCTAGCCATTCCTGGAATGTGGAGAACACCAAGGAGTGTTCTAATTCTTTCACCTATTAACTTCAACTTGAATTGTAACAGATTTGGGTTAAAATTTAATGTAATAAAAGTTAATAAATGAAAAAATAAGACCACAGTTAAGGGACATTTATTCCAAGCTAGATGTTGGGAAAATAAATCCTAGTGGGAATCACTGGATGTGTTTATGCCTAAGGGGAAAATGGCAAAGGCAATGTCTAAGGAATTAAAAAGGAAAAAAGTATTTTTGGCACATTTATTTATGAAATTAAAGGAAATTAGGAGAAAATGAAGGTGAAAGGTCACAGGTTGCATGTGAGGAGGAAATTGAAGGAAAATAACGGAAAATGAAGAGAATAGAGGCCTCATTAATAAAAAGGCTTATGAGGATCAATTGGTAACCTTTTTTCAGTTCAGTTTTGGAGCTCTCTCTCACAGTCTTGGACACTTAGATTTTTCTTTGGGAATTTCAGCATTGGATCAAGAAAGGGAAAAAGAAGAAAAGGAAGAACAAGGAAAGGAAAGGAAAGAAAAGATCAAGCAAGGAAGAGCAGGATCAAGCCACTTCAACGAGAATATTTGCAGGTAACAGATTGCATGTATGATTTCCTATCTGGTGTTGACATGCATGGTATGTGCATGTTGGTATTTGGTTCTTTTGTTGTCAGTGGCATAGTTTTGTCGAGTTTTGATGATGGCTTCCAGACTTGCCTCGCCTTTTTCGGGATAGCCATGGTGTGATGGAATTATTTTCGGTTTTGAGCTTTGGAATTTCCGGATGGTTTTGAAATATATGGCCGAGGTGGCCTCAAGTTCATTCCCAAAGGCCTAGGAATGCCTTGACCAAATTTGGCGGGATACGCGGTAAAGCATGAGGGTCGTGTTTCGGTAAGGGCCTAGTCATTCAGTTTGGATTATGGTAAAGCCTAGAGACAAGGAGATGGAAAATTCCTCAAGTATGGTGATGGGATCCAGAGGAATTCCAAGTTTGGTTTGGTTTTGTGATCTCGGTGTTGGTTTAGGTGAGATCACGGTATGGTGAGGGTGGATGTGGTTTAACCTATAGATTCCCATGGTTGTTTGTGGATTGGTTTATCCATTAGATCCCACATTCATGCTTGGAGCATGTCACGAGGGTGATTGGATGAAATAAATATTTGGTTCAACAATGTCTATGGTCAGGTGGTACGTGGAAGTCTTGAACCTGGTTGGCTCTTGCCTGTGGTTTATGAAAGCTAAGTTGTCTTTCTTTTGTACTTGTATTTATGCGGATTTAATGGTTGTTTTCTTATGGGTATTTCTGTGGTTACATGTTGGTTATAAGCATGGTTATGTGACTAGTTATAGTCATGGTTCATTTCATGTTTTACTTGTAACAGAAGGAATAATGGATGCAAGACCTAATTAATGATAAGATAGCTAATAAGAGAGGATGGTGATCCTTATTGATAAGTTTCATATGATTTTCCAGTCCCTTATGTTTATTCTTGTATTCATGACCTGTAGATTGCATTTTTGCCAAGTGTTTGATAGAATGTCAGTCCCTGTTGGGGATGGCCAAGCCTAGTCCCAGTGTCATTTTTTGGTTTACAAGCATTGTCCTTGTGTAATTTATGATTTTTGAAAGTTACAGGGTTTTCTAGGTAGATGTATATCCATAGCCCTAAAATTTAGCCTTAAAATTCATATTCGTAGGAACAACACTAAGTGTTTTAGTCCTTGGTCGCACTCATGCAAGCATGTGGGAGCGACTGGGAGCTTCTAGTTGCACTTATTCCTTGGCAAGGTTACGATCAGGGGTAAAAGTCAATTAAAATTTAGGGTGAGCACAGGGATGGACACTTGGAGGTGTTGGCTTACTACTGGAGGGTCTTATGACACCTGAGGGAAGTTATTAAGGTTTTTTGTTGACTCCATTTCCTTAAGGTTGTAATATTCCCAAATGGGGAATGTAGCAATACAATGCAGATTTGTAGGAAAATAACGCAGTTCATCAAAGACAAAGCAGGAGGCCAATATGGAGACCTTTCAAATGTATTTACAGTAGCAAAATAGATGTACAATATGGCCCATGAGATGCATAATAGGAAATACAAGTCTCCAATAGAATAAAATCCTAAAAAAGCGGTGCTGCAACCATGTATTAAGACTGGAAAAAACTTTACAACATTATTTTATTAGGCTGCAATAGTTGTTGATTACACTTCAGATCTAGAGAAAATAAGTGCATGAAAAGTCAGATCTGCAACAAATCCATACAATATATAGGCTCTTCTTCAAAATCCCCTTGGGGTTTCAGCATTAAACCATGTACAAGGAGTAGATCTAAGATCTAAATATGTAGATTTGCAAAAATATTCAGATATTCAGAAATATTTAGATCTGATCTGATATGAACAAGAGAATTATCCTCTCTAATGGATCTCCAAATTGAAGGGTATATCCCCAACACTTGAAAACCAATCCTCCAAATGATGTGCCAAAAGACCCTGCAACAACACGTACAGGAATAACGCAGATCTGGAAGTAAAACTGCGTTGTAGGGTTTAGAATGTGGTTGGCCACCTGCTAAGATCTGAAAATGATGCTCCAATCATCCAATACTCTCTTCCCAATGGAATAGAAGCCTCCTCCACTGAAAAGGAGCACTGAAATGGCCTAGATCTGAAGAGATCTAGCCTCCACTTGCTGCAGCTTGCAAAGACAACCAAACTATCAACATGATCTGTGTTGTAGTTGAAAGAAGAAGCTTGGCCTTCAGCCATATAGTGGACAATGTATACAAACTCTCCCAAGAGCTACTCAATAGGAAGAGGCGGGATTCCCGACTAGGAACACCCAATGCTAAACAACATTATTCTCATCTAAACAACAAGAGAATGATATATGTCTAAACAGACAATATATTCAGAAATATAATCTCATCAACAACCTTCTAATGCTGCCATCCCCTTCCTTTTCTAAGACAAGAGTTTGCGAAACCCTAAACCACTTCCAATGAGATCACTCCTTTCACACAAGGCATCTCCATCTAAAACTGCGCTGTGCCTCATTGATGGTCACTCCTCCATGAAAACACTGTAGATTTGGTCAAGGTTGACCCAGTCAACATGGTTTAGCCCCTGTCCACACCTTAGGGTGCTTTATTAAACTGAAAATATGACCCACTTTCACATGAGAAGTGGTTTTATTCACAATAAAGAGTTTTATGGGTCTCCGCACCCACTTATTCACCTATCAACGTGACAAAACAAAATTGTAATATTCCCATTAGCTGTAGGCTAATTTAGGAATATTACAAAGGTCAACTAGGAGGTTGAGTCTGGTCATAACTTTCCCTTGTCTCATGTTTACCCTAGTTGGATGGTTACTTGGGTAGATATGAGGGGAGGTGTATCGTTACGTGAATCTTCCTCGTCCTATGACTGGTTTTCCGTCATCACCTAGGAAGACATCACCACCATCAGATATCTCATACTCCTAGAACCACTCCCTATGGGGAGTCACGTGAAAGGATGCACCTGAGTCAATCAACCATTCCTCATGATCTACATGTGTACTGGAAAAAGTGAAGTACACATCCCCACCTTCCTCTGAGGTAGTTTTCACCTTTGCAGAAGGAGCATCATCAGATCTCTTTCCTTTCTCAAGAGTTTTAGATCTACAATCTTTCTTGTAGTTCCCTTCTTTTTTGCATTTCCAACATACCTTTACAAATTTTCCCAGAGATTTAGATCTTCGTCTAGATTTAGATCTCCCACTTGAGGACTTATTTATATTTCTGTTATAGGAACGTCCACTTATATACAAGGCATCTCCATTCTGGATCTCCATGTTTTTTCATCTCATGTCTTCAACAACAAGGATGCAAATATTTCATCAAAATTTTAAGGTATTTGTATTGCTACCTTTTGAAACAACTAGACTATCCCACGAATCTGGTAGAGAACATAACATACTGATACAATTATCCTCATTATAAATCTAAATATCAATAGATAATAACTAACTTACCAAAATACTTAAGGTGTTGAGATGCTCTGTCACCGAGTCTCCATCCCTCATCCTTAGGTTATACAACTTCTTCTATGGGAATAATTTATTTACCAAGGACTTATAATGATACAAATTCCCTAACTTGTCCCACAAAAAATTCATTTTAGCTTCTCTTGAAACATTTAGTAATACTAAATCCGAGACACACAACCGTATTGTGCTATTTGACTTCCAATCCAACTTGGTCCAATCTTTTTTCAACATTGTTGTTGGTTTAGTACTTGGATCCGCATCAATCCACTGATATTTATCCACCAAAAAATCTTCCTGTTACAAGTTATTTTGTCACCATGACATTTGACTGTCCATATAGGTCTATCACTACCTACATTGTGCTACCTTAGAAGTAAAAAACCCCAATGTTCCCAAACCAAGTCTTGGAATTGGAGAAAAGTCCATTAAAACCCTTAAAAGTGTAACTCCACACTTTTCCTAGCCTTTTCCTGCGAGTTTGCGGATACTTGTTATATAGCCTGTAGCAGCTCTCGCACGTTCTGCTACTGAAACCTACAGACCCTCATAAAAAGTCAAATAAAGGAAAAATTAAGTTCTAGAAGCCCAATTGGTCGAATATTCTCCCAATTGGAAGCTTCTAGAGGCACGATCAGTTCGAGCTTTATCCCTCCACTCATGGAGCTTATCCCTTGGTCTATGGAGCTCAAATCCATTCATGAGAGGAATCCATCCCCCTCTTCATGGAACTGAAACTACCTCCAATTTTCTATAAATTGAGCTCATGTTTCAGTCTGAAGGGTAGAGACTGTACCTTGTATATGGTAATTGCTGAAGAAATTCTCAAGAGAGCATACTCTCTACACTAGTTGTTGTTGGCATGGGAATGATCACACCCTTATGTCCATAACTCCATGTTGGTTTAAAGAGAGGAAGGCTTTTCAAACTAAAGGAGGAACGATTGTTCAGGACCCTAAGAGAAACTTGTACGACATCAAGGCATCAGGTTGTAAAGTTACTCTTTTCATTCAAGATAATACATATGGATCTCATTGAGTTTTTATTATGCTTATTTGAATAATTCAATACTTAGACTCCTTGATCACTAAGTTAGATTAACTGTTCTTAATTATTATATGTTGCAGGTGATTTTAATTCTTTTGTCTGTCTCTGATTATAGGTTCTACTTACTGAAGAAGCCTCTTTGGAGCGACTGGATAAAAGACTGCACTGAACGTTGGATTTCAAGGTAGGGGCATGTCCTCTTTCTTTGTTTATAATAATTCTGAATTGTAAATAATCTAGAGAAAACGATTTACAAATGGATGTTTGTTTCTAGCTATTCGTAGAATGCTAGGGAGATCACTCTTGCCCGCAAGAGGGATTAATCCGCATAACACTTCCATATTAAGCTTCCATAGCTCAAAAATCCATCCGCTTAATTTCTTGATCTCAATATGATGAAAAGAAATCTTGGGGTAAGCCCAAAATCTCCTTTCATGTATAAATCTTGAGCCTGGACCTGTGGGTTATGGCCCACAAGTCTTTTCGGAAGCATTCTAATATAAATTTTTAAATTACAGCCATGGATCTTCATTAAAATCGAACATCCATGCACAGGAGATAAAAAATATGGAAACAATATATGTGTGAAGTCTTAATACCCCACGCATGCATAATTAACAAACACACGGAAGTATATAATTCCGCTCCAATTCATTTGATACGGTCTCAAAATATATACGGCCACCTCTGTAAATGTCGCCATCTGCATCATCACCCAATGCCAATGCGATGCAAGTCTTCGCTGCTCCCATTCGATACAATTGGCAATCGCTCGTCGCCATGATTGAATACCAAAACAATCAACTGCTCCACAGCTCTGATCCGAAGTTCCCGGATCCGACTTGGCTTCCAAACTGACTTATAGAAATTGGCGTCCGATTTATAGTGATATGATACCGCCTCAGATCCGATCTTAATTCAAATAAATTTAATACATATCGCGTCCAACTCCTATTGAAATGAATTGCGATACGGAATGATTCCGATCCGAACCGGTGGCTATACACAGGACCGATACATCACAAGTCGACTCTTAAATTTGTTTCAAAGCTCCAACGCAACACGCAAATTCAACAATGCCAGAATTTAATTAACACAGAATTCTTACTGTTGAAATGACCAATTATAAAACACACACATGCAGGCGTACACAATTAACACTAAACGTACTTTTATATATTTACAGAACAGTTACATACTAAGGCGTTTCAGCCTTAGAAACAAGCTCAATTTCGATTACATCTTGCTCTATCACTCTGGCCCCCTCTTCTTGAACGCGCAGGTTCGTTTTATAAAAGAAACCTATATGGATGATTGGATCGGATCACGAAAATTATCCGATCATATCCTCTAATAAAAGCTCCCCATAATGCATGCACGCTTTAAATCTGCTTTATCCGCTTTAAATCTATTTTTAAAGCAGATTTTCGTATTTTTCTCCTTCAATTCAGCTTTGCTGGTCCACGTACTCTTCGCTCGGCTTGGATTCCTTTTTTATTTAAGGGGCGTTAGATGCTCCTGCATCACAATATTTTGACTATTCGCCATTTCCTTTCACCAGAAGAATAAATCCCACAAATATACCATTGTAATAGGGTCTACCACAGGCCTAAGAAAAACAACTTAGCTTAAAAGGCACCACCTTGAAGTTAAAATCAATCTGATTCCAAATGGAGGTTTTAACCCTATATAGATAATACCTACAAATGAATTCTTAAAAATAATAAAATATACAATGACAAGAACAAAAAAATATACATAGATATTTTTCTCCTGGAACCCAGAACTAGGAAAACCAATTAATTTTTCATTATATTCATTTCAATGTTACAATACATTTTATACATGCCAAAGCATTCATAACCCCCAATCCATTAACCCTAGATTAGAAAATAGTATTAGGTCCCTTGATCAGATCTACAAAACCATGGGAAAAACCACCATGCATAAAACCATGCGCAAAACCATGGGTGGATCTGCCCAAAAAAAAGGGGCACTTCCCTGAACCTCATGTAGGGAGCTACCGCCCCTTACGAAGAATATACCACATACCCAATAAAACTATCCTAGAAAATAGGATCCATGCCATCCTTGAGGCCACAAGAATGTTTAGTTTCAAGGACAAGGGATGTGAAATTTCCATGGAGTTGTAATATAGCTCTACATTTGTAGTACCTACTAAGATTATACATGTTGCTCCAAATATTTGAAGGAATATGATGGATCTTGGGATATATCTGTTGCTCAAGATTTCCATGGCTTCTTGGAGCTAATAATGTATGTTGCCTCTGTCTCCTCACTAGATTCTTTAAATAGTGTTTTTAATCCCGAGAGTGATGGGAAAAGCTTCATCAGATGAATCTACTCGTAAATTACACAAGCTTCTACATTGTTAAATGGGAATTCTCTAAGAGGGTGCTTCTTCCTACTATTTGAGCTGAACACCAGTAGTGCTTTCTCAATTTCGACTTGTTTTTTCTTTGCCCACAAAATATCCAATTGTGAAGATAAATATCCAATGATATCAACTTCAATTTTTTCAAATAAGTGATTGATTTATGCTCTGGTTACTCAATCACTGGTTGAATATTATGTTTTGGCAAAAGCATCTCGAGCCAATGTTTCATTCCTCGATGATCCCTTCAAACTTCTCAAACAAAGTGCCACCATAACATCAAAATGTTCTTTCAAAATGTCTCATTTCCCCAATTGGTTTAACATATCCACTTAGTCATCTCTCATACCTCAGATCATAATAATATTCAAAATATATTATCTAAATAATTCTTCTTGGACCTTTGTAAATTATACAAGAGGCGCTCAACGTACTCTTCCAAACTATCATCTTATTTTTGAGTCATTTTGAAGAGTTCTTCCCTATGATATTTAGTTCTATAACAGTCATGGTAGTTCCTAGGAAAATCTTTTTCATTTTTTCCTAAGAAGAAATGGGCTCACCACCAAGGCTCATAAACCATATTAATTTTTCTCTATTTAAGGTGGCAGGAAATAATTTTAAATTTTGGGCATCCATAGGATAATTATAACTTTGGCACATAACATCGAACTCAAAGAGGAAGGTGTCTAGGTACATACTAATTAAGCCATAAAAATTAAGAAGAGTTGAAATATGAATGTTTTTTTTTTTTTTTTTTTACATGAACGGATAATTTTTTATTTATTTATGATAATGGGTTGGGCCGGAGCCTAAACAACCCTTGTTACATATTTCTTTTTCCAAAATAACTAGTGGGGCGATGTCCTGATTTTACATAGCTAGGGAGCTTCTATCTTATGGAATAGGATACCAAACAGGGGCTTCATCATTTTTTGAGAGTTCTCCTTGGGCTAAGAGGCAGCATATATTTTATCTTGCGTCTGCTTCCTTGTTTATATTTCACGTGGTATAAGGAGCTAGAGGTGTAATTTTGCAACACTTTTCGAAGTCTCTGCAGGGTCTTCTTGAGGGATGAGTTGTTGAAGTGATCATCGGTGTTTATGATTTTTATCAGGATTTCCGAGTCTCCGAAGGCTTGAATGTATTTATCTCCGTATTCCTAAGCAATTTGACAATCTTTGAGCAGTCCTAAGATTTCTGCTTGATTGTTAGTACTCTGACCAAGGCCCCAACTGAAGCTGACTTTGTTATGCATTTCCGAGAATAGATTACTCCCCCAGCTCCAGATATCCCCGGGTTTCCTTTGGAAGCTCCATCAAAGAAGATCGTGGCTTTTTCCAAGTTCTTCCACCATTTTTTAAAATCGAGTTTATGGATCCGAAGCCTCCACTCTTAGTTGAAGCAGGGCCGAGAGGGGCTCTTTTTATTGTAGACACTCTTTAGAGGCGCTTTGATCCGGTTGATCTCTTCAGGGAAGAGCTCATTGTCTGTCTTATGGGTTCAATTCTCCATAGTCTCAATCAGAAAAGATTTGGCTTTAGTTGCCACAACTATGGGAGGGAGCTTACTGTTGTTGAAAGTGGCATCATTCCTTGCTAACCACACTTCCCAACAAATGTAGTTTGGAATTACATATTAGATTTTTTTCCACGAGGATTTGTTTTTCAATGCATGGGAAGATCGCCCTTTCCAGGGGGTTAATAAATTTACTACTGTGGTCTGCGATGGGATTTGAGCATTAATCCCACGCATATCTTGCATCCATAATTCTTGTGTAAATGGGCAGTCTATAAACAAATGATCAATTGTTTCCTGAACTGAGCAGCAGAGAGGGCATCTGTGGGGACCGATAATTCCTCTTCTTGCTAGGTTATCCCCAGTCAGGATCTGTCTGTGCATGAGGAGCCAACTAAAGAAGTTTATCTTTGGGAGGCCAATTGGGTCCCAGAATTGCTACCACAATGAAGGAGAATGCAGCGGAAGCCGAGATTGGAGGGCAGCAAATCGCTGTGACATTGTGTAAACGTCGGACCTCCCCCAGACCCACTTTTCATTTGCACGCAGATGCACAAGGGCCAAACCATTCATTGCAACGAGGAGGAGACTTAATTGTGTTTGCAGCCAATCTGGAGGGTGCGGGATAGACAAATCGATCCAATTGCCAACAACGTCCTAGGAAAAAATATCTTCCATATTGCGGATGCCGTGATTTTTGAGCCAGTCACGCAGTTCTGGAAAGTCTTGGGCTAAATTGAAGGGTTGGAGACCCATGATTTTATTGTCCCACAAGCATATTTTATTTCCATTTCCAGGAATTATGTACAGGTGCTCTTTAAAAAATTCCCTGCCATGACTACAGAGCTTCCAAAGAATGGTGCCTTTACAAGAAGCTCCCTCCGTATTTTTCAGAGAGAGCCCGCATATAATTTTTTATGAGCACTTTACTTACAGGGTGTCGATGGTTTGAGAAGATTTTCCATAAAATATTCCCTCCCAAGGCCAGATTGGCCAACCCTGGGTCTCTTACCTAAAGGCCTCCATCAGTTAATGGTTTTTTCACAATATCCTAGCTAACCAAGTGGAATTTTTTCTGACTCCCCTTTCCTCCTTGCCATAGGAAATTTCTTAACAACTTAAAGAGCTACTCAGTGATTTATTTTGTAGCCAATAGAAACATTGTCTGATAAATTGGAAGGGACGAAAGAACAAATTTTACTAGGATTAGCTTCCCAGCTGTGGTAAGCCACTGTCCTCCCCAAACATTCATTTTTGCATTAATTTTTCCAAGAATATTCAACCAGTGGAGGACCTTATTGGATCCCAAAGATAATGGCAGTCCAAGGTACTTGATTTTATCCCAGGTAGCGAAGCCCAGGAAGCCAATGGCATGAGCAATATTATTCATGGTTTGTTGATCGATCTCCCAACCATACACAACACTTTTCCTCCTATTGACAAGGGCTCCAGAGACTCTGCATAAGCTTTGGATAACTTTTTTAAAAGCCCTTGCAATTTTAAGGAAAGAACCTCCCAAAAGTAGTGAGTCATCTGCGAACAGGGCATGATTGATGAGCCCTGATGCCAGGAAGTGTCCCATTTAACTTTTCTACTGTCATCTTTCGACTAAGTGAGTCTGCCATCAAAATGTACTAGAAGGGGGACAGAGGGAAGCCTTGCATAATGCCCCTCGTAGATTTGAAATAGTTGGTTGGCTTGCCATTTACTAAAGGGGAAATCCATGACTCTCCTATACATGCTTTTATTAAACTTATAAATTCAGAGATAAAACCAAATTCAAAGAGAACTTGGAGGAGAAAAGAGTGTCTTACCCTATCAAAGGCGTTCACCGTGTGCAGCTTGATTAACATCCCTGCACAAGGACCATGTTGTTAAGGATATGCCTACCTTTAACAAACCCTCCTTGGCTGGGAGAGATGATTTTTTCCAGTAGAGGCTTGATTCTGTTCGCCAGGAGTTTGGAGAGGATTTTGTAGGATGCATTGCAAAGATAGATTGGTCTAAATTAGTCGAATGACACCAGGTTCGCTTCTTTATGGATTAGAGCTAGGAAAGTGGAGTTTATGATTCCTCCCACTTTGGATTTTTGGTGGAAGCCCATTATCATTCGGAACAGGTCAGCCTTGATAATTTCCCAACAGATTCTGTAGAAGTGTATAGAGAATCCATGGGGTCCTGGAGCTTTGTTTGGCTCCATCGTCCAGATGGCATTGCTGATTTCTTCTTCCATGAAGGGATTCAAGAGGCTTGAGTTATCCTCCTCCTTAACCAATCTTGGAACGTGAGTGGGAAAGTCTGGAATTCCTCCTCATTGTCCACTCCATTTTCTTTAAACAACTACTGGAAGTGAGAGGTTGCAACCTCTCTTAATTAAGTTGTTCCTTTGTATACAGACCCATCATTAGAGGTAATTTCTGCAATGTGATTTCTCGAGAGGCGAGCTGGAATTTTCTTGTGGAAGTAGGTAAAAATTTTATCTCCAAAAATGAGCCAGAGATTATGATATTTTAGCCTCGAGGACTCTTCCTCAAATTTGAATGTGTGGAGAGTGCTAAGGTGGGCTTTGCTCAATATGGATTTCTGAGTAGGTAATATCTTGATGCTCCAAGTGAATTTGCAGATCGAGCAGCCGCTCAGTGGCCTACTTTCTAAGACTAGAGGGGGTAAACGAGGGTTTTTTTATCCATTCTTTCAGGGCTGATTTGGTGGCCTTAATTTTATGTTCCTACACATAACTAGGCGATCCAATGACAGGGATGGACCAAGCCTTCAGAATTGTCTCCATAAACCCATCCCTTTCTGACCATAGGGGGCTGAACCGGAAGGGGATGGACCCCAATTTTTCCTCTTCTTTTAACAACAGAAGGATGGGTTTATGATCAGATGTCAGCATTGGCATAATTTTAGTGGAGATAATCTTCTTTTCAGAGAGGAGGGTGCTATGAAGTAAAAATTTGTTGAGACGGGCTGAAATATGTTCTGTCTCAACTCTATTGTTTGAACAAGTGTAGAGCTCTTTTCTTGGCTTGAAGTCCAGTAAATCCCATATTTGGATCAAGTATTCCACGAGGGGTAAGATATGGTCCTTTCTAATGATACCCCCTCTTTTTTCCTTTAGTTCAAAAACTAGGTTGAAATATCCTGGTAGAATTATATTCTTGAGGGAGTAAGCATCTGGAAAATCAGATAGGGTTTGCCATAGTCCTTCTTTTCTGCATAGAATAATGGGACGTAAAGATTAAAGAGGGTGAAGGTTATATTACTAGAAATATGCTGAAGTTTGGTGTAGATCCAATGCTGTGTTTCGAAGGAGCTTTAGAGGTGGAATTTTTCATCCTCCCAGAGAGTGGCGAGCCCATCATAAGTGCCCCTTGAACTTACTGCTTTTCTGGCTTTTGTTCTCCATTTCTCTTTGCTAAGGTCTAGAAGGGCAACACCTTCTATTTTAGTCTCTTGGGGCAAGAGGATCTCTAGGGATTTAGATTTCAGGAGATTTTTCACAACTTCAACTTTTAAGGGATTCCCCAAGCCTCTGTAATTCCAAGAGACTATACACATTATTTACTTGCAAAGTGGTGGGAAGACCCACCTTTAGGAGGCCTAGTTATAGTGTTTCTGCCTATGGACATCTCAATCTTGGGCTAACTGCATTGCATTTTTTGTTTCTTAGCCTCTTCTTCTCTTGCCTCTCTGTGAGATTTCTTCCCAACTCTTTTCGAGGGCCTCTCAAAAGTCTCTTCTTTTGAAGATCCATAGGTTTCAAGAGAATTCTTCCTTGTCATATTTGTATAGGATGGAGGGATGGAGGCTCCTCTTGGTGTTCTGGTTTGTAGAGGGGCTGTTTCTTCCTGGATTTTATCTTCTTCAATATATGTGGGTTGCTATCCGGCCTCTTCAGAATCTGCTACAACTAAGAGTTATTCTGGGGTGCTAAGAACTTTAAAGGAATTACTGGATACCTATGCTCTTGGAGGGGAAGAACACCCCTGCCCTTGTATTGCCGAGGTAGGTGCTCGACACCCTGATGGAATAATTTTCCCTTTAGCTCTGATATTCCGTTTAGCTGAAACGATTTTTTGAACCTGGGTCCATTGTTCCTCCTTCGAGTTCTTGGCCTCCTCCGCAATTTTCTTTTTGCAATACCTCGCGAAGTGTTCATAGCCATGGAAATAACGACATTTAAACGAGATTTTATCATAATCTAGCTCTTGTATGTGTGTCTAATCTGCCACCATGAGCTTAATAGCCTCAGAGAGGCCTTCCTCCAAATCGACTTATACACAAATTCTTGCACAGGAGTATTGATCCCTCCTTTCTGCTCTGTTTATATATTTTCCAGGCTTATTGCTAATGGTTTCTAGAGATTTTGGGTTCCAGTAGTGGAGTGGTAAGTGGGGCATGCGTACCCAAACCGGAACAACTGAGGGAAAATCTTGCGTCAGATCAAAATCTGGGGTCCAATTGGTTCAAGTATAGACCTTGAGGGCCCATGAAATATGGGCCATTTGGAAATATAATATTCCTATCCTCCACTGAATCAAAGACAAAGATGAAGAAGCCCTTACCAACTAAGAAAATTCTAATTCCTTCTTTGACCAGAGGGAGTAAGCATCTAGAAAATTAGACAGGGTTTGCCAACAATCCTTCTTTCCTATTAGAATTATATTCTTGAGGGAGTAAGCAACTAGAAAATCAGAAAGGGTTTGCCAACAGTCCTTTTTTTCTCCATAGAGGACTGGGATGTAAAGATTAAAGAGGGTGAAGGTGATCTTACTAGCAAGATGTTGAAGTTCGGTGTAGATCCAATGCTGCGTTTCGAAGGAGCTTTCGAGGTGGAATTTGTCATCCTCCCAGAGAGTGGCGAGCCCACCAAAAGTGTCCCTTACACATACTGCTTTTCTGGATTTTTTTCTCCATTTTTCTATGCTAAGGTCTAGAAAAGTAGCCCCTTCTATTTTAGTCTCTTGGAGCAAGAGGATCTCTAGGGATTCATATTTCAGGAGATTTTTCACAACTTCCTCTTTTAAGGGATTCCCCAAGCCTTTGCAATTCCAAGAGACTATACACATTATTTACTTGTAGATGTGTGGCCAGGCCCACCTTTGGGAGGCATGGTTCTAGTGTTTCTACCTATGGACATCTCAATCGTGGGCTGACTACCTTGCATTTTTTGTTTCTCAGCCTCTTCTTCTCTTGCCTCTTTGTGAGATTTCCTCCCAACTCTTTTCGAGGGCCTCTCGAAAGTCTCTTCTTCCAAGGGTCCATAGGTTTTAGGAGACTTATTCCTTGTCATCTCTGCATAGGATGGGGAGATGGAGGCTCCTCTTGGTGTTCTGATTTGTAGAGGGGTTGTTTCTTCCTAGATTTGATCTTCTTCAATAGATTTGGGTTTTTACCAGCCTCTTCAACATTTGCTGCAGCTAGGAGTTCTTCTGGGGTGCTAAGAAATTCAAAGGGATTACTGGACGCCGATGCTCTTTGAGGGGTAGGAAACCCCTCCCCTTGTATTGCTGAGGTAGGTGCTCCACACCCTGATGGCATACTTTTCCCTTTAGCTCTGATATTCTATTTAGCTTAAACGATTTTTTGATCCTGGGTCCATTGTTCCTCCTTTGAGTTCTTGGCCTCCTCCGCAGTTTTATTTTTCAATACATGGTGAAGTGTCCGTAGCCATGGCAATACTGGCATTTAAACATGAGTTTCTCATAATCTATCTCTTGTATGTGTGTCCAATCCACCACCGTGAGCTTAATAGCCTTAGAGAGGCCTTCCTCCAAATCGACTTCTACAAAAATTCTTGCACAGGAGTACTGATCCCTCCTTTCTTCTCTGTCTATATATTTTCCAAGTTTATTGCCGATGGTTTCTAGAGATTTGGGGTTTTAGCAATGCAGAGGTAAGTGGGGCAGGTGTACCCAAACTGGAACAACCGAGGGAAAATCTTGGGTCGGATCGAAATCCAGGGTCCATTGGTTCAAGTATAAACCTTGAGGGCCCATGAAATATGGGCCATTTTGAAATATAATATTCCTATCCTCCACTAAATCAAAGACAAAGAATAAGAAACCCTTACAAACTAAGAAACTTCTAATTGCTTCTTTGACCAGAGGGAGTAAGCATCTAGAAAATCAGACAGGGTTTGCCAACAATCCTTCTTTCTTGCTAGAATTATATTCTTGAGGGAGTAATCATCTAGAAAATCAGACAGGGTTTGCCAATAGTCCTTCTTTTCTGCATAGAGGATTGGGACGTAAAGATTAAAGAGGGTGAAGGTGATCTTACTAGCAAGATGCTGAAGTTCGGTGTAGATCCAATGCTACATTTTGAAGGAGCTTTCGAGGTGGAATTTGTCATCCTCCCAGAGAGTGGCGAGCCCACCCAAAGTGCCCCTTGCACTGACTGCTTTTCTAGATTTTTTTCTCCATTTCACTTTGTTGAGGTCTAGAAGGGAAGAACCTTCTATTTTAGTCTCTTGGAGCAAGAGGATCTTTAGGGATTTAGATTTCATGATATTTTTCACAGTTTCCACTTTTAAGGGATTCCCCAAGCCTTTGCAATTCCAAGAGACTATACGCATTATTTACTTGCAGAGGGGTGGCCAAACCCACCTTTGGGAGGCTTGGTTCTAGTGTTTCTGCCTATGAACATCTCAATCGTGGGCTGAATACCTTGCATTTTTTGTTTCTCAACCTCTTCTTCTATTTCCTCTCTGTGAGATTTCTTCCCAGCTTTTTTCGAGGGCCTCTTGAAACTCTCTTCTTCTGAGGATCCATAGGTTTTAGGAGATTTCTTCCTTATCATATCTGCATAGGACGAGGGGATGGAGGCTCCTCTTGGTGTTCCAGTTTGTAGAGGGGTTGTTTCTTCCTAGATTTTATCTTCTTCAATAGATGTGGGCTGCTGTTCGGCCTCTTCAGCATCTGCTGCAACTAGGAGTTCTTCTGGGTTGCTAATAAATTAAAAGGGATTATTGGATGCCTATTCTCTTGGAGGGGAATAACACCCCTCCCCTTGTATTTCCGAGGTAGGTGCTCCACACCCGGATGGCATAATTTTTTATTTAGCTTTGATATTTTGTTTAGCTGAAACAATTTTCTGAACCTGGGTCCATTGTTCCTCCTTCGAGTTATTGACCTCCTCTGCAATTTTATTTTTGCAATACTTGGCAAAGTGTCTGTAGCCATGGAAAAACCGGCATTTAAACGGGATTTTCTCGTAATCTAGCTCTTGTATGTGTGTCTAATTTTCCACTGTGAGCTTAATAGCCTCAGAGAGGCCTTCCTCCAAATCGATTTCTACACAAATTCTTGCACAAGAGTATTGATCCCTCCTTTATGCTCTGTCTATGTATTTTCCAAGCTTATTGTTGATGGTTTCTAGAGATTTGGGGTTGCAACACTGCAGAGGTAGGTGGGGCAGGCATACCCAAAATGGAACAACCGAGGGAACATCTTGGGTCGGATTGAAATTTGGGGTCCATTGGTTCAAGTATAGACCTTGAGGGCCCATGAAATACATGCCATTTTGAAATATAATATTCCTATCCTCCACTGAATCAAAGAGAAAGACGAAGAAGCCCTTTTCAAATAAGAAACTTCCGATTCCTTCTTTGACCAGAGGGAGTAAGCATCTAGAAAATCAGACAGGGTTTTCCAACAGTGCTTCTTTCCTTCTAGAATTATATTCTTGAGGGAATAAGCATCTAGAAAATCAGACAGGGTTTTCCAACAGTTCTTATTTTCTGCATAGAGGACTGGGACGTAAAGCTTAAAGAGGGTGAAGGATATCTTACTAGAAAGATGCTAAAGTTTGGTGTAGATCCAATGCTACGTTTCGAAGGAGATTTCGAGGTGGAATTTGTCATCCTCCCACAGAGTGGCGAGCCCACCACAAGTGCTCCTTGCACTTAATAATTTTCTGGATTTTGTTCTCCATTTCTCTTTTCTGAGGTCTAGAAGGGAAACCCCTTCTATTTTAGTCTCTTGGAGCCAGGGAAAATTTTAAGGACGGAAAATTATCTTGAAGTTTAAAAAAATGGCGAATCTCACTAGTCCCTAATATGCAAACTATAAAATGTTTATTCCTGTATTTGTAAAATTATTCAAATTTATAATGATATTTTATATATGATCCATATAATGTTGGCGATTTTTAATGTAAGATAATTTTATATTGTAAAATTTGGGCGAATCATTTTTATAAAAAATGGAAATTGGCGAAACTTTTTTTTGGAAAAACCATGGAAAATTAGCCCACCTATGAATATTAGCCCCTAGAATTTTCCATGCTTGGAGCAAGAGGATCTATGGGGATTCAAATTTTAGAAGATTTTTCACAGCTTCCGCTTTTAAGGGATTCCCCAAGCCTCTGCAATTCCAAGAGACTATACACATTATTTACTTGCAGAGGGGTGGCTAGAACCACCTTTGGGAGGCCTGGTTCTAGTGTTTCTACCTATGGACATCTCAATCGTGGGCTGACTACCTTGTTTTTTTGTTTCTCAGCCTCTTCGTCTCTTGCCTCTATGCGAGATTTACTTCCAACTCTTTTTGAGGGCCTCTCGAAAGTCTCTTCTTCCGAGGATCCATAGGTTTCAGGAGACTTCTTCCTTGTCATCTATGCATAGGATGGGGGCCTGGAGGCTCCTCTTGGTGTTCCGGTTTGTAGAGGGGTTGTTTCTTTCTGCGTTTTATCTTCTTCAATAGATGTGGGCTGTTTTTCGACCTCTTCAGCATTTGCTGTAGCTAGGAGTTTTTCTGGGGTGCTAAGAAATTCAAAGGGATTACTGGATGCCTATGATCTTGGAGGGGTAGAACACCCCTCCCCTTGTATTTTCGAGGTAGGTTCTCCACACTCTGATGGCACACTTTCCCCTTTAGCTCTGATATTCTGTTTAGCTGAAACAATTTTCTGAACCTGGGTCCATTGTTCCTCCTTCAAGTTCTTGGCCTCCTTCGCAGTTTTCTTTTTGCAATACCCAGTGAAGTGTCTATAGCCATGGAAATACTGGATTTTAAATGGTATTTTCTCGTAATCTAGCTCTTGTATGTGTGTCCAATCAACCACCGTGAGCTTAATAGCCTCAGGGAGGCCTTCCTCCAAATCGACTTCTACACAAATTCTTGCACAGGAGTACTGATCCCTCCTTTCTGATTTGTATATATATTTTGCAAGTTTATTTCCGATGGTTTCTAGAGATTTGGGGTTCCAGTAGTGCAGAGGTAAGTGGGGCAGGCATACCCAAACTAGAACAGCCGAGGGAACATCTTGGGTCAGATCGAAATCTGGGGTCCATTGGTTCAAGTATAGACCTTGAGGGTCCATGAAATACGGGCCATTTCAAAATATAATATTCCGATCCTCCACTGAATCAAAGACAAAGACGAAGAAGCCCTTACCAACTAAGAAAATTCTGATTCCTTCTTTGACCAGAGGGTGTAAGCATCTAGAAAATAAAACAAGGTTTGCCAACAATCCTTCTTTCCTGATAGAATTATATTCTTGAGGGAGTAAGCATCTAGAAAATCAGATAGGGTTTGCCAATAGTACTTATTTTCTGCATAGAGGAATAGGACGCAAAGTTTAAACAGGGTAAAGGTGATCTTACTACCAAGATGCTAAAGTTCGGTGTAGATCCAATGTTGCGTTTAGAAGGAGCTTTCGAGGTGGAATTTTTCATCCTCCCAGAGAGTGGCGAGCCCTTCACAAGTGCCCCTTGCACTTACTGCTTTTCCAACTTTTGTTCTCCATTTCTCTTTGCTGAGGTCTAGAAGGGAAACCTATTCTATTTTAGTGTCTTGGAGAAAGAGGATCTCTGGAGATTCAGATTTCAGGAGATTTTTCACAACTTCTTCTTTTAAGGGATTCCCTAAGCCTCTGTAATTCCAAGAGACTATACACATTATTTACTTGCAGAGGGGTGGCCAGAACCACCTTTGGGAGGCCTGGTTCTAGTGTTTCTGCCTATGGACATCTCAATCGTGGGCTGACTACCTTGTATTTTTTGTTTCTCAACCTCTTCTTCTCTTACCTCTCTATGAGATTTCCTCCCAACTCTTTTCGAGGGCCTCTCAAAAGTCTCTTCTTCCGAGGATCCATAGGTTTCAAGAGACTTCTTCCTTATCATCTTTGCATAGGATGGGGGCTGGAGGTTCCTCTTGGTGTTTCGGTTTGTAGAGGGGTCGTTTCTTCCTGTAGTTATCTTATTTAATAGATGTGGGCTGTTGTTCAACCTCTTCAGCATCTGCTACAACTAGAAGTTCTTCTGAGGTGCTAAGAACTTCAAATGGATTACTTTATTCCTATGCTCTTGGAGGGGCAGAACACCCCTCCCCTTGTATTTTTGAGGTAGGTGCTCCACACCCTGATGGCATACATTTCCCTTTAGCTCTGATATTATGTTTAGCTGAAACAATTTTCTGAACCTGGGTCCATTATTCCTCCTTCAAGTTCTTGGCCTCCTCTGCAGTTTTATTTTTGCAATACTTGGCAAAGTGTCCGTAGCCATGGCAATACTGGCATTTAAATGGGATTTTCTCATAATCTAGCTCTTGTATGTGTGTCCAATCCGCCACTGTGAGCTTAATAGCCTCCGGGAGGCCTTCCTCCAAATAGAATTCTACACAAATTCCTGCACAAGATTACTGATCCCTCCTTTCTTCTTTGTCTGTATGTTTTCCAAGCTTATTGCCGATGGTTTCTAGAGATTTGGGGTTCCAGCAGTGCAGAGGTAAGTGGGGAAAGTGTCCCCAAACAGGAACAACTAAGGGAACATCTTGGTTCAGATCGAAATCCGTGGTCCATTGGTTCAAGTATAGACCTTGAGAGCCCATGAAATATGGGCCATTCCAAAATATAAGATTCCTATTCTCCACTTAATCAAAGACAAAGACAAAGAAGCCCTCACTAACTAAGAAACTTCTGATTCCTTCTTTGACCATAGGTCTCCGGTTCCTTTGGACCCAGGCATCAATGACTTTGGGCTAGGGCCAGAGCCCAGAGAACTGACCTATGAGCCCACATTCTTCTAGATTCAAAGCCAATCTGCAGGTTTCTTCGATCGATAGAGAAACTGTGTGGATGGATTCCATCCTTTTGATGAATTTCTGCTAATGACCACTTGCTGGGAATTTGTTGCAAACTACAACCAGCTTCCTAAACGCTGTTAGCTCAGGCAGGAGAGGAGGAGAAACCTCAGGAAACCCCCGCTGGGGCCATGTCGGCGTAGCAGCTCGCTATTGCGCACATGAACTAAGCTCCCAAACATCGCGCATGAACCAAAGAATTATGAATGTTTTTGATCGGATACTATTAAGTAATATTCCAAATAGGGAATTCAAAATTTTGTCCTCTGCATTTGTGTTTTCTATCTGGTTCTACAAAAAATTTCAAATATTTTCCAACTTTTCTTTAGATACTTGTTGTCCGCCAACAAGTCTCCTTTGCTTTAAATGTTCCCCTGATGACTACTCAGGTTTCCTTAAAACACTACCCAAATCTAGAACAAAGTTATCAAGGGGTTGCTTATCCTCCCAACTTAGATATTCTCATTTTGAATTCTACCCATATGTTTTTCCTTATTCCTTTCAAAATTCCTGATATTCAATGTCTTTTACTAATACAAATGTTTTAACACCAGGAAAGATCTATTCACTTGCCTTAGGTGGCTCATGACACACTTCTAATTCCAAAGAAACTAATCCTCGAGACACCATCCTCTGAAAATTTCTTCCTAAGGTAGCAGACTTGTGTGGTTCTGTTCTCTGAGAAATTTCTCTAGAGGTGGATGATTTTGCTTCCACTTTTGATATTAGTTCCTAAATGAATGTAGTTTGTCACAAGTCTTGATTCTTCCTTCCTAATCTATTCTTCTTATGGTGGCGTTAGTATTTTTGGGGGCACTGCATTTATCTTCTTTTCTATTCACACATCCTATATAACATATCTTAAGTATATCAAAATAAAATATATCAACTAAATATTTGTGCCTTTAATAACCCCCTTAGCAATGGTGCCAAAATGTTGGGGGGTTTTTATTGTCTTCAAAATGCAACCTCACTCACATAAATTGTCAACTAGGGTAGGTCTATTTATTTCAAGGTTATCACACACAATATATGTAGGAAACATTCATTATTTTACATTAAATATTCCCTAAGACACATTATGCTTTCTCAACAAGAAATCAACTCTCATTCAATCCCAATGTTACTATGGCTATTCACACTTATAGGAATGAAAATATAAATAAATATCTCACTATCAACCTTCGCACTTTCATAAAATAAAACTCTCTGCACACATTTTTGGAAATGTAAATCACATTTTCATAAATAAAATAGCACTCGACAATTCTAAACCACTCTTGTAGAAAGGAAATAACTCTCACATAAATAAAGTCCTCACTTGCATGAAATAGCTCAACCACATCCACAAAATTACTAATTCTTATGCTACCAATTTAGAAATGGAACTGTGTAATAGCATAAGCACTATGTTAACATAAATGTTACTTCTTAGATTAAATCAATAACATAAGGTTCGAAATAATAAAGGAAAGTTTTAATATTTAGGTGCAATGACACTACACACAATATTTTGTATAAAAAATTATAAATATATGTAGTATCACTATTATGGTACAACAATCTGTCATGAGATGCACAATGAACCATAAAAATCTGAAACAACAATAAATCATGGTTATGTAAAATGAATAAATCATAATACTATATAGTAGAAACTAATCGACACTCTGTAAAAAAGGTAAATCGTAGTAATTTGTAACATCGGTAAATCAACAACAGTAACATATGAATGATAGAGAATGATTCTATGATGACTATGGTCAATGTTAATATTTTATTATTCAAACCTTTTGCAAGATGACATAACAAATCAGTAACAATAGTGCCCCAATATAGAAAGAAATATGTAACAATGCTAAAACTGAATTATAGGAATCAAAACATCAACCTACAAGCACAGAAACAAATTAACTATGCTACCTTTATGCACACACATAAATCCCCGCTAAAGAGGAGGTCCATTCCTCCTTAATAGGGAAATGGAAAATGTTACAACTCACAATCTAGCACAACATATCATTATGTGAACCACGACTTTGTTGAGGATTGCATTAATTATGAAAAATAAGATGTACAAATGCAAACTTCAAAACAATAATTCCAACCCCCTCGTCGGCGCAAAGGGATCCTTCTTATAAGTTTGTCTGCCTAGTCTAATCTTGGTACAAATCATGATGAAAAACCATGAGAATATTTTGATTCTCAGGTTGTTTGAATAATAGTAACTAAAGTTATTTTTTAATATAATTCCAACAAATTAATTGAAAATAAGATAAAACCCAAAAGGTTTGTCTCATTTTAGCGAGTATCTAGGATGTTAGGAATCATAACTATCGCGACCAAATTGGCCACGTTGTCAATAAAATTCAATTCCCTACTGGAAACGTGGTACAAGTTGACCCCGCTAAGTAACAATGTATGCATCAACACCCGAAGATAGCACCAATAATTGTATTGACATAGAACGAAGTATCAACGTTGGAATAATAATAGAGCTAGATGACATTGGCACGATGTAACAATGTTACAAAATCTTAGAAAAACAAGGTCACGACACATAGAACAAGGGAGTAACAATGTCCTAGCCAACTGGGTCATCCTGTAAACATTCTTCTTCATCATTTTGTTAATTAAAATTCCCAAAAAAACTACCTTGTATTGAATGCAAGAAAAACTATGTAATCTAGAGTGACATAAGAAAGTGACATACCTTAGTAAAAATGATAAACAATTAGATAAAAGGATGTGATTATGAAATGAAAGATTGTCAAAAAGGCAAGGAAAAGGTGGTGAAAAGGATGCCAATTCTTGATCCCAACAAAAACTTCTTCAAAGGAATTTGATCCAACATTAATAGTTAAATTCAATTCAAAATCATCTGAAACATCCATATCGTCTTCATCACTCAAATTGGATTTAGCTACGTCACCTCCCTCTTCCCTAGTGGAACCTCTGGTTCCTACTTTTTAGACCATATGAGGATGAACACTTTTAATTTTTTTGATAAGCCACTTTGGTGTACCTTTATCATATGGTCCAAATTTCTCCAGTGATTAAGACAATGTTGCATCAAGATTTAGCCTTCCATTCCTTTCAATCACATCATTCAAATAATACTCCCAATCTAATGAAGTGGTCAAAACTTCATGGGGGGGGGGGATATGGCTTTTCAAAAGGAAATTCTAGAGATTAATCCAAGATAGGTATCCCCCCTTCAAGATGTGGGATCTCATTATCAAATTCATGATATTTCTTTACATGAGTGAATCTATCCAAACGATCAATGTGTTTCTTAATAGTTTTGTTAGCCTTAAACGATTCAAAAAATATTACATCTCTAGAAAGAATAAATTTCGTGTTTATATCATCCTAAATATGATATGCCTCAATGGTATTTTAATATTTGAAGAAGTTGAACTTCCAAATCCTTGCATCAACCTTCTTTCTTTTCTCTTTAAGAATAAAGACATAACAGGTGGAACCAATGACACTAATATGCCTCACCAAAGGAATGCAACCATATCACATTTTATAAGAAGTATTATTCTTAAGAGCACGAATTGGATATTTATTGTTCACAAGTACTACAAATATAACTGCATCAACCCAAAAGATCAACTTTATATATTTTAAAAACATCATGGAGCGAACCATATTCAAGATGGTTCTATTCATTCTTTCAACTACACCATTTTGTTGAGGATTGTATGGAAAAATGTTTTAATTTTGAATCCCATGTTGGTGAAGATAGTTTTAAAAATCATTAGATGTATGTTATCTTCCATTATCAATATGATAAGAGTCAATACATGACTATGCTTTATTTTGAATCCATGAAAAATCCTAAAAGTTTCAAAAGCTTGAGATTTATTTTTCAACAAGTACACCCAACATGTCTTTGTGTACTCATTAATAAAAGTTATCACATATTTATTTCTATTAGTAGATGGAAAAAGCATAGGGCCACATAAATCAAAATGCATCATTCCAAGTTTTCTACTTGCTCCAGAAGTGGAATCATGTAATATTTTTTTGTTGTCCTTTCCAAAGATACAAACATCACATTTCTTCTGTTTCCTATGCATAATAGGCAAACCAAAAATAGTTGATATGTTGTAATATAGGATGCCATAGAAGAATATATGATAATGCACCTTCATTGTGATGAAAGAGGTATGAAAAATGTTGTGTTCAGATAAATGTCCCTTTCAACTTCAACAATCTTTCATCATCCACCCCAATCATGGAAACTGTGTTATTAAATGAAATCCTTATTTCTATTTTTCCATCAAATATGTGAATGGAGTGGCCTTGTTGACACATGTGCATAAGAGCCAAAAAAAATTGTTGCAACTATGGAAGATTAAGTACATCATGTAGAAGAAAATCAAGGAATCAAAATAGTTTAAGCATGATTGTTCCAAGTCTTGAGGGTTTGAGACTTGATTTATCTGTAAAATACATTATGTCATCTACATTTTCATTTATATCCTCTAATAATTATTATGGAAGTTCATGTGACATGTTGCACCCGTGTCATGAAACCAAGCATATCTATAAGAAGCAAATGGAAGATGAAACAAATCTTTAGTTACTCCAATGTTGCAATAGACAACAATGTAATGAGTAGATTTAGGTGTTTTATCTTTCATTTGACCTAATGTTTTACCTCTATCTTCTTTCCACTTTGTTTATAATTCATCTTATCCTAGGGGATTATGCATGTTGATGCATCATGTCCATTTATACCACGATGGACATAGTGAATATCGATTATCTCACCATGGTTATGTCTACCCCCTGTGTCTACAATTATTTCTTCATCGTCTTCTTTCACTCCTTTATCCTTTAGAAGAATCGTGTGAATAGTTATTTTCTTTGTGGGAATGGAATATGTTTTCTTCATGGGGCTAATTTGTTGTCTTCCTCTTCCTAAAGGCTTTATCAATATCTACAAGTTTCTCCATTTGAGGTAAATGTAATAGACTTTAGTTGGTCATTAAATTGTAAGGATTCAAGATAGTGAGTGTGTGTAGGATAAAGAGCCTTGATGAAGGTTATTGGAGGAAATTTATTGGGGGAAAGTATATCTTTACTCGAGTGGCATCTATGACATGCATGATGGCTTTGATATTAGAAACCAATATCGTGGGGTCATCATAATTCTACGTTGAAAAGTTTTACCATTAGTTGCACAAGATCCAATTCTGAGTGTGATTCATACAAATATTTTAACTTCTTTAGAGAACCATAATAATTTGTAATTGAAACAATATGAAAACTCGCCTCTTCACTCACTAATGCAACGAATATATCCTAAGATTTATTTTAAATGTTCTTCCATATGGCTAGCTCCTTGTTTGATGTAGGATTCTCGGGTATTTTTCCTTCTCCCCTTCCAAAATTCCTTCCCACAAATCATTGAAAGTGAGTGTTTATTTTATTTTTCTAGACCATTATTTGTATTTGTACTTTCCATTCAACATAATGTAAAAAAATGGGCATGAAGGAATGCCTCATCAACAAAACTATGAGTTAAGGTCTAAATACACAATATCTCTACAACAACAATAATATTTTGTTTTTGTTGAATTTTAAATTGTAGATAAAAGGAACATAAACTTATATACCAAAGAATGACTATCTCAAGGTAATGTGGGGAATTTTATTGCCACTGTTAATGCCTCTACTTGGACTCCTCCCCTTCCTTCCTTCCAACAATTTATTTCTAAGGCTTATTGAACCAATGGATGCTAGGAACATTGTTAAAAGAGCCATTATTCCAAATTCATTATCGAAGTCTAAAAGATCCCTCGATTAATGTTTGAGGTTGTCTTGGCTCCAATGAACACTTATAAATCTAAATTTTTTGGATGGAACAACCTAACCCAAATGCACAATTAAGGGGATTAAAGGAGATGTATGACCTCTATGTGGCATTCATACACCCCATAGGGAACTCAATAGTCAAAATATTTAAGGAATAAACCAAAATATGAACCAAATAATGGTCAACTAAGGACATAGACAAGAACTTCTAAATCCTCAAGTCAAGAGTAAATGTAAAATTTGAGGTGGTTTGAGTCAAATATGCAGATAATGCTTTGAAGTTAACTTAAAACCCTAGCCCTACATTGGTTTCTATAGATTTTACCGTAGCCCTACATTGGTCTCTATAGATTTTCCATTGTTTCAACACCTCCATTCTAAACCACTACAAAATGGTGATCCCAATTTTTGAGATCTCCAATTCCTCTCGAATTCCTACACACCATTTCAGTGTGTAGGTTGCAGGTTGAGCAAGTTTGCATAGGCCAAGTTTTGCACAGGAAACTCTACATATGGGAATCTAGGACAATAAGGGAATTAGGGCATTGATACATGTGAAAAAACATAGAATCATGCTAAGAGGAAAGAGAGTGAGGGAAAAATCAAAGGAATTTATACCTAAGAAAGCAAAGGCTTTTATTTATGAGCAAGTGAAGATGTTTCTACAGAGTAGAGGAGAGACCGAGTTGATAGGGTTGTAGAAAGATGGATAATGATGGAGTTAACTTCGTTGGTACCCCTATCAAACACAACTCCAATTTTGGATGGTTTGCATTAACATGAATTAATTTTAATATAATAAGGAGACTCTTATCTTCATCTTCCAAGAGGTATATTGGCCTTTCATATTCACCTACTTGTTCATATTTCTCCTACTATTTACAAGTTATTTACGGTGACACAAAATCCCATAGGATTATGTGTCCAATATCTATGAGTAGAAAAAATAATAAGCTATCCTTCCAAAATATTAGGATGACAAGAAGAGGACCAAAGTGGAGCAAAAAACAAAGGCATACAAACCTTCACTTTTAGAAGTAGTTCTCAAACAAGTCAAAAAACTCAGCTAACAAAATTGAACAAAGGAGAGTTGATTCATTGGGTAAAATGCCAAGGTTTCAACCAGTTAAGTGTTGGGGTTATGAGGGAGAAAATATGTACAAATATTTCCCTCATAAAGGATACAAATTAAGTACTACACCACATTCAAGGAACTGATATAATAGATGACATGGGTAGAAGCATGCCCAAATTTATGCAACATTGGAAAAGAAGTAGGCTAACCACTAGCCTCACATGATTGAATTTGAAGGTAAGATAAATATTTATCCCATTGCCATTTTAATTGCTTATGGATATTGTCATAGTTATATCCATCCTAAACTTCTTGAAATATTTCAATTGAAGAAAACCAAACATGGAAAGACTTGGTTTTCAACAAGTTACAGTGGTTAAGAGAATGAAACTGAATAAGTGAAAGAATTCCAAATTGGCATGAATGGATTATGAATAAAAGTATATTTGAACATTATACCTTTGGGATCATATAATTATCTAATTGGTATGGATTGGTTAGACATGCAACGTGTTATCATGGATTGCTATAATAATGCATTAATTTCCCTTAATGAAAAAATTAAACAAGGGAAAGTGTATTGCAAGTGTAGGGGATTTCAAGGAAATTATCTATCAATGAGATAACAACCATGTAATTGAATAATAATTTTAGTAAAGGGTAAATGTATGAAACCCACATAAAAAAGGGTAGCCAACGAGAAGGTACCAAATATTGAAGATCATCCAATGCTTAAATAATTTTCTTATGTGTTTTCTAAAATCCCATGTTTACCATCAAAGAGGGATATTGACTTTTCCATAGATTTGGTACCTGGAGCTGCCCCAATGTCCAAGACACCATACAAGCTTAACACATAAAAGCTTAAGGAATTGCAAATGCAGCGAAAGATATTTTAAAGAATGCGTACATTTTCTTCCGTGTGTTACCTTGGGGGTGCACAAATTCATTTTGTTAAAAATAACTATCGTACATAGAGGTTGCGTATATATTTTAGGCAACTGAACAAGGTGACAGTGAAGAAAAAGTACTCGTTTCCAATGATAGATGACTTTTTTTATCAACTGAGGGAAGCTATGGTGTTATCCAATATTGGCCCGAGGTTATGGTAATTTCAAATGAGAATTAAGGAGGAGGGCATCAACAAGATAATATCCAAAACTTTGTATGGAAATTATGTGTTTCTGGTAGTGCCATTTGGTTTATCCAATACACTAGGTGTTTTTATATGCCTTATGAATTTCATTTTCTTGAATTATTTGGACTAGTTTGTTAATGTCCTTTTTGATGACATCATTTTTAAATAAAAATCCAAATAAGAGCATGAGTAACGCTTGAGGATGGTGTTAAATTGTTAAGGTAACTGTAGAAATTATATGCAAGATGCATGTATATATCCAGATTCTCCTGATCTAACAATATTTATCTTCTTGCTAAATACAAAATCCTTCCACTGTTATTCTTTTATGGAAATTGAAATCATTGCAAACACATGAAGCAATAAAAACAATCGCACATAACACAGTTGTTTAACGAGAAAGCCTGAAGCTAAAAACCCCAACTATCATATATTATGTATCATAGATATCATGTAACAATCTCATACAAAGCTTATTACATCAAGCTCTCATTACAATCAATTGTCACGCACTAACATAGAAGAAATATGCACATCCATGCACTAATTTCTTGCCACCTGATAGCCTGCCTCCACTGCGCAATCCCTGCTGAAGAATAGCTCTGAATGAATTCGAATTACCCTTGCCTTGACTGCACAATCCTCATTGAAAACTCCAATGTGTGTGTGGTGCAATCAATGCATCACTATAGTCACAACAGATAGTCCATGTTGCCCTTTCACCTATATCTCCACTGGGTCTCCACTGGAACTGACATACACTGTAGTTAACTGCTGTATTTTTTCAGTTGATTAATGAGTTATTATTTGTGAATTGATTAACTAATTAGTTCAATCCACTCTCACTAGTGTATCATTCAGTTAGACTAGATACAACTAGCTCAACTGAGTTTAACTCCAATAATTGAGTTAAATTGAATAACAACTCCATGAACTACTCTTCCAACTTTGTCATAACTTTGCCACGTCAGTTCTAACTGAGTCCTCCATGCATGAAACACCAATAAACCCTAGGAATTGTGTAATTCCTTCAGCCCACTGATTTTCCAAATATGTGCACTGAAATTAAGTGCTCTAAGAGAATAAGTTGCTGTTTATTGTCGAATTATTATTAAGAGCTAATAATAATCGACACTTCTATTTTTAGATCGACGATCTATAAATAGACTTTGCCCAATATTCTAAAAATAGAATTTCATCTATTTTTCCAACTTGATCAACCATCCACAAATAACATCCTGCAACTTTTGAAATATGATCACCGTGTCTAAAAATAGACTTGCGCCAAAAATAGCCTGCGGGCCCACTTAGTGAAGGAGACTCTTTTCACTAAGCTCATCATCTTGTTGAATCTCAACACTCCCTCTCAACAAGATAGTGATTATCGTTCACCCCGATCCTGCCTCTATGGCATTCGAATTTTCTCCTAGTGAGCGCCTTTGTCAGAATATCTGCATCCTGATCTTCTGTAGGAATGTACTGAAGCAACATGATCTTCCGCTGCGCACAATCTCTGATATGATGATACCGGATATCAATATGTTTAGTTCTATCACGAAAAACAAGATTAATTGAGAGTTTAATGCAACTATGATTATCATAATGTATCACTGTAGGATCTAAATGTGAATCGAACAAACCAACCAGGATCTTCCTCATCCAGATAGCCTCACATGCAGCTTGAATTGATGCCATGTATTCTGCTTCCGCTGAACTGAGTGCCATGGATATTTGTTTCCTACTGTACCAAGAAACTACCGTAGGTCCGATACTGAAAAATCCCTCCTGATGTGCTCTTTCTGTCTCTTGGGCTGCCTGCCCAATCTGCATCCGTGAAGCCATGCAAATTCATCTCATTCGTCTGTTTGTACCATAAGCCATACCCAGATGTGCCCCTAAGATATCTCAGGACATGCTTGCATTCCTTCCACAAGAGCTTGGTAGGCTTAACCATCACTTGTGAAAGATGGTTCACCGCATAGCATATGTCCGGTCTTATATTAACTAAATACATGAGCGAACCCAACAACTGTCGATAAAAAGTGGCATCCACTACCTCTGCCGATGTAGCATCCTCTTTCTTGCAATTTCCTGGAACATGAGTGTCGATAGGCTTGCAGCCTTGCATGTGAAACTTCTTGAGTATCTCCCATGCATACTTTCCTTGAGAAACAAACAGTTCACCTTCCCGCTGCCATATTTCCAATCCAAGGAAATAATGAAGGAGGCCCAAATCCTTCATCTCAAACTCCTTTGCAAGATCTGCCTTGCATGAGTGTATCTACTGATCATCACTCGTTAGCATTAAATCATCAACATAAAGAATAATGATTAAAATATTACCCTCCACCACAATTTGGTATAAGTTTGCATCCGCCTCACTCTTGGTGAAGCCAAGTCTAGTGAAATAGCTGTCGATCTGTGTGTACCAAGCACGTGGTGCTTGATTTAGCCCATACAATGCTCTTTTGAGCCTGCACACATGCGACTCGATACTGTAGATCTCAAATCCTTTAGGCTGCTCAATGTACACCTCTTCCTCAATGATCCCATTAAGGAATGCAGTCTTCACATCCATCTAATTAATGTGCCAAACCATCTATGCTGAGAGAGCAAGGATGGTCCTTATGGAATAATACCATGTGACAAGTGCAAAGGTTTCTTCATAATCAATCCCCTCGATCTGTGAGAAGCCTCAGGAAACAAATCATTCCTTATACTTCTCGATGCTCCCATCAACAACTTGCTTTACCTTGTAGATCCATCTTGATCCTACAACTGATTTATCCACTGGCCTTGGAACAATCTCCCAATCACTGTTTCTGAAAATGGAGTCATACTCCTCCACCATGGCATCTACCCATGTGGAATCCTGCACTGCTTCTTCAAAAGAAGATGGCTCTGTCACGATACACTTGCTCATAAGAGCCACGTATCCAGTAAATTGATCAGGTGACTGTCTATGTCTACGCTGTGATGTAGGGACTCCTACATTCTGTGCTGCATCAAGCTTCAGTCTCTCAGCTTTTGTGGTATTATTTCTGCCTTGTTTGATGTTTGGTTCTGCATGAGTGGACTCCTCCACTCCATTAACTTCCTCCTGTGTCCGATCCACATCTAGAGGTTCATCTTTCGGAACAGGATGTTCCTCCTCTGCATGCAAGTGTAGCTCCCTCTCAAGTATAGCTCGTGCAACACCCATGATCGTTCTGTTCTTCCTCTGCACGAACCCATTCTATTGTGGGTTATGAGGCGTTATGAGTTCTCTTCGAATTCCTTCTTTAAATTTTCCCGAGATGTATTGACAACCATTATCGCTCCGTAGAGCTTTCACTTGCTTCCCTGACTCCTTCTCCACCAATGCTTTAAACTCACAGAAATTTGAGAATGTTTTTCTCTTGTTCTGCATGAAGAAGATCCAGAATCTACGAGAATAGTCATAAAAAAATATAACATAATACCTGTGTTTTTCTATTGAAGCAACCGAGAAAGGTCCACACACGTCTGTGTGAATTCTCTCCAGGATCACTGAAGCATGGTTCCCCTTCCCATGAAAGGTGGTCTTCATAAACTTACCCATAGTACATCCCTTGCACTGATCTGACTGCGCAAGAGTACCCTTGGGAAGTCCAGTAGAAATCTGCTGCAAAATATTCAAAGCGCCATGGTGAAGACGACCCAATCTCCTGTGCCATAATTCACCCTCATCCCGACTCACCACTTCTTCTGCTTTTCCCACCATTACAGCGCAGCCATCTACCTCTAGCTTGTAGAGATTCTTAACTCGAATCCTTATCTTCTTGGTTTGACCCGTTGTTTTATGTCAAAGGAAGGCTTTTCCCTCACTGAAAACAACGTCATAACCTTTGTCTTCCAACATTGCGACCGAGACCAAGTTCTTCTTCAGACTTGGAACATGCATAACATATTTCAACAAGAATGGATTACTGGACTCCCTCTCAAAGGTAATGGTCCCAATTCCAGTCGCACAATATCGACCATCGTCACCCATCTCTATATGCATTTGAAGGTCCTTCTCCTCTAAGTCACTAAACAACTCCTTGTCTCCCGTCATATGGAAAGATGCACCACTATCGAGATACGACACCGATCCCATATAGCTTGAAACCAAGCATGCGATCAAAGAGAAATCAAGTTCAAATTGCGAGGCTAAGGCCTCACCGCTGCAGCTCCAACAACCTTCTTGTTATTCTTCTTCTGTGGGTAGTTAGTGGCGAAATGCCCATGTTCATGACAGTGAAAAAACTTCATCTTGGACAAATCTTGCTTCTTGCCTTTAGCCTCAGATTTTGAAGGAAAATTCTTCCCCTTCCCTTTCCTTTCTTTGGCAGCCAAAGTGCAATTCTCTTCATCTTCATTCTTCAATGAAGAGCCATTCCTGATACCTCGCCTTATCTCTTCTTGCACAAGATCCGACCAAAGGCGCTTCCATCCCGACAGTTTCTCCCGTCCATTGACAGAGTCTTTGTAGCTATGCAAACTCTTTGGAAGCCCAAGGAGAGACAAGCTCACCAAGTCTTCATCATCAACAATAATACCCACACTTCCCAGTTCATCTCTACAGTGGACAAACTTCATGATATATTTTTGAATATTGTCGCCCTTCTCCAGTTTTATTTTTCTGAGATTGTATTTCAGTGCCAAATTCCTCTGGTCGCTGCTGCTTTGGAACAAAACTGTCAAAGCCTTCCACATTAAGAATGGAGTGGCTTTCCCGTGAAGGCTGGACACAATATGGTCCTTCACACCTTCCAACAGAATTATATACAAGATGCATGAATATATCATGATTCTCCTGATCTAACAATATTTATCTTCTTTCTAAATACATAATCATTCCACTGTTAATCTTTTGCAGAAATTAAATTCAATTGCAAACACATGAAGCAATAAAAACAATCGCACATAACATAGTTGTTTAATGGGAAAGCCTGAAGCTGAAAAACCCAACTATCATATATTATGTATCATGGAGATCATGTAACAATCTCATACAAAGCTTAGTACATCAAGCTCTCAGTACAATCAATCGTCACACACTAACATAGAAGAAATTTGCAAATCCGTGCACTGATTTCTTGCCACTTGATAGCCTGCCTCCACTGCGCAATCCAAGTTGAAGAATAGCTTTGAATGAATTCGAATTACCCTTGCCTTGAATGTGCAATCCTCATTGGCAACTCCAATGTGTGTGTGGTGCAATCAATGCATCACTATAGTCACAACAGATAGTCCATCTTGCCCTTTCACCTATCTCTCCACAGGGTCTCCACTGGAACTGACATGCACTGTAGTTAACTGCTGTATTTTTTCAGTTGATTAATGAGTTATTATTTGTGAATTAATTAACTAATTAATTTACTCCACTCTCACTAGTGTATCATTCAGTTAGACTAGATACAACTAGCTCAACTGAGTTTAACTCCAATAATTGAGTTAAATTGAATAAAAACTCCATGAAATACTCTTCCAAATCTGTCATAACTTTTCCACTTCAGTTCTAACTGAGTCCTCCATGCATGAACCACCAATAAACACTAGGAATTGTGTAATTCCTTCATACCACTGATTTGCCAAATCTGTGCATTGAAATTAAGTGCTCCAAGAGAATAAGTTTATGTTTATTGTCGGATTATTATTAATAGCTAATAATAATCGACACTTCTATTTTTAGATCAACGATCTATAAACAGACTTCGCCCAATATTCTAAAAATAGAATCTCATTTATTTTTCCAACTTGATCAACCATCCACAAATAACATCCTACAACTTCTGAAATATGATCACCATGTCTAAAAATAGACTTGTGCCAAAAATACCCTGTGGGCCTACTTAGTGAAGGCGTCTCTTTTCACTAAGCTCATCATCTTGTTGAATCTCAATAGTAACATCAAGTATATTACAAGATCAACAAATGCTCATTTTATGAAAATCAGATTCATTATTTGGGCCATATCATCACAAAGGAAGTGGTGGTTGATGGGCCTCCCAATTAGATAAAACATAAAGCCCGTCTAACCTTTCCTAGGAACATAAAGGTTGTATTAGACAGTTCCTTTAGCACTTAATAATGTTTCTTAGCTTAAATGAGTTCTTAGGGAGGTTAAAGAGAATCAACATCCTCTACGTGCCTAATGTGATTATGATGTAGGATATTGAGATGATTTTTCACATATTATGAGGATATCCAGTCATATATATTAATGGGAATTGTCCCCTACGACAGAAAGATCAAACTCAACTGGCTTGGAGCACTAAATACTCCTCCCTGTAGTTGTGAGGTCACTCAGGAAGCATGGTTCTGTTTTATAGGTGTTTTGGAGGGAATAAGTCCTCCTTTCAAGGAGGTTTCCCCTCATTCATTTTGTATAAATAGATGGCTCGAGTGTACCATTAGGTATCTAGTCAAAGTTAGTGGAATTAGTAGAAGCATAACAATAGATTTTTAGTTCTGCAACTTTTTTATGTACAAATAATTTCTTAATTAATGAAAGACATCTCTGGTTATTAGTTTGTTTTTCCTTCAGGGATTTGAGCTTCCTTGGGTTAGGGCACATTCCAGGTGCTAAAGACCCCTTTTATATCATTAATCTTTATGCACTTGTTGATTTCTACAATTTATTCATGACAATTATTTTTTTTGTATGCAGGGTTAACTAGCTTGTTTCTTAACAATGTTTTCTTGCACAATATTTGAGCACTAGATGGTAGCACTAGCAGTGATTATATTGTTTAGTTAGCTTATGTATTTATGAATATGAGTTCACTTTAGTTTTTTATATTTACTTGTTGTACACCATTTTTGTTTAAGCTTTTGACCATGTATAGATAATACTTACAAACAAATTCTTAAAAACAAAAAATAAATAATGGTGAGAACAAAAAATATACATAGAGATTTTTCTCGTGGAATCCAAAGCTAGGAAAACCATATTAATTTTTTCATTATATTCCTTTAAATGTTACAATACATTATATACATGTTGAAGCATTCATAAGCCCCCAATCCATTAATCCTGGATTAGAACATAACCATATTTCCTTTGACCAGATATACAAAACCATGGGAAAAACCATCATGCAGAAAACCATGCACAAAACCATTAGTGGGTCCTCCAAAGAAAACATTAGGACATTTTCTGCCTCGAACCCCATGTAGGGGGGATTCCATTCCTAGTGCAATGTATCATACGTAGATCTAGTCATGCAAATAATATAACACATACCCAAAATTTGTTTTGTTGTGACTGCATAATCCCTTGCTTTTGAAAAGCTACAGGAAAATCTACAACCATACATTTGTTGAATAAATCCTTCTACAAGTGATATGATGATGTGGCATATTAGTGCTTTATAATTTCTTAGCCTTCACTAGCCTCCTTTTGCTTTAAAACCTTATCACTAGCGCATTTTATTTCTTGTTAGACTGTCTCTTGTAGCAATTTGAATTTTGCTTCTAAAACCCATTCAAAATTGCATCAAACTCATGTGTCAACTTCCTTAATATGTTATAAATTATATGGAACACTGAAGATGGAATTGTGAAGCAAACAAACCGAGAAGATTCTTTTACCTAATTTAATGTAGAAATTTCCTTTTTCCTACATAATTAGGTTTTATTATCTACATGTTATATCTCAATTGTGAGTTTGCTTTCTTTTCACAATAACATAGATATGCTTTCATTTCATCATTGTTAATATGGTTTTACTCCTTTCTTTACAATTAGCATAGGTTTTCTTATTGTCTTTCATTTCCCACAATTCTGAATTTTTCCTATAGCATAGAACAATGGAATGGTCTTTGAGTAACTAGATCTCATTTTAGTGTTTTTACCCATATAAAATTCAGAAAATAAAAAGGAAAAATACCTACTGCACACATAGTGTAGGCCCCTCTTAAGTTTGTATGAACCCAATGTTGATAATTAAAGCTTAGACCTTGGCAGTTGCAACATTATTGCCATAATACTAAGGAAAATTAGTTTGAGTGGACCAAGAGGAAATAAAAAATATTATAGAGTGGCCAACACCCAAATATGTGATTGAGATCAGATCCTTCATGGAATTATTAGACCACTATAGGATTTTTTTTGAGTTCTGCAAAATAACACATCCAATAGGTTGTTCACAAAATAAGGGTGTGAAATTTGAGTAGTCTTATAAATGTGAAGATGCATTTCAACTTTGGAAAATGTTATTAACACGTGTGCACAAATATTGAGGATAGTTGATTCAAATGAAGATTTTATTATGTGCACAAATGTATGCAAGGAAGGGCTTGGAGGAGTCCCCATGCAAATTAAGAATTTAATATGTTATGAGTCAAGGAGGATGCAAGAGAATGAGAGGAAATACATCACTCATAATTCAAGCTAGGAGAAGTCATTCACACTTTAAAAATGTAGAGGCATTACCTCATGGGAAAAAGAATTGAATTGATAACAAACCATAATGGTCTAAAGCATTTGTTTGGACAACCAACTTTGCCAAACAAAATTGATGACTAGAATTTTCGGTTGAATTTGAATTTGAAATAAAGTATTTAAACAATAAGAAAAAGAATGTGACTAATGAACTCAACATAAGGGTGCATGTAACACATGATTTAACCATAACTATATGCAAATCTAATTTCAAATTATAATTTTACAAGCTAAAAATTCATATCCATAATATATGAAAATGAAACAAGAGCTACAACAAGGTAATTTACAACCAAAATACATAAAATATGAGCTGGATGTGGATCAAATCCTCATTTACAAAGGTATCAGTTAGGTGCCAAATTATAAAGGGGTGAAAATTACAGGGTCAAGTGAGATGCACAAGGTACCTTACGTTGGACATCCAAGGTACCAAAAGACAATTTTGGTTTTCAATAAACAATACTTTTGGTCATGTATGAAAAAGGAAGTGGATAGTTATATAGCTAGGTGTTGGAGTGCCAAAAAGTTAAGGTTGAGCATAGAAATCTAGTTGCATTGATACAATCAATAGCCATTCCAAAGTGGAAATGGGAAATTGTTTCAATTGATTCTATTACAAACTTTACTAATGTTGCAAGGTAACATGATTCCATCATGGTAGTGGTGGATAAACTAACTGATGTCAGTTTTATTCTAACCGAGTCAACACATAATGCAACAAGTATGTATTAAATGTAGATGAATGAAATTGTTATGCTACATGGTGTGCCTAAGGCAATCATTTCAAATAGGGGATCCCAAGTATTCATCAAACTTCTAGAAAGGTTTGTTAAAGGATTTGGAACCCATTTGAACTTTAATACATCATATCATCTAGAGTCATATGGAAACACAAAGAGAGTCAAATAGGTGATTAAATACATGTTGAGGTTGTATGTGATCCATCCAATGTTGTGAATATTCCATTAGACAATTTGTCACAACAATTATGATAACAATTTATTAAAATCTAAAAATTTATACTACGGGGTTTAATTTTCCTTAGACTTGTTGGATCTATTATATTATTGTTTTTTCTTATGCATGAAATATGTAAAATGCATAAAATAGAGAACAAATAGAACAATCAGTTATAAAGCCACAAGCGGCACAAGATATGACCTAAGAAACCCTTTTTGTGATAAAACTCTATTGGAAGGTGATGTTGCTCTACTCTCTCTTTCTTTGAATGAAAATAGGGTAAATACAAATATGACATGTGGCTTGTGGGTTTCTAAAGAATGCAAACCCTCTTTGTTATTCCCTCTCTCGATCCACTCTCAACTACTTTACTATAACATGGAACAAAATACACTAGAATAGAATTGAACCCTTGTTCCTCCTAGTGTCCTAGTTATAACAAAACACAATAGCAAACTAGGGGTTAAATTTGACCCATTCAACCTTCAATATGAGTTATAGTTATACTCTTCTAGAGTCTTCTTCATCATGGTAACATGGTGTTGGGTCTCCAAAGTGTCATTCATTTCCACCTCTTTTCTTTCAATTTGCTTTAGAATTGACCATGTTCCACAGCTCTATAACCATGCACTAAGACCATCTTCATAATTAAATATGGGTTTAGAAACATTAATTTTCAATACATTTATTTTGGTATTTTGAGTGAATATATGGTTAAATATTAGAAAAATAACATGTCTTCACTTATATATAAAAGTTATATGAGTTTTGTGATGTGTGTAGGCATATTTGAAGATTCCAAGACGAGCATATTTCACCTTCAAGACTCAAATTCGAATTTCCTCTTCAAACTCTTGAAAATTTTAGGAAGATTTGAAATCATTGGTCAAGCACATTTCAGGGAGAAAAATCATGGAAGTTTTCATAAGTGTCTCCTATAAAATCTAGGAGATATTTGTGAGAGGATATGAAGAGATTCTAATTGCTAGATGTCAACACATGGTTGTAACCACATGAGATATTTGCGGATTTAGGAGAGATTTTTGGATCTACATTTACGAATTAGTTATCTTATTTTTTGTACAAATAGGAGTGTCTTCTCCTCTCAAAAGGGGTGTGAAAATTTTGGTAGCTATGCACATGCTTCAACATAGAGTCATGGATGTTAAAGATTCACATTATTCTTATGATCGATGTAATGAATACCATTGTAATTCACTTTGATATGGTTGTGAATTCATGATGAAATTTGGTGTTTGATCAATAGTTTTCACAACTTTCCACCTGTCATGCACTTCATGATGGCCACTTGATGAGTATGTGTGTATTTTAATGTTTCATTTTTGCAAGATAGATTAGTTTCTTTTTCTGCAATGTTTACTTCAAGTATTTTGATTAGATGCATTGTTTACATTCTTTTATGCTCATTCCATTTATGTTATTTTGAAATTTGAACATTATTTCTTTCATTTCATAGATTCATTGCTTTTAAATTTTTTGTTTTTAGATTCATATATATCATGAATGATTCTAATTTGGCAATGCACACAGTAGTAATTTCAGTTTCTCTCTCATTGCTTTTAGAATAGTTTGTTTTTAAATTTCATAGTTTAAGAATTAAATGCTTTATTAGTATAGGATTTGTTGCTTTCTAGATTAAATTTACTTTGAAGTCTTTACTTTCAAGTAATTAGGATAGATTTACTTTCCCGTTGATAATATAGATTTAATTTCATGTCACTAGAATATATTTGTTTTCATGTCAATAGAGTAAGTTTATTTTCATGTCAATCGTCATTTCAATTTCATAAATTAAAAGATTGATTTCCAGGTTTTGAACTTGAGACTTTTGAAAAATAAAGTGTGTGTATACTCATCTTAGACATTTTTCTTGAATATGTTTCATTTCGGTCTTGCATTTTATGTTAGGTCCCTATAGTGCTATGTTTCATTACAGTTTTGCAGTTATTGTTATTGTTGGTGTAGCCCCCTTATTGTTATTTGTGTGCCCATGTAGCTCCCATATTGTTATTGTTGTGCACCATAGAAAGCCACTATTGTTATTGTTGTGCCCTTACATTATTATTGTTATGTAGGCCCTGATTATATTGTGACCCCTTAGACCCCTATATATAAAAAGGAGGTCTTGTCATGTGTATAATCCAAGAATTATTCATTTATGTAATGTAAAGTAGGTTTTCCCCTCTAAGAGTCCAATTTATAAGTCGTTTATCTATATTTTCTTTTATTTTATGAGTTGGTTGCATAACATTTGGTATCAAAGCTTTGGATTCTAGGGTTTCGCTGCGACAAACAAGACATCTCAGAATTTTTGCGATAAATTTTGTCTACGAGGCTTCAGAAGCTAAAAATTTTACCGCAAGGATATTAAATGATGATGAATGTCTTGTAAAAATTTCAGATCTTGGTTCATTATATTTTCAGAGATATGGTCTGAATAAGTTAGGGTTATTGCATGCTCCATAATTTTGTCTCAAATAGGTGACCTAGGTAAAATTGTCATAACTTCCTCTACGAGCATCGGATTTGAATTTCGTAAAAATTTGATGCAAGTGCATAGAATTTAGTATCTTGTGTGTCTTTTTCAAGGCAGAAGGTTGAAACAGTGACACATGACATGTCATACAAGTTCGCTCTACTAAACCAGTCCATGATCAGGTCATCGTGCGAGATTGGGCATAAAATTATTTTAATGAATCCAAATTTGGTATGACTTATGGCATTAGAAATAAGACTCAAAGGGCTAACACAAGACTGAATTTTAGATCTTGGATATACAACAATTTTAATATCGGGCTCTTACAAAGCAAGAAAAATGTGTGTATTTTTAAGTTTTGCATAACTTTTGTTTGAAAAATCAGTTTGAAGTGATTCAAAGGGAATATTGAAGCATATATATCAGTATCTGGTTCTAAAATTCCTCATAAACAAAATGATTCTACACCCATTAAGCCTGTGGTAATCTATACTATGACGCATGAAGAGGAGGAATTGCAGCATGATATATCAAAATTACAGGACCAAGTGCAACAAATTTCACTCTCACTAAGAGAAACAAAATATGAACTAAAAGGGGACATGGATGATTTAAAAGGTTACATGGATGGTTTAAAAGAAGGCATGGAAGATTTGATAAAGTTTCTACAAGAAATGCTTCCTAATGGTGAAAATGTATTCCATGAAACTCATGATGAGAACAAAAGGAATATTAATCATGATTTTAGAGACTCTAATGTTGGGTTTAAGACCCACCACATTCCAAATATTGATATCAGGAATTTTTATGGCAAGGATCTGGTAACATGGATACTACATATGGAACAACATTTTTGATCTCCATGATGTGCAACACACACAAAAGGTACTCATTTCAATTTATATTTAGAACCAAATAAGTTTGTATGGTATTTATGGATTTGTTCTTGTAAACCCCTTGTCACTTGGTCAATTTTTACAGAGGAAATGATATCACATTAGGAGGATACTATAATGTTCCTTTTTAGGAACAACTCATGAATCAAGCATTGAAAAGTGCATTTTCAGGACAATATGCAATGGAACCAGAAAATGACTCTTGGATCCTTTATATCAGTCAATAAACAAACTGAATCCAATATTTCAGCTGAAACAAATAAGACAAGGTGGGTTAAACAAATCTCCCACACCTAGTTTCCTTTAAGAGAAGGCCCAATGAGGGGTTGTATCAAAGTAAAACGCTCTAATGGAAGTGAAGATAGCTATAAATGCATAAAATGTTCTGATATACACTTAGAAATTGATTCCAAGTACATTAGCAACTTAGATCTGAATTTAGGATCCAAAAAGTGGGGAAAAGTAGTGATTTTGACCCTAAAATAGATGTATTCATAAATATGCGTAAAATTAAGGGAAATCCCGGGAGGTTATTTTATATTAGGTCATGAGGGACCTATGCTCCAAATTTAAGCTCAAAAAAAGCATTCTAGCTATGTTAAACAGTTCCTCCATCCCCGGATATGCTTAAAAATGCTGATTGCCCATGACTTTGAGTATGCAGAAAATGGCTGAAGCATGCAGAGCATAATTTCTGAAGACATTAGACAAAATATGTCTGAAACATCAGATCTTGATTTTATTATAACTGAGCATGAATAAAAATGGAGATTCAACTCCTTTTATACATCAATAGATCACCCGACAAGGGGATTTCATGAAAGAACAAAATACAAGTATCAAATCTGCAGAATATGGATCTGGAAAATGTAGAATCACTGAAAATATGAGTACATGAGATGAAATTTACAAAATTATAGAAGAGGGCTGCAATACAAACTTTCTGGAAGAAGGGATGGCCCTTCCTTAAGAAAACAAGCACCAAACTAGGGTAAAAACCCTGATGCAACAATGCACTGGAAAATAACGCAGTTTCTGAAGTATACTGCACAGTTGATGTTGGAAGGTCCTTTGGCCTGATGCCAATATTTGGAACTAAATCTAAATGCTTCCTCACTAATATTACAAAGAAAGGAATGCTCCCTTTTTTGCAAAACTAGATTTGGAAGTGGTGTTGAAAACCCCTCACTGCAACACCCAACAACACAATATTATTTTGTTGCAGAAATAACGTTGTCTTGGTGGAGGATTCTTGGCGTCAAGCCTATATGTGAGGCATTTCAGAACATATTCCTTCAAGAGCTCCTCAATGAAAGAGGAGGAATTCCTAAACTGGGAATTTCCTCTCTCTAGCTAAACATCCAGAGATTTTGAATTGCCCAAGCAATCTCAAAATCGAATTATCTTCAACTACCCTTCCTTGTGGCCTCCCTCTCTCTTTTATAACATTAGGGTTTGGAAAACCCTAAACCACCTCCAATGATTTAACCCTTTTCACATTAAGGGTCTCCATCTAAAACTGCGCTGATCAATAAGGAGGTTCAATGCATCTAAACACTGCTGTGATTTGGTCCTGTTGACCTAGTCAACCTTCTCCATTCCTTTTCACACCTAAGTGTATTTTATTGAAATGGCCCAGATTTGTCCATGTTCACATTTGGCATTGATTTATTTTTCTGATTAGGAGTTTTAGAGTCCCTCCTTTACACTTTTATTCATGAGTTAAGCAAATTGAAAATAAAATGCAATATTCCCATTAGCTGCAAAATGTGGGAACATTACAGTCTCCCCCGGTAAAATGTTCCTTGCCCTCAAGAAACTCTTATTGTAGATGCAAATCATCTAATCCAATCCAAATGGCATCCACATAAGGAAGGCTTCCTCCATTTGCTGCAATAGGTTATGTATGTTTGGTTCCAAAGTTGTCTTCCACAAATGCATGAGATGACTTCCAGCTGTAAGGTTAGATATCCTCTTCTTATCATGAAGTACTGGATGAAAATTACATGATGTCCAAAACCATCATAAACACATGAGAGACATAAAATAAAGTAGCTCCTTCCATAAAGGAAAAGCTTCATCATGCAAGAACATTCCTCCATCCATGTTTTATGAACTTGATTAAGCATTTTTATGCTTTCATTCTTAGCCCTGTTGGCCTTGTTGGATCCAAACTCCATCATTCCAGCGTTAGGAAAAATAAGAAGGTAAGGAGTAATATGGGTAAACAAAGATTTTAAACCATATTCTCCTAATAATAACCACTGGAGCAAGGCCCTTTGCTTCCATCCTCCATCTCCTCCACGTAAGATGAGCAAGCCAAGCTTTTCAAAAGATGATGTACATGCCTTCCTTTGTTGCAATTTATCTTTAATACATAGGGCATGAATCAGAAAATTATGAGCTATGGGGTGGTCACCATACTAATTTAAAAGCAACAAAAGCAACAAAATCAACAAGAGGTCTTTGTTCCCTCTTTCCTCCTCATGTGCATCATGAAACCAAAACATACTAATGGACATATGATATGTCACATCAGCCAAATACATAATATCATCATCAATGCACATCATGAGATAAATATGCCAAATTTTACACAATGCAAAACACATGGACATAGGAGATGTCATGTGGTGGCCATACTCTCCCAAGTGAGTCAAAATTGTACATGCCTTCTCTTGCTGCAACATAACATTGAAATCCAAGGCATGATTCAGAAAATGATGAGCTATTGGGTAGTAGCCATACTCACCCAAGAGAAACCATAGCAATAAGGAATTTTGTAGCCTTCTTGACTTATCAATATGTGGATCATGGAGCAACAACACAATGATGGACATGTGAAATGTCTCATCAACATAGTACAAGAAATCTCCCTCATACCACATCATGTGGGAGTCATCCCTCCTCCCAAGCAAAAGTTCATGCATGAAACATACCTCCAACAGAAATGCATGTGGATAAATGAGACATATTTCAAACATGGGTAAATACATGGACATGAGATTTTAACATGTGATGTCCAAACTCTTCTTTTAACAACCACATCAACCATGCTTCCTTTTCATATACTCTATTAATGATGTATAAAGCATGAGATGAGAGAATGAGAAACTTTGGGTAGTGATCATGCTTACCCCAAAGAAAACCAACGTTGCCATGCCTCCTTATTCATTTCATGACCATTCTTCAAGGTATAGATCATAGAAATAGGTGCCTTTGGAGAGTGATAAGATTCTCCCAAGGGCAACCAACGTAACCAAGCTTGCTGGCCCATATACGTCTACAAGTGATCATGTGATCTCTTGCTCATCATCCTCATCCACTCACTCCAATATGGAAGATGAGTGATGTGTTGCATAATCATGGCATCCTCCCTTTGTAGAATACCATCTCCTTTGAACCAATGAAGAACCTTGCATCTCATGAAATATTGAAATTCATCTCTGTTGAGATCTCTTAGTGAGACCTCTCTCCCAACTATGGCCTTCCAAAACCAATGAGGCTTGGAATCTGCAGTAAGTAGAAGTCTCTCTTTGAGCTGTAGCATGCTCATTGAGAGAGTGTCATCTAGAGGGGAGAAAATGTTTCTCATCTCAAGATGTCTACTCTTCATCTTCTTCTTCTCCATTGCCCCAAGGTTGAAGCTGCCTCTAGAGTGCTCCAAGAGAGGTGAAGCCTCTTTGTCACAGTCACTAAGTGACAATGTTGTAGATCTGCAAAGTGATGCATGTACTGTCTCAAAGCAAGTTCCATTACTGATCTCACAATCAGCCATTGAAAATAGGATAATACTAATCCCCTTTCTTGAGACCCTACATCTCAACCCAAGAGATTGAATGCATCTCAACAATGATGCATAGGGATAATTTCCAACCTCCTCCTTGATTAGATCAAGGGTCCTCTGCGCCATGACATGTCTTTGCTTCAAATCAACATTTTGATTTAATCATGGGCTATGCAATAATCTTGAAACAATATGTTCCGATATTTCATGCATACCTTGGACCAACTGATATGTGGGAACCTCTTGACAGAACACATGAGTTCCTCTATTTGGATCAATGATGCCTCCAACTGTTGGAAAGAATGATGGCCTCCTTTCTTCAAGCATACCAGTGCTGGTATCTTCCTTCTCTTCCTCATGCATCTCCTGATTCATGCATGGGTCTCCATATGTTAAGAGCTCAAGACTACCTTGCAAAGATGAAAGTGCCTCTTCTCTAGATACAAGCACCTTAGCAGAAGATGGTGAAAATGGAGATCTCTTGCTGAAAGTGACAAGATTGACATTCTCTTTTGCTTTGTGATGATAGGAAGTGTATAGTTCTTCCTCTCCATCTTGAAACCCTTTAGGAGTATCTTTGCATCTCTTTTCTTCATTGCTATACCTCTCACCTTCTTCAAAGAAAGTGGGCATAGTGGATCTATGAGGAGATCTAGGATTCTCTAGTCTTCTACTTTGCTGATAGGAAGTGCTAGGGCTTCCTTCTTCTTCTTGAATCCTCATGCAGATATCACTGCAGCTTGCTTCTTCTCGAAACCCTCTAGGAGTCTCGGTGCATCTTGTTTCTCTCTTCTGATTTACCTCTTTGGAGAGGCTCTTCTTAGATCTGAATATTGATGAGAATAATCTCATCCTCTCCATCATTCTGATCTCTGCTTCTTTTCTTTACTTCTCTGAAAAATTGATCTCACAGGCTCACTGTAAAGTTCCTTTTTTTCAGGAATATCAAAATTCTATTCCAGAGATTGACTACAGGGGCATTTACTGGATATGTCACCTTTGAAAAAGGGATGAGATCCAGAGGCTACCTGGCCATCTTTAGACTCTGTCTATAGATCTTGAACTATTCCCCTTCAGGGATTCAGCACTTTGGCTTGAAGCCACTGGCTGAGCCAAAGATCATGCTCTGATACCACTGTAATGTTCCTTTTTAGGAACAACTCATGAATCAAGCACTGAAAAGTGAATTTTCAGGAAAATATGCAATGGAACCGGAAAATGACTCTTGGATCCTTTATATCAGTCAATAAACAAACTAAATCCAAGATTTCAGCTGAAACAAATAAGACTAGGTGGGTTATTGATGAGAATAATCTCATCCTCTCTATCATTCTGATCTCTGCTTATTTTCTTTACTTCTCTAAAAAATTGATCTCATAGGCTCACTGTAAAGTTCCCTTTTTCAGGAATATCAAAATTCTATTCCAGAGATTGACTGCAGGGGCATTTACTGGATATGTCACCTTTGAAAAAAGGATGAGATCCAGAGGCTACCTAGACATCTGCAGACTCTGTCTATAGATCTTGAAATATTCCCCTTCAGGGATTCATCACTTTGGCTTGAAGCCACAGGCTAAGCCAAAGATCATGCTCTAATACCACTGTAATGTTCCTTTTTAGGAACAACTCATGATTCAAGCATTGAAAAGTGCATTTTTCAGGAAAATATGCAATGGAACCGGAAAACGACTCTTGGATACTTTATATCAGTCAATAAAAAAACTGAATCCAAGATTTCAGTTGAAACAAATAAGACTTGGTGGGTTAAACATATCTCCCACACCTAGTTTCCTTTAAGAGAAGGCCCAAACAGGGGCTGCAGCAAAGTAAAACGTTCTACTGGAAGTGCAGAGAGCTATCAGTGCATAAAATTTTCTGATATATGCTCAGCAAGTGATTCCAAGTACATCAACAACTTAGATCTGAATTTAGGATCCAAAAAGTGAGGAAAAGTAGTGATTTTGACCCTAAGATAGATGTATTCAGAAATCTGTGTAAAATTAAGGGAAATTCTAGGAGGTTATTTTATATTAGGTAATGAGGGACCTATGCTCCAAATTTCATCTCAAACAAAGCATTCTAGCTATGTTAAACAGTTCCTCCATCCCCGGATATGCTTAAAAATGCTGATTTCCCATGACTTTGAGTATGCAGAAAATGGCTGAAGCATGCAGAGCGTAATTTATGAAGACATTAGACAAAATATGTCTGAAACATCATATCTGAAGTTTATTATAATTGAGCATGAAGAAAAATGGAGATTCATCTCCTTTTATACATCAATAGATCACCCGACAAGGGGATTTCATGAAAGAGAAAAATATAAGTATTGGATCTACAGAAAATGGATCTGAAAAATGAAGAATCACTAAAAATATGAGTACATGAGCTGAAATTTACAAAATTACAGAAGAGAGCTGCAATACAAACTTTCCGGAAGAAGGGATGGCCCTTCCTCAAGAAAACAAGCACCAAACTAGGGTAAAAACCCTGCTGCAGCAGTGCACTAGAAAATAAAATAGTTTCTAAAGTATACTGCGTAGTTGATGTTGGAAGGTCCTTTGGCCTGATGCCAAGATCTGTAACTGAAGCTCAATGCTTCCTCAGTAATCTTACAGAGAAAGGAATGCTCCATTTTCTGCAAAACTAGATTTGGAAGTGGTGTTGAAAACCCCTCACTGCAACACCCAACAACACAGTATTATTCTGCTGCAGAAATAACGCTATATTGGTGGAGGATGCTTGGCCTCAAGCCTAGATGTAAGGAATTTCAGAACATACTCCTTCAAGAGCTCCTCAATGAAGGAGGAGGAATTCCTAAACAGGAAATTCCTCTCTCTAGCTAAACAGCCAGAGATTTTGAATTGCCCAAGCAGTCTCAAAATTGAATTATCTTCAACTACCCTTCCTTATGGCCTCCCTCTCTCTTTTATAACATTAGGGTTTAGAAAACCCTAAACCACCTCCAATGAGTTAACCCTTTTCACATGAAGGGTTTCCATCTAAAACTACACTGATCAATAAGGAGGTTCAATGCATCTAGACACTGTTGTGATTTGGTCCTGTTGACCTAGTCAACCTTCTCCATTCCTTTTCACACCTAAGTGTATTTTATTGAAATGGCCCAGATTTTTCCATGTTCACATTGGGCATTGATTTATTTTGATGATTAGGAGTTTTAGAGTCCCTCCTTTACACTTTTATTCATGAGTTAAGAAAATTGAAAATAAAATGCAATATTCCCATTAGCTGCAAAATGTGGGAACATTAAAAATACAAAGAGCAACACCTTCTTTATCCAATTGATAAATCTCAAACAAAAGGGTTCAATGGAGGAGCACATTGAGGACTTACAAAAATTGAATATTAGGGTAATTGATATTCCATGGTACCATATGATTGATGTCTTCATAGGGACTTTAAAGGATAACATCCAACACGAGGTTCACGTTTTGGAAATTGATTCATTGGAGAAGGTATTCAGGGTGGTAATAAAAATTGAAAGAAAAATTATGGAAACAAGGAAGTCTACCACTCACAACTATAAATATAGAAGTGCTTCTGCTCCTAGCCTTCCACAACCTACAAGGTTGACACTACAAAAATTGGAGGAAAAAGGAGCAAAAGGGATTTGTTATAGTTGTGATAGAAGATACACTCAAGGTCATAAGTGTGCTGAGAATAAATTATTTTACATAGATTGTGAAGAGGAGGAAGAAAAGGAACAAGAAACATCAAAATAAGAGGATATACACCAGGAAGCAACCCCAAATATAGAAGAAATGAATCTGATCATATCTTGTAATGCATTGAAAAAACTTACCAATCCTAAAACTCTCAATATAGAAGGATATGTCAAGAATAAAAAGGTAATAGTGATGATTGATTCAGGTAGTAACGATAATTTATTAATTATAAGATAGCCAAGGAATTGAATTGCTTCCTATATCCAACACTTGAGGGTCAAGTGATGGTTGCAAATGGAGGAACTATAAATTTCTCTAGAAAGTGTGATAATATCAACATAACCTTGGGGGAATGTGTATTGAATAGTCCAATTCTTTCCATTCCAATGGGTGGCACTGATGTTGTACTATGAGTCCAATGGTTACAATCTTTGAGGACCATAACTTTTAATTTTCAAGAACTTTTCTTGAATTTTTTTTTGGGAAGGAAAGGAAGTTGAGGAAAGATAATAAGCTCTAATGTCATGAAAAAGCTTCGGAATAAATAAAAACGAGGCGTAATTGCACATTTATGCTCACTGAAGGTTCAAACATCGAAATCATCTATTTCTCTAGATCTCCAAAAAGTCTTGGACAATCATTCCAAGGTTTTTGAGACTCCCAAAGGCCTACCACTTATTCGTGATCTTGATCATGCTATTCATTTGATTCCAGGAAGTGTTCCTCCAAACATTAGGCCTTACATATATCCTTATGCCAAAAATAGTGAGATTGAACATATGGTTGTAGAAATGTTAGAGGCTAGTATAATTCAACCTGGTCAAAGTTATTTCTTTGCTCCAGTAGTATTGTTGCACAAGAAGGATGGATCATGGCGTATGTGTCTAGATTATAGGGAGCTCAAAAAGCTAAATATAAGATATATTTCTCATTCCTTTCATTGATGAATTGTTGGATGAATTGCATGGATCAATTTACTTCACTAAGTTAGATCTTTGGTCAAGATATCATCAAATTAGAATGAAGACTGAAATCATTCTAATTAAAATCAAGACTGTAATTATGATTTTTTGGTAATTCCTTTTAGCCTTACTAATGCCCCTTCCACATTTCAAGGTTTGATGAATTCCATTTTCAAACCCCTCCTTATAAAATGTGTGTTAGTATTTTTTGATGATATACTAATCTACAACAAGTCTTGGAAGGATCATACTCAACATTTTGATAGGGGGCTCAAACTATTGGAGGAGAAAAAATTATATGAAAAAACCTCCAAATGTTTCTTTGGAGTGCAAGAGGTGGAATATTTGGGTCATATTGTATCTCACTAGGGTGTTAAGGTAGACCCTAACAAAATTAAAGCAATTAATAAATGGAAAATCCCATAAACATAAAGCATCTTCGAGGATTTCTTTGGTTAAAAGAATAGTATCGCAAGTTTGTTAAGAATTTTGGGAGAATAATGACACCTTTAACATCATTACTGAAGAAATATGCATTTTATTGGACTCTAGAAGCAACTAAGGCCTTTGAACATCTTAAAGAGGCAATGTTCCAAGCACCGGTCTTAGCTACACTAGACTTCACAAAAAATTTTATTGTGAAATGTTATGCCTCAAGAAATGGAATTGGTGCGGTTTTAATGCAAGAAGGAAGACCCATTTCTTTTAAAGTCATCCAATCAAAGGAAAGTATTTACATAAATATAGTTATTAGAAGGAAAACTTGGAAATACTACATGCACTGAAGCAATGATGACCTTACCTAATGGGAAGACACTTCAAGGTAAAAACATACCATGATAGTCTTAAATAATTTTTGGAACAAAGAATATCTTCAGAAGAGTAGCAAAAATGGGACACAAAGATCTTGGGTTATGACTTTGAAATCATCTACAAAAAAGGGAAGCAAAATGTTGTTGTAGATGCACTCTAAAGAAAGGATGAGGATGTGGAAGTGTTTCTTTGTTCCATTTCTATTATACAACCTAAGTGGATAACCAAAGCAAGGGATGAAAGGAAAAATCATGAAGAGGTGTGGACACTCATTCAAAATTTGTAGCAAGATCCTAGTACATCTGATACATTTAGCTGGAAAAATGATTCATTTTGGTACAAAGATTGCTTATATCTTTGTAAGAATTCCCAAATCAAACAAAATATTCTTTTGGAATTGCACACCTTTCCCTTAGGAGGGCACTCGGGATTTTTAAAAACTTACCACAAGGTCAAGAAGGATTTTTTTTGGAATGGTCTTAAATCTGATATTCAAAATTTTGTGGCAAAATATTTGGTTTTCCAACAAAATAAATTTGAGACGATTAAGACCCTGGTTGTGTAACAACCTTTATCCATTCCAAGTCAGCATTGGGAGGAGGTCACAATGGATTTTATTACAGGTGTACCCAAGTATGAAGGAAACAGTGTCATCATGGTGGTAGTTGATAGAATTACCAAGTATGCACACTTTTTTGCATTATCACATCCTTTTAAATTCAGTACAATTGTTACTGCATTTATGGAAACAATTCAAAAGTTTCATGGAAACTTGAAGATTATAGTAAGTGGAAAAGATCCCATTTTCACTGGAAATTTTTGGACATAATTATTTTATTGTCTTGGTACTCAATTAGCTCAAAGCTCATCTTATCATACTCAATCTCGTGGGAAAAATGAGATAGTGAACAAATGTTTGGAATATTATCTTTGTTTCTTTGTATCTGATAAACGAACACAATGGGTCAAGTGGTTACCTCTATTTGAATGATGGTATAACACCTCCTTCTATACTGTAGCAAAAATAACCCCATTTATGACACTTTATGGATATCATCCACCATCCATCACATCATCTTTAAGAGAAAATTCTAATGTTCAAGCAGTGGAAGATCACATTGACCATCAACAGCAAGTTCTCCAACTCTTAAAGGATAACCTCACTCTAGCGCAGAAATGAATGAAACAATAGACGGATCAACATCACAGTGAAAGAAGTTTTGATGGAGGTGATTGGGTATTTTTACAGCTACAACCATACAAACAAATGTCCCTCAAGCAAGCTAAGAAGGATAATAAATTATCACCCAAGTACTACGGTCCTTATAAGTTGTTGAAAAATATTGGTACTATGGCATACAAATTGGAGCTACCTGCATATTCTCGAGTACACCCAGTTTTCTATGTTTCATGCTTAAAGAAGGTTTTCGGTGACAAGCTTCCAGTTAAAAAAATCTTGCTAGAGCTTTATGAAGAAGGAAAATCATATTTGAGCCTAAAACAACCACGAAAACAAGAATACGACAGCTATGGAATCGATAAATTTTAGAGTATCTCATTAAGTGGAAGAACTTACTCGTTGAAGATTCCACATGGGAGGATGATAATTTTATGCAAAAGCATCCATAACTACTCAAGCGTTGAGGACAACACTTTTTTGAAGGAGAGGGGCTTGCTAGGTCCCTATAATACTAGTGTAGGCCCCTTATTGTTATTGTTAATGTATCCCCCTTATTTTTATTGTTAGTTTAGCCCCCTTATTGTTATTGTTGTGCCCATGTAGCTCCAATATTGTTATTATTGTGCGACATAGAAACCCACTATTGTTATTGTTGAACCATTACATTATTATTGTTATGTAGACCCTCATTATATTGTGACCCCTTAGACCCCTATATATACAAAGGAGGACTTGTCATTTATATCATCCAAGAATTGTTCATTTATGTAATGTAAATGAGGTTTCCCCCTTGAAGAGGCTAATTTTTGAGTCATTGATCTATATTTTCTCCTATTTTATGAACTAATTGCGTAACATTTTCTTTCAATAGAGTAGAATTTACATTTTGAAATTGAAACTTGTTTCCTAGGATATATTGTGCAAATGTTATACTTCGCAAGTTCACGAACCCCAGGTTTTACAAATTAATGAAAATTAATTTAACTAACAATTAAATTACCCAACATTTTTGCGTCGTTGTAGTGGAAGTACACATAGGGGTTAACTTTCAATCTAGAATGCATTTTTAGCTTTCAATCTCATTTTTAGCTCCATATGTAAATCATGAAAAATATGATGCATGAATTTCAATCAATTTTTGTAATATAAGAGTTTTGATCTAACCCATTTATTGACAAGAGATCTAAAATGATGATTAAGCATTTATTGGAGAGCAAGTACTACATTGAAGATTGGTTTCAAAAAGAGACTACACCACAACATTCTTCCATTCTTCAACAAATCCTCGCGCCAAATCCAAATTTATAGTTGGTATCTCACATCCTAATGAACACGGAGGTATAATTTTCAAATTTGGATGTAAGCATACTAGAGATTTTGATCCGTAAATGGCTTCACTAGAAATACTCCTACACTTGAAAAAAAAAACTTTCTTTCTAAAAAATAGAGTAGGATAGAATAGGGAAATAAGACCAAGCTTGGTAGTAATTTTAAGTTTTTGTTTCATTTATTTTCTTGGAATTTTTGATTTGGTGGTTCAGTAAGAGCCACCTCATTCAGTAACCATTGGCAGGAAGATCTACAAGAAAAGGGACATTTGTGAAGGAAGAGCACAATTAGAGTTTCAAGAGCTACAATTTGAGGTTTGAGATCAATTCTTCTTATTTTGTTTTTCAAATTCAAAATTTCAAATGTATAAATAATTGAAAAAACTTCTGATTTTTCTCTCTTCTTGCACCTTGTTGCGACCTAGAAGATCAGAAAGGAAAATTGAATAAGTTAGCCTTGAAATTAAATTTTGCAATAAAATTCATAGATCTATAGAAATGACTAAAAGATCTAGAAAAAAAAAATGCTATAATCTTTAGTTCACAATTAGGTTTGTCTCAAAATTTCTAAAGAGGACTTTCTTTAAAAAAATAAAACTATCAATTTCACCGAGAGGTGCAAAGGAACGTTAATACGAGAGGGGAATGTGGAAGGCAATAGTTTTTACATTATTGTTTGTAGTATTTCGAGCTAGCACAAATTTATCTAGGTTTAATCATGGCGAACAACGCATCACATGCTTAATATTTAGCTACTAGGCTACGAAGGATATGGAGGAAAATCATGCTTAGTATTTAGCTGTGAGGCTACAAAGGAGAGGAAGGAAAAGATTTTGAAGAAAGCTTGAGTAAGAGCATTGAACATTTTTAACTTGAATAGACAATCAATCTAAGGGGGGGACCTATGTTTCCCACTATGTGTGATTTATGTAGGGATGGATGGATAGCTCAACATAATATAATTTATAAAAACCCTGACAATCACTAATGGTGTTCATTTATTTTATTTTCCACCTGAATTGTGGTCTTTTCCATACCTGGATTTTGTGCATTTTTTCAAGTTAAGTATGAACAAAAATGGGAGTACCTGGATTTAGTGAATTTTTTTAAGTTAATAAGTATGAACAAAAATGGGAAGCTAAATAAACACTTATATTAACCCTGGCACAACATAAATTGAATTCTGGAGGTAGTAAATTGATCATAGATATCGTATTATATCATTTTATCTATGTCTAGACTGTATAGCCATACGAGTAGGTCTCGAAATATCTTAGACATCTCAGAGAGAACTAAATAGTCACACATAATTTTATTCATTGACAATTTTACATAATCAGAAGTAGAGTACTCAATCAAAACTTTTAGGCAGCAAACTCTATCTACAAATGTAACTATCAAGTTAAATGTTGAGAAAATTCTATGACAACCACATATATCTTTATTAACATGAATGAGAGTTTGATACAGGTAAAATGTCGTGAGAGGTGCAGTCTAAAGCACAATCGAGATGATTTTAAATATGATAAAATAATTTTGCAAATAGTGTAAATATTGATTTACAAGTCTTGGATTTGTTACATCTCATAACGAAAACAAAATAATCTGAACCTTTATTGGTAAATAGAATGAAAAAGGAAACACAAATTGCCCTACTAGAAATTGTCTTCATTACAGAACTATATGATACAAATAGACATGAGACAAAGTATGAGCAACGATATAATTGAAATCTGAATAGCAATATAAAAAAGTGTTTATATATATATATATATATATATATATATATATATATATATATATAATGGAATGCAATCCAGAAAATAACAACGCAGAAGACACGCAATAGAGACCTTTTAGGGGTCATAAAAAATTGTAGTTAATTACCATTCCGAGGAAGGCATTAACCCTGAAAACTTGAACCAATATGTTGATAAGAATATAGAGAGTACATAGGATTCTATTACATCCAATACAAACGAGAAAATTATGTAAAGACATTTATTGTCTCATATGACAATAGTAGAAACTAAGGGTATGAACCCTTTGAGGAATAACCCATGAATTCTATATAATTATAGAATGTAGCAAGGGTATTTGCGTACGCTACGTGATACGCCAGTCAAAATATGATAAACAGAACCCAACACTAGGGTGAATATCAAACCAAACTTTTTTCTTGAAGCTGGATGACCTGAAAAGGGAAGGAGTGCGTTAGATATGTCGTCGTGGTATAGGAAGTTGAGAGAGTAATTAAATTGTTGAACTCACTTTATACTTATAGTTGACACAAAATACGAACATGGCCATTTAATGATAGAAACATCAACTAAAACAGGGAAATTTGTTCAATATGGAATTAGAGAAAATAAAATGCAGTCGAAGCACGAGAAATTACTTTTAGAAGGTAGGAGGTCATCACATTGCGCCATTGGACAGTATAAACCAATGTAACCATTAGTCATGTAATGTGAGACTTGAAGGAAGAGGAACAAATAAAAACAAACAACATAAACAAAATACTGATAACAAAAGGATTGGGAGAAGAATGTACTTGGTCATGTGATCCTAATCAGATTAATAGTAAATTGATGAGTTCCATGGCAGAGAGAGAGAACGGATAACTGAAAATCAATAGCATTAGTCGAAATTGAAATAGAGGATTTTTGTCAGTAAAGAAGAAAATTCTAGGGCAAAAACAAAAGTAGACATGAGTAGTTTTGATCCAGGTGGATATTGGTGGCCACCCGCCTATCCCACTTGGGGCGCCACCATTGTCTCTTTCAGTTTTTTAGTTTCAGCACAACTTACTATTTTTAGCAATTTTTCAGGTCCTGGACTTCCGGAGTCGTTTTGAGGCCCTAAACGACGTTTTTTGGCCATCGTTTGCTCCGAATTTATGCAGGAACGCAACAAAATATACATATAACCATAAATACAAAGATGCAGTGGAAATAACACTTCATTTCATTAATATCAAAGAACTAAAATTTTCTTACACACAGAATGGAAATAAACTAGCTAGGGCGCTGGTAGCTTATCTCTGAGAAGAGATGTGGCAGCTATAGGCCTCTGAACTGTGTTCCAATGAGGCTCAAGGGCCTATTTATTACAGAGAAACAATGGAAAAACCTAACCATAAGAGATGAAGTGCCAAAACTACGGGCCCCATTTGGGTAAATTGGTGTTTCAACTTCCCGGGGTCGTAACTTTGGCATACTATCTCCGTTTGACACACATGATACATCGTTAGAAAGATCTATCTGAGGAATACGATAGCTAACTGTGATGATCAATTCTGGAACATAATCATCATCATTTAGGGCCTCAAAAAGGCTCCAAAATTTCAGGACCAGAAAAAATGCTAAAAATAGTAAGTTGTGCCAAAATTGAAAAACTGAAAGAGACAATGGTGGGGCCCCAAGTGGAATAGGCGGGTGGCCACCAATATCCACCTGGATCATCATTTTTCTGGAGAATTTGATTCTGTTCCAGAATCTACATTTGATGTCGGCAGTTGTAGTCCTCGGATAGACCTTTCTAATGATGTATCATGTGCGTCAAATGAAGATAGTATGCCAAAGTTACGACCTCGGAAAATTGATGTACCAATTTACCCCAATGGAGCCCATAGTCTAGTGTTTCATCTCCTAGGGTTAGGTTTTTGGATGTTTAGGGTTTTCCATTATTTCTCAATAATATATAGGCCTTTGAGCCTTATTATAACACAGAGTTCAGAGGCTTGTAGCCGCCACATATTTTCTCAGAGATAAGCTACCAGCGCCATAGCTAGTTTATTTCCATTCTGTCTTTAATCAAATTTCAGTTCTTTGATATTAATGAAATTAAGTGTTATTTTCGTTGCATATTTGTATTTATGGTTATATATGTATTCTATTGCGTTCCTGCATAAATCCGGATCAATGGTATCAAAGCGGTCTACTTTTTCTCGATCCTTCTTTGCATGTCCCCAACAAGGTCGGGGTATAAGGAGTTAGGGCTCGATCTGGTTGAACCTTTTCAAGATCACCCTCGCAAACCCTGATGGTCGCCCATGGGGGATTAAAAGAAAGACTAGGGAGCAAGAGATCCTATCAAAATATTGCTCGAGGATGCCCTCGAAAAAAAAAGGAACATGATGATGGATAACTTTGCCCATATCCTTCAACGACTGCCCACCGACAACACATCTGCATCTAACAGCCACTCTGGAGGCGCGACTCCCTTTAAGGTACAAGTAAACTTTGAAATTCCCATATTTGATGGTCAAATAGATGCAGATGTCGTAGATATATGGTTGAATATATTATAAGGATATTTCCCAGTTCATGACTTTTCCGACTGGGAGAAGATTCTATTTGCACTCCTCAAAGCTACCCCCCATGTCAAGGACTGGTGGGAAACCTACTGTGAGAAAAAGGAAGAGATAAAACCCTCTCTGTTCTCTGTCGTACCCACTCGGAATTCTTTCTGAGACACCATCAAGGAATAATAATATCCTGTGGGAAGCTATGAGGACAAGTACATACAATGGACCACGCTGCGGCAACAAAGGGATCAATATGTGCATGAGTTGACGAATCTGTTCCATACCCTACGCACAAAGTTGGGTATCAAAGATTCGAAGAAAAATTTGGTGCTAAAGTATCGCAATTTTCTGCACATATATATTCAGGAGGAAATGGAGTTCCTCAACATCTCCTCTCTTGGTACAACATACAGGTAAGCTGCCAAGATTGAGCATAAATTCAAACAGAAGAAGCGTGAATTTGGATCTGTGAATAAAAATCAAGGGAAAGGTTTCCCCAAACCGCAGAACAAAGGAAAAAGCCAAGGCATGGCGGCCCAAGATAATGTGAAGAAAACCTGTCAAATCCACAAACAAAGAACAAGACCGTGAAGCCAAAGAAGGACACGGGAAAGTGGTGTGAGTTCCATAAGAGCTCCACTCACAACACAAGTGAGTGTCGAGCCAAGCAATCACTGGTGGTCAAGATGAGGGTTTCTGAATTAGATGCATGCTCTGACTCTGAATCAAAACCTAACAAAGGGGAATGACAAAGGGAAAAAAATTATTGATGCGGAGCCCAACGCCACTATTGTCACTACGAAGATCCAGAAGGAGGAACCAGAAGATCCATAGGAGGAGGAGCGTCTCTTCCACTCCCAGATGTGGGTAAAGGGTTCCTTGATACAATTCATTGTCGAAAATGGGAGCCAAAAGAACCTTATTTCAGTAGACACCGTGAAGCGATTGGGCTTGCCGACCACATCACACCCACAACCATACACCATCGGGTGGATTCACCAAGGACGGGATCTCCGCGTCAGCCAACAGTGCCACCTTCCCTATAGCATCAAGCCCTTCACAAATGAGGTATTATGTGACATTTCTCCTCTTGATGTTTGTGATGTATTATTAGGCCAACCATACTTGTGGAAGCGACATGCTATGTATGAGTCCTAACCTCACGCTGTTATTGTTACTTTAGGAAATAATTTGTACAGGATACCAAAGGAACCATCGCCTACCGCTATCTCTTTGGCTACTGCAAAACAATGCAGTAAGATCATTTCCAAAACCAGGAAATTTATTTTCCTGATGATCCACCCCTAGGGCAAGAAGAAGAATGTGGCCACGACCTCCAGATAGGTTTCCTCTGCACGAAAACAACAAATGGACAAGGTTGTGGAGGAGTACGGGGACATCTTCATCTCACCCATAGGGGTGCCTCTGCACTGTTAGGTCAAGCACCCCATTGATCTGACCCTAGGTGCGCACTACCCAATGGACTGATCTATCGACACTCTGTTCTCGAGAAAAATGAAATCAAGAGGCAGATTTAGGAGTTGCTGCATAAAGGTCACATCCAGCCGAGTTCATCACAGTGTGGGAGCCCGATTGTGTTGGTACAAAAGAAGGATGGGACTTGGAGACTCTCTATTGACTATCGGGCGCTGAAAAAGATCACAGTCTAGAATAGGTACCTGATCCCACTGATTTATGAACTTCAAGACCAACTCAAAGGGGTGAAATATTTCAGCAAGATCGACTTGAAGTCTGGGTGTCACCAGGTACCAATCGAACCCTCTGATGTGTGGAACACTGCCTTCAAAGACAAGGAGGGCCTTTTCGAATGGTTGGTCATGCATTTCAGGTTGATGAATGCTCCCGCAACCTTCACGAGGTTAATCGATGACATCTTGCGTCCATTCACCAACTCATATGTGGTGGTGTACTTGAATGCCATTCTGATCTTCAGCTAGACTTGGGAAGAGCACCTCCACCACATCTGAAAAGTCCTCCAAACACTGCAGAAACACAAGTGTGTGCCAATTTGGAGAAGTGCACTTTTGGAATGACCCAGGTTCAATATTTGGGATACATTATTGATGAAAGGGGGGTGCATGTGGATCTAACCAAGATCCAAGTCATTCGGGATTGGCCAGCCTCAACCACTCTAACAGAGCTTCACAGCTTTTTGGGTCTTGCATATTTGTAACACAACTTCATGTTGGGATTCTCTCATATCATTTCGCCCTTGAGTCAATTCACCAAGGGAGGAGCGAAAGCAAAATTATTTTGGTCGGAATATCAACAGAAGACGTTCGTAGAATTGAAACATCACCTCTATTCTGCCCCGGTGCTCACATTACCAGACTTGCAACAACCATTTGAGATCGAGATGGATACCTCTTACTATGCTATTGGGGCAGTTCTTACTCAACAGGGGAATCCAATGGCATATCACAGTGATACATTGTCTGACACGGTCCGCAAGTATCCCACTTATGACAAAGAAATGTATTCCATTGTGTAGGCTTGTCAACAATGGAAGCATTACATTTTGGGGAAGGAAACAATTATCCACATAGACCACCGACCCTTGCAGTTCCTGCAGACACAAGGGAAGTTGTAGAATGATCACCATAAGAAGTGGTCCACATATATGCAATAGTTTCATTTGAACATCAAGTACAAGAAGGGTAGCACCAATAATGTTGTAGATTGCCTCATCCGACCTCCGATCATGGTGCTAACCACCATTCTCAACTCTTGTGGGAATGAGGCTACTAATTGGCTGCTTCTATACAAGAGCGATCTAGAATTCGGTCACACATACAAGGCAATCTTGGGGGGTATGCAAGTTTCAAAATATCACCTCCAAGATGCATTGTTATGTCACCTAGGACACCTTTGTGTTCCTTCAAGCGAGTATGCCAAGATGATATGGGAAGCACACCATAGTCGAATCACTAGGCATTTCGGGGTCTAGAAAATAGTGGCAGTACTATAGAAGTATTTCTATTTGCCGAACCTTCGACAGGATGTCGGGAAGTACAACAGATCCTGCACTGCTTGCGCCATTGTCAAACCGACCATCAAGAAGCAAGACCTCTATACTCCGCTACCTACCCCTAGTCTACCTTGGGAATCTATCTCCATGGATTACATGTCGGGCCTTCCTTCTACTAAGCATGGAAATAACTGTGTTTTCATGGTCGTCGATAGATTCTCGAAGATGGAAATTATGGTGGCCTGCAAGAAGAATATCACAACAGAAGCCACTGTTAAACTCTTATTTGAACAAGTGTGGGTGCACTTTGGGATCGTAGAGTTTATCATCTTAGATCAGGATAGCTGGTTCCTCAATACATTTTGGTCCAGCCTTTGGTCAATGCTGGACACCAAGCTCACCAATTCCACATCTTTCCATCCCCAAACGGATGGTCAGACAGAGGTCATCAACAGGATGATTGTACACATTCTATGCATGTACAATTCAAAGCATCCATGCACATGGGATGAGAGCCTCCCCTATGTACAAAAAAGTTATAACCAGGCTCTCCACATCTCAACCAACCACAACCCCTTTCAATTGGGCTTGGGATTCCAGCCACTATGTCCCATTGACGTAGCCATGCCATTTGCGGCTACTTAGGACGATTCAGCTCATGTCTATTCTGAAGCTAACAAAGTGAAAAAATTCATTGAGCGCATTCAACACATCTACCAATAGGTTCTTGACATATTGGACAGAGCCAATGATAAGTACAAGCAACGACATGATTAACAATCCGGTGCCACACAACTTCCAGGTGGGCGAAAATTTTTGGCTACATTTACAGAAGGAGCGCCTCACTAGAACCCATCGCAAGCTTTACCTGCTCCGATATGGGCCATACACCATCACCAAGGCTGTAGGGAAAAATGCCTTCGAGCTCAGTATTCCACCATTCCTTGGTCTGCATCCAGTATTCAATGTGGACCGCCTTCGTCCCTACTTCCCACCTCTACTGGACACCTATGACATTGCAGAACAACTCACACCAACATAGTTAAACCCAGACTACATGGAACATGCCACCACAGATTTTATCATGGACATGCAAATCAAGAACACTTGCCAATAGAAGATCCAACTGTATCGGGTTGTCAAAGCTGGCCAACTCCTGCACCAAGGAAAGTGGTTCACTAGGGACCAAATTTAGCAGAAGTTTCCTCATCTCATGGAGGAACTCAACGCAATGGGGACCATTGATTCCTATGGGGGGATGAATGATCCAAGTGGATATTGGTGGCCATGATCTATTCCACTTGCGGCCCCACCATTGTGTCTTCCAGTTTTTTAGTTTCGGCACAACTTACTATTTTCAGCAGTTTTTCGGGTCCTAAACTTTCGGAGCCGTTTTAAGGCCCTAAACAACGTTTTTTGGGCATCGTTTGTGCAGTGAATTTGAGTTCATTCCAAAACCTACATTTGTGGTTAATGGTTTTATTCCTCGGATAGATATTTCTAACGAGGTATCATGTGCGTCAAACGGAGATAGTATGCCAAAGTTATGACCCTGGGAAATTGATGTACCAATTTACCCCAATGGGGCCCATAGTCTAGTGTTTCATCTCCTAGAGTTAGGCTTTTGGATGTTTAAGGTTTTCCATTATTTCTCAATAATATATAGGCCTTCGAGCCTCATTGTAGCATAGAGTTCAGAGGCCTATAGCCGCCACATCTCTTCTTAGAGATAAGCTACCAATGCCCTAGCTAGTTTATTTCCATTTTGTCTGTAAGCAAATTTCAGTTCTTTGATATTGATGAAATGAAGTGTTATTTCCACTACATCTGTGTATTTATGGTTATATGTGTATTATATTGCGTTCTTGTACAAATTCAGATCAAGTTCCTACCTGTATAACTGCAACCCTATAATAATCCACACCAGGGTCGAAACTCCATTATTTATATTCACCTCTGCCTCCATCAAGTGTAATGGAAAATTCAAGGAAATCATAGGCTTATTTTATAAACCCACCTGTGAATACACTTGTGCCAAGACAAACAAGGACAAAGTTCACGAGTTAAAATATTAAGTTGGGCATGGGTGAAACAAAAATTCAAGAGTAATGGAGTGCGACTAGAAGTGGTAAAATCGTTGTTAAATACCTTGGCATGGGTAAATATTACATGTAACTGCTCGAGGACCATTCAGAAGCCAAAATAAAATCACCATGATGCCAAGTGCACTACCATGTGTCGTTTTTCTAGAGCAGTGCAACATCACCAATACAAAAATTTAACGCACACAGACATTGTGAAATTGGCCATGTTTGTCGACAAACTTATAGATCTAAAGTCATTCCGCTAAAGAGACATGAGTCCCCTCTTTTGAAGTTACAGGAAAACCATACACCTTCGAAAGTGAAAAAATAAAAAACAATGAGATGGTAGCACATTAAAAAGAGAGGTTAAATATTAGGGTTTGAGGGGGCCACTTTCCATCGTTTGATAACCTCAAGCGATCCCAACCTTACGATCAAAGAGATCTGATGAACCAGGTGAATTCCATGTGATCAGCAGGTGTAAGAGAGTATAAGTAAATGTGTGATTGGTTATCCCCTATTCCCTGGAACGGTTTGGGTATTGATTGCGGTAGGCTAAAATCAAGTTGGAAAGATGACAAATTTCTATTAGTTGGAGGGACAAACATATGGAAATTTTAATTTGTTAGAAGGGCGAAACTCAAGCTCTCCCATTGGCTGGGGTGTACAGCGTTTTCCCACCCCAAGCCAGAAATAAAACTCCTTTTAGCATAATTAGAGTATCCTTTGAAATTATAGTGAATTGATAATATATTAAAGTAATTTGTGTGGGATCTAGGATTAAATCTTCCAAAAAATTAATTATAATGCTAACAACCCCAAATCACATACCTATAATTTATAATATATTTCAAACCTTATCAAAATAACCTTGCCACAATCAATCAAACCCATCCATTAAAAACTTTATCACAATAACCTTGCCACACTAAGTCAAACACATCCTTTCAGATTAAACACAAAAGCATAGAAGAACAAGCCATCAACATTTTCAAACTTGGAAGTCAATCATAATATCTAAAATAAGTTAAACTCAGTATCATTTGTATCTTATCTTGGTATAATCTTGGATCAATTTGTCTTCTTTACTAGGGTAATCGTTTGTAAGCCTCCTTAATATTTCATTAAAGTCAGTTGATCCTCACATATAAGTCTAACATGACATCAGGTTTATTATCCATATAAACATCTGATTTTATCATTTTATGCCCTTCTTGTCGCTTTCCCACCACAATGATGTATGGGAAGTAAGATTCAATCTTGTAGAATATATATTTTTCCAACCTCTATATGCATGTATATCAAAATACATCTCCAGAAGTCAAAATTTATCATCAAGCCTAGTAAGTTTTTTTTTTTGTAAGTTAGGCTAAGCTATTTTAGATCATAAAGGAAACTTTACATAGGCATTGGGCTGAGATGGTAAGCGGTGCTTAGCCTATCCCAGCCTTATAAGCTTTCAAAATAGAGCAGGTTTGGGGCTTACTCCTAGGAGGAAACCAACCCCTTAATAGCATCAAACAGTCATGATTTACAAAGTGTTCTGTAACACATATAAAAACAAAATAGTTGTAGTATGTGTTGAAATGACAGAAAAAAGAGATGAACGAAGAAATCGCGCAGTCATGGTGTTCCTTCATCATCCTATATAAAGGGGTCCTCCTCCTCGATGAGGCATCCATATTCATACGCAATGGCCTCCTCCTCAGTTGTTGGCTCGCGTGGGGGCTTTAGGGTGTTGTGCGGATGATAGGAGCAACAAGATACTCAGCATCTGGAACTCTGGTCCAAACTCCATTTGAATCCATGATCTAAACATCTGTATCGTCCTCTGTTGGATCATGAACATGGAGCGACTCGATTTTCCAAGGAGTGGGCAGCTTAGAGTGCGTAATGGTAGACTTCCTGGGACTTGTTCTACCCCTTTGATTCTTCAGAGATAAGACTATCTCATCCTGGGTGCAATCAGGCCTTTGAGTAGCCTCCCAGTCTTGGCTTCCGGAAGAGGAACCTTCAATGGATTCCAAACGCTGATCTTGACTGCGGCGATAACGACCTGAGAATGCACCTATTTTCTACCCCTAATGGGCTTCTGAAGTTTCCGTGGATCCATGGGGAGGCTAACAAGCAAAGGTAGGGAGGTCGGGCTCAGAGCAGTGAGGTGCGCATCAAGAGAATGCACAGAAGGGGGGTGCACAATGAGGGAGGCCACCTCAGAAAGTGCGCAGCGGGGACAGGCAAAAGAGGAGGGGATTTCCATAGTTAGGCACAAAACTAGGGGGCACCCAACAAGGGGTGCATAGCCAGGAGGAAATCATAGGGAGGAGTGCGTTGTAGGAGGGTACACAACAGGGTGTGCGCGTCACGGGGAGTGCGCAGTACGAAGTGCACGTAGGGAAGCTAGAGCAACATCGTGATGGTGAGGGAAATGAAATAAATGCATCTAGAGAACAAATGGAGCAGTAGAGGGATGGCAGAATGAGGAGCTTCAACACCTTTTGAATACCTATGGCACGAGTAGAAATGTTGTGCGGGGTTGTGGCACGATCGCAAATGCGATTTGGGACAATTCAATTGAGACTGCATGTGATTCAGTGTATTGAAAGAGATTAGGTGTAGCATAGCACTGTTGTAAATGATTGTTGAGTTCAATTTCCACATTAGGTTAAAGCTGGCTTTGCACGACGTCATCATCCTAAGCATGGGAAAATATGTCTTTGCAAGATCGGCGCATGTCACCCGCATCTGGGGGAGTTTGATCTTTTTAGAGGAGAGTGTGGAAGTTCCCTCATAGGGTTTCATCCTAAATCTGAGAACAATTAGAGTGATAGAGCATTGAGTGGCTATCCACTCCTTTGTTGGCCAGGAGACCTGCAACAATGTTTGCCTTTCTGCGCACATGGTGGAAATTAATGGCCTTGTGATGCTATAGCAATTGTTCGAGGAAATTGAGACGGTTGGCTAGCCTCTAGTTGGTAGATACCTTTGTGGAAGAAGTACCAAGGAGGATACGGGTGGTCGCTTGGATGATGAGTTGCAAATCTCCTTCCATTTACAGTGGGAAAAATTTAAGCTCAATGGCTATGCAGATACCCTATATAAGCCCCTCCAGCTCCGCGGAGTTATTGTTGTCCCACCCCAAGTTTCCATAGTAGGCGTATAGGGGGTTTCCATTAGAATATCTAAAGATACCCCCAAATCTAGATTCCCCTGGGTTTCCTTTGGAACCTCCATCGAAGTTTCACTTGAAAAAACTAGTCGGGGGAGAGTTCCATTGTTCAGGTGCACAGATCTTGCATGTGCTTGGGGAAGAGTTATCCATGGGGGGCTCAATACATATGTGAAATTGTTCCAAATGGTACATTCAGCAGTGGTTGTTAGGAATTCATCCTTCCCCCAGTGAGCCATAGTGAGAGTTTATTCTAAGTTGTTGTGTAGCTTGGCCTATATATGCTCTTGATTTGAAGCAGTGCCTTTAAATATCATGTTATTTAATTCTTTCCAGAGGTCCCATATGAGTAGGCCTGGAATAAGTTGCCATAGACAATTCAGGATATTTCTTGAAAAGGGGTTATCCTGCCACCTGCTAATGGTATTGGTGATGTTTCCCCTATCTCGATTGGATCTTCTGCATAGTATTTCAATCATGTCCCAAAAAGTGTTGGATATGGGGCAAAGGTCTAGCAAATGATCGATGGTTTCGATGTCATTTTGACATAGAGGACACCTCGAAGGACCCACAAAGCCCCACTTCATAAGATTCTCCCATGTGAGGATGCGTCTTTTACTTAGCAACCATAAAAATGTAGCTACTTTGGGCCAAATTTTAGCTATCCATATCTTCATCCATAACTAATTTGTGGGGCCAGGGTTCGGTGGTTGTATTAGATGGTAGGCTTCCCTAGTTGAGGAATTACCACGTGGAGTGTGGCCCCAACGGAGAATTCCTGGCCCTTGCTGAGTTCTGATTCTTATTTTTGTTAATTCCTCCAAAATATCTCTGTCTTGTTCATTGTTCCAGTTTGCCTGCCATGTATTTGTGTGGAGCCAATTCCTGTAACCTTGAGTTTTTTCATTGGTCCAAAAATATTGGACGCATTTTTGTTCTCTCTCCTGTAAGACCATGCTCCAGAGGGGGCGAGGGAAGATTGAGGATAGATTAGGCATTTTATGCCATGAATCCTCCTAGAACCTAGCTTGAGTCCCACCATGCAGTTCCCAGAAGCTATGAGATTGGATCAGTTGTTTTTGTTGAATGGATGCATTCCAGATTTGGGATCCTCCAAGAGCGATATTGAATCTGATTAGTTCATCCTTGGGCCAATTTCCGGCACATTTGGTGGCCCACATGGTCGCCCATGGTATATGAGGGTTGGATACCCGTTTCAACCATATACTGGTGCACATGATTTTGTATGAGAGATCCAGAGCAAAACAACAAAATCATACAAACCTCTTTCCATTTGACTAGCGCGCATTTATGCTTGTCCTTGGAATCCCCCCTAGAGGAAGGTTCATTGAAGATTGCGAAAGGCTTTGAGGACCCATTTTGGTGAAGAGGTATATGGGTAGAGATTGAAGAATACATTTGATGAGAACCAAGCATCTGATGATGTTGATGGAGTGATGGGTCCAGGTGGACAGTTTATTCTCCATTCTGTCCAACAACTCTCTCCAAGAATAATTTTTGATAGCTGAGTCCGTGAGAGGAGCTCCCAAGTATTTGGACAGTAGTGAGCCCATGGTGAACCCCAAGATGTGAGCTATGTTGTGCTGGGTGATAAGAGGCATGTTAAAAAATAATATTTGAGATTTTTCAGGGTTGACAGTGGTTCCAAAGGCTTCAGAGAAATAGTCAAGAAGGGTTCTGAGGGTGCGAGATTCCTGTACAGAGGGGTTCCCCATGATCATGTTTTCATTCACAAATTGTTGATGGGAAATGGGGGGAAGATTGTGTAAAGGGATTCCTTTAAGGTCATGAGATCAGATCGAGCTCTTGATCAGGCGGCCCAGACCCTTGGCCATAAGAAAAAAGAGAAAAGGTGAGAGAGGATCTCCTTGCCTTAAACCTCTGAAGGGTTTGAATGTTACTGAGGGGATTCCATTGACAATTATAGAGATGAATGGAGAGGATATCAAGATCATGATCCAACTAACCCAAGTTTGACTGAAGCCAAAGGAAATAAGGACTTTATTTGTGTAGTTCCAACTGAGCTTGTCAAAGGCCTTGGAAAGGTCAATTTTGAGGAGCATGCCTGGTTTTTTTGAGGTTTTTAAGGAGTGGATGACCTAATGGGTTAGAATAATTCCATCAATGATCTACTTGCCCTCAACATAGCTCATTTGCTCCGGTGAGATGAGCATGGGAAGAAGCTTCTTCAATTTGTTAGTTATAACTTTGGAAATAATTTTGTAAATTACGTTGCAGAGTGCTATAGGTTTGTACTTACTTGGAGAAGCAGCATTATCTTCCTTTGGGATGAGAGTGAGGAAGGTTGCATTGAGAACTATAAGAATCCAATGGGTGTTGCACGATTCCTCCACTATGCCCCATACTTCCTCTTTGATAGTGTCCCAGAATAAATGGAATAATTTGGTGGTAAATCCATCTGGCCCTGGGGCTTTCCCTTATTTTAATTGGAAACCACTTGTTCGACCTATGTCAGTGTTGTGGCTTTGAGCAGCATCCTGTTGTGATCCTCATTGACCAATTTTGGGATATGCTGTTTGATTTTTTCAATGGCCTCTTATCGTTGGATGTTGGTTTATTTTAGGATGTCGTTGAAGTGGTTGAGCAGGTCCTTTGTGATGTCCTCATGTTTTTCCATACACTCCCCATTTGGATTCTTGAGGACTGTGATTCTATTGTGCATCCTGTGCTGGATTGTGGAGCGTTGAAATAATTTTGTCTTCCTTTCTCCATCCTTGAGCCAACATATCTGAGACTTATGTTTCCATAGGATCTCTTCTTAGCTTCTTCTTTCTTCAAGTTGGGTCGTTAGTGTCTTTTCCTTGGTCTCTGAGTCTGTTGATCTTCCTTCTAATATGATTTTTTGTTGGAGTTGTTGCATTTTCCCTTCCAGATCTCTTTGGTCTTTGAAGATGTTGCTGAAGGTGGTCTTGTTCCACAATTTCAGTTTCCCTTTGAGCATATTCAATTTCTGCTTGAACCGATACATTTTTGTGCCCAAGGGTGGATTGAGGGAAGCCCACAAATCTGAGATAACATCTTTGAACCCTAGGTGTTTGAGCCAAAAATTTTCAAATAGAAAAGGTTTTGGGGTGGTTATACCCTGTCCGAGCCATTGGAGTTGGATCGGCCAATGATTTGAGCTAGAGGTCGGAATGATGGTGGCCACGAGCTCTCCTCCCGGGTGGATGAAGTCTTCTGTGATGAGGAAGCAATCCAACCTGGAAGAAATTTTATGGGATCCTCCCCTCCTATTATTCCAAGTGAAGATGCCATTAAATGTTTGCAGATCTATAAGATGATTGCCTTGGATGAAGTCCTTTAATTTTGTGTTTTCCATATCAAGATGAGTTCTTCCTCCTTTTTTCTCCTGAAGGGTTGTGATCATGTTAAAGTCTCCTCCAATCAGCCAAAGAGGGTGAGTTCATTGGTTTTTGAGATATACTATGCTATCTAGAAGCTCTATTTTCTGTTGTAGTAACTAAGGGAAGTAGACATTCATGAGATGTCCATGAATGTTGGTTCCAATAAGGTGGAATGAAGCTTGAATGAAGTGTCCATTTTCCTGACTGTTCTCTAGGGTGATAAAGTGGGGATTCCAAATAATTTCTAGGCCTCCCGAAGCCCCACTAGCGTAACAGTGAAGGTGTTGCAGCCTTTCCAGAGTATTTTGAAGATTGTGTCTAGAGTTGAGCTGGAGCATTTGGTTTCTTGCATAAAAAAGAACGTGGGGTTTTACTCAATAATTATTTTCTTGATTAACATGTGCTTGGAGGGATTTTTTATCCCTCTAATATTCCATGAGATGATCTTCATTAAGAGGGATTGGGAACCACAAATTAGAACCTGGTTAACTTGGAATATTACCCTTATTCTACTAGCTCTTTGCCCATGATGACTAGTCGCTGCAGATCGGTTCTTCTTCCTCATTTTTGGGATCCTTTCAGAATGATTTTAGTGTTCAAGAGTGTGCCGCCTTGAATGCCAAGGGAGGGTATCTATTGATCTCTAAGAAGGACTTCCTCCAATTTATGGATCTGGTGATGTGGATTTGAGAGAAAGTATTTCCGCTTGCATGCATCTTCCAACCCCATGATGTTGAGGTCCCCGTAGTCAATGCTCTTCGGTTCTTATTCCATTGCTTCTAGGGTTGAGTCTAGAACTACACCTTTACCTTTTTCTGATTTTTCCCCTATGTGCATAGAGGACTGGGGTATCATAAAGTCTTCTAGTTGGATTTTTGTTTGTTGGGTCTTCAAAGTCTGGGGATTCTCCTGCGGGGGTCGATCCGAGTCTCTTGGAATTTCATTCTCGTTCTCATTCAGTTGAGCTAAGGCGTCGAAGCTATTGCTTGATGCTGGGGCTCTTTTTCTCTAGTTCGTATTTGACTTCCTTTTATGCCTTTTCCTTCCAGTGACTTTCATGAACCCTTCGGTATCTTTGTCTGTTTAGTCTTTAGTTGGAGAAAATATTTGATTTAGGGGGGAATCTCTAAATAGGTGCCCATGCTAGTGACATTTCCTACATCTAAATGGTACATGTTCATGATCTACTATTTGAATCCATTCGTAGTCATCATGGAGCAGGCTTACCTCATCAGGGAGAGACTTTGCAATGTTCGTGTATACATAAATCCTTGTGTAGGTTTCATGTCTGTTGATCTTTGTCTCCTATGCAATTTTAATGAATTATCCTAGAGATTTGTTGATGTCTTGAAGGGTTAGCTTGTCCCAATAGTCCTGGGTTAGGGTGTAGAACCTGATCCAAACTGGATCCCAACTGAAATCTTGTTTTTCCAGGTTGAAGCATTCGAACCAATTGCATAGGTATAGACCCAGGGAGTTAAAGAAGTATGGCCCGTCATCCAAGATTTAGTTTTTGTCTTTCGATGCAAGTGAATATCATGTTGAAGAAGCCCTTGGCACATATTTGTTAATCGATATGGCCCTTCGGCTTCCATTTGGAGGAAATCCAACCTAGAAGGGTTTTTTCTGTAGGCCAAAAACCCATGAACTTGCCTATCAGTGCATGGTCCTTCATGTATTGGATTTTTCCATTTATTCGATGAGCCATGAGCTCGATCTTAGTTCTTGTAGTGGCCTTAGGTATGCATGTGGAGGATGTGACTGTTTCTTCTTCTTCATCTGTTGTTTTTGGTGATTTAGTTGTGGGTGACGCCCCAGTTGGGTCAGGGAATGTGCCAGAGTTTTGATGACAATCGCTGTTAGCCCCTACCGCCACTCCATTCGAGGGCAAACCAGAGGAGGGGGGAACCACCATCCCCCCACTATTGTCCATCATGTGTGAGCCTATCTTTGCTCCAGAAGAATGAAATGGCCCCAAGTCTGGGGTAGAAGGTCCGTCAGGGGTAGCCTGCTCAAAAACCACCAAACCCTAGGTCATGGCGGCAGTGTTCCTTCGGCTCCTGCATTTTTTTAGTATCCAAGGTTCATTCACCTAGTAAGTTAAATATTCTAGTACAATGATCTTATTTTGAAGAAAAAATAGAGTTGAATCCATTAATTAAGTGAATAAAAAGTTTCACATAATCTAAGTGTGGCAAAACTGGACAATTTCAAATCAAAATTTCACATAATCTAAGCATCACAATTTCAAATCAAAATTTCAAAATTTTCTTTTTGTGAGATTCTGACAAGTTGAAAACTAATTATTACAAAATTAACCTACTCCTTTGGCATTGAATTATATAAATATTTTTTTAAACCTTCAATAGAATGAAATTATAAAATAAAATAAAATTTATCATTAACCGAGAATTCATGTTATCTGCCTTCCAAATTCCCATGTTCCGGTTTGCTAAAGTTTCTTCCATTATTTCCATCATTTTAACTACATGGTTGATCATGGCCATTAGCACACTATTCCATTATTGCCATAATTTTAACTAAATGGCTCATCAAGGCCATTAGCACACTATTAGAAGGCTCATCATGGCCATTAGCACACTATTCCATTATTGCCATCATTTTAAGTAGATGTATCATCAGGCCATTAGCACACTATTCCATTATTTCCATCATTTTAACTAAATGGCTCATCAAGGCCATTAACGCACTATTCCATTATTGCCATAATTTTAAATAGATAGCTTATCAAGTCCATTAGCACACTATTCCAGTTTAATTGAAAAAATAGACTCTTGGGTCTTTTAGTGAGAGCCTGCCCCTTTACATATGCCATTATTTTATTTGAAAAGTAATAAGTCAACATGCATTAATAAATAGGATCCAACCATAACTGTATCCACTACTAGTCTGATAACGATAAATTTTCCCTTTTTATATATATATATAACCATTCAAATTCACAATCCATTAATTTATTGTCATTGCACAAAGAATTAAATATTCTCATAACATTACCGTGAAATATCAACAGGGGGTTTTTTTTGCCTGCGCTTCTTTCTGTCCAGATTTCCATTTGGTAGCCAACTTGTTGCCTATTGTTAGCTTTCACGATACTTTACAATCCAGAAACAAACCTCTTGCATCAGATCATCAAATGATTCATAAGATGTTGATATACTCACTTTCAATTTTTTCACCACCCCCGCCCTCCAAAAATAAGAATAACTTAACCCATAATCATTTTCTACATTACCAACCCCAAGTAGAAATGAACCTACATGATCAAACTACATGCAGATATAACCTCACAATCTCATACAAAGTTTCCTTTAACACAAAACATTTCCCACTAGAGTAATAATAGATGATTGAAACATTGCAACATTAAAAATCAAGACCAACTGAAAATGCATCAGCTCTGCAGATGCAAGGCTCTTTGTTGCATAAGGCTGCAAACCACGTTGGGAAAAATACTGAGAGGGGGGGAGGGGGGGTTGAATCTTTAACCCAAACCATCATTTATGCATCATATATTTATCTAGTAAATAAGTGCAGTCACACAAGATAATCACACATGACCACCAAAATTTAAGGTGGAAACCCATTTTGGGAGAAAACCACCATTGTTGTCATCTTTGTCTTCAATATTTATTATAAGGAAAACTTCTTAAAATATTTTATTGATGCAAACTCAGATCAGTACGCAGGTATCTACCTGCAGAAGGCTACAACCTTCTCTCATTCTCCAATTACTACTGGAAGGGAGCTCCAACCTCCTGATCTCGTTTACCAGCCACTACTTGAAGGGAGCTTCAACCCCCTGATCAGAACACCAACTTCTACTAGCAGGAAGCTTCTACTTCCACACTGAAGGCTTCAACCCTCAGAACCACTGCACACCACATTTCATCAATTTTCACATTGGACCCCATAGCTTCAACACAACTTAGCATAAAGATCAACACTAATAAACTTAACCCAAACTTCAATCAGAAGAGTGAGAATACAAACTCTCAAGAATAGAGCTCCATCCATAATGCATATGAAATTTACCCATCGAAGGATAAGGAGAAACCTTCTAGCTGAGTTAATTATTAAAGAACCAAATTTCCCAAGTACTCTATATTATTTCTTATTGTAATCAAACTATTCACACAATTTCATATATAATATTCAAGACATGAATAATTGAATGGTTTCATACCTCTTCTATTTGTGTTATAAAAGTATGAACATAATCTAAGAAAAAATGTTATGGCGAACTATGTTTGGGGGCTTACAATCAAGTTATTTTTTCAAGTCGTATTTGAGCCACATTCTAGGATACATTGTTTTGTTGTTCAAACCTTTTTCATTAAGGAACATTGAAGAAAGCAATAGACCAATAAACGAAAATAACTATTTTCTATTGTAATTTTGCAATTATTTTTACTTTCTAATTTATCAAAAGTGTTAAGAGATGTTTGGCTTGTGAATGATAGATAACACATCCATCCGAGAGTGAAAGGGTTTAAATCTATAACAGAAGCTCAATTTCTTCACTTATTCCATAAACAGATTATTACCTCAAGAAAGTGTCTTTTGTGAAACAATGATGGATTTTTAATGTTCCACAAGTGTGGTGTTTGAGAGAGGATTTGTGTTTTATTATAATTTCCAATACCGCCACCCTATATTTATACATGTCACACTTCTCTATTTCCATATATATATATATATATATATATATATATATATATACATAAATAGTAATTTAAAAGGAAAGATGAAGGAACATAAATCATGTGATAAAAAACTCATATTATGCAAATCACTCCACCATATTGAAACTATATATTGTTCAAGAAAAACCTTGAAATATGTTGTGATGTCCAATGGTTCCTATGCATTCAAAATGAAGGGCTACATTGGATGTTAAGACACATCATTGATCATGAACGATTATGCATCAAACTATTAAAACATCATACATACTCATTAAAACCATCTAATTATATCTAATTGATTAATTAGAGAGTTCAAAGTCATCTCAATTAGCCTTGAAACACTTTCATTGTTATGTTTTAATGATGAAATAATATTGAAAGCTTGGTCATTTCCTTTTCAATACCATATCTCGTATTTGGAGCAAATAATCTCTTTTACACAACACCGTAATATAATAAGTTCAATTGACACTATTATGATATTAAATTATGGATATTTACACTTCATCTCAAATTACTAAAGTGAATAAGGAAAAACATGCCAAATGAATTGAAATGAAATTACCTTAAGATTTGGAATCCAAGGCTAAAATATTTATTTATTTGATTATACACAAATTCTAGAGAATAATGCATGTACAAACATATTATAAACAACACACATCAATACTATTGGAATTGATAGGCATGTACAACCATAAAGTTATAATGCCGATGTTTTTACACGCATGTTATTAATTTTGCAAGTTCTAAGATAAGATGTATTATAAGGATTACCTAAAAAAATGAAAGTTCAATTCTTGTCGAAATTTAGCAAAACCAAAAATCAAATTTTGACTCGATTCCATGATTTTTTCAAAAAGCTGAGGATTATTTTATTTCAAAAAGTGCAGGCTATTGATTGATTTGGAAGCCATAAATATCCCCTATATATGTATGAATGATGCCCTAAAACTTTAATTCCACATATATAATGAACACTCCAATATAAATTTTAACCTATTTGAGATATTAGAAAAGAGGGAATTTTGATAATTCTTGTCCTTATCTTCCCCTTTTGATAAATTAAATGTGTTACATTAGATGAATGGTTAAAGGCTATATTGGATGAATGGTTGAAGGTGAGAATTTGAGATCCCTTCACGAACATAGGAAAGATGATTGTTGGTCTTTGTGAACATATGCAAAGCTATAAATATTTCATTATTGACATGATTAATATTTTGTTGGACCATCATGCATTTGAAACTGGAATCATTTTTTACATTATTGACATGGTTGATATTTTTTTGGGCCATCATGCATTTGAAATGTGAATAATCATTGAGATTGTTGTAGTGCATGTGGATTATGCATGGATTATGGTGTAAGATAACCCATTGTTGATATGAAAATTACATGTGTTATATTAGATGAATGGTTAAAATGATATATTGGATGAATGGTTGAAAGTGGGAATTTAAGATCTCTTTACCAAGATAGACAAGATTATTATTACTCCTCGTGACCAAATGCAAAGGTATAGATATTATGATATTGATATGGTAAATATTTTGTTGGACCATCATGCATTTCATGGAATCATAATTTATGTTAATCACATGGTTAATATTTTGTTTAACAATCATGCATTGGAAAGTGGAATCATCATTGTGATTGAAGTGATTCATATGGATTACAGTGTAGGATAACTCATTGTTGATATGAGATTAACAACTCCTTGGAATTTTGTGAATTGATTCTAGTGCACATAAAATCATAGATGGAGGAAGCATACATTTGAAATATGGTGTAAGTTATTTTATAAGATGTTTTAAGTTTTTCTAAGGGTACACCAAGTACAATTGAATATGTGGATGTGGGCAAATCATTCAACAGCTTAGTTCCTATGAGATTCATATTATTGGCATAGATTTGTACACTATAATATAAATTGATCCATTAAGTCATTATCCAATTCTAAATCACATAATGAGTTTTGAGGCATCATCCAAGTGATTCAAAATAACCAAGGAAATATTTATCATTTTTAGTATCGGTCACATTCATTTTGATATATTTTCAAAGCTAGATATCAAATAGAAAATATATTGATGCATGTTGTAGTTTATTTAGTAAATTGGGTCTCATTCAAGAAGCTGAAAGGAGTGTTATCCTCCCCACGAAGGTTGAATTCCTAAAAGTGATATGTTTATTTCTTAATAAGTATATCGTTGTGATAAATTTAAGCCATGTTTTTCACTTAACCTTGTGACTTAAATAATTTAGGGTTAACCCTAGGCCACCCTTGGAAAGAGGGAAATTGCTATGTTGTAGTTTATTAAACATTGATCCCACTTCAAAGCACTCTCAAAACTTTTGAAATTATTCATTCACAATTATAAACTTTTGTTTTTTCAATAACATATCGTATGTATCAAAACCCTTTCACAATACTAAAATTAAAATTAATGGTGAGATGTGTGTGTGGACAAAATTTATAAACCAAAATGAAAAATTTCTCACATTTGTATCATAGTATTAAAACACACACAATTGCAATTAGTCCAATGAGTTAGCTCAATTGGTCATTGCGAATGTTCTTTACCAATTCACTATTTATATGCAAATATGTAGTTGGGTCACACACACACACACACACACACACACACATATATATATATGAAGTTATGAGTGGGATGCAACAAAGAAAATTTTAGGAGTTCAATTTTGTCATTTAATTAGTTTTTCATTTTTCTTCCAAAAAAGATTTTTTAGATTCTTTATAATAAAAGTATTTTGGTGATAGCTAAGTGTATAATTTTTCCATTCCGCATTAAGGTTGGCCTCAACCTAGTCTTAGCTTAACTTTTATGATGATAACAATGATAATTTTGCTTAAAATACATCCAAAATTTTCTAAAAACTATGTAAAATTATTAGAAATTTGGTATCTAATAATTGCAACAAAAATCACATTTTATAATAATTTATAAAGTAAAATATAATATTGGATGAATGGTTAAAGTTCGATATTGGATTAATAGTTGAAGGTGGGAATTTGATATCTCTTCACCAACATACACAATACGATTATTTCTCCTCGTGACCATATGCTCCTCATGGACTATGTGTTATTTACATGGTCAATATTTTGTTGGGCCATCATGCATTTCATGGAATCATCATTTACATTATTTACATGGTCGATATAGTGTTAAACCATCATGCATTTGTAAATGGAATCATCATTGTGATTGTAGTAATGCATATGGGTTATGGTGTAAGATAACCCATTGTTGATATGAGATTAACAACTCTTTGAAATTTTGTGAATTCATTCTAGTGCACATTAAAACATGGATGGAGGAGGTATACATTTGAATGGTGCCATAAGTTATTTTATAAATTGTTTTAAGGTTGTATAGGGGTACGCCATGTACAATTGAGTAAGTGGATGCAAGTGAATCATTCAACAACTCAATTCCTATGAGAGTAGAATTATTGGCATAACTTTTAACACTACAATATAAACTAATCCATTAAGCTATCATTCAATTGTAAATCACATAATGAGTTTTGAGGCATCATCCAAGTGATTTAAAATACTCAAAGAATAATTTATCATTTTCAATATCATTTACACCCAATTTGATTTATTTTCAAAGATAGATATCAAAATAAAAAGTCAAGTGATGCATGTTGAGCCCTAGAATTTCCTTCTCTTTTATAAACCATCACTTCATTTCATCACTCTTTCATCACTTCATAAGCCTAAAATGAATGAAGAATGATTAGAATTGCTTAAAGGTTACATAAAAATGATTAACATGTTGTATTTTCATGGTTTTTTCTGTTTTAATAATTTTGAGCAGTTTACCTACAAAATACAGGCATTCCGTAGTTGGTCAGGCGTTCCGCAGCTATTTTTGTGTTTAAGTATGATGCAGGTGTCAATTGAAGAAAAGGCTTACATGGGTAGTTCCAGAATCTTTCCTACATGATTTCTTCCTATCCACGAGGATTGAATCGACAGTTGGAGGATCCTAATCCAATAGTCAAAGTGAAAGTCAAAGAGACTGTTTTCTACAGGAATTAGGACTCTTGATTTGCTCCACAGAAAATAATGAGTCCTAAGAGTCCCAATTCAATTATAATTCGAAGACTACACCTGTAGCTATTTCTGTTCGAAGTCATTTATGTAATTTGCAAATAAATTAAGTTTTGTAGAACCGAGAAAGAAGATTGTTAATAACATAATTCAGAATTATAGTGATACTCTGTTTTAATAAAGGGAGATCATTTTTTGATGTTGTTTTGATTACATCTTCAAGGAGTTAAGGGATTGCACCGAATTGGTAGCAGAGGGCCCCTGCTATCTAAGGAGGTTTTTATGTTTTCTAGCTGAGTTTATTTCAGTTTCTGTTCAGCATTTCTCTTTAATTTTTGCTCAAATTATTGCTTTCATAATTTTCAATTACTGTATCCAACTGAGTAAAGTCTGTCGATGAAAGGATAAAGTGGCTTATAGGTGCAGTAATTGTTTAGGTTTCATTTCTGTCATTGCTTTCATAATTTGCAATCGTTGGATCTAACTGAGTAAAATCTATTGGATAATACATAAGTGACTTATAAGAACCGTGATTGCTTAGAATTCATTTCTTGTTTTTCATAGTTAACAGTTAATGTGCTCGACCAAGTAAAGACCATTTAAACCTTAAATTAAAATGGTTAGTGACATATAGATATAGTAATTGTCCAGCATTTTATTTCCTGTCATTTGCTTATTGAAATTAAGGGAATAATGGGTTTATCTGAGAGCCATGCTAAGAAGTGAAGACTTCGGGTGTGATAAGTTGGTTATTCACTTAATCAATTTTTAGATAGAAGATCCTCATTCCATTGCAATTAATCTCTTTAAAAGACATTGTGATTGAACTTGAACGTGAATATAATGTGTAAGAATGACTAAATGATTAGATTCAGATGCAATGTTTTGAGTTATCAGATGCTTTCCTTGTTTTCATTTCTTGAAATCTCAATTGAGTTGTAGGATCCATGGTTTAGGTTTACTTGTTAAAACAATTGTTTCAACTCTTCTTGATTATAAATTAGACTTCAAAATTTGTCCATAAAACTTTGTTTTCTTTCATAGGGAATTAACTAGTTTTACAACATTTCTTTTTCTTCCTTTTAAATAGATTTATTCTCATCTTTCTAGTTTAAAAGTAGAACATTAAGGATCAAAACATAAAACCCCAAAACAACAATAAAACATCAAAACAACGAAGTAAGAAAAGGGACACTTAGGCACATATAGTGCACCACACTTCATCAAAGTTACAAATCTTGGTTGATAATTAATGTTAACAATTTAGGACACTAAATTGGCTAAACATTTTGGTGTCATTTCCGGGGAAGTGTAACTAGGTAGCCTTATTTATTACATCCCAAAAACAATGATATGCATAAAGAAAGAGACTCTAGGGGTAGATTTATAAGAGGCAGAAGCTTAATCCCCACAACACCACTCACTTCACCAAGACCAAGAAGTAGAACACCTCCATCTCAAACCCATATTCCATACTATACTGGTCATAGGCTTCCAGAAGTTTTAATATCAGATATCCAATCAGGAAGATCTCCCACTTCATCCACTGAAGCAATTCTAGAGGAAGAAGGTCCTAAGACTCCAACAGGAGGAATAACCTTTTTCACTTCCACAGGAGAATATATTCCAACAGAAGAATTAGAAATCCCTAGTGAAGAAGAAGAAGAGGAATCTTTCTTCAATATACCCTTGATAGAAGAACCAGAAGAACAATTATCTCTCCAGACTAAACCTTATATCAGTTCAGAAGAATCTATTATGGCAGGAAGAGGAGAAGAAGGAGGAGAAGGGGAAGGAGAAATCTTTAATGGAGAAAAATTGCTATTTGGAGGAGGAAGAGGTAGAGGAGGAGACAGAGGTAGAGGCAGAGGAAATGTAGAAGGAGGTAGAGGTAGAAGGGGAATTGAAATTTCCTTTGGATTCCCTATAATAGATGGAGAGACAAATGCTACCATGAAAAATATCTCACCCTCTGTTCTTCCAAACTTTCATGGATTGAAAAGTGAAGACCCTGAGACATTTTTATTTTTATTTGAAGTTTTGTGCAGAACTTATGACTATCTACAAGATGATCAAAAACTCAAATTGTTTCCTTCAACATTGAAAGGAGCAACCCTCAGATGGTTCATGAGTCTAATTACTAGTTCTATTGAGTCATGAAGTGATATGAGGAAAGCATTTCTAGAAAAGTATTTGGACTATTGTATACCTATTAACCATAAAGAAGAAGTGTTTAAAATGATGCAAAAGGAGGATGAAAATTTGGAAGATTTACTTGAAAGATTCAACTACAATATCAAGAGAGCAAAAATACAAAATCTAGACCAAGATACTCTAAAATCTCTTTTGCTGAAAACAATTAGAGATGAATGGATAGATATCCTTAACATCATGGGGAAAGGAGATATATCTCAACTTCCATTATCTGATATTGGAGAACTTTGTATTAATCTCTCAAGAGGAAAATCAAAGATTTTGAAAGGACCAAGAGACCCTGCTCTTGCAAGGGTAAACAAATCTGCAACCGGAACAGTAAGTAGGGCAGAAATAGGGAATATGCTTGATGAATTCAAAACTGAAATTCTAGAGAGTCTTAGTGAGAAAATAGACACCCTTAAGCTACAAAACAAGTAGAAAGTTGAAACTGATGCCTTAGCAATCTTTTGTCCCAAATGTAGAAAAAAGCATGCCTTAAGAGAATGTCCTCTTGATACAAAAGTAATAGAGACTTGTGTAATTTTTTCAGAAAACAATGAGACCAAGAATTTCCCTTCAATTCCTGGCCTTAAGGATGTCTTTCAAGAGGAAACAACCACAAATTCCATATAATCTCTTAATTTTGTCTCTAGAAGACCTTGGTAGGGACCTCAAACACAAGGGTTTAATAACCAAACGTATAATCAACCTCCACCAAATTGGAATTCTTGGCAGCAACCTTAGCCTCAATTTCAAAATCAATCTCAATATTGGGCTCAAGGGGCACAAAATCCCTATGGTAGGTTATCTCAGTATTATCAGTATCCACCATCTTATCTATCATATCCATCATATCCAAATTTTCCTCCTCAACAAAATCCTCAGCAGAATCCACAACCTCAAACCCAAAATCAAAATCCACCACTTCCACTACCATTTCCCCTGAAATAAAACCAGTTACCTGCCCAACCAATACCAAACCCCAACAATAAATACCCTCAGACTACTTATATGATAGAAGGGTAACAGTTTCCAACTTATTTTATTACTCCTCTAGACCTTAATGATGTCCAACTTAGGTCTGGAAGGATACTTGAAAAGAAGAAACCTTCTGTAATTATACAAGAAAAAAACAATTCTGAGGAAGATTCTCTACAAGTTAATAAAAGTTTTGAAGAAATCACATCTCTTCAGAACCAAAATATTGAAAAATAAAAACAGAAAGAACCAATTACTTCAACTCCTATGTTAGAGCAACCATCAATATCCACTTCTACACCTCCTTTTCCTGAAAGATTACAAATTGATAAAGGTGTAGAGAAACAAATTATGTTGCTGAACTATGATTTCCTAGATGAATTGAGAAATGTTTGTATTAAAATTCCATTATTACAAGCCATCAAGGAAATCTCAATCCTAGCTAAAACAATAAAGGAGTTGAGCATGAAAAAACAGGAAGAAAAATAAAAGAGATAAAGAAAATACAACTTGTAGGAAAATAGCAGACATAATGATGGGAAAGATTGCCATTCCAAAATATCTAGATCCCGAAAGCCCAATTATCAAAACACATATCAATGGAATTGAAATTCCAAACACATTAATTGATCTAGGGGCAGCAATAAACATCATGAGTAAGCAAATCATGGAACAACTAAAGCTTCCTAATCTTCTTTATACACCCACATTACTACAATTAGAAGATAGGTCTGTAATCAAACCAGATGGGGTATTAGAAGATATTTCAGTGTCCTTATATTCTTGGGAGTATCTTGTGGATTTTATGATCCTAACTCCTAAAAATGATCTAGGAGGACATCCTATTATACTAGGAAGACCATGGTTAGTTATAGATGATGCTTTCATCGGCTGTAGATATGGTGATATGTACATCTCTGATGGTAGTTCAACCAAGAAATTTACTTTGTATCCTCCAGCAAGAACAATCACAGAAATAGATGACAATCAATGGGTTGATGATGAAGAAGATATACAGCCTCTCTTCACTATTTCAAATATTAGTGAAGATAGTCAGATTCTAAATGTCCTAGAAAATTATAAATCTTCTTCAGAGTATAAACATGAACAATTTCAAGAAGAATATAATATTGAATTTTTTTCATCAAGGCAAATGTCTCTTTACTCTATGGAAGAATTTGGCAGCTCTACAATTTAAATATTTCCAGGAAAAACCTTGAACATAAATAAAAACCTAGAAAAATTACAACAATAAGATCTAGTCAAAATATTACAGAGACAAGGTCGTGGAGGCGGCGTAGTGGTAAAGTCAACCTCGTAATGATGAACTGGTCTTGTGTTCGATCCCGAGCAAGGTCATACCTCGTCCTGTGAGTAGTTATTCTAAATCGGGCGAAGCCCACTACCTTTTCCCGGATGTAGGTGCCAATTTATGAAAAGGGGATGATGGGACTTGGGTATAGCAAGTGGGGGAGCCACTTGGCCATCCAAGATCCCGCCATTAGTATAAGATGGCTCATTAAACATACAGGCATTCAAGCCAACACACATAACCACACAACATTAATGCCCAAACGAAGTTGAGATCATTCCAATACACTCGCTCGATCCTCCGTAAAGAATTCTCGGAACATCTCAGCTGCGAACTTTAATGCGGTTTTAAAGAAGGGAGAGCCTCGAGACAGAGACACTCAGAGCTTAAAGATGGACGCTGGTAGACGAGGCACAGACATTCCTCCACCACCGATGCAGAGAATTTTCTCGGCCTTAGCAGTGCAACCCTGCATTCGCACTTCCACTGGAAAACACAGCTATCTCAGTTGTTGCATTGATCTTGGGGACGGGTTCCACCTCTCCCGCATAGGCCTCTGCAATAGATTTGTTGTCACTCTGGATTTTATCCTCTCCATGTCTAACTCTGCCATTCCGCCTTCCTTGTCGCCTTCGTCTTCGCCCTCCACCATGCCGCACCTGGGAAATCGCATGAGATGTCGAAGAGGAAGTTCTAGGGGCCGCTCCCATCGCACACCTTCCACTTCCAACTCGAATTCCTCTTCACCCTCCTCAGATTAATTTTCTGGTAGATATCTGGATACCCGTAGTGGGTGCGGTAGATCTCACCATGTCCACCTTGCTCAACACCCCCCTGTCAATTTTTCCTCCAACACTCCCCAATCATCCCAATTTTTCTTTAATTGTTCTCTGAACAGACCCCGTATCATTGCCTTGATTTCGGTTGTCTTCATGAAAGAACCCCAGTAAGCCATTCCCAGGGAGCCTCAGATAGGAGCTTCTTTAGTTCTAGCTCAGGAAATGGACACGCCGCAGCAGCAGGCGCCCAAGGATAAAGGCAAAGCACTTCAGGGCGAGGAGAAGGCCGATGTTGAGCGCTCTAAGAAAAGTGGCGACCCTGGTGCAAATAGGCATAAGGAAGAAGATGATATGGAGGCATACAGGTGTTTTATCCTGGAGGAAACCTCTCCTCAACATGATGTTTAGTCATTTCATCAGTGTTTGTCTTTTGTTTCAGGATTCCCACTGGAATGGGATTGTTTTTGTCTTTCCTGTTTTAAATTTCAGCAATCTTAGTTTTATAGTTTATCAACTTGGAACTTTACAGTGGAAAGCATTATCATCGCCCCTGCGTGGGCAGTATGGTCGAACTCTGTTTGGTTTGGATTGGTTTCCCATAATGGGCAGTTTGTTTTGTGCGTTTTTTTTTTTGAATATGCCTCTCTCATGGGCAAAGACAAGGCTGAGGCCAAGATGTAAAATATTTTTCTTTTCTTAATAGATTAAACTAATTTAGAAAAAAAAAAAAATATTACAGAGACATTCCTCTACATATGCATGGGAATACACTGATATGAAAGGGATCAATCCTAAGACTTGCACTCATCATATCTACATAGAGGAAAATTTTAAACCAATCAGACAGCCTCAGAGAAGGATGAATCCAAACCTTAGAGAGATTGTTAAAGAAGATTTGTAGAAATTGCTAAATGTCAAATTTATTTATCCCATTTCAGATAGTCAGTGGGTTTCTCCTTTGGTGATTATACCTAAGAAAAATGGTAAATGGAGGGTATGCATTGACTACCGAGAATTAAATAAAGCTACTCTTAAAGATCATTTTCCTTTACCTTTTATAGATCAGGTGTTAGATACATTAGCAGGAAAAAAGTAATTTTCATTTATGGATGGTTTCAGTGGTTATAATCAAATTCAAGTTGCACTTGAAGATCAAGATAAAACCACATTTACCTGTCCTTGGGGAACTTATGCCTACCGAGTACTACTTTTTGGACTATGCAATGCACCTACAACATTCCAAAGAGCAGTACTAGGAATCTTTTCAGATCTGATACATGATTGTGTAGAAGTATACATGGATGACTTTACAGTCTATGGTAATACATTTGAAGAAGCCTTAGAAAACTTGGAAAAAGTTCTGAAAAGGTGTAAAGAAGAAAACCTTTCATTGAGTCATGAGAAATGTTTCATGTTGTTTATTGAAGGGATTGTTCTAGGACATCATATATCAGGAGATGGAATTAGAGTAGATGAGTCAATAGTTGAAGTCATCTCTAGACTATTAGTTCCAAGTTGCCCAGAAATATGTTAGAAGTTTTCTAGGATTTACAGGATACTATAGAAGGTTTATAGAAAACTTCACCAAGATAGCATCTCCACTTTTCAAACTACTTACCAAAGATTGTGAATTCAAATGGAATTCTAACTGCCAGTTAGCATTTGAAACCCTAAAAACAAAAATCTCTGAAGCACCGATTTTAAGAGGGCCTAACTGGAAATTAAATTTTCATATATCAACAGATTCCTCAGACACAGCTCTAGGAGCAGTGTTAGGACAAAAATACCCGATCCCTTATGCCATCTACTATACAAGTAAAAATTTGACTCCTCTAGATTTGAATTATACTGTAACCGAAAAATAATTCTTAGCTGTTGTTCATGCTATCAATAAATTCAGACATTATATAACAAGCTATGAAACCTTTGTTCACACAGATCACTCTGCAATTAGGTATTTAATGAATAAATCTGTTACTAATGGCAGAGTCATAAGATGGTTATTTCTTTTACAAGAATTTAACATTACTATTCTAGATAGGTCGAGAAAACAAAATACAGTTGCTAATTTCCTATCAAGAATCCAAAATATCAAAGATAATACTCCAGTTGAAGACAAATTCCCTGATGAATATCTCTTTGCAATAAGTACTCAAATTCCCTGGTTTGCAGACATTGTCAATTATTTAGTTTCAGGAAGATTTCCTTCAAATTTGAATGCTGGAGAGAAAAGAAGAATCATTCAAGAAAGTGCAAGATTTTCATGGATTACTAATGAATTGTATAGAATAGGTCCATACCTTATTATCAGAAAATGTGTTCGAGAAGATGAGATGCCTGAAATTCTTAAGGCATGTCATGATCAACCCTGTGGTGGACATTTTGATGATAAGAGGACAACCTATAAAATCCTTCATCTGGGATATTATTGGCCATCCATCTTCAAAGATGCTAGAGAATATGTCATAAGGTGTGATAGTTGTCAAAGGGTAGGGAAACCTTCTCCTTCAAATGAAATGCCATTACAACCTCAGGTACATATTTAACCTTTTGAAAAATGGGCTTTGGATTTTGTAGGACCTATTAATCCTCCATCAAAACAAAAGAAGTATATCCTAGTATGCATTGATTATGTCACTAAATGGGTAGAGGCTAAGGCATTATCTTTTGCTAATGAATCATCTGTAGTCAATTTTCTTTTTGAGGATATTTTTACTCGTTTTGGTGTCCCAAGAGAAATTGTCACAGATCAAGGAGCTTAATTCACATCAAATTTGGTAGAGAAAATGGTAGAGAATTACAAAATCAAGCACAGAAAGTCTACTCCCTACCATCCACAAGAAAATGGCCAAGTTGAATCTACCAATAAGGTGATTGAAGGGATTCTTACAAAGATTTTTCATCTACATAGAAGAGATTGGGCAGAGAGGCTTCCTGAAGCCTTATGGGCCTACAGAATTACATGGAGAAACACAACATGACATACTCCTTATGAACTTGTTTATGGAAAACAGGTCCTGTTCCCCATAGAGCTTCAGATCAAAACTTTCAAGATGGAAGTCCAACTGAGACTTGATTTGACAGAAGCACAGACTGGAGAAAATTAATGAACTAGATGAGATTAGACAAGATGCAGTCCAAAGAACAAGCATAGTGTTACACCATTTTTTGGTCATCTAATCCATTGTTATTAGATGGACCCAAGTACACCAAGTAAGACCAATTTTACCCCAAGTAAAATCACATTCACTATGAAAAATAACTTAGTAAACCACCTTTATTAAGTTGTTTATGGTCTAAACAGGAAACCCCATGAGGAAATATTAAATAAATCTATATTTGTTTGATTTTCCTCAAAGAATAATTAATTAAACAGTAGTTTGATTAATATTCCTGGTTATATTTAACCCAAAACAAGGAAATTAATTAGATATATCATTATTTATCTTATTATTTCCTAAAGATTAGTTATTTAAACCTTATTTAAATAATATTCTTTGTTAAATATGACTAAATCACCCATAAATAATTAAATAAATCATTATTTATTTGATTATTACTCAACCACATCCTTAAAATGATAAATAAATCATTTATTTATTTATTGTTTACAAATAAAGGGATTTGACCCAAGTCAAATTCCTTTTCCCTCCAACAAATATAATAAAATATTCCATAAAATTTGGATCTTGATTTGGTTAATAATATTTTAATTATGCACCAATATCTAGACTAACTCAATATTTTTTTATAAATAGAAGGGTTTTCCCATTCATTTTTCACCTTTTGTTACCTAAAGATCACTCTGGATCTAAAATTTTGGTCTGGCTATTGATCCACCATCATAGTCATATTTTGCTACTATTTTTTTTTGGGTTTTCTACACCATCAAGAGAGAGGAATTCTAGATCTGAAGTGCTAATGACTTACAAGAACCCATCCCATTGAGGAGAACATGGAACACCCTCTTGTGTTTTCCTCCCATGTGCCATTAATAAAAAAATCATTTGATACATTCTTGTCTTATCTATTGGATGCATGGAGTAAATCTTGTTTTTTTATACTGTTTAATGTCTTCTAATGCATAGATCTACATTTTTGCAGCATTTATCTTGATCACCTAACTGCAGATCTAAAGATATTAGCAGTCATTTCTGTTGTTAGGGCTATTGTTATGCACAACTAAAGTGGTATTTTTTCGTACGTTAGGAATTAAGATTCATACTAACACATAGTCCAACAACAAAGGACTAAATGGCATGACAAGTATATCAAAGAGAATAAATTTCAAGAAGGTGACTGGGCACTCTTGTTTGACTCAAAATTCAAGGATTTTCAAGGAAAATTTCAAACTCATTGGCTTGGGCCATATGAGATTGAGAAAATCTTTGAGAATGGAGCAGTAAATATCAGAACAATATATGAAGAAAAGGTATCATTTCTTGTAAATGGACATAGACTGAAATTTTATCATAAACTACTTTCAAAAGAATAATTTGTCAGAAAATTTCAGGATAACATTGATATGAAGTTAGTGAAGAAAAATTCTTGTTCTTCACTAACTTAGCTTGTATTTTTAAATTATCTAATAATAATAATAATAAATTATAAAGTATAAATATGAAAACCAATCAGTGATTGGCATATTTATGCAGAAAGTGCAGGGTGAAAATCAGAATTTTCTGACATCCTATACTTTCATTATTTTTTATTTATTTATTTTTTTGCTGTAACTCAGTATTCATAATTGCAAAACACAAATTGCAAATCCATTTTTCCCTCCATATTTCACCTCATTCAACTTCCATTTTCATATTCCATTCCACTCAACATTCATATTCCATATCCATATTTCATATTCTTTTGACAAGTACATTCTGCAGTTGTCCATTCTGTAGCTGATTCTGTTCTGCAGTTAATCTGACTCTGCAACCTACTTAAACAAATAAAAGATGATTGTAAAAAGGGACTATGGAATTCTATTCTAAAAGATCAACATGCCACAAAATGAAGAACAAAACACAGCAAACAGCGAGGTCAAAGATTCTGAGGTAAATTGTGCAAAGTTATTTTGATAGCAAAAATATCAAACATGAAAAGATACAATATGTATAATCATATGTTTCCTAAGTAATTTATCATTCAATTTGAACTACCTTTGTCATAAAATACCTCGACCATATCCCTTGCCTTACGCTCCACAATAGTTCATCATTAAACCATTAATTAAGTGAATAACGGTCATAATATTAGACATGACCTATTAGGCCACGTCTCTTTAAGATCATATTCTCCACAATAGTTCATCATTAAGCCATTAATTAAGTGACTAATGGTCATAATCTTAGACGTGACCTATTAGGCCACGTCTCTTTCAGATCATATCATTCACTTATGATTCATAAAATCATCATAAATCCTTCCACAGATCCGTAGCCATTTCATTCTATATCAAAACCTACAAACTCGACTATCTCCATCATTCACTCACCTCCATCACACTCTGCAGCGAATCCATTTTTAGGTACAGAGAGGAAACTCTGAGGGTGAAGCATCATTTTGTAGCTACTCCATCTTCAGGCAAAAAGAGACAGATTCAAAAACAGAGCATCAGACTCTACAAGCCAAGAAAGGAAAATAATCTATATAGAGAAGAAATGGGGCTAATTGTAAGAACATAACCAGTTGGAGTCAAGTATCTGGAAGGATACCCACAAGTAAAAGGGCTATTACAGCAAGCTGGGTGGTTAAGTTTTGTAGAAAAATTCAGCGGCTTCCACAAAGAGATTACAAAATCATTTGCTAGATCATTTGATGGAGCAGAAGTGGAAATTGGAGACATTAAATTCACCATAACAGAATCATTTGTAGCTGAGGCCACAGAACTGCCAAGACAAAGAGAATGATTGTTCAATAATAAGGAGTTCCATAATGAGTCTTGGAAGCAGATACTGAAGAATCCAGGTATGGATATTACAATATTTAGAAAGGGAATTCTGAGCACAGCTTTAGAAAGTAGATGGAGAAACATGTTGTTATTTTTACAAAAATTTATAACATGTGAAGGTAGATTCAGGACAATGTATGTTTACCATATCAGGTTATTAATGAATTTCTTAGATGATGGTGAGATAAATATACCTTTCTTTTTACTCAATAGCTTGAAAATAATGGCTTCCAATGTTCAGAAGAGAGTTCAATTTTTAGAAACTACTTTATACCACCATGGTTTAATAAAGATGCTGATTGAATTCCACCTGGAGAAAATAGGAGATAACTGGGAAGAATTTCTTGTAAGAAATAATTTTCAAGAACATGAAGAAACATCACCTAAAGAATAAAATATTAGGAGAAGCAGAAGAAGAAAAAATGATAAAGTTGTTGAAAATAAACATGATACACCACCACAGGAAGAGGATGAAGAATTGATCTCTGAAAAGTTGACAGAGATTAAAAAACATATTAGGGTCAAAATAAAAGAAAAGATAACAAGTGAACATACTGATGAAGAAAATGAAAAGCCACCAAAGTTAAGGAGGAGTTCTAGACTCAGAGGAATAATTAAAACATTGGTTAAGGAAGCAGGAATTATAAATGTTGAGGATGAAGAAACCCCGGTTCAAACACCAGCTGATAGATCTCCTATACTTAGTCCTCAAAACTCTCCTCTACATCAGTTTGAAGAAAACCATAGTAGAAGAACTCCTGATATAGACACAACTCAACAACAAATCTATGATTATGTGGAATCCCTGGAAAGAAAAGCTTCAGAGAATCAAGAGAGATCCATCAGTCCACAAGAACCTCCAATAGAAACCCTGAAGAAGGATAATTATGAATTAGAGATACTGAACAAACACATTAAGAATGAGAATGAGATCTTGAGAGAACAAGTTAAATTGAAAAATTCCATGAATAATACTATCATTCTGCAAATGGGGACACTGCATAAAGAAAACAAGAAACTAAAGAAGAGGGATAATAAATTGAACAAAGCTCTCATAAATCTCAGGTTCAAATTAATCATGAAGAAGCCCAGAATGACACTGACTACCAAAAGAAGCAGAAAAATAAGGTTGGATGTTTTAGCAGAAGTGTCAGAGCACATGGAGTAAGTTTTGATGGAATTTCATGAGGACATGCAATGGTTTTGCAGTGAGGGTATGTTGAGCCCTAGAATCTCCTTCTCTTTTATAAACCATCACTTCATTTCATCACTCTTTCATCACTTCATAAGCCTAAAATCAATGAAGAATGATTAGAATTGCTTAAAGGTTACATACAAATGATTAACATGTTGTATTTTCATGGTTTTTGTTGTTTTAATAATTTTGAGCATTTTAGCTACATAATACAGGTATTCTGTAGCTGTTCAGGTGTTCTGCAACTATTTTTGTGTTTAAGTATGATGCAGGTGTCAATTTAAGAAAAGGATTACATGGGTAGTTCTAGAATCTTTCCTACATGATTTCTTCCTATCCACGAGGATTGAATCAACAGTTGGAGGATCCTAATCCAATAGTCAAAGTGAAAGTCAAAGAGACCGTTTTATACAGGAATTAGGACTCTTGATTTTCTTCGCAGCAAATCATGAGTCCTAAGAGTCCCAATTCAATTATAATTTGAAGATTACACCTGAAGCTATTTCTATTTGAAGTCAGTTATGTAATTTTCATATAAATTAAGTTCTGTAGAACCGAGAAAGGAGACTGCTAATAACATAATTCAGAATTACAGTGATACTCTGTTTTATCAAACTCTGTTTTAATAAAGGGATATTAGTTTTTGATGTTGTTTTGAATACATCTTCAAGGAGCTAAGGGATTGAACTGAATTGGTAGCAGAGGGCCCCTGTTATCTAAGGAGGTTTTTATGTTTTCTAGCTAAGTTTATTTCAGTTTCTGTTCAGCATTTCTCTTTGCTTTTTGCTCAAATTATTGCTTTCATAATTTGCAATTACTGTATCCAACTGAGTAAAGTATATTGATGAATGGATAAAGTGACTTATAGGTGCAGTAATTTTTTAGGTTTCATTTCTGTCATTGCTTTCATAATTTGTAATTGCTAGATCTAACTGAGTAAAATCTATTGGATAATAGATAAGTGGCTTATAAGAATAGTGATTGCTTAGAATTCATTTCTTGTCTTTCATAGTTAACAGTTACTGTGCTCAACCAAGTAAAAACCATTTAAATCTTAAATTAAAATGGTTAGTGACTTGTAGATACAGTAATTGTCCAACATTTTATTTCCTGTCATTTGCTTATTGAAATTAAGGGAATAATGGATTTGTCTGAGAGCCATTCTAAGAAGTGAAGACTTCAGGTGTGATACGTTGATTATTCAATTAATCAGTTTTTAGATAGAAGATCCTCATTCCATTGCAATTAATCTCTTTAAAATACATTGTGATTGAACTTGAACTTGAATATAATGTGTAAGAATGACTAAATGATTAGATTCAGATGCAATGTTTTGAGTTATCAAATGCTTTCCTTGTTTTCATTTCTTGATATCTCAATTGAGTTGTAGGATCCATGGATTAGGTTTACTTGTTAAAAACACTTGTTTCATCTCTTCTTGATTAGAAATTAGACTTCAAAATTTGTCCATAAAACTATGTTTTCCTTCACAGGGAATTAACTAGTTTTACAACATTTCCTTTTCTTCCTTTTAAATAGATTAATTCTCATATTTCTAGTTTAAAAGTAGAAAATGAAGGATCAAAACATAAAACCCCAAAACAACAATAAAACATCAAAACAACGAAGTAATAAAAGGGACACTTAGGCACATATAGTGCACCACACTTCATCAAAGTTACAAATCCTGGTTGACAATTAATGTTAACAATTTAGGACACTAAATTGGCTAAACAATGCATGTTGTAGTTTATTTAGTTAGTTGGGTCTATTTTAGGTAGTTGAGAGGAGTGTTATCCTCTCCTAAGTATATTTTTGTGGTGACTTTAAGCCATGTGGTTGACTTAACCTTATGACTTGAAGAATTTAGGTTTTATCCTAGGTACCATCCTTAATGAGGGAATTGCTATGTTGTAGTTTATTCAACATCGATCCCACTTCAAAGTAGTCTCAAAACTTTTGAAATTGTTCAGTCAAGATTATAAACTTTTGTTAGCCCAATAACATAGCAAACATGTCAAAACCCTTTCATTGTACCAAAATTTATGGTGAGATCTGTGTGTGTGAATAACACTTGTAAAACAAAATGAAAAATTGTTCACCTTTCTATCATAGTTAAAACACGCACATAATTGAAATTAGTCCAATCAGTTAGCCCAATTGTCCATTGTGAATGTTCTTGACCATTTTATAAAGAAGTTATAGGTGGTATGCAACTAAATTTCTAAGTTCAATTTTTTCAATTAATTAGTTTTTCATTTATCTTCCAAAAAAAAATTGTAGATTAATTTAATAAAATTATCTTAGTTGACATGTAGATATATCATTTTTCAATAGAAAACAATACACTTTACATTTAACTATAGAAACCAATACATCAATACCTATTTATTAGTACATGGGCTCACTATACACATTACATCAAGTCTGTAAGGCCTCAAATTATCAACTAAAATTGAATCAATTTTAAAGCTCCAAAAACATATATATACAACCACCAGAGGGTTAAAACTCTAAGAGACATCAAATCTACAATTTCTTATCCATATCCACTTAGGGAAGAAAATCAAACCTCAAACCTGCAATAAATACACACTCTTAATGGATTGCAATGACTCAAAAAAATAAAATGTCGGGTTTGATTGAGAAATGACTCCAAGTTTCATCCTCAGCCTCACAACCTTAATAGCCCGCAACAACCTCAACTCAACCATACAGAAAAACCTCCTCAGCTTTCAAACCTATTAAGAGACATCAAATGCATGTGGTATTGATTGATTGGCATGTAGCACTCTGTTCAAGCTACGGACAGATAATGAATGGGCTCCAGAGTCTGGAGGAACCTCCCCTTAAAATAACACAACAAATAAACCTGAAATGGCTTGTACAAGAATCCAAAAAGAATACCAAACCACGCCAAATCAGTTGGCTTGGACTCAATATAATAAACCAATTATCTCAAGATAATGAACTGATTAACCATAATGATAAGGGAAAAAGGTTCATGGCAGAAATGGCTTAAAAAATTGTGCTCAAACCTAAATGAAAGAAAATATAAAACTAAAGCACTGGTGAACTTAGTAAATGCCTTGGTACCCTTTGATATTGTGTGTTCAGACAACATGTTTAGAGAGCTCCCCTGGATGGACAAGCCTCACAGCAATTTGAATCTCCCGAGAAGTAATAATAGGCTTATTGTTGTATCGGGCCAGTCTTGATGCTTCGCTAGCCAATTTATCAAAGATGTCATTGATGAAGTTGTTCATGATTCCAGATAAATATGTCATTGACAAAGTTTTTCATTGATAATTTTATTCATGATATTGTCTCTTCCTTCCATGGGTAACTTCTTCTCGGCCTTGGGAGCGGGCTTCTTCTCTACAACAGGGGAATTCTCTGTGACGAGCTTCTTCTCGGAAATTTTTTTCTCTTCCTTCGGAGCTATACTTGTGACAAATAGAAAATATGAATCTAGATGTCATGGGAAATGTTTAAACAACGGAGCAAACAAGAGATCATAGATCTCTGTGGAATATTGAAAAGAATGATTTCCAGATATGGAGACTATTAGATCCGAAATGGAGCAAAAGGATAGAGGCACGTGGAACTCATTCATAGAATGTTGATAGATGCACATGGCACTCGTTCATAGGCTATGGACAGATGACGAAGGGCTCGAGTGGAACTTCCCCTTAATGAATGCCTTCGGCGTAATAAGGGCAATAGCCGAGAGCATTTTTTATATAATGCATGGATGATTTTATGGATGGTGACTCGAAGCTTCAGATCCACACTCGAGCTTCGTCCAAGCATGTAAATAAAAAAATTCATTAACATTATGTTGATTTGAATCTATGTCGCGCTGCATAGTATTTTGGCCTCTAGTTCAAAGGCAAGTTAACAATGTGTTGTGGTATATCGACAAAGTAAATTCACAGTAAATTCAAAGGAGTGTTGTTATTTATGGGCATACGAAACAAACACGAACCATTTTGCAAGTGGATTATGGTAAAACCCATTTTACAAGTAGCTTATAGTATATGATGTGTGTGGTTTTATGGTTAGATAATCTAATTTTGTGGGTGGGGATCATGGATGCCATGTTGGTTGTTTATCAATTTGTTGCATAGTTAATTGTTTTGTCATATATTTAATATTTAAACATTCAAATGATATATATATATATATATATATATATATATATATATATATATATATATATATATATATATATATCATAAGTTGATATTCTTGTCTAATGGTAAGTAATTTGGGTTATGTATGAAAGGTCATGAATTCAAATCTCATAGAATCAATTTATTAATTGTTCAACATTTGACATCTTTTACTTAACCTTGCGACAATTTCACTGTCATGTGATGACACAATATTAGTCCACGTGGTAACACAACATTGGTCCATGCAACTCGCCCTGCCACATCAATAATTTCCATGTCATTTACCAGTGAAAAACCTACCATGTCAGCATGCATAGTCGCCATGCCACATCATCACCTAGTCAATTTCCCACGTCAAAATCAACATTAACATAGTACTACCACATGGCACCCTCTGGTGCTACCACACAACACCTTCTAATGCTGCCACATAGCACCCTTGCACAATGTTTTTCTCATTGTTTCATAAAAACTTTGAATGGACATAACTTTCTCATATGGTGTACATTTGAGGCGATTCAAGCGTAATTGGAAAGATCTTGACCAGATATATGCGATGCGATAATTTTCATAATAACAATAATAAATATCATTTTTTTTATATTTTTCAGCAATTGGAATTCGAAAAATCATCATATCATTAAAATAAGGTTTTTGATATGAATTTTCTTTAACCTGGTTTTTAAATCACTTAAATCAGATGTCAAACGAAGACATTATCAATGAAATTTGGTTTTATATTCCTTGAATTTGTCATATTAGCACTATTTATGATTTTTTTGTGTATATATCATATGAAGAGAGACTGATCACCTCTCTCCTTTGAGAATCTTACTTTCTATTGCGGATTAGTGCTAAGCTTTTGCAAGTTTCCGAATGATCAAAGAATATCAATCTATGCAAAAGTGGTCTCCAAAGACCAATTTATCTTTTAGAAATAAATTTCCAGAAACCTTTGAAGAAATCTTTGAAATCTTTTAGTAGTAGGAAAAGATAAATTTCCATTTTCCTACTACTAGAGCAAGACTTTAAAACCATTTTCCCTTTGCAAGTTTCATATTTTCCTGCCTCGCTTACATTTTATCCTTGACCCATTAATAAATTCATTCAACTCACTTACAATGTTGAGTTGCAACATTTCCCTCTTCATATTTCCAAGTAAAGCATGTTTCATAAGAGAAAATATTTCATTTATGGTCCTCAAAATCATTACTTATGCTCGAGTTAGATGATGGGGATTCATTATGGTCATCCTTATAACAAGTCTTAACCCATCAACTTCAACACATTATCTGGGTTCGAGACTAGAGTTATTTTTAGTACCTTGAGGCTTGCATGCCTTAATGCAAGTTTTCTCGCCAATAAACAATGGGAATACATCAATGTCACTTGTTTGTTGGATCTTCTAGGTGACTCAACTTCAACTCATTTATTTGTACCTAGTAAGATGTACTTGAGAATCTTGACTCTCATTAACATTATTGGTGAGTAGTCTCATGTTGGTTAATGACATTCATTAATGGTCAATAATCCAACAGTTTCTTTCTATGTTTGACAACAACGAAATTTATTCACATAGATAAGAATTATGTCACAATGCGGATATGAATGAAGACTATATGATTTCAACAATTTGCAGTAGTGTTCTAATAAATCAAGTTTAGTTTCAAATAAAAAAAGGCACAAAAATTATGCTTTCAAATTTCATCCACTATTCCTACAACCAAAAAAAAAAGAAGCATATCAGATTCTTTCACTTCACATTCCATGATCCAGCATTAAAAACCAAGATCTCACAGATGCAAAATTGACTTTTTAGGTAGATGAAGTTATGTTGTTTTCTAATATTTAATCATTAATTCCTTGAATGTTAAAAGACACGTATGTGGAAATTTTCACATGTGACATTGCTTTCCCCATTTTCAAAAGACAAAAACACCTTTAGTTGGGGGGAGGATATTCATTACCATTTTCATTTCCATATTCCATAATCTCATACATTATTGACCAACATGCTTCTCCCAATTGAATGTTGTTTTTATTTTTAGTTCTCTAAATATTGATATGATTTGAAAAGATTCCACAAGGATTGATTTAAATGCATATGAATGGGTCTTCATTGAATGCATTTTTCAAGTATTATTTGTTGTAGCGAGAATAAAAATAAAATAAAAGTGTTGTCACACAAGAGCCAACCATAAGAGCCACCACTTAGGTATATTTTATATAAAGGAGACTTTTCAAAATATGTAAGCCTTGCAAAAGTATCTCAAGTGACAAAATGACTTGTTGACAAATCTTTGAGGCTACAGAAAACAAAATTTTTTATTGAAAATGACTTCAGAATCAATGCAAAGTTGCACGAGGACATGCAACATCTTCAGTTGGGGGGAATGTTGGGTCTCAAAAATGTCATTCATTTCACCCTATTTTCTTTCACTTTGCTTCAAAATTTACCATATTCCGCAGCTCCATAACCATGCACTAAGACCATCTTCATAATTAAATATGGATTTAGACACATTATTTTCCAATACATTTATTTTGGTATTTTGAGTGAATTTATGGTTAAATATTAGAAAAATAACATGTATTCACTTATATATAAAAGTTGGATGAGTTTTGTGATGTGTGTAGGCATATTTAAAGATTCCAAAACAATCATATTTGACCTCCAAGACTCAAATTAGAATGTCCTCTTCAAACTCTTGAAAATTTTAGGAAGATTTGAGATCAATGGCCAAACACATTCATGGAGAAAGATCATGGAAGTTTTCATAAGTTTCTCCTATCAAAGCTAGAAGAGATTTGTGAGAGGATATGAAGAGATGTTAATTTCTAGATGTCAACACATGGTTTTAACCACATGAGATATTTGTGGATCTAGGAGAGACTCGTGTATCTACATTTATGAATTAGTTCTCTTAGTGTTTGTACAAATCGGAGTTCCTTCTCCTCTCAAAGGGGGCATGAAAAATTTGGGAGCTATTCTCATGCTTCAGTGTAGAGTTTTGCATGTTAAGGATTGACACTATGCTTATGATTGATGTAATTAAAACCATTGTAATTCACTTTGATATGGTTATTTCTTCATGATGAAATCTGGTGTTTGATCAATAGTTTTCTCTACTATCCACCTCTCATGCACTTCATGATGGCCACTTGATGAGTATGAGTGTATTTTAATGTTTCATTTTTGTAAGATAGATTAGTTTATTTTTATTCAATGTTTACTTCAAGTCTTTTGAATAGATGCATTGTTTACATTCTTTTATGTACTTTCTATTTATGTTCTTTCAGAGGTTAACATTTATTGTTTTCATTTCATAGATTCATTGCTTTTCAATTTTTTTGTTTTTAGATATAGATACCTCATGAATGATTATAATTTGACAATGCACACATTAGTAATTTCAATTAATCTCTCATTGTTTTCAAAATATGTTGTTTTTAAATTTCATAGTTTAAGGATTCAATGTCTTCTTAGTATATGATTTTTTGCTTTCTAGATTAAATTATTTTCAAGTCTTTACTTTCAATACATTAGGATAGATTTACTTCCTTGTTGATAAGATATATTTGTTTTCATGTCACTATAATAAATTTTCAATAGATTAAGTTTACTTTCATGTCAATCGCCATTTCAATTTCATAGATTAAAAGATTGCTTTCCATGTTCTGAATTTGATACTTTTGAAAAAGAAAGTTTGTGCATACACATCTTAGAAATTTTTTATAATATGTTTCATTTCAGTCTTGCAATTTATTTCAATAGAGTCGAATTTTCTTTTTGAAATTGAAAGTTGATTCCTAGCATATATTGTGCAAATGTACTTCACAAGTTCATGAACCTAGGGTTTGACAATTAATTTAAATAACAGTTGAATTACCCAACACATGTGTATCCCATTTTCCATGAGTAATGGGGTTGACATGGCATCCTATCATATCATCATGGAAAAAACATGAAGGTCAACTTCTAGGTGTAATAAATTTTGGATATGAACTCCATTTGAGGTATTTCTTGCATTGTCTAAAGGGTATTTGAATTTAGGACAACATTAGGGGTTTTGGCTCGAGTGAGAGTTTTGGATCCCAAAAAAATTCATTAAATTCCTTAGACTACCTCCATAAGTTTTTAAACCCCAATTGGAAAAATATGACCTACCGAAAAAAATGGTCTTTTGAGTTGATTCCTCCTAATTTCCACTCTGAAAGCTTCAAAATGAATGAACATTAATATAATGATACAATATGTAATGGATAAACCATCAAAAAGGGAATATGTTTCCACTTGGTGGAGTTTTCATATAACATTGGGCATCAATCATCTTTCATGATTAACCCATTTGAGTCCTTGTGTGGTAGGAAATGCATCACACATGTGACTTCGGACAACCCAATGGACAAGGAAATTGTTGGGCTATATTTTATTAGGGAAATGGAAGAGGAAGTGGTAAAAAACAAGCAAAACTTGAATGTTTCCCATGATAGTGTTATGTAACCAAATCACAAAAACATAAGAAAATATGATTCAACAACTTGAAAATAAGCCTCTTCGAGTGGGATACCTCCTTTTACATCACATAATTGAAAAATTATTAGATGATACAAATGAAAAGACGTCCTTGGTACATACATGGGTCTAAAGGGTCATAATATAATCAAGGCATACATAACAATAATAATGTAAGGGCACAATAATAACAACAATGGACTTCTATGGGGCACAACAATAACAATATGGGGGTTTCATGCACACAACAATAATAATACAGGGACTACACTAGTATTATAGGAACCTGACATGCCCCTCTCCTTCAAAAAAGTGTTGTCCTCATTGTTTGAGTAGTTATGGATGCTTTTGTATAAAATACTCATCCTCCCATGTGGAATATTAAACAAGTAAGTTATTCCACTTAACGAGATACTCTAAAATTGATTGTTTTCATATATATCAGGTTCTTGTTTTCGTTACTGCTTTAGGCTCCAATATGATTTTTCCTTCCTTGTTAAGTTATGGAAATGCTGTTTGAACTGGAAGCTTGTCACCTATAACCTTCTTTAAACATGAAACATGGAAAACTGGATGTACTCAGGAATATGTAGACAAATCCAAATTGTATGCCATAGTACCTGTTATCACTAAGATGGAACCAGTTGGGATGTTAAACTATCAACCTAGCACAACTATTTCATACCACTTTGGACTGGAAGTTAGCGCTTCCAATCAGAGAGGGCTCCCTCAAAAGGAAAAATGAAGTACTCAAGATAAAAAAAATTACTGCAGATGACTAACTTTGTAATATTTTATGCTTTATACATTTTTTTAGGTGGAAGAGTGCATGATGGCTACCATTGGGCATGAAGTCAGCTAAAGGACTTCAATTACTAGCTAATACATTCATGGAAGGTAAGGCAAATTGGCTTAAAGCATAAATTTAATAGAAAAACATAGTACATGAAGGAAATTGGAGCATAAAGTTACGAATTCCAAGTAATCATATTACCATGAAGCTGATGACAATATACGAACTGAAAAGACAAAAATATAAGCCAAGAAGAATCTCAGGTTTTGAAGGAAACTATTGTAAATTGTGTATTAGCTTGATAGAGAAAATTTACATAGTAGCTTCCTCATAACAATCATCAACCCTTTCAAACTCAAAAACTACTTCATTTATAGAGTGAGGTCTCATACAATGGTCTGCCACCTAGGCCAACCTTGAATTCCTACTTAAGAGACCTATTCCTAATATAATTACATCACTTGGACACTTCCTAGGAATATTTTCTATTTAACAGAGTTTGAACACTTTAGTTCCGACACTTTTGACCTATTGTCAGAAATTTCCCTAATTTTTATCAATTTTTTAAATCCCGCCAACAACCGACGTTTAGGGACATCGTCGGTATTGCGACGTTTAGGGACATTGTCGGTATTGCGAGGTTTAGGAATGTCGTCCGAATACCGATGTTTTGGGACACAATGTTGGAAATGCGACATTTCTAAGACATGAGTCAGTGTTGTGACAGTTTGGGGAAAAACATCGTTATTTCAACGTTTAGAGACACTTGTCGGTAGTGTGACGGAATTGGGGACAAACATCAGTATTGCGACGGTTTGAGGATAATAGTCGGTATTGCGACGGTTTGGGGAAAAATGTCGCTATTTCAACGTTTAGAGACACTTGTTGATAGTGCGACGGAATTGGGCTCAACCGTCGGTATTGCGACGGTTTGAGGATAACTGTTGGTATTGCGACAGTTCGAGGATAACCGTCGGTGTTGTGACGTGTTGACCAAATGTCTGAATAGCGACGACGGTAAACATTGTAATTTTCCTTAGATTTTAACCAATTTTTTTTTAAGAAATGTTAACCCAGTTTTGTAGTCTTCATTTTCGATATCCGTTCAATTACATGTAGTTTCTACTCTTGACTAAGTTTTCAATCATGTCCTATACAATTTTTAAAATAAAAAACAACAACAACGTACCTTAAAGTATCATATAGACCAGTTTTATATTTTAAATAGAGAGTTTAAATTATGTGATGAAATAAAATTTAATTTATTTATTATTATTTTTTTATTTAGATATTTTCCCAATATTATGAATGGTGTTAATGATTTTTTTTCATATTTTAAAATATTTTGAAGTAGGTACATTAAAGAGATGTTCTGGTTTCCATGGACGACGACTCCAAATGCTTCATGTAATGAAATGCGGATTTATTGAGAGTGTTTAACATTTGATTTGTCTTTTTCCTTTGGATCATTGCGGGTAGGAAGATTGAAGTTATGCGAGAAGCTGACCAGGTTTTATTTTGTAATGTTGTTTTTTTATTTTATTTTTTATTAATTTTTATAGGATTATAATAATATATTTGTTATTTTTTTACTAGGGTGATTTAATTGTTAATTATTATGTTAGTTATTACTATGTTAGCTAAGTCAAACTAACAAAAATAATGATATATTTGTTATATTTAATTGTTATTAATTTCTCTTGAACTTATAACATGTTTAATCTTAAAAATGAATATAAAATAAACTATCTTTAAATTTAATGAATTAATAAATTAGAAGTTTTATTATAACTTTTTCAAAATATAATGTCCTATGTATTGAAGAATATTTACCATTTTTTCATTACAATATTTGTATTGTGATTACCCCACAAATCGTAGCCCAATGTGGGCCCTCCCCACCTGCTTTGACATGGTGATAGAGCACACTTTCAAGGGTTGTGATTCATGAATGTCACTCGCATAGTACTGAATAACGTGTGCATCACCTTGGCAATTCACTTCAACATCAAATTTTGCCTCAACGTTACTTAATTTTGTACCACACGGCCAGTATAACCTCACACATAACCACGTCATCGTTGATGGTGAAGACTTTGTATCATAATGGTAATATGATGGATCTCATTCATTGTCAAAACACCCCTAATCACTTCACGGAGGAAGCAGCCACCATGGAAACCTTGTGCAACAAGAACATTGGCACGTAGCACAATATACGTCGCAACTCCAAGTAGAGTGAAACACCCTTAAATCATGAACAGTTTTCCTGAATAATGGTAATGTGATCTCCCTCAGTCTCAGCAATATTATGCATTCCAATACTTTCATGTGATTTAATTACCATGACCATGCAAAGTTATTTAAGATCAACATCCATTTTAGCTAGAGCATATCATTTGATGCAGGTTGCAATATGTGTCGTAAACTTTGTGATTCAGCTTCTTAGCGAAGGCCTCTTGACCTTAATGACTTGGCATTCTAGCCATTCTCTACCTTCAATAGCTCTCCCTCTCTAGCCTTCTGCTTGAACTTTCTATTACCCTCTCCTATGTTCATGCATGTCATCCATTTAGCCTTTTTGCAAGCTTCACATCCCAATTGCCTTTGTCTGGGAGGGTCTAGTCGGGTCGAGTGGGGTTGTGTTAGGTCATGGTTTTAGGTCGGGTCGTGTGAGGTCGGGTCGGGTCGGGTCGGGTCAGGTCGAGTCAGGTCGGGTCAGATCGTGTGAGGTTAGGTCGGGTCGGGTCGTGTGAGGGCACCCAAGGAACGCGTCCGAGTTGGGTCATGTTGGGTCGTGTGAGGGCACCCAAGGAAACACGTTCAGGCGGGTCGGGTAGGGTTTGATCGAGTCATGTCATGTGAGGCCACACAAGGAGACGCGTTCAGGCGGGTCGGGTCGGGTCGTGTCGTGGGAGGGCACCCAAGGAAATGCGTTTGAGAGGGTCGGGTTGGGTCGGGTCGAGTCATGTGAGGGCACTTAGGAAAACACATTTAGGTGGGTTTGCTCGGGTTGTGTCGTGTGAGGGTGCCCGAGGAAATGCGTTTGAGCAGGTCGGGTCGGATCAGGTCATGTGAGGGCACCTAAGGAAACGCGTTCGATCAGGCTGGGTCAGTTTGGGTCAGGACGTGTGAGGGCGCACAAAGAAACATGTTTGCCACGGGCCGGAGAGGGTCAGGTCAGGTTGTGTGAGGGCGCCCAGGGAAATGTGTTGGGGTGGGTCGGGTTGCGTCGGGTCATTTGAGGGCACCTAGGGAAACGCGTTCGGGTGGGTCAGGTCGTGTGAGGGTGGTCGTATAAAAAATTCTAAGTTGTGATTTCCTGTGTGCCTTGTACTACATGTTTGTGCGATCTGTTTTCCATTTTGATCTCCATCGTGCCTTCGTTCGAGCGGGTTGGGTCATGCCGTGTGAGGGCGTGATATGAAACACATTCGAGTCAGATCGTGTAAGGGAGGTTGTATAAAAAATGGCAATTTATTACAACAAAAATCGGAATATGACAAACTCAAGGGTTTCCTTGGGCACCCTCACACGGCATGACCCGACCCGAACTGACCCGCCTGAACTCGTTTCCCTCGGTGCCCTCACACGACCCGACCCGCCCGAACGCGTTTCCTAGGGCGCCCTGACACGTTCACAAAGACTGTTCACAAAACGTCGGAATAACGACATGGATAAAAAATGCCAGAAGCGCGACATAGGCTATTGAGATTGTCGGAATAGCCACGATATGAAAAGACCATTTACAAAATGTCAGAATGGTGACGATATGAGGCTTGTTACAGATTTAATATATTAGCGTAATAATTTTGTTTATATATATATATATATATGTATTATCACAATTAATTAAATAAATAAATAAAACTAGCCGTTATTATTCGATTTTAATTTTCAAAATCAAACTAGCCGTTATCCTAACAACTAGTTTAGCCATTTCTAAAATATATATATATATATATATATATATATATATATAAGAAGAAAAATAAAATAAATAAATAAATTAAATAAGCATATATATGTATATATATATATATATATATATATATATATATATATATTATCACAATTAATTAAATAATTAATTAATTACATAATTAAATAAAACTAGCCGTTATTATTCGATTTTAATTTTCAACGTCAAACTAGGCGTTATCCTAACGACTAGTTTAGCCATAAAATATTCCAAGCTATTAGATCTAGATCTTGGTTAATAATATTTTATTATGCACCATTATCAAGGATAACTCAATATTTTGTTATAAATAAGATTAGGGTTTTCCATTTATTATTTACCTTTGATCCTTTTATCATGGTCGAACTTTGATCACTTTTATTTTCTTTTTTCTTATTGAGCTCCCATTGAGTTCAACATGTCTTGGGTTTTCCACACCATTGAGAGAGATAATTGCTAAATATAATTATTTTTTTTCTTTATAGGATAATTTTCATCAATGGAAGAAAATAGTAGAGGTGGAAAACAAATTGAAGAGGGTGAAAGGAGTGATGGTAATGTTTATTGCCCTTGAAAAAAATGTTGTATAAGAAATAATGTTAGAGTTTTAATAGCAACATCAACAATGTCTTGTAGGAAATATGGGCACATTGATGGTGGATCGAATGACTATCGTCCCGTGGTAATTAATTATCTATCTTCATTTTTATTATATCGTAAAAATTTATATTATTTTAATATTTGTTATATACGCACTAATGTTTAATGATTGTTTGTAATTTTCATAAAGGCACAGTTTCCCCCCAAATTTTTGTAGAACCAGCTTCCATAGCTAAATAGTAGTAGATTAGATGATGTTGCATCAGTAAAAGAGAATATTGCAGCAAATATTAGTATTGGAAATGATATTTTACAAGGTGAAGAACATGAAGTGAATGATGAAGATGATTTTAATGATCCTACGGAGGTAGATGATGACAATAATGAGACAGTTCACATTAATGATGGGACAAATCAAATGCTCCAAGACTTGTATGGTGAGTCAGATGATGATGGTGGAGATAGTGACAATATTTATGATGTGCCTCTAATTGAAATGTCAAATGAACAACTTTTTGAACACTCAAATGCAACTCTTCTCTTTGCTACATTGTTGCTGGTGAGCTTAAAGGTTATGACTAATTTGTCGAACAGATGTATGACATAGATCCTAAGGTATGAAATATGTATATATGATCACATATATGTAAATGTTGATTATTTTCCCTTTTTTTAGTTGTAATAAATGTGTAAAATAATAATTCAATACTTATATATGATTAATAATCTTTACATTAACTAGTTCTTGTTTATGTTGTAGATTGTTGAGTGAATTTTTGTTACCATCTCCAAATAATTTACCTCGAACATATCGAGATCTATGTGCTATTATGAAAGAATTTGGAATGGAATGTAACACTATAGATTCATGTCCTAAAGATGATATTATATATTACAGAGAACATGCGTCGAAAACAGAATGTCCGAAATGTGGTACCAGTAGATAGGGAACAGATCAACTAACAAAAAAGGTGCCTCAAAAGGTTCTTCGTCATATTCCCATAATTCTACGTTTGCAGCAAATTTTCAGGTGTAAGAGCATAACACAGTTTATGGATTACCATTCAAAGAATAGAAGTGGAGATGGTGTTCTTCAAATGCCTGCAGATGGTTCCGCATTTAGGGAAATCGAGGAAAAATATGTAGATTTTAAAAATGAACCTTGTAATGTGAGGCTTTCATTGGCAGCTGATGGTGTTAATCCATTCAGAGAGCTTAGATCTACTTACTCAATGTGGCCTATTATCATCTTTAACAATAACATTCCTCCTTGGATGTCAATAAAGAGGGAGCACATAATGTTGACTATGATTATTCCAGGTATTTGATACATTATTTTTTCGAATGTAACATTTTCATTTCTCTCGTTGTTTGCATAATATATTTTATTTATTTACTTACTTATATATACATATATCATGGTAGTAATTATTATGTACCATAATTTTGAACAATTAGGTAAGTACCAGGTCAAAGATATGAATGTATATATTGAGCCTCTTATCGATGAGCTAATAAAGTTATGGCATGGCATCACTATGTATGACATCACTAAAGCAATCAAGCATAAGAGATTTCAATGTCGTGGAATGCTTGTATGGACAATTCATGATGCCCCAGGACTAACACATTTTTGTGGTATGTAATATTTCATTGCACTTTAATATAATATATAATTATCTAAATTAGATATACCATATTGCATGTTTTAAAAATGATCTCATAGTATAATTGTTATTGATCCATCTATTGTAGGTCTTCAAACAAAGGGTAGATTTGCATGTCCAGTTTGTGGCCCTAAGATGAAGTATCGTCATTCGACAGACTTAGGAAAGATGGTGTTTGATGAGTTTAGGCACTTCCTCTCTAGAAACCATAAGTATCATACTACTGAAGAACATATTTTCAATGATAAAGAAGAAACTGGATTAAAACCACGAAGAATGACACCTCAGTTGTGGAAGTTGGAATATAACAGAATTAATAACTATGAAGCAGTTGGTACGTAATTTCTCTCTCTCTCTCTCTCTCTCTCTATATATATATATATATATATTAATTGTTTATGTAATGTTTGGAATTTTTGTTTTAACTAATGAATTTATTTTATTGTATTTGATAATTATTGTTCTGATTTATTTTATTCTTTGATATCAAGGTCCTCGTCATGAAGGTAATAATATTGTACTTCCACCTGGAATGAAATGTTATCCTTATCAATTCGCGAGGTTTCCCTACTATGAGGACCTAAAAATAGCTCATTTGTTTGATACAATGCATATCGGGAAGAATGTGACAGAAATGTTATGGCGAATCATAGATGGTGCACATGATAGAGATAAAATTGAAAAAAATTGTGCTGAAATTGAGAAATTGATTCATGCAATGAAAAGTGTGATCGATAGATAAAATAACAATGGAGGTCAAAATTATAATAATATTCCATGGTTATTAACATAACAACAAAGCAATGATGTAAAAGAGGTCGTTAGAAAAATTAAATTTCCAACAGGTTTTGCTTCAAACATAAATAATATCTTAACGAAGAAAGGTGACTTCAGTGGGGTGAAAGCACATGATTGGCATACCTTTGTTAAGGTAATTTTTTTGGTATACATTTTTGTATGTTATTGCTTGAATACATCTTTTAAATTTTCATTTTTTTCTGTTTAATTTGGAAACCAATAATGATTCATTTTTTATTGTTATAGTATGTTCTACTTGTATCTCTCCCAAACGACTTCGACAACAATGTCAAACAAGTTATATATGATATATTGGAGGTTTCTATGGTGCAGATTTTTAGATGTAAAACTCAGAATCTCCACATTCTTCATTTTTGGTCGAAGTTTCGAGTCTAAATCAAGGCTCATCTTTAGGACAAACCTAGGAGTCTTAAAAGTTATATATGGTCTTAGTAAATACATGAGGTAAGTAGTTTGATTTATACGCAAAATCTCGCTACAATTTCTTTTTGTACTTAATGACATGATGTGTTAATTTACTTGTAATGAAATATATATTATGTTTCATTGAAATAACCTTGCGTAATGATTTGCAGATGGTTTTCATTGAAAGAAATCCATCAAGATGAAATAAAGTATTCGAAGAGAGAAATTCCTCGACTAATGTGTGAAATTCAAAAGTATCTACCTCAAAATTTTTCAATGCACAAGAACACTACTTGATACACCAAGTTGTGGAGATTGAAATGTGTGGACCAATAAACACAAGGTCAATGTGGATGGTGGAGAGGCACCTGAAATCCTTGAAGGCTTTGGTTAGACAAAGAGCATGACCTGAGGGTTCTATGGTGGAGGGATATGTGGTATATGAATCCATGGTGTATATTAGTCATTATCTTCCTATATTAGCTATGCTAGCTATGGATGTGGTGGATTTCATTTGGGATGTGAACTCCATAATTTTTTTTTGAAGTGGAGCACTTGTTGGGAAAAGGTGGAATGAAGAAAGTGAGAGGTAAAAGATTTATTATGTATAATACATATAATGCTTCATTTTTTTACATCATGTATATGATCATATTCATTTAAGTTTTATTCTTTCATCTTTTATTAATCAATATTATTTACCATGGTTATAAGTTATATTTAATATTGGTGAATTATTGTTTTCTTATTCAGGTGCTTAAGATTATGAGGCACTACTTTTATACATTGCAAACAATCTTGAGTGGATGAGTGAATGGATTGAAAGATGTAAAGCACATAATGACAATAGGTTATCATGGCAACTACTTTCTGAATTGGTTAGAGAAGCGTATCGTAGTGGAGATGGAAACATTATGGACAGGGAAATTGATTTAGCATATGGTTTGAAAGATAGAAAGGTAAGCAATTAATTCACCTATTTTATTCATTAATTATTTTATATTATATTTATAATGTGACAACAAGTTTGATTTTTCAGATAGTTTTCAATATGTGTAAATTATATGATTAATTATTAATTGAGAATGAATCTTTTTCATGTTTAGCATATTGCAGTTGAAACACCACAAGGCTATGTGGTGCAATGGTCGTAAATTTCGTATTAAACAGTTGGATGATAACATGAAAAATTATGATAGTGGGATAACTGCAGTATTCTAAGTCACTAATGTTTCCTCCAGGAGTGATAGACATCCTCAAGAATCTGAAAATAGATATTATGGGTTTTTAGATGATATAGTTGAGTGTGACTTTAATTCCTTCAAATTAGTTTTGTTCGACGTCAAATGGTATATGATATGAATGAATGTACGTGATGATGGTATAACTCTTATTCAACATGATAATGGATTTCCAATGGTTAAAACATCGCAGTTTGAAGCAGGAAAAGATCGCTATGTTTTTCCAAGCCAATGTGAACAAGTCTTTTACTTCGAGGTTCCAGGTGAGAATAGATGGTAATTTGCTATTAGATATGATCCAAGAGGAAGGCCAGTAGAGTATACTGTAGAGGAAGAAGATGATGCAGTGGCAGAAGAGTAGGAAGATGCATTGACAGACAAAGAAGATATAGAAGATGAACAAGGCATAGGAGACGAGGCAACAATTATTGATGATGATGTTGATGAGGATATTATTGAAAATGACATAATTGATGATGATGATGACATGGTCGATCATTTTAACACCATTTTTGAATCAGACGTTGGTATAGATGTCGATCAGTTGGATGAAGATCAAGAAGATACAGAAGAAGAATATTGATACAGATGTTCTGTTCGAGTATGAGATGGTATGTTATAACTTTATATTATAATATGTAGGAATTATTGCCTTTAAATAATTTACCAATTATGTGGGTTTATTGCATGTTCTTTATTATTTCAAACCAATAAATAATGGCCATACTATTGTACAGGCTAAACTAAAATTATGTATTTATACAAACACATGAAAATTTTGTTTACGACCTTAATTAATTTTTGGTTTGTTCATATTTTATTTCATATTGGGTATTGGGAAAATGAGAGTGATGTGAGGGGGATGGGAGAGGCCATATGAGCTTCCACCTTCACGTGGTTTGCCATGTTCAGTAGAGAATAAATTATTCTCGAAACCAAGAGAAGCTCATTCATCTTTATTTGCATTATCATAAATGTCATCATTGTTGTCATATTATTGCAGTGCCAAAATTGTTGAAATTGTTAGAAAAAATTAGGTCACTTATGAAATGATATTACGGTGCACAATTATCTTTATAAGCCAAGAGTGACCCATGAATGGGGCCATTAACATTGATTATATGTTTCTTGAAAGGGTCTTCAGTCAAAAATTAATTAATATATTCCATTGTAATTCACTATTAATTCCTTCCAATCTCAACAGATTCAACACCATTTGGGAAAAACATTTCACTACCTCATTGAGTTCTAATTGTCAAAAATCACCAACAGAAAATCACTCACGAATTTGCTCAATTTTCAATCGCGTGTGCTCTATACTCTCTGCAAATTATTCTTCCTCACTTCTCAGGCACTCAACACCTCCTCTATACTCATTAATAAGTTTTTCCACTCAACCCCCACCTGCATTTCCTTGCTCTAGCCAAGGAAGACTTGTGATTTTCTTGGCCTATAATATGAGTTTTCATAGGTCGATCACATAATTTGAAATGGGTATTTATTGTACTCTTGGCAATCAACATCTAAGGTAATAGGATTTGGAAGAGGTCCTTACCTTCACAACAAGATGACATGATCATTTACAAAACCCTCAATGGTAATTACATCCTCAATGCTTTTGCGCTCATTTAATATCCTCTTATTCACTCTTTAAATAACATTATAAAGAAATGATATTTTATTTTTCATTTGTTTAAGATTTTTCAAATTGGAACATTTTTTAACCTCTTCCTTGTAAATATTGCTAGCAATCATCTCCTTCACATAACATAAGTCTTAAGACACATGGAATTTTATCATTTTCCTTCACATAATGTAAGTCTTAACACACATGGAATCTCATCATTGGGAACGCCCAATATTAAGTATGGTGAAACCTAATGGAACAATTAGCTTTATGTTAGAATAAAAGTGCATTTCTTTTAGGAATTTTCCAATGAGGCCATAATTTTGTTCGAATGACCATTTTCTTGCTAGAATAGGACAATAAATTCTTCAAAAAATCCCACTATGGTAGTGTTTAAATTGTTATTTTTATGAAAAAAATGGATTCAACACCATCAAGGACCCTTGGGGCACCCAAAATCTTGAAGATTGACAACTATAACCTAGATTTTCAATAACTTTCACTAGATTTTCGCAAAATCATGCTAGAATTTCTATTGTTTTATGGATGGAATTCTGGCTTCATTAGACTACGCGTTTATTTTATATGAGGTTTAAGAATCTTCCCTATATCTTGTGTTGTTAGAATGACATGATAACGTTTAGCCATAATGTAAACACATGATTTCATGGTTTTATTCCCAACTGTCCTCCTACTTCTTTGCATTTTATGTTTATAATTTAGTGGAGATTATATGAGCTTGAGGTTGTGGCATTTCACGCTTATCACAAGGATGCATGGGTTTAATTAAATGACCATACATTCACATGTATCTATCATTATAGAAATTACACAAGGAGAGATTGACCAAGGAGTTTAAAAAACAGTTCCTCCCAAGGACCCATGGAATAGTATACCAAAGGCAATACACAAGGTAATGAAATCCCCCCTAAACTATTCATGTTGATATTCAAGATATCAAGTTGATATTCATGTTGATAATAGAAAAAACAACAATGTCAGGGAATGTTATGGTATTTGGTGTATCATATCCCACTAAATTTTGTCCCAAATCCTAGGCCATAGAGACCTTAGGACCCCATGGATTGAGTTGCATGGCTATTCATTGCCTAACAACATTTTTTTTTTTTCATTTACATTTTTGGATTGAAAATAATTGTCATGAAGTATATCTGATAGCCTATGGATGTCTCAAAACTTGTTGGCGAGAACGGTATTATCGCAGGCAAGACCCGGAGTTCGGGGATTGGGCCAACAAGGAGTCCTACGTAGTCTAGCACCATGCTTGAGCATTTTCACCCTACTTTGAAAGGCAGGAGTCTCACCGAGGGTGTGCATGACCATGAAGGGAACGGATCGGTATCGGCGGATGGATCCGCGATCCGAAACTCGAAGCTAACACAAAATCATACGCATGCATAACATTGTATGTAGAAGATATTCTTAGAACATTATGCGAGATACTAAGAAAATAAAATTTTAAAGTACTACAGGCATCATGCAACACATTCAAGTCATACGGTAAGACAACAACCTTCAGATATATTAATAACCATTTGGTAGGATCAAGAGTTACATTGCTCGACAGAATGAGCTTCCAAATTCAATTACAAAGGTCCTGCAGGACATAGAGAGAGAGAGAGATACTACAGCAATAACAGATCGATGGAGACACAGAAAATACAATGACGTCGAGCCTAGAACAGAGCTCTCCTGTGGCGTCATCTCTTCAACCTCGTTCTACTCTAACCTCTCTGATCTCTCTGTATCTATGTATGTCTAGCATTTTTCTGCTGTGCGACAGCCTATTTATTCACCAGCCAATGCAACTGTTAGTTTCTCTTGTGTTCTTACTCGGCTGCTTTCGGCTTCTTCCTGTTGCACATGAGTTCCACTATCTTTCCTTTGCCGCATCTTCCCTTCGTCTGCACTTGTCTGCACCAACCTCGTCATCTATCTCCTGCTCCTCCACAACCTCGGCAGCTCTGCTGCCTACCGTTGTTGCGCTTGCCATGTGCCGATCTGCAACCCAAAATCTATCTTCATGAAAAATTCTAAAAAAGGGCCCCAACAAACACTATGGTTGTTTTTTTTCAAAAAGATCGAATGAATGGTTTTTAACTTAAGAAGGTTCTAAAATTTATTTAACGAGCTAGGTGGAATTCCCTTGCACTTTTCACCATTTATAGAATGATTTGTTCCATAGTGGGAAACTTAAATATATGTAATGAATCATTTCATACCTTTAACCCATTCCCTACAATATTTTCTACTGCACCAATAACTAATATTTGCTACAAATGACAGAGAGCACCACCATCCCTTGATGTTCTTACCAAGAGTGCATTTGGACCACATCTTCATAAGGCATTGTTATTGATGCCTCCATACATTCACTAGTGCATCAAAGAGTGCAATAAATAACCCATATATCTTATGGGATTGACCACTTTGTTCCTCATAGAAATTGTATAACATGCATCTCTTCATGACATTATGAGAAATCTTTATGACAACCTATATGTTAGCTTTCTTTTACAATGTCAGTTTTATTATATATGTTTTTAATTTATAAGGGTCGTGGTCACCTTATTGAATATAGACCTCTATTAATAAAACCAATCAATTCCAACTAGAAGAAAAGACAAGAGAGTGGGAACAATTTTTGAACAGTGACTCCAATAAAAGTCAAGGAGATTGGAAATATTTTCTCTAGAAATGAACACGGTTGATTTATTTTCCATCCTTGACTAAGAGTATTATTGTTCCAATGATTGGGGATATTCATGATATGCTTGAAGCAGAGTAAAAACTCTAGCTATCCTATTGACCCATATATAGCTCACTCGTGTTAAAGGTTGCAAAGTTTGATATCCTTGTACTTTTCTTAAGCTAAAGTAGGTGAGATCCAATTATTTGAAGTATTATGAATGATTGAGTTCATTTTTATAGTTTACATTATTATTTGACACATAAACCTTTTTTTTTTTTCAAAGATGCATATTTGAAATATTGTTATCATGATGTAAAAATTGTTTGGATGTTTTTACATAGTTTCAAGTTCCAAATATGAATAAATTTTGAACATGAAACTTGTGATATAGATCTAGTATGATTTGGCACAAAAAAGAAAAATTGGAAAGGGATAATAATTCTTGGTTATCTCACAAAGTATCATATGTTATTGGTCCAAAAAAAAAAATGGAAATAAGGAAAAATATTTATAATTACATAACTATATGGTAAAGAGTAAATTTTTGACTACATGACAAAATGATATATTGTACAGTTATAGGGTAAGGTGATACTTGTTGATGTCGAGTGAGTGTGATAATAAATAGTTAATGGAATTATGGTATAACCATGGGCTTGAATATTGTGACAACATTTAATAAAAGTGTGACATGGTGGAAAGAAATGTGACATTACATCATGAGTTTACATTGGCATAAGGTATAACATTGAAATGTTTGAGGTATCATATGAAATTTTTGTGTGGTGAAAAGGCCGGTTGTAATAGTTGAAGGTGGTTTTCGCCACATTGAGCAATACATTAAGTTTTATTTGGTGGTGTGTTAATGATTCCAGTTCCAACTCGCTATTTATTATTCAAAATAATTAGGGTTACTATGTTATTTTTGTTTCTCATTTGAATGGTTAAACTATGATTATTGACTCTATTTCTGAGGTTACAAGTTGAGTAAAAGCCTTGGTAATTACACAAGGTTATCTGTCGGTCTTCCGATGTTTCAATATGCTTCACTACGTTTCACAACCATCAGTATTACTAAGGATTATTTCGTTTCATTCCCGCTCTATTCTCCTTCCCCCGCAGCTAGACCATTTATCTGCGTTTTGAATCAGACCCCGCTCTATTCTCCTTCCCTGTAGCCAGACCATCTATATTCTACGATTTGAATTAGATCATCTATCTACGATTTGAATCACCAGATTCATCTACCTGCGACTTGAATCACCACATAGTCATCGACAGACTTTCCATACAACTCTTTGTCAACATAAACCCCACCCATTCTAGTGTTGAGACATTGATTTTCTAGGGTTTCATCAGAGGAGACATTAATCTAATAGGGTCACGTCAAAGGAAAAATTAATATGTTAGGGCCACATTGAAAGGATAAGTGGAAAAATGGTAATGTGGTTTCTTCATGCTTCAAAATTTTTTAGTTTGGATTCAAAACTCCTGTGCATGTACTCCTGTGCTTCATGTCTATTTTATTTTTTATGGGTTGATGTATAATTCCTTCATTTGCTACTACCATTTATTTGATATAGTTTTTTTGCACACAAAATGTTTGAAGAAACTCTTGACTTAATTTCTACACATGTAGTAGTGTTCACTTCTTGTTATAGCATGTTAGTTACAAGCTCATATATGAAGACTAAAGCTATTCTTTGTGACCTAAAAAAATAGGGAAAAAAAGATACATGTATCTACTTCAGATATGCCTTATAACTCTGAATTTTAGTTTTGTTTGAGTCTATCACCAAAGTGTTTGACAAAATATTTGAGTGAACTCTGTCACATGGATGTCAGACTTGATGGTATTTCTTATCACAGGGATTTGGTATTGATTGCAGTCGATGAAGAAAATTTTAGAATTGACATTTTCTTGTGGATATTAAGAAAAGGCATACCAAAACCTCCTCACTTACATAGAATAAAATTTCCTTGAGCTCAATTTTCCTTGCAGGGGATGAAACACTAACTAATTTAGTTGTAGGGTCATATGGGAAATGGTGAAAGTCAAGCTAGAGGATCTTTGACTTGGTTTTTGAGCGTTTACTTGATCTTCAAATGAATAGATCTCTTCTCATAAAGGGGGGTCAGTAATCGAAAAATTCTAAAGAAGTTATCTGTATATATATATATATATATATATATATATATATATATATATATATATATATATATATCAAGTACACACCTACATATATAGGCCTGATGTGGTATTTATTTGAGTCGATGAAGAAAACTTTAGAATTGATATTTTTTTGTGGATATTAAGAAAAGGCCTACCAAAACTTCCACACTAACATAGAATAAAATGTCCTTGGGCTCACTTTTCCTTGCAAGGGATGAAACACTAACTAGTTTAGTTGTAGAGTCATTTAGAAAAGCCCTTGAAATGGCCAAAGTCAAGCCACATGATGTTGACTTGGTTTTGGTGTTTAAATTTACTCCATATGATATATTTGGTGGTGCTCCCTAGGGAAGCATCATATGATATTTATTTAATATATATTTCAATAGATATCATTAACCTGACTTTCACACTAATGTATTTGCACTCCATATTTTTGTGTTTTCCCATGTTTATGCTTGGCTCAATTTCTTTGAGTTGATGTTTTCCAGAATATGTGAGATACTTGGAATAGAGAGATTATGCTATATCCTATGGAAATTTATCAGTTATAGAACATATATCATGATGGTATCATATTTTATTGATGTTATAGTAGTTAACATGGAGTTTAGATGCATTGCATTGAGTGGTGATCAATTCTTTTTTATTCATGTATTTATTGGCTTGGTGAGAAATTTATTTTGTCTAGGATAATCTCAATTTAGAGGTGCTATATTTTGAAATTCCAGAATTCATAATTTTGTTGATATCAAAAATATTGTTGTGTTTTTTTTTTTGAGATGATGCTTGTAGCCAATATTTGGGCTTTCTTGTGACAATTTTTTTGTATAATTTGATATAAGAGGATGCCTTTAAACTCGTTGTATTTGTTGCATTTATTAAAAGAGAAGCATCCTACTAAACTAAAAATGAACTGTAGCGACATTGAAGTCAAATTCGAAGTTTTGCATTCATTTTTTGGTTATCTTGTTAATGCTAGTTTCTGTTGTAGGGAATCACTCTAATTTTGGGTCGTTTTGTTATTATTACCATTTCGATGGAAATAAACATGTCTTGAATTCATGCAAGTGTTTCCTTGGGTTGTGTTGAGAAGCCTTGGAAATAGGCACATGGGGGAGCAGGTAAATGAATATTTGATCAAGCATATTCTTAAAGGAATAGAAAGGGACATGGTGGGAAACTAGAGACTAATCATTTTCCTTAATGTTTTATACTATGTAAAGGTTTGATGAGGTTTGATCTATCATCATGGTCAAGCTATGTTGTCAATATATATTCTACCCTATTTGCTAAAGTGTTGGTAACTTCACTAAAAACTTGTCATAGAACTTTTCTCCAATATTATTATCACGAAGATGTTCTATTTTCTGTATCAAAAGCTCGTAAGTTATACTAGGATGTCAAACAACAAGAAAAAGTGGTCTTAGATGTCTTTAATGAAGCTAAAACTAATAAGAAAAAAATAGTAGTTGCAATTGCAGCAATGGGGTGCGAATTCCGTCCAAAACAAGAGGTAAAAGTGAAAGTTTTGTGTAACCTTGACCCAAAATATCCTCCTATTTCACTTATCTTAGCATTGGAGGTGATAATACACTTTTTTTAGTTCCCATTTATAACAGGGAGAAAGGTAGTTTGTTGCAGAATTTTTTTTCAGATATTTCAGCAATCAATAATAATAATTTATCAAATGATCGTGTGAGGAATATTGCTAATTTCCAAAGAGCTTATTACAAATTAATCATAGATACAAATACAATATGTATTTTTCGGATCCGATCTGTCTATTTCTCACTACTAGACATCGTAATTTATTACAGTTGCGTCTCAGAATAGGATGTCAAACAACAAGCAAACTCAGTCTTTGATGCCTTTAATGAAGCTAAAACTAATGAGGACAAAATAGTGGTTGCAATTGTAGAAATGGGGTGGTCATACTTAGATACACCCTCTCTATAGGATCACAAATTCCATCCACAACAATAGGTACAAGCGAAAGTTTTGTGCATGAGCATTGGCTGCAACCTTGACCCCAAAGGTCCTCCTATTTCCACTTATCCTAGCAATGGAGATGATATTACAATTTTTTTAGCACCCATATTCGCGCCCTCCCACCCTACACAACCTAGCTCTTAATGCAGCTTGGAGGGAACATATTGGAAGAAGAATGAGCATACCAAGGTAGGAAAAGTTCTCACCAATTTCTGATACTATCCTGGCCTACCTTTCAATTGTGTTCAAAGCCCTTACTGGCAGTTGATGATTGATGCAATTTTCGTTGCTAATCCAGGATTCAAAGCCCCTACATAAATCCTTCAAGTGTAATTTTTTTGGTTGAGACAATTGACAATATGACCCTAATTCTTACAAAGTACTCGTGATCTGGTCAGAGACAAGTTGTACCCTAAATCACTACATTTAGCGAGTTTCAACCATTAAGTTCAAAATTCACCTAATTCAAAAGGCATGGTGAAAAATTTCGTTCGTATTCATCAATTAAATTTGGCTAAATTGAATAAATCTAATTTCCTTTAAGATCGAAGGGAAATTTTCTACATTGCACAAGTTCTTAGAATGCAGAAACATTCAAAACACAGGTACAAGTGTCTTAACAACTAAAGGTTTCAGCCAATTTTTAGGAAATGATAGGTTAAGAATAAAGTGGTGTCCAAAACATAGGTACGAGTGTCTGGAACAACTAAAATATCCCCACAAATTTGTAGGAAATGGAAAGTTGGGAATGACAGTAATCTATATTAAAAAAATATAAAAATACATACATATAAAGATGGGGAAGCCACACGCATTAGGGAGCTCTCTAATGTTCTTGAAAACATTTGTGACCATTTTTGTGTGTTGTTCCTTTTATGGAGAATGCAACTTCATTTAGCTCTTCTCATGAGGCTAAATTTCCAAGGCCTCTCCCAATCTTTGTTGCATGCCTCTTTCCTTTTTTTTTTTTTGCATCTCTATATCACAATTTTAGATGTCTTATTGGGACAAACAACTAGATTGTTGTCAGAAAGTGCAGCCACGTAGTATACTTCCATTAGCTTCTACCCACCACAGCCATGGGATGTAGCCTCTATTTTTCCTGTTACCCATCAAAACCCATTCTAAATGCCTTCAAATGGTTCAATGTTGGTTCTAGACGGTTGTTATTAATGGTTCTGATTCAAGGCAGATTGAAACATTGCCTTCAAATTTTTTTGACATGTTAATAGTTTGCAATTACTAAGGGTCTAGCTTATAGAGAACTTAACTCCTATGATATTTTCTTCGTTTCTTCTAGTCCCTTCAACAAGCTTTGTTCAGTGTGGTTTCAGAGTGCCTGGAAAGTGGAAGAGTACATTTCTCGAGTAGACGATACAAAAATATTTTCTTACTGTCAGAGGAGATACCTCCTCAGTAGTCAGTTTCTCTTGAAGGTCAGTCCTTAGGTTTCTAAGGATTGTATCTCTGAAGCAAATACATCCCAACCCATCGCGGTTTAACAACACAATACACTTCTAACTCAAAGGTCACCCCTGCCTAGTGTCGCATAGTCTGCTTATGATTGTTTTTAAAAATTTTCAAATAATTTTTGTTTCCATCTAAACAAAAAAAATAAAGGTCCTGTTCTGAATTTTAATTTGTTTACTATTTGCTTCCTTTGGGAAACCAGATTCAGTTAAAGTTAGTCATTCTCCTATGAGAAGTCTGCGAAATCATAGAAATTGATTAGATTTATTCATCCATTTAAGCCTATTTGCACCAGTCTCAAAAGGATATTTAATTACTTGATAAAAGAATATCATGCACCTTTGGAGTGGTATGTTGATTTTCCTGTTGCTAGGTTTTAGCCTTTTAATCCTGAAAAAATGATCAATTGTCTAGATTCAAGGTTGAATGCTGTATCCAGATTGCCATTTTGGTGCTTGTTAACATTCAAAATGGTTTTCATTTCTCTCCAATTCATTTTGATTGGGGAATTATTTTACCATGTTGGATCCTTATGGTTTTTGTAAGCCAAATGGGGCTTTCTCATTTTATCCAGTCATTGGAGTCCATTTTCTGGCGTGCTTGGGGATTTATTCCACTGTTGCATATTGAAATAGTTGTGCTTGTATTTCTTTTTTTAATGGTCTTTGAAAATTCTGACTGCAATTTCTTATCCATCATGAGCATTTGTAATAGACATCCCGATTTTAATAACTTCTCTTGTGCTTATGCAATAATAAATATTGCATTTGTGTATACAAAATTAAAGAATATAGCTAATGCTTGTAGTGATCGAGATTTTTAGGCAGTTATATTTGTTAGAAATGCCACAAATAATGTGGAGATAGCAAGCATTCAGGTATTGACCATGCACATAATTAAGCATTCATTTTTAGCATTTACTAATTGTGGAATTTTGTGGACGGTACTGTCAAAATGGGTAATGTAGATGGCTACTAGTAGAAGTTTCTTTGTTTAAGCTTTCAGTGCCATCCATTCTTTTGTATTATTTCTCAATTACATGGCTTGTAGGGTTAGATTCACATCTATTGGATGCCTTTGAGTTCTAATATATCTCAAATGGATGGTAGTGATTGGTTGGGAATGCCCAACATGCATTGTCAGAAAATGGATGAACAGTGAAAATAAGAGAAGTAGCTCAATATGAAAAGGACAAAAATCGGGATGTAACCCGATCTACTCAAGGAAGATGAGATATAAAAATCACTTATACATAATGATTAATACATGTGATGAAGGGGAAACCAAACATATCTATATTCATAAGAAGAGGAAAATACATGTCCCTAGTCGCTCGTCTAATACTTCCTTGGCCCTCACACAACTTGAGAAGTCTGATATCTGAAGGTTGAATAGTCTCTTTTAGAATGAACAACACATGTTTTTAAATGATTATTCCTCCTTTCTTCCTTTAGAGACCTTCCATAAATAGATTCATGGAGGAGGATAGAGGATGGTTGTAGATCTCTCGAACTTAAGGAACTTGAGTCTAATAAGTTCAAAATCTCCTAGTGCAAGAGAATCGATTCATTTAGTGTTGATTTCCTCAACTCATTCAATGTTGGTCTATGCAATGGGTCCTTAGTGAGATTCAAGGGTGGAAAATAGAGTTGTAACAGCACCCCCTAATGTGTGAGTTAAGAAGAGGAATCAATGGTCGAAACACATTCTAATAAGCATAAGTTATGAGGAATTCCAAGGAAAGAGCTAAAGATCAAGGAACTAGTGAGTACTTGCAATCGATTGTTAACAAATATATAGGCATAACAATGCTTAGAAAAGAAAAAAAGCATGGCTGCCAACATAATACACTGTGGATCCATTTAATAATATGCAAGACCATGGCCATGAAAAAAGTACACAATGGGTCCATGTCATGAAAATGATCATAGCTATGAGCAAATGCAATGTGGATATGTCATAATATACATCAAGAAGACAACTAATACCAATGGGAAGACGTAGTAATCGTAAGATAATGATATATTCCATCACAACTTAGGAGGGGTAGCATGAGTGATGTGCCTCCAAAGCCCAAGGTCTTTGTTCCAACCCCGATGGTATGATTCTACATCATGTGAATGGATAAAAGATTGCCATACAATAATGTATCAAGTATAAACACTTAGTGCTATTCTTGCCTCTCCAAAATGGGAACTAAACACTTGTTGATCCACACTTAGAAGCTGAGAAATCTCAGCTTGAGATCCTAGAAACATGAATGGAATCCCCATCAAAATCTGCACCAAGTGGCCACCATATTAGTGGGTTAATAATCATTGTAGAGCCTAGATGTACGTATGATTATAATCCATGTAATGAGTGTTTGTGGACACTTGGAGGACCATTAATAAAAACAAAATCCTTATCATGCAAATCTATTTAAGCTAATCTCTAGGAAAAGTTTTCCTCTGTTGAAACATTTGAAGCCCTAAGAAGGCAAGCTGTTGAACCATTTTCTTAGCAGATCTTGCATTTCCACTATTATTTCCTAGCTCATTCATAAATATATTTCTTTGAGAATCACAACAAGCAAGAACCAAATCATCCAAACCTGCACTAAAAGCATCTAAGGATAAAAGTTCAATAAAAAAAGTTCAACTGAATTCAAGCACTTCACTGTCGCTCCCGAACCTTTGCACTTAACAATTGCATTACAAATTTGAGTAAGAAAACTCAACAATTGCGTTTTATCACCATTGAATAATATAATTTCACTATTTCTTATGAGAAGCCCATTTTCCTCACAGTTCAAATAAAGAGGTAAGTCCATTTGAAGAAGTTGCCTAGCTGTCCAAAATGGCCCTCCATCATGCACTTTAGTGACTGTTGGTTCATGCAAGTTTCCATAAGTCCACATTTTATCCAACACAGATTTGATATATTATGATGTAATCAAATTTTGGAGGCCTAGGTGTAACCATAGTGTTAAAAACACACAACCCAAGATCACCTTGAGCCGACTACTGACTGGGAAAGTTAATCATCCCACAAGTAATGCGACCACTCATTATAAGGATCTGGCAAGGGCACTGCAGATAAGAAAGCGTTGTCTTCATATATAGTTCATATCCCTTGTCTTCCATTTGATCATGCAACTTCAAAGCCTCTAAGATCTTGTTCTCTTTTATTAACCAATAAATTATGGTACTATATGTAATTATGTCAGGCATGCAGTCATTCTCATTCATTTCTTCGAGGAGAAGGAAATCTTCATCCAATTTCCCTCCCTTGCAATATCCATTGACCAATGCATTATATATCACTACAGTTAGCTTTATTCCACTTATTAAAGCTTCACTGAAAATCTCTTTAGCCTCATCTAATCTACCTACTTTGCAGAAATTGTCTACTAGCAAGGTGTAAGTATAAAAATTTGGCTTACATCCCTTACTTTTAATTATACTCAACCACTCCAGGGCCTCTTTAATGCACAAATTTTATGTATTAGAAAGGTAAATTTAGAAATTATTTCAGTTTTCATTTTGTGTTTTCAAGTTAGATATTGTTTTCAAGTTTTCACATTTCTAATTTTATTGCAATGTGGCAGACTGATCGTGGCAGTACAGGAACAACCCCAGGACAGGATGATCATGCAAAGGGGCTAGCCGAAGAACATGTAAAGTGCCATCCTTGCTCTATCTTCAGGTATTTTAGTTCTTTACATAATTGAAATAATGTTAATTTTGTTCAAATATGCAGATGCCTGGCCATGGTGCGCCTGATGATTCCCTCAATGAGGAAGATTTTTCTTCATCCCCATGTCCATTGTTGTTGCTGCAAAAAAAGTCACGAAAAGAAACCATGGAACTTGAGTGTTTGCCAGACGTTGTGCCTCAAACACCTGAATTAGGAAAAAGGATAAGACAACTTATGACCCAGCTCAAAACATATAAGTTAATAATAAAAAATCAAATGGATATTTTTTTTGTTCTACATGAGATCAATTGTGATAGTTTGATTTTTAATTTTTACATTAACTAAACTAACAAAAAAAAAAAAATTGTATGTAGCATTTTCTGACACCTGATGCCCCCGGTGTTGGTGGTAGTCAGACACAAAGGCAAGATATTACCGAGGAACCCTCTCATACACCTTCTACGCCTTTAGGTGGGAGCCAAGAAACGCACCCTATCCAATAAGACACACAGCCAACCGTTGAATGTGTTGACAGTGATGAGGCTGGTATGGCCAACTATATTATTGCATTTCCTGGAGCTACACGTGTCACCTCCACGGTGACCATTCCAGGCACGTTTTTGGTGAACGATGAAGGTGTTCCTATAAAGCAATTACAACTCCCAGGTAAGTTTTAAAATTTTAACTATTTCATGTACTATATCTAAAACATATTTTATCATGATTTTTATTTTTAAATTAATAATAATATATTTTTTCTGCGTAGGAAACAATGATTTCTACAGGGCCTTGGAGAGAAAGGCATTGGTAATTTTTGGCCCAACCATACACACAAGGTGGAATTCCCAGAATTCCAACCTGAAAAAAGAACTTCTAGATTATCTAGAAGGCCTTTTTGGCGTGGGCACATTTGATAGAACAATAGTTGCTCAGGTAGTTGGAAAATACCTAAAATATACCAGGGACACCTATAGGACGCACTTGCAAATTAACTCTAGATACGAGCATCCTCTCACAGTTCCAGAGAGGGAGTGGAGAGCACTCATCGATGACGGAAAAGATAAAAAGGCCAAAAAAAAGGAAAAATGCTAACTGGACCCGCAAGGTAAATTACAACTTTAATTCAATAGCTTTAATTTTCTTTATGTTTAAAATAAAAGTGTGCTACATAACTAACTTCAAGCTTTTGATGATAGGTTGTCTGACACCTTGAAGGCAACCAAAGCTAGGATTGAAAAAAAAGGCCATCACAAGCTAGGCCAGGGTGGCCACTTGAAATTAGCCGCAAGAATTGTAAGTAGCTAAACATCTTATAATTAATTGTATCGCCTTCCAACATTTTTGTAATCCCATCAAATAACATTAAAAATACACAATCATATGTAATGTAGGGTGATGAATTTGGAACGGAAACCATAGAGGAAGACAAAGATATCGCTTTCCATTCTGGCTATCAAGTCGTAGTTGAACGTCATAGAAGCTTGGGATAGGTCCCAAGATCTAGAATGTCTGATAAGGTAAAACGTTAACCTTTCAATATGTTTGTTTTCGTCCATAAATTTAATGTCTAACAACTTTATTTAAATCAGGGAAGAAACACCTTCAACGAGCCAAAAAACCCAGTTGTAGAGCAGTGTGTTGAGAGTGAAATATTGCCAGAAATACATGGTCCTCACGTGCGACCTGATCATTCTAGTGAGGACCAGGTCGGAAATGCTACTATCAGTGAGGGCCATGACGGTAATTAATTTCCACTTATAAGTTTTTCTAATTATACCTTGATGGTTGTGTCCTTATAAATTTTTTGTTTAAATGACAGAGAATGTTGTACTTGAGCATCCTACCACCAAAGAGGAACACAAGGCAACGGTTCCAACGGTGACAACTAGTGCACTAGGTAAATAATCTCATTGCAATTTTTTTTATTAATATTACCGAACTAGTTCATTGATATTTAAAAACTGACAATTAAAATTTAATATTATCTATTTTTGTAGGTGATGCCCTGTCACTACATGAGACCAGACATCGTGAGTACACAACTAGGTCAGCTATGCGGGAAAGGCACGAAACAAAAGTAGAGCACAATGATGTTGATGATGTAGTTAGGAGCTTTAGAAGTAGGAATAAGAAAAAGAAAATTTGATAATGTAAAATATTGTATTATTATAAGACAAATGTTACCATACTTGGAACATTTTTTGCGTTATATAAAAACTCATTTATCATACTATTTTTATGTCAATCACTTTCAATGTTTTCTTGCGTACTTTTTGTTGCATTGTTTTTTTATTAGTTATTGAATATTTGTTTTTTTCTGCACATGAAAGTAAAAAATGAAATATGGATTGGGTATTGGGGAATTGAGAGTGATGTCGGGGGAGGGGCCATAAGAGCTTCCACCTTCACGTGGTTGGCCCTGTTTAGTAGAGAATAATTTATTGGAGCGATTTAATCTTGAAGAAAACCTCCCTCGATCCAACGTAGCCAAAAATAGGTCATTGTTGACTTAGTTGCTACTCTTTCAGATCGTGGGAGGCTTGTTCCAAGTTCAGGCGACTCCAATAAATTGTTATTGAAATGAAGAGGAGATTATTTAGGTATGTTTTGACATTATCAACATATGTTCTAACATTATCATAAGAATGCATCTTAGAGTAAAAAATATTACATCAATTACTTGTATTTATTGTATAGATTATTATGGATTTTGTATTTATTGTATACTACAAATCCTCTTGCATCATGACCAATACAACTTGTCAACTAGAGTCATGTCCAAGATCTTTTTGCTTGTGCGCTTGACCAGGTTCGTAGTGTCACATTTTGTAAGTTCCATTACAGTTCATAATTCAATATGAATCTTGTTCACGATTATTATCTGGTTTTTTGTATGTGTTTTTTCATCTATTTGATTGTAAGTTTGAACATGATTTTAAACATTGAAATTTTTTTTTAATACTATTTTTATACTTACTTGTTCTAGTTATGGTGATATAACCACCATTGTATCGTATCCATCTTATCACATTCCCTTGGGCTGTAGTTAGGTACAAATGAACTCCAAATAGTTCCAATTCCCTCACATTCGTCTTGGCCAACAACATAAATTTAATATATGTGGGTTCCCCAGCCCAATGACCCCTTTTGTGTTAGAATGAGTGCCCTTGTTCTGGTAATTGTATATCTGCTATATTAGCCTAGGAGTGGACCTAGATTATTTGCAACCAATTTTTCCCTACCACCATTTTCTGAAGTATATTATGTTAGGTCATAAACTCCCCTGGGTCGTTTATTTCCAAAAAACATGCCAATTATTTGGAGTTGAAATCTTATATCTCATATGGAAAAAAAGAAAGATTAAATACAAGTTTATTTAAAAATGCTTAAAATTACAACAAATTTACTTGGTATGGTGGTGTTATAATATGTGTCAAGTTTCCAAGCTTCATTTGTAGGTCCAGGTGTAGGTTAGAAAGTTGGACCTAGATCTAACAAATTACATTGATTCCTTGAGTTTTTTCTAGGGGTTACTCCATGTATGTAAAATGATTTCCACCCAGGATTCAAATCTCCCCACTCAACCCAGTTTTTCAAGGTTGAAGGGTTCACCCAACACAAGGTTTATCATACTAGGTGAACACAATGAGATCTACAAATAACCTCCTCCTCATTCAGATGATGATAAATTTTCTTGAAGATCACAATCTCAATTTTAGCTAGGTTGACCTAGTTTTGTGGTCACTTAGACACTAATAAAATTATCTTATTGCATCTTATATTATCTCCTCATGCTCATCATCCTAGAAGGGGATAAGCCACCGACCAATAGAATGATGGATAGGACACTTGTCACCCCCAACTAGGGGGGCTGATAATGAAGGCTAGGGGACAAACCCCAAAAATAAGGATGGATTTATGATGGAAAATTGGCCTGGACACTTCCTACAAACATCAATCTATCATCACTAACTATTTATCTGTTGAGATTCAACAAGATGATGAGCTTAGTGAAAAGAGTCGCCTTCACTAAGTGGGCCCGTAGGCTATTTTTAGCGCAAGTCTATTTTTAGACTATGTCTATTTTTAGACATGATGATCATATTTCAGAAGTTGCAGGATGCTATTTGTGGATGGTTGATCAAGTTGGAAAAATATATGAAATTATATTTTTAGAATATTGGGCGAAGTCTATTTATAGATCGTCAATCTAAAAATAGATGCATGTCGATTATTATTAGCTCTTAATAATAATCAAACTCTAAACAACAACTTATTCTCTTGGAGCACTTCAGTTCAGTGCACAGATGTGGCACATCAGCTGACAGAAGGAATTACGCAATTCCTAAGGGTTTACTGGAGCTAATGCATGGAGGACTCGGTTAGAACTCAAGTGGCAGAGTTATGACACAGTTGGAAGAAGTAGTTATGGAGTTGTATTCAGTTTAACTCAGTTAGACTCAGTTGAGCTAGTTGTATCTAGTCTAACTGATTGATACACTAGTGAGAGTGGAGTGAATTAATTAGTTGATTAATTAAAAAATAATAACTCATTAATCAACTAAAAAATATAGCATTTAACTATAATGCATGGCAGTTTCAGTGGAGACTAATGGAGAGATAGGTGAAAGGGCAAGATAGACTATATGTTGTGACTATAGTGATGCATTGATTGCATCCAACACATATTGGATATGGAAATGAGGATTGCACAGTGCAAGCAAGGGTAATTCAAATTCATTTAGAGCTATTCTTCATCAGAGATTGCGTAGTGGAGGCAGGCTAGCGGGTGGCAAAGATCGGTGCATGGATTTGCAAGATTGGGCCTGATTAGTGTATGACAATTGTACTGTACTGAGAGCTTGTGATAAGCTTTGTATGTTTGTATGAGATTGTCATATGATCTCCATGTTACATAATATATAGTTGGGGTTTTCAGCTTCAGGCTTTCCCAGTTAAAAACTGTGTTATGTGCAATTGATAATTTTTGTTTATGCTTCACATGTGTGTGCAATTAATTTTTCCGCAAAAGATTAACAAGTGGAATAGATTCAGTATCTTGCATAAAGTTAAATAGTGTGAGATCAGGTGGATCTTGGATATATGCATGCTTAGTGCATATAATTTCTACATGGTATCAGAGCATTGTTGATTGAAGATTGCAATTGTGAAGTGAGTTTGTGCTGGTGGACAATTCGAATTTGCTACAGAAGATTCTTGGTGCAGAAATCAAGTATACATTGAAATGTCTTTTGACGGGTTGATATTGGAGTATCCCCTTGATGGGAGCTCGAATTACATAGCCTAGAAGGACAGGATGGAGGTGGTGCTGGAGGATAATGGGCTGAAGGAGTTCATCGATAACGATGTTCCTAAGACAAGATCTAGCAATGCTGCATTACTTGATGCATGGCAAAAGAAGACTGCAAAGACAAGGAGGATTCTGTTGGAAGGTGTGAAGGACCATATTGTGTCCAACATTCACAGGAAAGCCACTCAATTCTTAATGTGGAAGCTTTGACAAACTTGCTCCAAAGCAGAAGTGACTAGAGGAAGTTGGCGATTAAAGACAAGCTCAGAAAAATAAAAATGGAGAAAGGCGATAGTATTCCAAAATAGCTCACGAAGTTTGTCCATTGCAAGGATGAGTTGGGAAGTGTGGGGATTACTGTTGATGAAGAAGACTTGGTGAGCTTGGCTCTCCTTGGGCTTTTGAAGAGTTGGCATAGCTACGAAGACTTTGTCAATGGACGAGAGAAACTGCC